>CP130734.1:19842966-20560652 GCA_030553155.1 Nippostrongylus brasiliensis
ATTTTATTGAACACTTCTCGAGAGCTCGATGATTTTTCGTGACCGCTTTTTCAGGTGATCGCCGACCGAATTCGCGGACCTTCTTGCGTTTCAGTGGCACAAGATCTCGTCTCTTTATCGACCCCCGAGACGGATGTCGCCGCTACGACAGCCACAGTAGAGCGAGACCCTCGAGCTCCATCCAGGGAATGGTGCCAAGCAAAAGTTGCGGAATTCTCGACAATGCGCTCTCGAATGGAGTCGATCTCACGCAAGAACGCGTTGAGGTTGCAGTGGCCGCATCTTGTCAGTAATTTACCTTCGATAATGTTGCTTATGGGCGCGCCAGGTACAGCAGGAAGAGGCGATACTGACACCCGTACGTTCCTAGAGAAGATCGCGGTCCGAGTTAACAATGCCTTTCATTGCTTCGTGATCGGGGGAATTAGTGCAAGACTCGTCTGGCAAGGTAGAGGCACGCGATTGCTATAGCGGCTGACCTCCTTTATATAGTATGGGATATGTCCCTTTGATCACTTCCCGGAAAACCCACTAGGACCGTTCCAAAGCAGCTATTTTCAGTAACTTCGTTCAAACCAAATATTTGTCCATGTTCTCGCTTCTTGAAACCTCGGCATGATGGTATAACTCCTGTATGCTTTTGTGCCGAACGAGGTCAGTAAGGCCTTGTTTAGACCAGAGGCGGCGCGCGGCGCGGCCTAGTGCAAAAGATGCAAATCGACCGCGTCGCGCCGCGTGACGCGGACGCGCTCGGTTCAGAGCCGATCGCGCCTACCGTAATGTAGGCGTGAGCTAAATTGCGTTGTGTGCCGCGAGCACAATGTTGTAGTCTTGGACGATCAATTTTCCTTTCTATCACCTACAGGCATTTTGGGTACCGATAGAAATGGGACCGGAAAAGAATGATTATTCATGTGAAATCCTTTCAAGTTTTCTTCATTATCTTTCTAGCTAGATCATCCACTTTATCTCCCAGGCCACCAAATTGTTTGAATTCTTCTACAGAGCTGTTCGTATTGTTGGTTTGAATATGAGCGACGATCACCAGCTATTTTGATAGTACCTCCTGCAGTAACGCTTACTATTGGTGAATCACAATATTGTTCATGTTGTCATTGACGAATCACACATCCGTAACGGAACAGGCGCTGATTGTTTCACGTGAGGAAAACCGTTTTATAGGATTTTCACCTTCCGATTTTGACAGTTTCCTAATTTGTGTTGATTATTGGAACTGTCCAGGATGTAAAATCAACAAAAATGTCGTCCATTGAGAGTTTTTGTAAGAACATTCGGGTCTATAGTTTAAGAAAAACGTTTTTGAAGTTCATTGTCGGATCATGAAAAGTAGGACATCGTCACAATATTTGTGTAATTAATAAATAAGCATACATATGAGTATCCTCAACCAACTAGGAGAAAGTATTTATGAGTGTATTAATTATTGTAGCTTTCGACTGTATAGGAACGGTTTTACCATACAACAGAAATCCCGTCCCTTGATTTTTTTTATTTTTTATTCCTTTGACAATTTGCCAGGCTTTTTCATCATTTTTCAACCTAACAACACTACCACAAGAAAGACAGTTTGATGTGAGCCAATCAATGATGACAATTCGGCAAAAGTAGAATAATAAAAGTTTTGGAGACCGGTCTTACCCAGGTTATGTGCAATTTAAAATTGGAAATAATGGCGTATTTGTCATCACTTTACTCAATTTTCATTCAAGCGTCTGATTTTAGTCCCGATTTTACCTCCGCCGTCAAGTACACCCAGTTCCTGTTTCTTTTCGTGTCGTCGAGCGTCGAGGCGTGAGCTCACAGCGCTTGCTGTGCAATTGCACGCCGCACGCGGTGGCGATTACGCCATCGCCCCGACAATCGTCGGACGCCTGGACGCGCGTCGTCTGAACAAGGCCTAAGGGCTTGTTCAGACGACGCGCGTCGAAAATGCAAAATCGAAGCTCAATCGATAATTAACGCTCTTGATCGAATTTGCTCTTTTGCATTAGTGGCGCAGTCCGGTTGCGCCTCATATAGGCAAACTTACTGGTCGCTCGGGTTTTTTAGAAGGCTGCTATTCCTTATTAATGGAAATTTTGACAAAATTCACTTTTTTCGTTCAATTTCTTTCCTATGTGATTATATGCCTAATTTTTTTTTTGCCTATATGAGGCGCAACCGGACTGCGCCACTAACGCAAAGGAGCAAATTCGATCAATGACGTTAATTATTGATTGAGCTTCAATTTTGCATTTTCGACGCGCGTCGTCTGAACAAGCCCTAAGGTGTCGCAGATTTATTGGTCTAACGTTTCGACTTGAACGTCGTCTTCAGATGCCCCGTAGTCCACCGTCAGAGCGTTGCTGTCGTAGTGACAAGCTCTGTTAGTTGACAAATGCGACATTATTTCTGAAAATACACATATATTTAGGCTCAGCAGTTCGAGCTCTATCTACAGGGATTTAAAGATCGGTACTAATGCAAAATATGGCCCCTTTTGCCTACATTTGAAACATCGCCAGGTTGGTTCCACGGGGCCTTAACCTAACTTAACAATCACTACAAGATAAGCCAGTCTAGTAGAATGGCGGATACACTATTTGCCTTTGGAATCGCTGTTTTTTCTGAATAGTCTCTTTTCAATGAAAAATGAGGATTTTGGCGCAAAAAGTGACGATTTTTGCCGTTTTATCCAGAGTCCAGTGCAAAGTTTCTGTCATCCAAAATTTGGGATTGTTACAGAGTGATGCTGAACGCTGGGAAGAGGTGTTGCTTCGACGGTGTCATCCAAAATGCGAGCATTTCATGCCACATTTTCCTCATCATCAGGGCACTCCTCCAGCAGTTCCCGTCGTCCTCAGCATTTCCTCTACTATGGTAAGTGAACGTTTCATTAAACCAACGCCAAACCATGAGAAAGTGAAGGATTCCCTAACTTGACTCGAATATGTTAGTACCATGAGGTTTGCATGAGCATGAGAAGCGAGGTCAAAATGGTAAGAAAGACACATAATCATCGTAATAAATACAATGAGCAGCATGTCTTGAGAGTTTCCCATGCAGTTTTGCATCACAAGAGGGACTGATTTGTTACGGAGCGTCATCAGTGTTATCGATGCGTTCAACTTGATGTTTAACGCCACTACATATTCGTTAAAAAAGGTGCTAAGTGCAATTTTCGACGTTTAGTGATTTATTTTAAATTTAAAATGCACCAAAAGCCAAAAGGCGACAAAACAACAACCTTGGAAAGAAAAAGGAGGCCTTCGTAGAGGTAGTGAGATCACGCGTTAATATATAATTTTGAAGAAGAGGACGATTTTTAGTCCGCTGATATGTTTTTGGCCTCAGTCATAATGTGTCTGTATTAAGGTAAACACGCTGATCTCGTACGCTGTCGAATGGGCCGAGGACGAGTTCACGCGAGCGTTGCGGGAGTGGCTTTTCGCTCTGCTGCTCATCATCGAGAAACCGCTGCTACCAGATGTCTGCGCGGCTTTGAGAGCTCTGGCGAGCACATGCAGACGGTTGAGATCTCGTACGGATATGAAAAGGTCTGAAGTTCTTTATTCAACCAATGTTCAACTATCGTTAATTCCTTTGTGGAGGTACTGCTGCTGCATGATGCACTGGTAAGAGGCGCTACACTCGCAAACTCGAACAGAAAGAAAGAACAAACCCTAGCACATTGATTCGGTAACACATTCGATGTTTCGATAACGGTAATGTTAGCTAGATGTTAGTGTTAGGATTTAGTTAGCCCGGGGTAAGAGCCGCCATTGGCAGCCACACGATCGAATGATCGATCCCGGCCATATGATAATCAAGCTTTCCATCTCTCTGATATCGTGTAAATTGGTACCAGACCTGTCGGTGAAGGTAAAACCACTGACTTGGTATAGCGACTGGCCCGCAAGTCATTATGTAGGCCGAATACGCATTCACCGTGCCTCTACGATTCTGAAGGGACTACGAATGCGGCTGCGCATGTCCTTAGGGTACTGACCACCCTGGCACCTTTACCTTTATTGTTACTGACGAGTCATAGTTGATTCACAAAAGTTTGTAGCTCAAATAGAAGAGGGCCGAGCCTGACTTACCTGACTCGTACCGTGGCTACGTATGAGTGTTGTAAGCGAAACCCGTTTGGTTTGAGGATGATGTAAGGGCAGGGTAGATGACAAGTTAGGGCGAAAAACGGGCATCTCGTTGGTGTGTCAATCTAGGGCAATGGAGCCCTAATATGTAGACCCAAGACGCGGGTTCGAATCTTTCCTGCGTGGTGATTGTTGCGGTGAACTCAGCATCATATTAATAACATCTTCTACAGTGTCGGACGTACTGTAACGATAAAAGGCCAGTATCTTTTCAAATATACAGTGCGTTTCATAAATATACGCCACCCCCCTCTTTTGGCAGTTGTCAATTTGCTGGACGAGGTGCAGCTTTTTCCTGTATCTCATTTTCATGAGCATGGAAAAGAATCACGGGATACACTTTTTCACACTACATAAATATATTTAGCATTTTTATAAAAACTTTTCGTTTTTGGTCATGTCACGATGAGTGGAACTTTGCACTAAAAATCTCTTCCTGTTTTCGGCCTGTAATAAAACGAGCTGATATTGTGAGTAGCTGTTCTGCACATATGCCTCTAGCTCCACGTCATACTTCTAATAAGCTAGCCGCAGTTTCTGCTGTTAGCGGTGCCGATCTATTCATCAGCAGGATCTCTGCAAATGTTGGTCGCTCCAGGACCGCCCTATGGGTCTACTTGTGTGACTCTGGAGGCTATGTATAGAAGAAGTCTAGTAGTCATTCGCGACGAGTATACAATGAGGGGAGGGGAAAATTTACAGAGTTACATCCAGAAGTACCGCAAGCCTGCGTCAGATCCACGCAGTTTTGACGATTCCATCCTCTTGCTCGTTTACATGGAGAGTGCTCCACCGAAGAAACAAACACCTATAGTTTAGCAATGATGTAGACATCTTGCCTGACCAGGGCACGTGAGCTGGTTCGACTTCATTTTTGAGAATGAAACTCAAATACCGACGGGCACAATGTGGCATTTTATCGCTTTGCACAATTAGGCCCAGAGAGATTTGGAAAATGTGTCAGGCTCATTCCGGATAGTCTGATTTGACAGAATAATGCTATTCTAAAAGTATAGTGCAGGCAGTAGAGTTACTTTCATGTCAACAGAGAAGAGCCGTCTTTTTCTCAGAAGAAGGAAATTCGGTGGACCTTAACTTGTGGTTTGGGGCGCCTTTTGTGCTATCATGATAATCGAGATGATCTTTACTAACACACAGTTGAATGGCGAGAATCACCAGCAAGGCTAGCAGCTCACATTATGCCTTTTCTGAGCCAGCGCCAGACGGTAGAATGCTCGATTCAGCGGAACTACGCGAAAATCCATCTATGGCGCTCGAATTAATCGTCCTCTAAAGTCCAAGTTGTTAAGATTCTGGAGGAGACCGCTTGTAGGCTGGATCGCAATCCAGTATAGAATCGTTAGCGCATACTCATTCGAAATTTGTATGTGAACAGAGATTACTAAGTGACCATCACGGAGATCAGGTGTGCCGCACTGACGTAATGCGTGAAAATCGGCCCACAAACTCTTCAGAACTCGCACTCAAGAATGCGGAACCGCTTACTGGCAGCGGTGGGGGAACAAGGACAATAACCAATTAATTTAATAACCGAATTGTAACTGCATCTTTAATAAATCTACAGGAAACCAGTGTCGCTTTGGGCGCAAAAAACTGCGGATATTAAAAAATCGATATAAAAATACCACATCAGCTCATAAATTCCAAAAAAGCGTTTTCCGTGGTTATTCTCCATGCTGATGATAATGGCATCAAGGAAAAAACTGCATCTCTTTCGATAAAATTAAAACCACCAAAGTAGGGGGGGGGGGTGGCGTATATTTATGAAACGCACTGTAGAATCACCAGTCTTTCGTGGTCTATCGGCCGCCAAACGTCTGCTCGATGGCTTCGTCAAGTCAAGTATAGTATAATACATAAATAAATAAATATAAATAAATACATAAGTCTATAGTGTCTGTCGAGTTAAGCCACAATTCGATCAATTTAAATTTCGACAGTGTTTCAAGTTTTGACGCACTTTCAACATCTTCACCGAGTTTTCACTTACTTCTCTAACTTATCGCACTTTCAGTCTTTTGTACCCCGCCCCTTTAGCTCAATCAATTTCAAACGAAATAAGACTGACCTCGACAAACAATATGGGATAGATGAAGTGTAAATGCGTTATCATAAAATGTGATTTTCAAAGTTATCTCACGAGGGAGGTTGCTCAGCGTGCTCCGAAGATTCACAACGAGACCCATACTGTTTTGTAGGGCGTCGAATGGCGATTACAACGGTATAGTTTGTTTTTGCTAAATGCAAATCGATGGCCCGAAAAAAAAGCAAGAACTCTTGACCACTAACTAGTGGCGAGAAACTAGTGGCGAGAGCACTCCAAGGTGTTAACTAGTTGTGAACGTGTCATGGTGGCTCAGTGGGTAGCGTGTAGGGCTCTCGATCTGAAGGTCGGTGGATCGGTCTCTTTGCTATCCTTTTCTTTTGCCTTTCCACGTTAGATACCAAAATGCGCTCCTTTTGGAAATTTGGCGCAGTTGCGGCATAGAATCGCGTTTGGGAGGAGTATGGCCCACAAAGTGCGCACAAAGGAGAAAATCTACTAGCACTTATGTATGTGACCCATACTTACCGTAATCAACACAAATCGAAGCCAAATCCAGAAACAAATGTCAGATTCGTGATCAACGCCCCGAATAACCCCCATAGACAAAGTTGGAGCTAAATCGGTGATTTAGACCCAACTACCTAACTTTGTTACCACGGACCCTAGCAAGCTCACGCCAGACACAGTGGGAAAAACCGATGTTAGATTTGTGAATTGGGGATTTGTCAACAGCCCAAATGATCTATCTTGATAAAAATCAAAAGAAACTCACTTGAATTGGTGTCTCTGTGTTCCTTAGAGTCCAAAAAGTGGAACAATAGGAGTAAAGATATTCTCGGTATGTGGACCTTCGTACAATTACTCAACACTAGTGAGGCTGATTAGGTCAAAATCACCGATTTAGCTCAAACTTTGTCTACGGGGGTTATTCGGGGCGCTGATCACGAATCTGACATTTGTTTTTGAATTTGGGTCGATTCTGGTGGCATTTCTGGTGGTTCCAATCTAGAAGCCCATTTGCCACTGGTAAGCTTTCAAGGTTTTTTGCTTTTTTTGGGCCATCCATTTGCATTTAGCAAAAACAAACCATACCGTTGTAATCGACATTCGATGCTCTTCAAAACAATATGGGTCTCGTTGTGAATCTTCGGAGCACGCTGAGCAACCTCCCTTGTCAGTGTAAGCAGTGGTTGAACCACCACCAACCGCCACTACCACCAATCATTTGAAAAATGAATTGACATCAATCCATCCATCCAAACAAACAATTGGGTTTCGCTTATTATACAGTAAGGATTCGTAAAAATAACTACATTTGAGCTCATCAGCTCGAGGTCCATCTTTTCATGTACAAATTTATCCGAAACGGGTTATTGAATAATTTTCTGCTCTTGTACCCCAAAACGGCGCTATTCGTCGCAATAAATCGCCACCTTTGTCACGATTTCTTTGCGGTACTCCGCGTGCTGTACTGTCCATTGCAATGAAAGGAAAAGAAGTTCCTTAGTTATTGCAACAATTAGAAAGGCGTTTTCATGGGCTTGGCCTTCTTTTTTCGCCATATTTATAATTTCAGCACGGAAGAAATCCACGAGTTATCATGGTTCATCGTCGTAGTCGGCGAATACTTCGGACAGACGGATCTCGCGGATTTGTGACGACGATGTGATCTTCCAATATTGTTACTCGCTACTTGACTTTCTTGTTCATTTTTCCCATTTTCTCTCTTATTACCATTGCTATTGAGGAGCTATCCCATTGAAATACTCGTTTTGAACTCTTCACTGTGACGCAGTACTGTGTACATGTTGATGTTATTGACTTTGTTTCATTAAACGAGTGAGAGAAAACTATTTGAAAATTGCTGCCATTGCGAGGTGGTATTCACGAGTGCAACGAGTTAATTCGGTAAGATCCTTTGAGTGAGTCTCCTTGATGCTTGGTAGTTCTTCTAATAATTTAATAAGCTGAAATTTGACACAATCACAATCACAATTCGACGATCTTTCCATGCTACTGTAATACTTTTACATGCAGTCATACGTGTAGTTTTCTTGACAAGGCTACTTACTTATTTTTTGCACATTTACGTGCGCAATGAAGATTAAGTCCGTTCATTGCGAAAATGAAAACAGTAACTGTACAATAGGAAGGCTTCAATCTGCAGAACTCGGTTATTAAAGCCTCATTAACAGCAATGTTCACACGAAAGAGGAAAAGTACCACAAAATGACGGGATTTCTTACAGATCTCGTGGTGGGTGTTTTGTTGACCTTTTTATCAAATATTTTCGTTGTGTGAATAAGCGGCTGACCTTATTGCATTGTTCATCAAACACCTCGACTTGTTGTTGGTAGAGCACTGCTCGCCTCTCGATTTGCTCCGTGGTTTTTGCCTGTTTAACGTCGTGTTTCGCCATATCCATGCTGTATTTTGCCCTGCAAGGCAGAATTGAACAACAACATTAAAATCCAATGATGAGCACTTCTTCAGCGACCAATGCTTAGGCTACAGTTGAATCCTTGTTCTCATGAACAGTTGAACGGCTAGATGAGATGAGGAATAAAAACGAAATAAGAATTATAGAAGGTCGGGAGGTGGTCTGTCAATAACGTTCCGAGAATTTATCAGGAAAGGTTACGGCATGGTGGAAGAACCATATCGTTCTCAAAAACGCATCATCATGTCGTGTTTTTGAATCGCACTAATTTTTATAGCTGTTCGTTGAATATTGAAAGGGCGTGCAGGTCTTTTTTTTTACAGCGGTATAGCTGTTCAAATTTATTTGCAGCTTCTATTACTTATGTAATTCCACATTGGTCTACCCCACCACCTGAATAAATAAACAATGAAATAAATGAATAAATAAGAAGGTGAAAGTAACGAGTCGGAGTGGTCGGCGTTGATCTATACAGTAGCGGTCAAAAAGATATGTCACCTTACATTTTTATGTAGAGATAGCTTGAATCGAAACGAATCTCGATTCATTTGATAGCTCTGACAACTTCACTTGAAAATACATTGAAACTTATCATTGTTGCGAATTCTAGATTTTTGTTAAAATATTTTTTAGTAATTTTCATATGCTATTTCAAATAAAAGTATCTTAAGAGCTGCTGAGCGAGGATCAGAAACGATATTCTGTTAGAGCATGATCCATTTATCATAAAATACTAGGAATGTTTGATTCAGGTCCCGAGAAATTATAGTTTTTTCTGAGCAATCATTTTAATGCAGAAAAACTGGTCGATTTATAAGGCCATGTCTCAAATGAAATTCTGTATCTTTGTACCGCTCAAAATAAAATGTATCAAACTAATGGGTCTTATAGAATTAGATTTTCTCATTATAACACATGTTCTAATTTCGAGGCTAGGTTCACTCTTCTTGAGAGAATGCTTTTCATAAAGGAGATTGCATAAACTGGTATATTCAGAAAACTTTGGAAGAAATCAACTCCGTTTTTCTCAGCGCATAGCAGATTTATAGTTCTTTCTGAACTAAGCGTACGCTGAAATAAATTCAACTCCTTTATAAGAAATTATTGCTTTAAATAAGACGCGCTGCATGTGCTGTGTGCCGCTCATTACTCGCCGCCGTACACTGTACTGGTAGTGACGGCGCCTACAGCGCGTTTTGGTCAAGGTGATATATTTTTATGAAGCACTTTGTTTTATTCAAGGGTACGTATGCTATGAAAAGAACCGTGAATGTACTGTGAACCCAGAAAAAATGGAGTCGACTTCATCAAAACTTTTTTGAGTATAACACTTTACGCTATCTCAACTTTACAAGGAATTTTCTCACAAATTAAGAGAATAGGCGTGCAACCAAGTTAAGCACCTCGAAGAGAATATCATTTACTACAATATAGATCAATTTGGTGTAATTCCGTGGTATTTAGCGGCGATCTTAATCAAATGTTCGCAACACATTATAATAACTAGACGATGCTCTATCAGAATATCGTCTCAGATAGAAACTTCGCTCAGCGATTCTTGAGATATTTTCGTTGAAAATAGCATACGAGAATCACTAAAAATATTTGTTAAAAACAAAAAATTCGTAACAACGGTATGTTTCGACATGTTTTTGAATAGAGTCGTAAAAACTATCGATTGGCATAAGATTCGTTTCGATTTGACCTATTTGTGCATAAAAACGAAAAATGACATAACTTATTGACCGCTACTGTATGTGTAAAAGCGTTTGCGCGAGGCAGAGCGTTAATAGCCATGAGCGAGGATTAATCGATCGATTGAACGTATGAAAATTGCTCCGACTTCCATTTCACTACATGCGCCCATTGTTAGAGCGGGGAAATTCGAAATGAAAAGAGCTGGTTCAGTGGTAAGTGGTGCTACCGAAACGCGCACGTCGAGCGATCGATCCCGGCCCGGGCCTACCAATCCTTCAATCTCTCCGAGGTCGGGCAGATTGGTACCAAACTTGTCTGGGGAGGTAAAAACACTGGCTTCGAATAGCGCTTGGCCGCAACAAGACATTGTATAGGCCAGATGCGCATTCATTACGCCGCTACGATTCGGAATGGGACTGATTGACGCTGATCACGTCGCCTTTAGTTTACATTTCGCCTTTCAAATCTTGAAAGCTGAGGTTGACCCTGTTTCGTAAGCGTGGATATTCGCGAATTTCATCGTAAAAGTGCAATGAAATTCGACCATATCAGCCTACTCTATATCTGCTTGTTGTCACGTTCTTTACTGTCTTTGAGACGCTTCCACTGTGTTTTGGCATTTACGTTCTATACGGATGGAAACATGGTTTTTGAGCCATTGGGCAAGGGTAGCGTACGTTTTCAGCTTCACTCCGTGACTTACTGGTTGAACACTTCCCGGTGCTCCGTGAGCGCCTTGTATTCGAGCGAATCGAAGCGACGTAAGTGCCGAATGCAGGCTCGTTTTTTGATCTGCAAAACTGGTTCCTACAAACGTATTCCGTTGTTGAAAATTTTGAAAAAATGTATAATGTGACCACGTATGATATAACACAAAAATTCCACTCTACCTGGTATTCACGCTTGCATTTCGCTGCGTTTTCCAGAATACTGCAAATCTTAGCGACTTTCTCTATTTTGTCTTGTGGCACAAACTCCTGGAACATAGGAGGACAAATGTATTTCTCGATATTCAGCTCTTCCCAAGGTTTCCTACTTGAAATGCTTCCAGTGCTTTTCTCATTTTTTCCAATGAATCTTCGTCCTTTGCGCATTCCACTCGCTGAATTGTAACTAATCAGAGAGAAATTGAACATTTCTCCGTTTGATCGGGAAACCGTTGTGATAGCTAAGAAATGAGGGAAGCGAAGCAAAAAATGTTATGTCGAAAGTTATCAAACGAAATGCTTAGCAGTAATTGTAAACGCAAAGGGAAAGCTGGCGACGTTGATTAGTCCCGTAAGGGCCCACTCATTGGCGTTCCATTCAGAATTGTATTAGGTCATTTCATAAGTCCTTGCCGTTTTTTTTTCATCGTCCTTCTGTAAGTTTGATTGGAGAGCTCTGATAAAAAGCTGTATACCGTTCGATAGAGAATTGTTTGTAGTTTTAGAATATATATTTTGTTTTGATGAATACTTGAAATGTGGCTAAATTTCACCAGTGAAATAGGAGATGAAATTTTGCAAAAATAGCCATTTGCGGCATGGAATTTTCTCTAGAAAAAGCGAAACATTTTGCAACTATTTGCACACCATTTGAAAGAGCAAGTGCTCTTCTACAAAACGTTGTATTAAGTTTTTTTTACTGCTTATGGTTTTTGACAAATTTAAGGCTCTCAAGTCGAGTGATCCAAAAGTCGTTAATTATTTTTGGACTAAGCGCTAGTTCTTCGTGTGAAGACTTTTGCAACTTTTTCTACATGTCTTATGCCAGAATTTCTTGCTCTATCAGAAGATGTGTTTGGTTTTTCACGTCGCTGAATTTTAAACAAAATTTAGCAACGACGACTACCACTTGGATGCAGCATCATTATTCTGTTTGTTGGGATAGTTTTGATGAACAGCATATACCAATTGAATGAAAAAGACTTGCACTATAAGATAGCACATTAGAAGTTTTTACAGATATCGAATTGCATACCTTTTTAGCTCGTTGAAAGTGGCGATAAACGAGCCCTCTCGGCTCGATGCCGAGCAGCTCGGCCAACTTAACCGCCGCGCGATTGACCTACGTAACGGCGCGGCAGTTGCGCTCAACGCGCGGCGGTCGTGTGGCCGAGCTGCTCGGCAACGGACCGCCGGGAGGGCTCGTTTATCGCCACATTCAACAAGCTAAAAGCGTATGCAATTCGATATGTGTAGAAAAGTCTAATATGCTGTTTTATAGTGCAAGTCTTTTTCATTCAATTGGTATATGCTGTTTATCATAACTATCCCAACAAACAGAATAATGATGCTGCATCCAAGTGGTAGTCGTCGTTGCTAAATTTTGTTTAAAATTCAGCGACGTGAAAAACCAAACACATCTTCTGATAGAGCAAGAAATTCTGACATAAGACATATAGAAAGAATTGCAAAAGTCTTCACACAAAGAGCTAGCGTTGAGTCCAAAAATAATTAACGACTTTTGGGTCACTCGACTTAAGGACCTTAAAGTTAACAAAAACAAAATGCCATGAAAAAACGCAATAAAACGCTTTGTAGAAGAGGTTTTTCTCTTTCAAATGGTGTGCAAATAGTTGCAAACAAATTCGCTTTTCCTGGAGAAAATTCCATGCCGCAAAGGGCTATTTTTGCGAGAGTTTATCTCCCATTTCACTGGTGAAAAATTAGCCACATTTTAAGTATTCATCTGAACAAAATACATATTCTAAAACTACAAACAACTCTCTATCGAACGGGGTACAGCTCTTTATCAGAGATTTCCTATTAAACTTACAGAGGGACGATGAAAAAAACGGCAAGGACTTGTGAAATGACCTAATAAAGCCGAATGCGTATTTGACCTATACAATGACTTGCGGGGCCCACTGCTTTACCAAGGAAGTGTCTCTACTAGAATATGGTGTTGTAATGGTGATGCTAGCTTCGCGTCTCAGGCAGGGTTAGAACCCGGGTCTTGCGCCTAGCAGGAGCTCGTGCGCTAACTACTACGCCACTGAAACGAAATTTCTTCTTCTCAACTAGAACGGTTATTTGCGCTCCCCAAGCACCTTCCTTCAGCTCAAAGATGCGATTTTTGCGATGAACTTAGCACCACCATCATAACATTGTATGTTAGTATACATAATAGTATCCCGCAGAAAGCGGTGATAAAATTAGAATTTCACGTTTAGTGTCTGTGCGTTCCCGAATATGTCTGGTATCAATTTACTCAACAACGGTATGGCTTAGAATTGGTTTGCCCATGCGGCGATCCATCGCTCTATGGTGCGCGCGTCGGCAACGTCTCTTACAATACCATGTGCGTCCACTAATGGTTATATGTACTGATAATCACTCTGTGTGCTAAATGCGAAACTGAAAAATCAAAGGGTGAACGTCGTAAGGCTTCCTTCGCACTCTAATATGTACAGTACCGGATCTACAGAACAACGATAAAGCGGCGGTAGCAGCGCTTGGGAGCACCGAAACCGCCGTTTTCAGTAACTTCTTTGAAATTGGTTAATTTGCAAAAATTCGAGCTCAGTAGGTCAAGCTCTATCCCTCCATATATACTTTTCACAAATTCGTGAAAGTTGCTTTCAATCGATTTTTTTGACCCATCGATTCCCGTTGCTGCTTCTGTACTCATTGGAAAAACGGAGCGATGTCAGGATTGATGTTGATAAAAATATAATTTGAAGGTTTAGAGGATGCGGGGTCAACAACGGGGAACGAACGGACACGCCGTGCACTCGTCTTTCATTCAAAGTCGTTGACATGCTGAATGCCTTTTCGTCCTATACGAAGACATGTGGGTCCAGCTGCTGGTCGAGTCGATGTTTTCACCGTCTCCACACAATCGCGACTCACCACTCTACCGAATCTAATTTATAGCATATTCCATGATCTCTGCCCTAAAACTCCCGTACATGGTCTATCAGCAACAAGAGTTGGCGCTATGTGGGTTGGGGGTGCAGGGTGGTGGTCCGCAACTTTACGTGGACTTTAACGTGTTATCATTGTTATATCTGCGATTGTTTACGATAAACTCGGTCGGTTTTGACATGATTGACATGTAAGCTCTTCAGAATTGTTCACACCTTAACATGTTAACCAGCATAGAATCGACGCAATATTACGGACCACCACCCTGCACCCCCCAACCCACATAGCACCCAAGAGTTGTTGCCAATGTTGTTTTCCGCTACGAGACTGATCAGCGGCTTTCTAAGTGACTTGAATTTCTCAGAGGACCACCCACAACGGTAACTCCACATTTCATAAAGACATGTTTTATTAGGTTCTCTACAGCGAATACATCATTTCCGACGATTTCTCTAAGTGTCTTGAATTTAGATGATGTTGCTGCATGGATGATGAAGGAGAACATCTTTCTGAGCAGGCGCATCGTCTGCGTCATCAAAGTGTCTTTTTCACAGTCGCTGTGCAGAGTTTTACCTAGGGCACGTGTTTTCCTAGCGTCCCAAGTTAGCAAGTCCGAGTCCCCAGGGGGACTCGAAGAAGCTACCACGCGGGGCCCCCATCGGGCATGCGGCGCAAATGAACTGCGGTTGACTCCGCCCGGGTCACCCCACATGGACTCCGAAACGGCGCTTTTTGGCGCACCGAAGCGCCGCTACGGCTGATTTATCGTTGAGGCACGTTCGGAACTGTATGATGAAGACGATGAAAGAGCTAGGATACTCACTCCTGTGGCAAGCACTGCAGGATCTGGTTGGTTGCAGGACTCAAGGTATTCTACAAGTTTTGAAACGGAATTATGATAGTCGTCATACTTTTGCATGTCCTAAAAATAGTTTCATCGACCGAAGCAGAGAATGTCGAATTTCGGAGTGATCACTGACGTTATTGAACTCTGGAGTCATTTGTGTTTCTTCCACGTTACCCACTTTTTCTTTGATTTTGAATAAGAATTTTCGACGGAAACTGAAGCCTGAAATGCAGCTGTCACGTTCAGCTGCACAAATTACTGGATAGACTTCAATGCGTCAATTGTTCTCTTTGTCGCAGTCTCACGTTACTTTAATGTGCGGTAGACCTTAGTGCTGCGTTAAAAAGTTCGGAAATGTCGTATTCTGTCGTGTTCAGACAGTCTACGGTAGCTTCAGCAACTGAGAATTAGCAAATAATTGAATCCTTGCAAAAACAAGAAAGACAGAAAGCCGTTCACCACCTTTCCCTTCCATTTTGCTCTACCGACCGACTGCCGAATTGTACTAGGCGAAAATTATAGTTACCGGTATGTCGCGGTGCACTATCATATCAAGGAACTTAGTTATCTGATCACCGAAAATCACTTTTGTTATCAATTACCTCGTGATAATAACCCCCTTCCATCTTTTTTTAACTCATGAGAAGCCCGAATGAATCCGGCAATGATGAATCAGGATTTGTGGAGTTTGCAAAGACGGCTTCTGGCAGTCGCATTAACATGAATCTGGGCCTCGGCCATCCTTTCCCAGCTGAATTCTACCATACATAAGTTGGGCATAGTGCGACCTTACGACAATCATAGATCAGCTCGCAGAGTTAGCACAGTGATCCAACTGAGATCATCGATTTGGATGAAATTTCGTCTAAGGTGGCTATTTTGCATGCTGACCACAATTCTGGCGTCGGATTTCTGAATTTCGACGAATGAATACCCATATCGTCGAATGGGGTGATCCCGTCTGAATGAGCGATGTAGAAATATTAGTTTGTTGCAAAAGTAATTTCCGAAACGAACGTCTATCTTCAAACTATCATATCTCCGCTTAAACACATCTTTATTCATCGAAATAAAAACCATTCGATTCTACACATCTTTCCCAACGATTCTTCAACGAGTATATGTCTCTATGATAGAAACTAACATCACAAGAATTAAAAGACTGACGGAGCTCTGATTCGAGGTGGTCAAGATTATCGAATTGCTGCTGCCGCAGGTGGCCGTCTAAAACCCGGAAAAAGTGATGATCAGTTGGGGAGAGGTCTAGTGAATAAGGAGGATGAGGGAGAACCTCGATGCCCAACTCTTTTAATTTTTGCCGGGTGACTTTCGAAGAATGAGGCCGAGCGTTGTCCTGAAGTAGGACGGTCCCCTTTCTATTCATGACTGCCGGCCACATTTTTCGCAGCTTTTCCAACATTAGTATCAAATCACAACAGTACGTTTCTGCTGTAATTGCCTGACCAGGTTGGAGAATTCTGTAATGGATCAAACCCTTGCTACACCACCAAACAGTTAGCATAGCTCTCTTAGGGTGGGTAACCGGCTTTGGAAGGCTTGTTGATGGGCAATTTTTGTCCACCCAGACATATCCTCTCTTCCTGTTATCGTACATGACCCACTTCTCATCTACAGTTATTAATCGGTCCAAGAACGGATCGTTTTCCAGACGGACGAGAAGGTTGGAGCAGCTGTTGAATCGGGTGATGCGCTGCTCGGTCAGTTCGTGGGGTATCCACTTCCGCTTCTTCTTCACCATGCCGATCGAATCCAGATGTCTTGCTACCGTGGCAGAGTGGACACCCATATCGGTCGCTAGCTGTCGGACTGTTGTGCCCGACTTTGAAGCTACGGCTACGCTCTAAATCCCATCGTCAACCGACGTCCTCCGACCAGGCTTGGTCTTGTCTTCGATGTAAAATCTCCGAAGGTAAACTTTCCGAACTAAAGCCTTGCTTCGGTAGGCGATTCTATCGCGAATGCAGCGCCAATATTGCGCGCTGCCTCGGCTACAGAATGTCCGAGCTTGAACTCATACAGCATAAGTACTCGAAAGTCACGTCTGTTCATCGTTCATTCGAACCCCCATAATAATGCCCACGATGAAGATAGGTGAAATTTGAAGACATATTCTAAAAGAGGAGAAAAAAACTACCTTATAGTAGTTACCGTTCTACTGAAGCTGGTAAATCCCCGAGACAATTAGTTGTCTATTTCAACATACCCCGAAACGGAAATTACTTTTGCAACAACCTAATACTTCGTCTAGGTACGTAATTTCGAATACTGATTACGAATCTAAAGTCCTTTCTTCTGATTTTGACTGGTTTCGGCAGATTCAGGTCGTTACTTCTCTCCGCCACTACGCCTTCATTACTCACCTGTTCGTAACGGCCGGAATTTGAAAAAAAGAACAGATTAGAAAAAACAGAGAAATGACTTCAAAAAGCTGTCGCTCATGTACAAGGCTGGGCTTCTCTTCATAAATTGCCCCTTGCAGCAGAAAAATCGAAAGTGTTTATCATTGGTACTACTAATATTCCTCCCTCCTATAAGCTTGCGGGTGCTAGCATGCGCATTGTGCACAATGTGCGAGATCTTGGGTTTCACCTTGTGAGCAATTTGGACTTCGGCCCACACTGCAGGGCGCTAGCCAATAAGGCGATGATTCGCACGTACAACCTCTTCAAAACAATCAGAACTAACAATTCTAAGGTTCTTGTGACAGCATACAAGATATACGTGCGACCTATTTTAGAGAGTGGCACTACCGTTTTCAATCCTCATAAGAAAAAAGACATAAAATTACTAGAAATTGTCCAAAATAATTTTACGCGTAAGCTTTTCCTTAGGTGCTTCGGCTCAAATTACAACGTTATCCCCGGTGGTGAAGAACGAAATAAACTACTGGCACTGTGGTCCTTGAAAAGTAGAAGAGCCAGAAATGATTTGGTAATGCTTCACAAAATTCTAATAGGAAAAGTTCTCCATGATCTGACAGAAATGTTTGACTTCTCCCCAAGTAGGACTCGCAACGGTTACCTCAAATTTCGTGGCGCTGTCGCAAAAAGCAGTTCAAGAACAAACTTTTTTTTGTCATCGAGTGTTCCGAAAACATAGAAATCTGATGAAGGAAAATGCTTTATCACTTTCCTTGAGTTCGTTCAGATCCCTATTGAATAAGCAAAGATGTCTTCTCGAAAATTGAGTTCTCGCTGTTTTATTTGTTCACATGCCTTGCTAATAATAGGAGATTTTTTGTTTGCCTGTAGTTGTCGTTTCTGTTTTCTCTTAACATTCGTTGTCGCTTGTGTTCGATTGGCTAATTTTTGTCTTATCCTTTCTTGCCCCTTGGTTATGTTTATTACTTCCGTGGCATAAGTCCACGTTGAATAAATAATAATAATAATAATTCATGTTCAGCATATGCATGATCACGATATGGGTGGAAAATCGGAAAACGTAGATCAGATTCTTGATCAGCAGCCCTCTATCAGCACCTATATAGGCGAAGTTTGAGAAAGATTGGTTGAAAATTTTCTCCAGTCACCGGAGTGCAATATTAACCCATAACGTACCGAGGCCATTTCGCGGTGGCTGGCCACTCGGACCGCGCGTGTAGGTCACGCGTGCGCCACCATGTGGCGCACGCGGTCCCTAGGACAAATCTTGTTATCAATTGATGGTATTACCAGTGTATCGCCAACCACAACTTCGGCGAAAGTGAACGGATCGAAACGAATGAAAGGCGGATGGAAGCTAAGAAAAACGAAAATTTTCTGTGTGTTTGGTGAGGATTGCGCCATGTACTCAACCAGGGCCTCGGATTTTGAACCTGATTGATATTGCATGGGTTATATGCTTGCTCTACATAGGTCGTAAACAGGTGCGCTCTTATAAAATCAAATGTTGCCTAATCAGAGTCTCGCTATGCATCACAAACGGCTCTACACAATAACACTTCTGGAGGACCCTTCTCGAATTCGGCGCATTCAGCGCACGTGCGAACCGCTTATACCGGACCGCTCCCAGCCCCAAAAAAGAAGATGTTGAGAGATTTCAAATCATTTATCTGATGAAGTGGTAGGCGTTGATTAGTTTACAAGGGATGCACCAACCACTCATCAACTGCATAGAATCATAGAGAGATTGCAGAACCAGAACCTCCTAGGCAAAGTTTCAGTGAGATTGGTGGTCCTGGATGGATTTTCCATGTTGGTGGCCATGTGCTAGACTTGTTCCAAATACGCTAGATAATCATCAGATTTGTGATCATTAACCAAAAGGACCCCATAGGTAAAGTTTCAGCGGAATTGCTGGCCCTTGATGGGGCTTCCAGGGTGGTGGCCAAGTGCTACACTTATAACGCAGCTTTCACCGGCCCAATGTGTGTATCGTGTACTCCGTGGCTAGTCGGTCACATTCCCAACTAAAAACAACTTATAAAAAATATTTTGTTGCTATGAAGGGCGTGCGCCACCATGTGGCGCACGTGGGCCGTATGGCCAGACAACGCGTGCGCCACCATGTGGCGCACGCGGTACGTTATGGGTTAAGAAAAGCGTCGAAATTTTGCTTTCGTTTCGGCGAACGACTGGTAAATGAAGTGCTTTGATGCTGCTGAAGGATGTGATACTCGAACTGATTTCTTCGGTAAGCAGTGATAAAAACATCACCCACAGTGATCGCGCTGTTAGAACAGTTTCACTTCTTTATCTTTATTAAAACTTTTTATAATATCACGGCAATGTACACATTCACAAGGATTCACACCTTCTTATTGTCAAGAAATAGTTCAAATGCATTTGCTGAGGAGAAGTGCTGTTGTACATTTTGAAAAGTGAGGAAACTGCAATTATGCATATTGCATGAAAACAAAAGACATAAGACACTCTGAGAGCGACGGTGAGCAACAACGATGGAAGCGAAAGCGGAGGTCGAGGTGATTGCGCCTCAGGGTACATCGCTTAGTCAACGGCTTTCTGTAGACTACCGGACACAATCGTCTGACCCTGACGCTAAGCGTATTCTGAATAAAAACTGCGATGGACCGAATTGCTGCTCGAAAGGTATGAGATCAAGTGCCAGGACGCCGAAGGTCCACGTTGAGGCAATAATAGAGTAGTGTGAAAGACGGCAGTATTGCTTTTGTTTCGAAACTGCAGGAGATTGGACATTTGAGTGTCAAAAATTCTCAGAAATACGGAGTTTATGAATCATGATACGTAGTGTTTTGCCTCGACAGATCCTCGACGCTTCCGGCTCAAATCAGGACATTCTGGTTAGTCTAAACGCATTTGGACTTGCAAGTTAAGTAGAAAGGCATAAAAGCGAAAATCGAGATATACAAGCATCGACTAGACGGGTGAAGTAAGACCAGCAGATGAACGACGATATCCTCAAACGGACGACTGGTGATACGCAGGCACATTGGATTGGATCGTGTACTCCACTGGAGTGGTCTGGATATATCCAGATGGTCCCTGAAGATGAGACAGTATCACCTTGCAAGTCGTCGACATTAGCCAATCAACAAAGCCATTTCAGCTGCATTTTGACTTCATATATATCATTTTCATTTTGATTTGGACGTTCTTCAAACCAAACCGGACGTTTTTCAAACCGAATTGCTTGAAAAGTGTACAACTTTGTTTGAAAAACGTCCGACGTGGTTTGAAAAGTGTCCAATTCCAAGTGAAAATGGTATAATACGTCAATCTAGTGAAAGGAACGGTGAGAGCATTTTAAAGCTATAATTTCTGGTTTTTTTTTGTAAAATTTATGCCATTGGCTACTTATGTTGTTTGCCAGTTTCTCCTTTGAATATGTGCGTCATCAAAACAATGAAGATTTCTCAATCGGGAACCTCGTTAACGTTACTTCTGGACTTAAATTTTTAAGTGGGAAGCTGCCATGCTTTCTCCTGCGAGATCTCCTTGCAAGTGAGTGGTGATATATGGATGTAGGTGCGGTTCAAGTTATGGAATACAGTATCTCCGCTTTGGAATTGCCTTCTACCTACGTGCGAGTCTACCTCAACAGTGACACATACCTGAGTGTAAATGACATCCGGTTGAAGTGGACGGTACTGAGCGCCCGGACCGAATCCTTCCGAGCGTACTGGAGTTACCAGAGGTGCCTGAAATAAGATGGTGAGATCAATACAGAACCAGCTCTCACTGAATTTTCCAAGATCTCCCTTCCTGAAGCCATAACAAGGTGTTATACTTGTTGACTTATTTATTTAGTGTTTATTCGAGTACGCTGTTTAAGACGGACGTAGGAAAGTGTAAAACAACGATATCAACACACGAAACATAAATGTGCCTGGAACAATTATTTAGTGAGAAAAGAGTTTGCTACAATGAAGAGGCCTCATTGTCAGAGTGGGGAATGGGAGTTGTTCTCACTGAATGAAGATAAGCAAGACCTGCTCTGACAGTAAAGAACTTTGCTCTAACGCTACTGTACGGAGCGAGGTGAATAGATGGATCAAAACATCATCTGCATTGCATAATCAACCTAATGATGTATCATTGGGCGTACGAAGACGTCGAAGAGGTGGAAACATTGGGCCAAAATACAAACTGATCCATTGTACTAACCTCCTCAGTAAAAGTATCACACTACGAGTATAAATCTCTCTCATTGAGTTCTAAGCAACGTTAGATGTCACTATCATGAGGGAAGCAGATCAGATAAACTTCGCTTGAAATACTGATCAACGGTAACAACACAGTCACGTTCTTCGATGAGAAAAGAAAAGTTTTCTGCAGACCGATTTTGCTCAGAGCTATTAAACCTTCAAATGGAAGCTTCAAAAAACGAAAGAGCGGCTCACCTGCGATTGGTACTGTGGCTGCGGAGCGAACTGGGAAGATATGTTGATAGGCGATTGAGATGCAGATGGACGAGGAGCGAAACTAAAATTGATAGAATATCTATCCAATCAATCACGACCATTTCGAAAGATTCAAAGGAAAAGTTCACACTCTAGATGACCATTTGATCCCGATTGATTTTAAAGCCTTGGATACTTGCATCTAAGAGCTTTGTAGATAACTTCTGGGTGATTCGTGCACTTATGTAGCAAGGTATGTAGTGTATAATTAGGCTAAAGTCCCTAGGTAAGAATTATGTGAATGCTAGTGATGCTGTGATCAGTGCATTTGATATTTGAAATTTGATTTGCTACTACGAACCCTTCTAATCGTAAGAACCACCGGATTTGGATTTTTGGAATCGTAGCCTTCGAACCGTTTTTTGACAAACACTATCGAACCAACAAAACATTCACACAACAAGCCATTGCTATAGCCAGATTGTATGCACTGTAGATGTTAACGGACAGAAGTCGTTCCTCGGCTCCACTGAGCGAATTTCTCAAAAAAAGAATCGTGTTCGAGACCATTTTCCACAGCACAACTTTGTCTTTGAACCTTTACTTTTGAGCCTTTACTCACTCGTAGCTCTGGACAGGAGTCGGAGAGGAGAGCACAGCGGTGGTTGTCGGAGCTTCGCGGTACGGAGCACTGTAGGACGGAGCCTGGGTGGGCCACGCGGCTGACGAACGACCTGAATGAAGGCGCTTCTTGTCGTTGTCCCTCATCTGAAATAAAAGCATTTTGGTAAGATCAATACATTCAAGAGAAATCTGTCAAACAGTCATTTTCCGGCAGTTTCATATTCCTTTTGAAACCTCACATTGGATCCGACCCGCAGCAATCGATCGGCTACATATCACAACCCTTATCAGTTGCGGTTTGATTTTATGCGTTATCTTCTGGAGCAGGCTCATCATTGACTGCCCGTCTAAGGATATCTGGCGAGAATTCTTGATTTAGTTGCTCAGACTATATATCGACTTCTCTCGTGTCTTTTTGCCAAAAACTGTGCTGCACTCGTGCGGAATTGTTTACATGCAGAATAAAAATGTGCGGATAGTTTAAAGTGTTCGAAGTTAACAACTCGGAGAAATGAAAGCAAAAGCCACTTCAAATAGAAGATTGAATAAACAGGAAGCAGACTGGGACGATATTACACACATGTTTTCAAATTTGCAGGCTCTGTTATCCGATTTGTTTACCTCGGAGGCCCTCCGTTTCGCTGGCGGGTGAAGCTCCAGCAAATTCTATTAGACGTGTTCTTCAGAGAAAACGTCCGCTGACTCAGGAGAACCGTGATTTCAACTTTTAAGCCGCCCATTCTGATTACATATGTATGTCCAACCACATCTGTTCGAGCCTCCTGGTCAGGAGGAGAACGCGGCGACCCGTCTTCGGCAGGTTTTCATGGGACGGTGCGACTCCTGTTCTGTGTGTGCAGGCGGAGATTAGCGGGACATCATCGTGAGACGATTGCTGAGGCGCTATGTTGGATGCTTGTTGTTCCAGCGTAAAACAAACACGGCCGGCCTGCGGTCGACTTCTGCTCGCTGTACGAACCCCGCCAACCTACCAACCCTCCGGTCACGTCCGACCTGCTTTCCGTCTACTAAAAAGTGAGAATCCATATGGAGAAAGACGACGATAAATGGAGTGGAATACACGGGAAGAGTAGAAACACGTTTAACAACTCCCACGTTCTCTATTCTTCAAACCTCGAGATTGATGTTCAAACTGTTGTTAGTACGCCTTACCTGCTTTTAAGCTAGAAAAATTGGCTGCCGTCACCACAAAGAATAGAAATTGCTTTAAATCGGATCACTCCGCCGATCGATCGCGACCCATCCGCAATCAAAATTTAGGTCGTCAATAAATCTTCCGTCAAATGAAACGTCAGCCGTATAAAACCTGTACAATCCTGGCGAGCTTCACAATTCGAATCAAAACATTATCGTTGTGGAATAATACAACTAAACTACGAAGGAGATTCTTAGTCTTGCAAAAATCGACAATAGAAGAACAGGGGACCTCCATTGCTACCTATACGGACACCACTTGGAGCTCGTTTAGACGGCGCACCACGAAAATGCAAAATCGAAGCGCAATCAGTAAATATCGTCATTGAGTTTGCTCCTTTGCGTTAGTGGCGCAGTCCGGTGGCGCCGTGTCCAAGCAAAAAAAATTGGTATATAATCACATAGGGAAGAAATCAAACGAACAAAAGTGAATTTCGTCAAAATTTCCTTCAAAAAAAAAAGGAATAGCAACCTTCTAAACAAAACCCCCTCGAGCGACCAGTAAGTCTGCTTATATGAGGCGCCACCGGACTGCGCTACTAATACAAAGGAGCAAATTTGATCAAGGACGCTAATCACAGATTGCGCTTCAATTTTGCATTTTCGCCGCGCGGCGTCGGAACGGGCTCTTTGGGTAGCTCTTTCCCTTGACCAACGAAATCTACACCAGCGTGTTTTCTACTTTTACCTGAAATCAGTATCCGATCTTGTCTGGGAAAGTCAAAACTGATTTGTTCAACATTTGGCCGCACAATTCAGCATGTAAGCTAAATGCGCATCCACTTTACGATTGTGGATAAAGGATGAATGCGCTAATGACTACATAGGAGGCCGACCGTTTCACTTTTACCTTTACCTATTGGTTACCTATTGTTGGGTTCCCGAGTTCATGTTTTCAGACGTTTCTTCAGGAAGAAGAATCGATGCTGAGTCGGCTATCGCTGAAGATTCCTGATCGATTCTGCGGCATTGTGTCGCTTGGCAAATATTTCCGTGTGAGTCTGTCTGCTATCACGTGAGACACACAGCAAACAAGACGCTTTTTCATCAACAGCTTTTCGTCCGCCAGCAAAATATGTACCACACCCCTCAAAATGGAATAGTGACGCTCGGTCGGAATAGTCAGTTGAATGGATCCATCCACACATAGCCCCTCAATAGAATCCTATGACTTGCATTTTGAGCTGCCTGATGAAATGGGCGACCGGTCTTATTGTTAGAACTTTCTATGCCATGTCGAAGAGGGGGTGGAGGGGTGCGGCTGAAGATTGAGCCCTAGAAGGCTTTCTAGAGGGAGCTCTGGGACGACCGCTCTTTGGAGGTGCTGGGAGATGGGTGAAAATATGACGAACTTGCTTCATGAATTCTTGAGCACTGCTATTAAGAAGCTTTTCAAGGTAGCGAATAGACATGATATCGATTTACAGGCGTTGCTTCGTGATCATTGTTGTCCTTACTAGATTTTTTAAAGAAATCGAATGACTTTCAAATATGTATCTCGAAATCCGGAGCATTATTATTAAAAAGGACGAACACAAATTGGAGCCGATAAGGCTACGACTTTTCGGCTGTACTTCCAAGAACGTAGCACCGAAATTTGTTCGTGAATTCCCAAGGGCGAGCAGCGCATTCGCTCTCCATTCAATATTCTTGAATCATGATGAATACATGTTCATCCTATACCTAAACCTACAGGGACCACTCGATATCGAAATTGGTGCTTTCACATTCTGAGACAAGTTTGGTACCAATTTACAGAAACACTGCAGGGATGAAAGGTTTGGTTAACCCCAGGCGAGGATAGATCGCTCGACCGTGGGGGTGTCAGTAGCGCGTATTCCAACTGCACTACGCGCGCCACGGAATGCGCTGTACTCGAATAAAGTCGACACTCACGCTGTTCACGCAGACGAAGTAGATGCCGCCAACGACGAGGCCGAGCAAAAGAATTCCACCGAGTAGAATAGCGAATATGACGGCCACCTGGAACGAGAGGTGATTGTCGTGCATGCTCTCGAATGACCACTACTGCTACCACCGTTCAATGTTTGAACATGCTGGACCACCGAGTGGATCGATGCGGTGGTCCGCTGGAGGTCCCAGAAAGGAAATTCGAACCGCTCACCTGGTAGTTGTAGTCGGTCGCGTACGACATTCTGCAAGGAGTAGTCTGAAAATGGATGAAATAGGTCTGAGAATGAGAGTGCTGGTGAAATGTAGCGAAGAGAACACGGTCACAAAATCACAAATCGATAGTTACTAAACATACAAAGAAGAGGCGAAAAATAATTATCGCGGTAAAGGGGCTTTTCGTACAGCAAAAGGCGTCGCGCTTCACCGGCTTAACAAATGAAAAATTGGCCAAAACAGTGATTGCCCTTTGTGCCACTGGAAAATCTTGGTTATTCTAGTTGCAGGCCATTTCTGGGCTCCATTTTGAGATTGAATGTGCAAAATCGAGAAGAAGCAAAAACAAGAATATTGTGGAAAATGTTTTGAAGGGCTGGAAAATTGCAGAAATATTGATTTCTCAGGAAGATTCCGGTATCTAACTCGAAGAATACCGATTTTCCATGATGACTCAAAAGATCACTAAGTTCAAGGGAAGCAGTTCATTTAAAGAAAAAAGCGTTATAACGCAAATGTTCAGAGACATGAAGACTTTTCTAAGGTCACAGCACTTTACAGATCTGCTAGTCTAAATCGACTTTTGAAACGCCACTGACGACAGTGTCAGGGCTTACGCGTAAATTCAACACAACTACAGCTATCTCACTTTTATATTTCAAAAAGGAGCTTGTGATCGTTCTATAAGAAAACTCGGCATTATATGATTTGATGATCAGCGAGACGTTGAGGAAATGCGGCGTCAAAGTGGTATAAGGAAGGTATACGAACAGAAGACTTCAAGGGAATATGGAAGGTTTCAAGAGAACAGAGTGACAATAAGAACTCCACTCGGGCACTTGCTTTTTGATTGAGCTGGAAATTCAGCGAAAGAAGTCAATTTCAGTGCCACATCGGATCTTTCCCGACTATCGAAAGTAGTGGACTCCATGAGACAGAATCACAATTCTGTCGCTTTCAGATTTATTTATTTATTTATGCGTAGCATGGCGCAACGGAATCGATCAAACTGAAATGTGGACATGAAAATAAGGAAACTGAAGAATAAAAAGGAATGGTGAACGAAAACGTTGAGTGTTTGAAACCGTTACTAAAATCCAATGAAATATGAATTCGTGAGAACTCAGCCACGTGAACGTTAGTTCGGGAAATTGTGGTAGGGAGGCCATGAAAGCTTACGAGCTTCGAAGCGACTACTTTTCTCATACCTCGCCGATGTTGTTATAGAAAATCTTATCGTATTCGAGGTTTTCACGTTATTTTGACTAACAAACCGAGTGATAACAATGTTACTGGCTCATCGAAAATTGCCGACTTCAGCGTAGCTAAATTTTCCGCCCTGCCTTTACCCAAATTTTTACCGTTTACATTTATACTTTTGATTTTTCCACTTGTTCTCGAATGAGTAATGCCCCAAATTCCACTTGTCTCTTCGAAGCACCAAAGATAAAGAATGAATGAAATATGAAATAAAAATGAAAAATAAAATAAAATAAGAAGAAGACGGAAAACGAGACAAGAACGTTAGATAACCCAACTGTGTAACATTAGCTAGTCACCTTTTGTCTTTTTACAAAGTACAGTACCGGACATAGCTTTTGATCACTTCCCGAAAAAGCCGCTTAGGAGCGTTCCAAAACGGCTTTTTTTAATAACTTTGTTGAAACTCAATTATTTGTAAAAATATACATATACATGAGCTCAGCAGCTTGAGCTCTATCGACTGGTATTCAAAGATCGGTACAAATGCAAAATATTGCCCCTTTTGCCGACCCTTCAAATCTCGCCTGGTCGGTCCCTCTGGGGCTGGTCGATCCCTCAGGGGCTGACTAGGCGAGATTTGAGGGGTCGGCAAAAGGGGCAATATTTTGCATTTGTATCGATTTTTGAATACCTTTCGATAGAGCTCAAGCTGCTGAGCTCAAATATATGTATATTTTTACAAATAATTGAGTTTCAACAAAGTTATTAAAAAAGCCGCTTTGGAACGCTCCTAAGCGGCTTTTTCGGGAAGTGATCAAAAGCTATGTCCGGTACTGTAGATGTTATCTATAAAATACACTGACAAAAAGGTATTTCTACGCTCGGAGACCTGCTGCGGGCAAAAAGAAATGCTCCAAACGAAATTCAGGAGGCGGGTGAGATCCTGTTGAAGACGTGCAAAGCGAAGGCTCCAAGGAAGAAAAAGCGAGAAAACTCCAGAACGTAGAAGTGCTTGTTCTCAAGATAAGAATGGCCACCGAGGTTCCAACATCTGTGAGAGATTCACTAAGTGCCAGAGTTGAGAGTTGTCGTTATTCGCAAGCGAATTATCTTAAATGCCGTACAAACACAGCCGCTGTTAGAAGGGGGCCGTTCTTCACCTTGCGCGTGCACCCTTGGCAAACAGAAAGCGGAACAATTGCACCTCACGATTGGCTGTATACGATGGGAATGTGACGACGATGCAGGTAAACTTGTCCCCGGCAGACAGCCAACATCAACGCAAATACCACATATTTTTTCTTCCGGATCAATCATCAAAGCTCGAATCACTCGGTGAAGATTATCACGGTAGGTTATTCCAACTGATCTTGAATGCCCATCCTATTTCTCAAACACAACAACAAGCTGATTTCGAGCAAACAGGAGTATTGTAGACGAAAAAAGAAAAAGAAAAATTTGTCTTGTGGTAGAATTTATGTTTACCCATCTATTAACATTATTTGACACTGCTTAACAAACTACCCGTGTGTTTTGCAAATTCCTCCTTATGCAAAGATTTTTGAAGAGCATTCTCGACTTGAGAGCATACTGGTATATTTTCCGTACTAAAGAATCGGACAACATCAAGCTCATGCAATTCCATGGGCAGGTTTTGGAATAAAGAAATATGAACGGACGTAACATAACCGAATCATGCGTAGTTGATATTGTTGATATCGGGATATATCGACTATGTATGTATGTATAGTTGATATCGAGAAAAGAGCTAGAGAGAATGCGTTAATGCTCTTCAAAGCGGTTCCAAACAATAGCAAGAAGGTCTGAAGAAAGTCTTCGACTCCTTTCTTACGACAAAAAATATAGGCCTTCAGCCAAAATTCTTGTTCTGTTCAGCTCAAGTGCCTCCACATGATGCGCGCACGAAGGGTACAACTTATCAAGGTCATTGAATCCTGCACCAGATAGCTTTTGTCCATTTTAGTAGCAGGAGTGCTTGGACGGCACTTGAATTTTCCGAAAATTGCTTCTTGATAGGAAAAAGTACTAGGTCAGCCACAACGAAACGCTGTTATCAACGCAGTAGAATTTCCCGTCCAGAAAACAATTACTTCGTCTCAGCTTTGAGATTGCAGCTGAACTTACTTGAGAACAGCTATTCACATATTTATACAGATGAAAAAATTCTCTATATCGTGGCTGAAAAAGAATGCTGACTCATCAGATCGGCTCGACCGGCGTAACGGTTCATTTCGACGTTGAACGATTTAGAGGAAATACGAATGAATTTTCGAAAAAAAATTAGGAAGATCAGGAGTAAAAGGAATGAGGAGGCGAAAAGAAGCGGGACTTCCAATGTCGGAAACAGCATCACAATAAAAGTTGGACTTCACAGTCGGAAAATGAAGAGCTCTACGTGGCATTGAAACACAAACTGGACCGTTCAAATTTGAAAGGAACAATAATCGTACAAAATGTGCCTATTATTCAAAGTTCCGTGAAAAACTGAATGAAAGCAAAACATTGCTGAGGACATCTATAGTCTTTCGGTACGAAATTCTTCCGTGGTACGAGGTCTGTATCTAAATATTAATCAATACGAGGAGATAAAACTACTTCATTTACAAGATCCCAAGTTGAACCCCAAGCAGCTCCCATCTCCCCTCGGCTCCTGTGTTCCAACTGTACGAAAACAAAACAGCCGAACAAATCGAACAATTGGACAAGTGAAGGAGATCAGAGTCTATCAAAACAGTTGAAATAGGGAGATGCAGTCATGTGAGAGGAGTTTTCAATCGTTTTCACGAAAACGCTATTCCCATTACGCATAGATCCATCAAAATTCGAAGCTTGTTGGAGACGATAGTCACAGTACGGTATCTTCGTTGAAAATTCTAAGAAATAAACTCAGTGCCACTTGTTCGCCAAATTACGGCTGCTACACCTTCGTGAAATGGACGTGGATGAGCCGTTTTAAGAGAGCGGAGCATTCCTTTAGATTTCGACTCAAAACAGTGGGAACGACAACAACATCGAGGTTTAATCTTCTGTCGACTTTCCACGTTGCCAGTGTTCCGTGTCTTATCGGCCAAATTGTGGGCAGAAAAATCATTCTTGAGGTAAATTTAATGCATATGTGGACAGTTAACAATCGAGCATAACCTCCAAGGGGATGGGAGCTCCTGGTATCCATATTTTGTACAAATTCAAACCCGGCATAAATGCAATAGTGGAAGAATTATTGAAATATGGGGAAGCGACAGAACACCTGATGGGAGGCACCGTATGGATTGGTTTACGGCTGATGAGTTCGAATATGTCGAATCGAACAAGTTCTGGTTCAAATCGAACAGGAAGGTAAAGGAGGATCAGCGGAGAAGAATCCTAATTTACATGCCAATTTTTCAGCCTTGATCAGCTTTTTCGCTAACAGAATTTCAATGTAAGAGACAATAGAGTTTATAGTAAAGGTAACGGAGTCCGTGTTGATCAATTCCCAAGGACGTCACGCCGCAGTGTTTGATATGTACAATGATTCGGGAATAGCAAGATAATGTTTTCAGTTTCCCACGCTTCCTAAGGCACGACGTCCTTAGGAAGTCTGGTAGTAGTTCACCCAACGCAGTAGGTATGGAAGATTTGGCTAGCCCGAGATGGGTTCGATCGTTCGACCGCGCGGACATCAGTAGCGCCTCTTATCACTGCACCTCACAGACCCTGTCATAGACAACAAGAAAGAGAAATACATACATTCTGAGACAAATCACTGAGAAGAAGGGTTACGACAGTTAATCGAAGTGGTTGAATTGACGATGTGGGACCGTGAGTGGGGAAGAGAAGCAGGCCCGGGGGGTGAGCGACCGAGTCGCTGAAGGACAACTCAAACACGAGCAGGGACCACACTGGTCGTGCAAACACCAAACAGCCGACCCGCCCGACCTTCTCCCTGCTGCTCACAGAAACACCAGCACGTAACAACTGAATTATGCACGGTCGGCAGTCAGATGACATGGCCAGCGCAAATTCCGTGCTCGAATGGCGGTAAAACCTTCTTACAATTAGATGCTGAAAAGGTGGAATAGGTAAACCGTGAGTGCATACCATACTCGCAAATTTTCAAATTTGCTACCTTTTCATTCTCTCCATTTTTTCATATAATATATATCACGTGCTGCAAAAGCTATGGCGGACACTACCTGACATGGACAGGAGTGAATGTGAAATATGTCACCTCAACTTGTGATTACGAGAAAACCAAGAGAGAGGAAGTCCAACATAAAATTGTCCGAATGAGTAGAAAATGGGTGGTCCGTGGAATGAAAGGCAGCGGTGGATTCGTCTGTGCATTCATTCTTCCGACAGCTGACGAACTGATAACGCCAAAATAGTCGTACACAGGTGCGTCCCACGGACCGAGACTGATAAAGCAGACAACGTCTGTTCACGAGAAGTCTAAACGACGAACCTAGCGCAGTCGGTTTTCCTCAACAAATTTGATCAGCTCCCCAATCTCGTCTAACAGGAGCACTTCCCAGCCACCTGAAAATCCCTAACAATATGAAGTTAAAGATAATGGGTAAGGGTGCCGGCATTAATAAGTCCCCTAAAGACGCACCGTTTCATTCAGAATCTTGGAGTCATGGTGAATGCGTATATTGGGTTATCTAGTCTAATGACCTAGGAGGCCAGCTACCAGGTCAGTATTTTTACCTTCCCAGACAAGTCTGTCACCAGTATTGTAGACCACGGAGAGATGGAATTCTTACAAGGGAGATTGCTGAACGTGCTCCGAAGATTCACAACGAGACCCATATTGTTTTGTAGAACATCGAATGACGATTACAACGGTATGGTTTCTTTTTGCTACCTGCAAATGGGTGGCCCGAAAAAAAGCAATAAATCTCGATCACTGACTAGTGGCGAGAAACTAGTGGTGAGAGCACTTCTAGGTGTTAACTATCGGAGATCGTATCATGGTGGCTCAGCATGCAGAACTCTCAATCTGATGGTCGGTGGATCGATCCCTCTGCTGCCCTTTTCTTTTGCCTTCCTACGCTAGATACCAAAATACGATCCTTTTTGAATTTTGCAGCAGTTGCGGGATAGAATCGCGTTTGGGAGGAGTATGGCCAACAAAGTACGCACAAAGGACGATGTCTTCTAGTACATACAGTAGCGGTCAAAAAGATATGTCACTTTTCGTTTTCATGCACAAATAGTTCAAATCGAAAAGAACCTGACACCAATCGATAGCTCTGACCACTCTAGTGAAAAATATGTTAAAACATACCGTTGTTACGAATTCTGTATTTTTTAAAAATATTTTATAGTGATTTTCATATGCCACTTCAAACGAAAATATTTCAAAAATCGCTGAGCGTAGGATAAATCTGAAACGATATCCTGATATAGCATGGTCCGGTTATCATAGTGTGTTACAAACATTTGATTCACATCGCGGCTAAAATATAGATTTTTCTTAGCAAACATTTTAGTGGTCAAAAAGTGGTCAAATTTTAGGACCATGTTTCAAACAAAATTCCATATCTTCCTAACTTTAAGATGAAATTACACCAAATTCAAGCGTTCTATAGAAAATGATTTTCTCTTTAACAACATTGTTTTTGTTTTGAGTCTGGCTTGTTATTTTGTGAGAAAATGTTTTTTAAAGTGGAGATTGCGTAAACTGTTATATTCAAAGAACTTCAAGAGGAATCGACTCAATTTTCTCTCGGTTCATAGTACATTTTCGTTTCTTTCAATAGCACACGTACGCTAAAATTATTCCTAGTTCTTCATAAAAATATATCGCTTTGACTAACACACGCTGTGCGCGCCTTAGCCCGTGTCCGTACATTGTACTGGTAGCGACGGCGCCTACAACGTGTGTTAGTCAAAGCGATATATTTTTATGAAGAACTTCGAATTATTTAAGCATACGTGTACTATTGAAAAAACCATAAATGTACTTTGAACCGAGAGAGAAAGGAGTCGATTGCTCTTGAACTTTTTTGAATATGACAGTTCACGCAATCTTCACTTTAAGAAACATTTTCTCACAAACTAAGGAGCCTGGTTCTAAACAAAGACAATCATCGTGAAGACAAAATCATTTTCTATTACACCTTCAAATTTGGTGCAATTTTGTTGGAAAGTTAATAAGATATTGAATTTTGTTTGAAACATGGTCCTGAAATTCGATCACTTTTTGACCACCAAAATGTTTGCTCAGAAAAACCTATATTTTAGCCGCGATTTGAGTCAAATGCTTGTATCACGTTATAATAACTAGACTATGCTCTATCAGAAGATCAACTCAAATTGATCCTTCATTCAGCGACTTTTGAGATATTTCCGTTGGATATAGCAAATGAAAATCACTATGAAATATTTTTAAAAAACACAGAATTTGCAACAACGGTATGTTTCGACATATTCTGAGGTAGAACCGTCAGCACTATCGAATGGTATCAGATTCTTCTCGATTTGAACTATTTGTGCATGAAAATGAAAAGTGACATATCTTTTTGACCGCTACTGTATGTACAGTAGCTCGCGAAATGATATGTCACTTTGCATTTTTGGGTGCAGATCGCTGAAACCAAAAGGAATTCAATTCCAATTGACAGTTTTGATAACCCTTATTGAAGATACGCTGATATGTGCCCTTGCTGGGTATTCTGGATTTTTTGAAAAAAATTTAAACTCATTTTCACATGCATTTTCAAATGAATGTATCCTAGGAACCAGTGAGCTTCTGCTTGTCATGTAGTGATATTCTGATAGAGCATGATTAGCTTGCTCTTATAGGCCATGAATTTGTGTTTCAAGTCATTAATAAACCGTAGATTTTTTGCGTGAATTTTTGAATGGTCAAAAAAAGGTGAAATCTTGGGACAATATTTCATATAAAATCCCATATATTAGTGACTAGGAGATGAATTTGCATCAAATTTGGATGTATGATAGCGTAAGGTTTTCTCTTTCCAACGCATAGTTACCTTTCGTGAAATGCCGTCTAATTACAGAGAAAATGGCTCTTGAAATTGCATTTACATAAACGGTCGTCTAGAGATTACCCGGAGGGCAATTGACTCCAGATTCCTCTAGTGCATAGTAGACTTGTTGCTTGTTAAGTCCTTAGCAGGCAGCGAAGTAATTTTCATTCTTGTACAGAAAATCATCTTCTATGTCGTAATTTTGCATGGGTCCCTATTCCCGCCACCGTACACCATGCGAGTTGGCGCGGTAGTTTCAATCGGTCTAACTCGAATACGATATTCTACACGAGAGTAGGAATTATTCCGCTACCTGATGAGAAACTAATAAGCAAAAAGTCTACTATGCACTAGAGAAATCTGGAGTCAAATGCCCTCCGGGTTTCCTTAGAACGGCCGCATATGCAAACGCAATTTGAAGAGCTATTTTCTCTGTATCTGGACGGCTATTTCTTGAATATAAATACGGTTTAGAAAGAGAAAATCTTACTCTACCACATACTCAAATTTGATGCAAATTCATCCACTAGTCACTAATATATGGAATTTTATATGAAAGATTGTCCCAAGATTCCACCACTTTTTGACCATTTAAAAATTCACGCGAAAAAATCTACGGTTTATTAATGACTTGAAACACAAATTCATAGCTTATAAGAACAAGCTGATCATGCTCTATCAGATTATCACCACAGAACAAGCAGAAGCTCACTGGTTCCTAAGATAAATTCGTTTAAAAATGCATATGAAAATGCGTTTAAAATTTTTTTTTAAATCTAGAGTTCCCAACAAGGGCATATATTAGTGTAATTTCAATAAGTGTTATCAAAGTGTCAATTAGAATCAAACCCCTTTTGGTTTCAGCGATCTGCGCCCAAAAATGCAAGGTGACATATCTTTTCGCGAACTACTGTATGTGACCCACATCTACCGTAACCAACCCAAATCGACCCTAAATTCAGAAACAAATGTTCGAATCGTGATCAGCGCCCGAATAACCCCCGTAGACAAAGTTGGGGCTAAATCGGTGATTTAGACCCAACTACCCAACTTTGTTACAACGGACCCTAGCAAGCTCACGCCAGACATAACGGGAAAAGCCGATGTTAGATTTGTGAATTGCGGGTTTGTCAACAGTCTAAGTGATCTATCTTGATGAAAATTAAAAGAAGCTCATCCAAAATGGAGTCTCTGTGTTCCTTAGAGTCGAAAAAGTAGAGCGATAGAATAAGGAATATCCTCGGTAAGTGGACCTTCGTACAACTACTCAGCACTAGTAAGGCTGATTAGGTCCAAATCACCGATTTAGCTCAAACTTTGTCTACGGGGGTTATTCGGGGCACTAATCACGAGTCTGACATTTGAGATTGAATTTGGGTCGATTCTGGTGGTATCTCTGGTGGTTGCGATCTGGAAGCCCATTTGCCACTGGTTAGTTTTCAAGGTTTTTTTTGCCTTTTTTGGGCCACCCATTTGCAGGTAGCAAAAACAGACCATACCGTTGTAATCGCCATTCGATGCTCTACAAAACAATATGGGTCTCGTTGTGAATCTTCGGAGCACGCTGAGCAACCTCCCTTGTTAGTTATCCCGTTCAGGGATCGATCGTCTGATCGTGCGGTTGTCAACAGCGCCTCTTACCACCGTACCACGAGCACCCCGTAACAAAAAAGCGCAAAAAACACGACAACATTATGCAAAAGTGAACACAGCCACAGCAGCACAAGTGATATAATGACAAGGGGTAGGACTATGAGCTCGTTTGGTGCCTGCCCTTCGACGAACATACAAAAAGGAAACAAATCATTTTCAATCTACCAGTTTATGAAGATTCTACGACTAATGGCAAGTTCATTATATTACTCAAAGAAAAAGGATGCTCGCATAATAATATTAACCTTGGCAGCAGCATATATGGAAATCTACTAGTGTGCACTAGTGGGTAATTCTGTTTTCTCTCGTCGTTGTATAAATACAACATCTGATTTCACTGTTGCGACCGAAAATAGGGATATTTACAGTTTTTAATTTTTAGCTTCTAACTGTTGGGGTTGTTACACTTACGGTGTCATTAAATTTACTACGAGTTACAATTTTATATGCTGATTTTTTGGTTTTGTCTTAAGGCCCCTTCACACCTTACCGTGTGGCTGCAGCAGTAATAACGAAACACAGGAATCGGCTGCGCGTGCAGCTGCTCAGTGGCGCACTATCAGGTTTCTAATTTCTTTGCGAAAACCACCAATATCGCCAGCTATGCACTAAATAGCTTTTTGACCAACGACAGTGCAGCGGACCGCCCGAACAGCGCGCAGCGTTTGCGGGAATTCGCGTGATCTCTTTTTACTTCTCCCCTTTGGTTTACTGCAGCAGTAGAGTCTGAACGGTCCCTTAGTGCTATTATTAAAAACAGGACCAGCAGCCACGTACTATATTAAGTTTCTACTATTATGTTCGTGTTCTGTTGATTGGATTGTCGTCAAAAAAAAATCTGTGAAATGCTATTTAGCCTCTACCCTGCATGCATAGACGATCCAAACAATCACCGGGAGAAGAACGTAACAAACTACGCTGAGCCCAAACTCCCCAATATTATAACCCTCGATGAAGAAGTTTCGTGGACATATTCCAAGTGTTCCTTGCAAGATGCTCATTGCTGAGGAAATGCTGAAAGCAAGAAGAGACGGAAGCACACCGGCTAGCTAGAAGGCGACGTGCCGAAAGCATCGATTGACGATATAACGATTGAGGGGTGGTCGGCGTGAATCAGCCGCTTCGATTCAGAAACGGCGAGAAAGTGCGAACAACGATACTGAGTGGCTTCAACAGCGCCCACGAGCACAGGAATGTGACCGACAAGGTGGCTCACCCGCCCTGACTCACACTGAACAACAGTCCTCCAGCATACAACGGCCCTCGACAGCACCACTGAAGACCCTTTGGAACATAGAGGTAAAGGTGCCGGCGTTGATCAGTCCCCTAGAAACGCGCTGCTGCATTTTGGTCTATTCAGTATTGCAGAATATAGGCAAATGCGTTTCGGCAATACCATGACTTGCGAGGAACAACCGCTGTACCAAGTCAGTGTCTCTACTTCCCACCCTAATCTGGAATCAATTTTCTCGACTCCGGATGGGTGGAAGCCTTGGTTAACCAGGGCGAGCTCGTTCGCTCGACTTCAACAGTCAGCAGCGCCTTCTAGAACTGTACCACGAGCGCCTTAAACCGTCTCTATTACAAATTAACATCGGATGTTCCAGCTACGTAGGGGAATAATGCGATTTCAGAGACTACGTGAAGAACCCTTTCAAGATCCATAAACCCTCAAGTATTCAAAAACGCTCTAAAAGAACAAGTCAGACGATGTCTCATAGAGCTCCGTGACAAAATGATGCAATTGTTTGACGGTCACCCGTTCTAGAGTCAGGTATGAATAAAGGTATTACTACCAACCGCAACCATCTACAGAACCCAGCTTGCTCAAGTGGTTCTATAGCAGTTCATTCAGTGCGATACCCTTCGTGAAACGCTTGTAGAGCACGCTCAACAGGCTCGTAAGGCGGTAGTTGCGGAAAAGATCACTGCCACCTTTTCTGTGCGACTTCCTAGTCTGAGCGCGAAACTCGCCGCTGAACCGGGATCATTCCTTCCTAGGATAGGATGTCATGCGCGTCGTAAGAAGAGGGTGCAGAATTCGGCTTCCTGCATGAAAAAGATCGGCAGTGATCTTGTCGGCGAATCTCCGCCAAGGATTTGGAGATCCGATACAGCTCCCAGTAGAACAGAACTGATTGGAATAAAACAGGACATGAGACATCCATATGCCACTTGCCGCAAAATTGGAACAAGTAATCAGCACAAGCACCAAGGCGGAGTTGCTCTACACACTACCCATTAGGGTTCCATGTTAATTCCGTGAAATATAAATGACAACCGACAACGAATGTCATGTCTCTTTCTTCGATAACACGCCATAAATCGCGAACGAAATATGAATTATTTTGCAAATTAACTATACATCGACCAAAGTCAACAATCATTACATTTTATGGAGATGCACTCACGATCAAGTCAAACTGAACAATACTTAACAAGGATTTACTGTACATAGTGACAATGTCGATGGAGATTATTGCAATTCCAACTGCGGTCGGATCAATTTGGCCTTCACCTCGTTGGTCGCAGCGTAACCAGTACCTGAAGCATAGTTTCGTTTAGAAGCTGTATTTGAAACATATCCAAGAACAGATATGGGGCTTCACATTCTGCTGCAGAAGTAAGGAAGTAAGATACAGACGCTTTTTTGCGACCTACACTTAACTGCACCTTGGCAACGATTTGAACACCGCTGCTGATCCCAACGCGAAAATTACCGTTTCCAACTAGCACTGCTTCAAAGTAGTAGGTATTAGAGGAACACATCAACCCTCTCCCCCACCGTCGGTGCTCTACTCTGGACTCTGCCTTTACTGCCGCTAGAGGGTGTGACAGGCCTTTTCAAACAGCGCAAAAATAACGAGAAGCTGAAGAAACAATGCAGTTTTTGAAACGAATCTCGAGAGAAACAGACCTCCTCGTTGCATTTCAATAATGTCATCTTGCGACATAGGCTCTCCAGATACAGGATCGAGCCAATCTTTCTTGATCAACTTCTCCACCACATCCCACGTGACAACGCATTTCCTTGACGAAATCACTTTTTAATAGCAGTTTGAAGCTAAAGCGAAAAAAACTGAAACTTTTGAAGAGACAACTTACGACTTCTTCAAGTAAGCACATCGTGTGGTGTTCGTTAGCGCGTCGTGGGTAACTGGGCACATATACTGCATCTAGAAAACACTCAAGGCTATGGTACGTAGTCTCCACGAGCGGGGAATGCTCCCAAAGAAAATGGCCTTACTTTAGCTGGATTAGAGCTGGCTTTGTCATCGTCATCAGGGATCGGCGTGAACTTCACTTCCATGAGATCTTTCAATTTTAGCGGTTTTCCAGACAAAGGACACAGAACTTTTTGCGACTGAAGTTTAGATTTTTCAATCCAGTGCAAAGTAAAATGCAAAATTCTAGTTCAAAGTAAAATGCAAAATTCTTTATTACCGCTTTTGCGGGTTACTATTACGTATACTAGAATATGATGTTGTTATGGTAAGGCTAGGTTTATCGCCAAAATCCCATCTAAAAAGTAAAACTATACAGTACAAATTTAACATGAACTTGCCGGCTTCTCTATCTTGGTCGCACTAGCAGTAGGATTGAGTTCGGGAATCCAAAAGCTCGGTAGCTCCTTACTTCTGAAAAGAAGCACTGGACCAAACACGAGGAATGAATCTGCGAATATCCCCGCACAAATTCAATCATCTATAGAACTCTTGCTTCTGTTCGCTTCCAAACTGTAGATGGTCGGAATAAGTAAATCAATGAATGGCCAGAGATTTCAAGCCATAGCTTATCCTTCCCCCTGAGGCGAGCACAAACTCCCATTCCGGACCGCCTTCATAACAAATACTGTGAATTGTCGAAAGAGCTGCAAAAAGCTCAAGACGAACCTTTCTCCCTTCATATTCGAAATGTCGCCCTCAATTCCCAGAGCTTTGACCTTCTGCGCCGGTTGAACAGTGACAGCACCGCCTGGTCGTTTCTGGAAACTACAGTCGATGAAAATAATGGTTTTGAGCAGAATAACAGACGAGATTGAAGTTACCAAGGGATTGGAGGCTCCAGTGTCCTCTCGAGCCTCGTCACCAAGAGATCTGTAGCGCTGATGAGCAGGTGTTCCTTCTACTTCAGCAAACCTCCGCACTATCGCTTCTTGATCGGCTTGCTGGGACTGAAATTGGTATCAGTTCGTTGGGAACGAGGCCGAGTAGACAATCTCGGCCGTGATACTGTTGACTTGGGGAAATATTGTGATCATACCAAATGGAACGATATTCAACCGGCACCGTTTCATGTGCTTCGTCATAGGATAACAACATAAACGTCACCAGCTGTTTGAAATCGATTGAATGACAGATATAGAAAAATGCGCACATTTCTAAAAGTCAGGTACTGCCTACCTTCCTCTGCTCCTCTTCATTGAGCGCATTTTGCTTCTCCCATTCCTTGGTTCGCTTAGCGATATCTTTCTTCTGTGCCAGTATATACTCTAGAACTGCCTCGCGGTCGAACAGATATCCATTTGGTGTAATAACCGGATTCCTAAATTTGGTGTAAACAATTGCAATCTAGTAATAGGCTAATTTAAAAATTGTTCGGACACCAATGAGCTCTTTAACCCATTGACGACCGCGCGGTTCCTGCGTGTCTGGCGCGTGGGACCGCGCGCACGTGCAGGGATGAGAGTGCCTCAGCGGCATTAACTGTTTTCAAAATGATCATAAGAATAATCTTTCTGTGTATATTGTTGATTTTCAAAAACTCCTCATGTAATCATTGGAAGTGAACGATTTTTAGACCATTTTTTGAGCTTGTTGAAGGGTAGTTCACTTGAAAAATATGTTGAAGCTTTGATAAAATGGAAAATATAGAATGGATAGTAACATTGCCTGAATGGACACAACTATCCACAGTGTCTCCCAAGAGGGAGGAACCGTAGCCCCTCGCTGGGCTACACGTCCCACGACACCCAAAAGTGTAGCCCGTCGCTGGGCTACATGTCCCACGCGATCCTGAAGTGTGGCCCACCGAAGGGCTACATGGGTAGTAACATTTTCCACATGGCCCGGATTATACACGTCCACGCGGTGCAAAAAGTTTCCCACCGGCGGGACACATGGTCCTCCGCAGACCAAAAGGTGTGTCCCGCCGGCGGGACACGCGGTCGTCAATGGGTTAAACTTTTTTGGATGCGAATGTTTCAGCCCAAAGCCGACCAGTTTGGCGTTTCGTTTCACCTTATCCGTCTCGCCTCAAAAAGCCGAGACATCAGTCAAATGACTGCCTCAATTATGAATGAAAAAGTACGGCTCAATGGTGCGGCAGTCTCGCATTAAAGCATCTGGTCTAGGACTGGGACGCGGGTTTGAAACCAGCCAGAGACACGACTTTTGAGATGAACGTAGCAACATCAATGTAACACCTACTTCAACTTTACATAGTAGTCATGCGCAAAAACAATAAATAATAAATGCAGAAATTCACATTAACCCTTGAAAAGACTCCAGTTTTTGTGATAGAGAGTCGAGTCGGCCCTACAGAAGCATACCAATGTTACGTATGAAAGCAAAATCTGGGTGACTCAAAAAATCCCGCACTATTCTAACCAGCCAAAACATTGACATCTACCACTTCGTGTTCCACAATGTCAAGCAGCATAAAGAAGAACGCAGAGTACTCCGCGATACCATCCAGATCAGTCGTAAATATCAGCTCTAAGTCAGTAAGAGGAGAGAGAAGAGTTACGATATTTATTTATATACCTTTTACGCTCATAGACGAGCTACTAAATATAGTTCGTAAAAACTGTACAGAGAAGAAACAGAAACGAATGTCACGAAAATGAAGGAAAGGAAGAGAAGGAAGGTACAGAGATGATTAGTCAAAGAACTCAAACTGTTTTGCAACAGATTGAAGACTTCATATTCTTGGAACAGGTTTGTCAAACGAGTCGTATACTAGACTTTTTGAGCTATGGATAACTCAAAGGAAAAAAGGAAAAAAAACAGTCACAGATGAACATGGCTCACTTGGCACCAGTTCATCAACGAAAGGTGGAATTTTCTACCAGTCAAGCGAACTTTGATGGACAATTTAGTCGAAATGTCTGCCAAAGGGAGCCTAGAAGAACATGTTATGAAAAATTACTTCTATTCTTCCCAGACACCTACCTGAGGTGGGCTCCATATTAATGGTACGTCTTTAAGCTGATACGAACCCAGAAGTGGTCTAGGAAGAGGGTCTACGGTCGATAAAGGACAGTTACTACCACATCACTAGGCGTAGGAAAAATTCATTCTTGTATAATTTGCAGGTAACTGCGAAAAGAAAAGGAGAGAAATAACTAGAGCTTAGGAGAAAAATATATGCTATGCCAAGCCGACAGCCCGAATCCTTACGAAAAACGAAGGATGAAGCCACTCACTTGCAGGGTTGTAGAGTTAAGGAGCAGCAGTCGAACTTCTTGATCGAGTCAGCTCCGAGTCGAGCGTGGAGCGTACCGTAGCCGCTTACTTTGGCGTCTCGTTTCCGTTCGTGGTATGAATAAACCGACGATGCCGTGCAGTTCTTCCCGTGTCGAGTCATACCTACACGACTTTACCTAGTTATTTACTATCACTACGTAGGACAGTGGTTCGAAAAAACAAACAATGGTAGCAGATGATAGGAACACAAAACAACCATATCAACGACTTCGGAATTGTTGAATGATATACCGCCTATGAACAATTAAAAAGCATGCTGTACTTCTAACTGTGTAACATCATAAAGCGCCTAAGATACGTTGTGAGGCGTTTGAAAATATTCGTGTAGAACTAAGGCAGATATTTCTTCATGCCACCACTCTCGACGGCCAATTTCACTTCAGGACGATAAGTTTGGGCAAAATTTGTTGGAAAAAGATGTCCTATAAGTACCGCGCTGCGAGAAATGGAATAACACCCAGAATAGCCACATATTTCCAATCGACACGATGAAAATACTCACGTAAACAGTAAAAGAAAATATTTAAACTTTATCAAAATAATTAAGCTTTATCAATTAGGCGTGATTTCCGTTGTTAATGGTGCCAGCTGCGCCAATGCGCCTTATTTGACGGCATCGTAGAAAAAGCGGAATGATTCACTGAAGCTTCAAGCTTTCGACTCGTAAGATCTTTCGGATGCGAATCCGTTTCAGATGATCGAAGAAGGGAAGAGAATTCGGATTGTGTTCGACTGTACGTTACCTTACCAGTTGTAATCGCAACCTACACGCAAACCTTTAACCCATTGACCACCGTGTGTCCCGCCGGCGAGACACACCTTTTGGTCCGGGATGGACCATGTATCTTCTAATGATTACATAAGGAAGTTTCAAAATCGAAAAGATACGCAGAAAAATCATGCGCTCTTCTTATGATAATTTTGAAAACAATTTCGAAAACAACCAGCAACACTCTCATCACTGCAAGGTCCCCCGCGCCAGACATGCAACAAGCGCGCGGTCGTCAATGGGTTAACAAGCCTAACCATTCCATTCTATCCATTCATCAAAGAAGGATGTGCTATTTCGAACGGTACCTAAATTAAGGAAAACGGTTGGACTCCAGCTGACTCACGGCGTTCCATATGGGAGGCGCGGAAAAGAACAGAGCTTTCTTGACAGCCTAGTAGTTACTAAAAAGTCGAACATGCACTTTCAAATTCATCTTCGCACCCCAGCATTGTAAGTGTTTTTCCAAAATCCGTTTCCAAAAAGTGAACAAGTGGGGTCAAACACCATGACGTTACCTTCAAAATTCGAACAAAGATGTTGTTCTGAATCGTCTTTCACATCACCAAATGCTGTTTGTGCTCCCTCTAAGTAGGAGAATCGCATAATGTAGAAAAAAGTGGTAGGAAGATGAAAAACAACCTTATCTTCAAGGAAAAGTCCTGACATAACAGACTGGGATATTATGGCATCTTTAGACCAAAATTTTTTTCTCAAGTCACGACGATTGCATGTGACCTAAACGACTGTGTCATCTGAGGCTTGGCTGCAACTATCTGTGCGTTTCGGTCCACTTCGTGTTATTGATAACACCCGCTTAGTAGTGATAAGGTCATCCCTCGACTATTTTCCATGCCGTCAAGTAGCGCTTCGCAAGCCCTTCGTCACCATCCATATTGTTTTCTTATTAATTTTTTAATGATCAAATTGAACAATCTCATGCAGTGCCGATCAAGCGGATGTCTTCGCTTCTGTTTGGAGCGCCCTGATACTTCAGCCTAAGTCTCTAAATGAGAGCAATTGTTATTTTTTTTACCTTCCGTTATTGACTTGTGTTACGGTAAATAATGGGTATCCTCAATTCTGCTGTTGGTTCCTATTCATACTGAATATATGTTTCAAACCACAATTGCCAACGATACATATGGCCTTCGTTGAATCTTGAGATCACAAAAGCCGGTTTCTTTTATATTTTTCATTTGTGACTTTTTCGTTTTATGAGCTCTTGTATGCAAACGCCAGCAGTATGTGGCTGCATACCAACTCAACCTACAAAAATTGAGGTAAACTGATTCAATTCCAGAGGCAATGTTGCGCTCTTGATTTATAAAATCTATTTCTACTATCTTTGGGATTCTTGCTTTTTCTCGTTAGAATGGAACTTTTAGGGGGTAGTAAATTCAAAATGATATCAGCTCTCCGAAGGATTCCTGTGCAGAGGTTTCCATCTGCCAGTAATCGTGTTTTCTCATTCAAACTCCGTCGGTTAAGCGTTCAGCATCATCGATCCCCCCGAACATCTGTTCCAATCCTGTTTTATTGCTGGCCAGGATGCCATTTGGTAGTATCTTCCAGTGTAATTACACTGTTAAATACAGTTTCATTTTTTCCTCTGCGCACCAAAGAGCTGCCAAAGGAAAAATGTAGTCCTTGATTGTTTTTGAGAATGCCACATCAGTTACATTTTACTCAGTACGCGTTTTAACTTCTCAGTTTTACACGATGCTCCAAAATTGCGAGCACCTCAGTAAAAAAGAATGAAAGGCAAATTGTAGCAAGAGATTTCAACTTCAATGTTTCCTTAACACATTGACGACCGTGTGACACATATGCTGCGTCACACGTACATATTAGGCCGCGTGGGACCAGTTTTGAAATTTATTTTTCTGACTTATCCCGATTTTTTGGGAAATATTTGTCTGGCCACCAAATACCTCATAATTAGAAATCATTCTAAACCTCGTGGTCCGTAAAAATAATTCTTAGCTTCTGATTTACTGGAATTTTTGATTGTGCACTAGTTTTCTTTACAAGCTAAAACAAATAATGGCCATTGCAAGAAACAAATAAATGCAAACAAATACTGTTTACTGAAACAAACACATAAATAGGAACAAATATTGATTATAAGAATAAACAAATAATGAACAATAAACAAATAACAACTTCTTTTTTACCTGGATAGGGAAAACGGAAATTCTAAAAGCTTCCAGCTATCACTTTTCTATTTCAATCCCCGATATTACAGGACTGTATATGTAGTCTTCAGGATTTACTATTCACTTCCATTTTGAAAAAAAATCGCCGTATACCGGCATCATGCCACAGCCTCGGCGCGCTAGAAAATCGGTTGGTCCCACGCGCCAGACACGCGGAAAAGGCGCTATCGTCAACGTGTTAAAAAACTTAATCATATGCCCGCAGGGTGGGGCGCGATGGCCGAGAGGTTAAGAGCTTAGGCTTAAGATCTCGATGATGAGGGCTCAACTCCGTCCCAGGCAGGAACCCTTGCCTAGCTTGGAAATAGCTGAAAAGGGTGTCGGTACCAGCGTCAGGCCCGTGGAACAGGTCGGCTGATGGAGGAAAACTGTCACGATCACAAGACGGATCGATGGTCGCATGCAAGGAACTGGCGCTCAAGAACCTGCGAGGACGATCTGGCCACCCCACAAGGAGCTCAAGACTGAGACAAGATGGCAGTGTGGCACCACTATCATGAAAGACGTACCGCGTAACTGACGTTGGGATAAAACGTTGTGGAATAAATATTACCGCAGGGTGCGCAGGGTACACTGATAAGAAGTGCTACTGACACCCGCACGGTCCAGCGATCGACCTTCGCCTGGAGTAACCAAACTCCATCCCTCCGCGAACGGGTAAATTAGTTCATTCACAATTCACACTTGTCTAGGAAGGTAAACACACTGATGCCCCCGCCCCCCCCCCCCAGGTCATTGTACACTATAGGCGAAATACGCATTCACCACGCTTTTCATAGAATTCGGATCAATGCGGAAACCCTGTAATCAGTGCTGAAATCGCTCAAATTCATTCTGATTAATGAACCCGCATCCTTCATTCGGTTAAACTGCCACCTACGCTCGATGAAATTGTGGGACATCAGATCGCAGGCTTTCTTATTTTCCATCGTAAAAGGCCTAGGACGGCCAAGGAGATAATTCTATCTTTGCACTACCAGATTTCGGTCAGTTCAACAATTAATTATTATAGTATTCGTTCCTATGCCACAATTTCAAACGAACATTCATCGTGCTCTATCACGCTTCAGAAAGATCATGCAATCGATGTTCATCGACTACTTGGTATAACTTTTTGAGCTCCTGTACCCTTCTTTCGTTTTGTCATTTAGCATATCCACATCCGGAGGGTATACTACTACTCTCCAATAGATTAAGATCTAGACTGCATACGGATCACTTTGCGAGATAAAGCAGAAGAAACTTCAAACCAAAATGCCATGCATAGCTAAGAAACTGCCCTTCCGTGGAAAGTTGGACATTCCAGTGGCAAAAAGTCGAGGGTTTTCTCCTGTTCGCCTGCGGTGCTGATGACGCGACTTCGCGTCTGTTCGGTGTCGTTTTTATGAAGAAGTGTAACACGACACACGATGCCGAGTGTTTACAGCGTTTTTCATTCTCTTTCACATCACCACTCGTTGCTTTCCGTTGACTTACAGGAGATGCGCCAACTCGAGTGATACTGGACCGCCTTGACTTTCTTATCACCAAGATAAGGATATGGTGTGGTGGGAAATTAATGGCAGTTGATACGTCACAATCGCAGTGAACTTGCCTTCACAGATCTCTTTCTGAGATGTGCTGACAGCACGGAGGTTTAGGCATACCCGTAAGCTGAGTAGAAACTACTGTATGGAACAAAAAAAAACTATTGTCCCTTTTACTCATTTTATTCAAAATCTACCGGACATAAACATAATCGTTATTATCAGTATATCACCATTTATCAGGTATTTTGTTTCCTTCTGAAGAACTGGAGTTTTAATGCAAAGAAATCGACCGAGCTACCCTCCAGTCATTCCTTGATGTTGTGCTGCTTAATTGCTGCTTACAAACTTGGAGGGTAACATATGGAATATTATGAGAGTTTGCTGAAACGAAGCGGGAAATTAGAAGTTCATCTTATTTTCTTTTGGTAATGTGCAAATTCCCGTCACCCAGAGTGTAGATTTTACCTTGATTTCCACGAAAGGCTGTATCGCCGCAATCCAATGGCTACGGTAGATAGACATCGTTAGAGTATGAAGGTTTTGTAGGTAGCAGCAAAGAACTCCTTTACGGTTCTGTCGCACGATGAGCTTCATAATTTTTGTGAACAGCCCAACTGAGTGGCGTACAATTTTCCCTAAAACTTATTAACTTAAAATTAACTTAAATTAACTTATCTTCGTACTATTATACATTATCAAATGAGCCTTTACGTCTTTTTGAAAACTCGACTTCACCACATAGGTAAATGTTTGTGAGGCTTTGTAGTACGTATACCGCAGGATCTTTTCGAAGATCGCAGTTGATTCCACTGGAACTCGCTCTTCCTTGTACGTTAGGTACTTCGCTTTTTTGTTAGATTTTAGTCGCCGTATTGAAATGTTGAGTGAAAATGACAATTTAGAAACATCTCTTTGCTGTTAGCCCCTCCATTCCTTTCGAAGACGTCCGAGAGTGCTACCGCATCTCCTCGCTCTATTTGATTACACACCAATTTGGCTTCGACTGAACTGGACTTTGAATTCAACTTTATTCGGAATTTTTACAATTTCCCAATGATATCGAGTTTTGCAGGATGGATCACAGTCTCAGTTTTAGTGTAGAGAGCCTATTGTCAACACTCCAAGACAATACATCCTCGACTCAGGAGTTCTTGGCTCCTTCCGAAAATAAGCTCGAAAAGATCAGATGCACCCTGCAATGTTGAGCAATGAGAACAGGTGTTCTGTCCGTGGAACTGAAAAAAAAAAACAAAAAAAAACAAAAATCGAATATTTAACTGTTACATCTGTTCGAGCACAAGACAAACAAACAACGTAGTTTCTAGGCATTTTGTCATTATTTGATTGGAAAATCTTTGATCAAGAGCTGGAAAGAGACCTCACAACAGCCGTTCCTCTTCTCTCGACACTCTGATTGCCTTGAAAACAACGACAATCAACATGAGCAAAAAACGAAACACATCTTCACGCAAAACACATTAATTTGTGTGATTCATCTGGTGTGAGTTCTTCCTCTAGAATAACACCAAAACGTGGTGCTTTGAGTGTTTTTCCAAACCATAACCTAGTTTTCTTTTATCCTGTTCCTGTTGCCTAGAATGGAGTACAGTTCCCTGACTTTACCCAAACAGGACTAAAAAATTGGTCAAGCCGTGATCATGTGTAAATTGCAGTCTGCTTGTTTGATTGTTGAGCTGCTCTTTTACCTACCTTGTCTCAAACATGACCACATCTGCGTATTAATACCCCAGAAAAGAGAGCTCGTGACAAGCCTCTGATCAAGAACTACTCGTTATTAAAATTTTATTATTTCACAGCAAGCTGCTGATTGTCGAACGCCATACTTCAATGTGCCGGTGTTGATGAGTCCCCTGAGGACACGCCGCCGCATTCGGATTCGACTTTCACGAGCCAGCCGCTACACCATGTTAGTGTCCTTACCCTCCCACACAGGTCTGGTACCAATTTACCCGTCCCAGCAGGCCTAGAATCCTTGTTTGGCCTGGGTTCGATTACTCTTACTCTTTTTTCGAGCGTCACCTTTGTACTGAAAAAGGTCAGGTCAGTGGTTAGTTTGAAGCAATAATGCTATAGGGACGTTCGACCCTTCCCGTAAAACATCCGCGTCCCACCATCTAGAAACACCAACGCAGTGGTATGAGGAGATTTTGCGAGGAACAATGGAAGCTACCAATGTCCACCAACTGTGGAACTGCTACGTAAGGGCTGAGAATTAGCACTGGAGCTGAAACAGCTGCACCGAGGTCTGTCAAAGAGTCGACTCTTTCTTTGTTGTTGGCTTCTCAGACAGCGTATTTCCAGCTGCAGCATACAAGCTGTAATGATCGATACGAAGATTATGTGTTCAGAGGCGGTATGATCGATTGCCCCTCAGTGCTTATCCTTGAAAAAGGCGAGGTGATAGACGTCGAACATCTGTAGATGATTTACTCACCGCGGTGAGAGGTTCGTGTGAAATATGTAAGCCCAGTGGGATCGAAGATCTTCACATGAAGATGAATGAGACATGATGGCACATTGCTGGCATCATTCTAAAAATCTAAGAGGCTGTGGTTTAGGTCAAGGAAGGAATCGAAGGTGATTCGGCTTTTGGTTCAGGAACGAAAGGTAAAGGTGAAGGTTTCGACGTTGATCAGTCCCTGAAGGACGCGCCGCTGCATTCGTGTTCAATTCAGAATCGTAGAGACACGGCGAATGCGTGTTTGGCCTATACAATGACTTGCAGGGGCCAGCCGCTATGCCAGGTCAGTCTCTTTACCTTCCCAGACAAGTCTGGTACCAATTTACCCGACTCTGGAGGGATGGAAGGCTTGGTAAGCCCGGGCCGGGATCGATCGCTCGACCGTGCGGACGTCAGTAGCGCCTCTTACCACTGTACCACGCGCCTACGAGACCGTTTATACGAGGGAGAAATCGAGGGTGCATATGTATGCAGCAGTTGGAGCTCTAGAAGGCCTCAGTATCTATAGCAGTTGCGCAAGAAAAGTGCTAAGAATTCATTATTTGATGAAAAACGTGAATCCGAAGCCACCTGAAAAGAATTGGTAAAGGTGGTGCGAAAACTTAGGCAAATTTTCATGTTAGAAGCAACCTCCCAGCAGCAGTTTGTTTCGGACATTGAAGGAGTGGCTCGAAACAGAGCAGGTTAAACAAAGGGAACCCACCTGAGTTTGCTATTTCTGAAAGATGACTACAAATGTAAATGAGAACCACTGAAGTTCGAAACACCTGCGAAATAGCGGCAAGGTTCAGCTCAGCAAAGCAGACGGCTGTTATCATGAGCAACCTTGTGAGAGCACAACATCCCATTGGAATTACTGCAATGGTATTGTGTATGAGGGGAATGTGAGGTAACTTTCATGTTCACTTCTGGACCACGACTAAGCTGATGCCGGTTTTGAAGGGAGGTAAAGGTGTTGGAAGAGACTGGGAAAAGCCGTTGTTTGCCGACGAGGAACCACGACCCCCCATGTTCACGAGGAAGTGGGGAAGCAGTTAAAAGACGGCGGCACACAGCAACTGCTGCTGTTAGAAAAACAAGTGGCTGCTGAGATCAGGCCGAGAGCTAAACTCGTTTCCTCCACGACATCCGCGTTCACTTTTACTAAGGCCGAAATCAGCGCCGATGTGGAACACAACTCAGCTCTCTCGGCATGATTTTGACTTTTTGGTTTGTTTACTGCTTACCAATCCCTTCTCTGAAGAAAATTCTCCAGCCATTCTCTTTAAAATCCTAGTCGAGAGCTATCGTTTCGGAGTTGAAGCAGTGTGAAGAAATTGTTATCGAAAATTTCGAAGGTATATTAGAGGAATCATCAGCGGATCGCCATCACTTCAAAGCGAAAAAAAACACTTTTAGGACAACTCGAATCACATGCTCTCTTTTTCATCCTCGGGCCTGACATTAGCAGTCATACTCATTGCAAAGGCATTCTTCGAAATCGTGGTAGGCTCGGTGTGAAATTTATAAAAAATTTTTGCACGTTGTCAATTTGTTCAATTACTTATACGCCTGTGATGCGACAAAACTCAGTTCAGCCCAGATAGTAACATAGCTGGTTGAAATGGCAAAATAATAAAAAGAAAAGGCACAACAACAATCACTACAAGTCCTTAGCAAAAGATGAAAACGAGCGGAACAACTGCGAAAAACGCCGCGAAGGGCACTCACAGCGTCGAACCAGGGAAAACAAGGACAAGAGAGGACCCGAAATCTCAAGTCTAACTGCCTAAAGCACACCCGTCAGAACAATTTCTTTAAATACATCAGTCATGCTCAGAGCAGGTTCATATTATAGGGTTTCCGATACAGGTCACCCACGTATACTATGAGCTGCGGGTGTTTAGTGCACCTCATTAGCCGACTTCATGCAGGCCACGAAAAAGGCGAGGACAAAGAAAAATAGGTCTGCATAAAGTGTTAATATCGATCTTGTTTTAAGCTGCAGAAATCAGTTTCCGCTCTCTCGATGCAGTTTGAGATGGATGAAAATCCCTGAAGGACCTCCGTTGTTGCCATGGTAGAAGTGACCCTAGCTAAGCTATCAACTTACTAGTAAGATTGTCACCTTTGTTAGCGTTCCCGTTTTTTCAGTCCTGGAAGATGGAAACATTAGGAGACTATTAGCTCGTACGTGGTTTTGCAGGGGGAACAAAAGGGGAAAGAAATTCAAAGCGAATTGCTCAGTTTACATGTGCGATGATTAACAAACCGAAAACAATGAAGAAGTTAAGTGAGTAATGAAGCAGGTTGCAATATGAAATGTATATGTAGGTACTTTGTACATGAGGTATTATCAGTCTAATGAATCAATTGAATACCAGCGTTCGGATGATGTTCTAGACGACTTCGCATTATTTCGCACAACACTGTCAATCAGATAGGACTGGTTTAAAGCATTTTTCTTTGCTGTTAATCCTTTTCGAGACTCGTTTAACCGACAACAACTGTACACGGTGATTTCTTATCTTTCCTAATTAACGCGTGAGCTGACTCGATGAAAATATTTTTCACATTCATTTTTTCACATAGAATGAATGTGAAAAAAGACTATTTCTAACTCGTCTCTTTCTTATTAAAGAGCCTCTCAGGGTAGCTGTGACGTTAGAAGCTATGCGGAAACTTGATATGAATTAACCTTTTCTTTTTCTGATTTTCCTCGTCCGACTCCACCGTTTTCGATTTGATTTGTCTCAGAGAATATTTCTTTTCACACAAAGACCTTTCATTCGTGACTCGATGTGATTACCTTCAGTTATGATCTTTTACAAACTTTCATACTCCTCATCCGACTTTCGTATTTGCTTCACAAAAATAATTCACTAAAGCTTTGTTTGATCGTTATCAGTGATTTTACCTTGGGAGCCCATCCCTTTCTTCTTCCGTATGTTCTCGTTGCTCTTTACAGAATTTTTGACGGTGCACACAGTAGTTTAAAAGGGCGTAGGATGGACGCGTGATATAAATCACCGAAGGAAATGAGGGTTTCAGACGAACTCAACTGGATTAGATTTCAGCAGTACTTATGAATCTTAATCAACATCAATTGACTAATTATCTTTCGAGTAAGCATGCCTTTAGAAATGGCAATGAGAGAATCGTGATTGTAGAAGATTGCAGAGAAGAAAAAGGGAAAGAGACAGGAAAAGAGAATCGCTCACATTGTAGAAATCGGAATCCTTCGGTTTACTATATCGGAGGAAACTAGAGCGTGCACTTCATATGCCACCTTATGGTAATTTCTTCGCATCCCTTTCCTAGATTTTGATTATATTGAAAAAAAAACAGCAGCGACCGCAATACAGCAGATTTCGCCAGAAATTTCGCGCAGTGCATGACTCAAATCATCAAAGCGTTCTTAGTCCCGTCTTTTTTGTATTGTTAGGTATCGTCATGAGAGAACAATTGGGTAGTCGCTTTCGAGCACCAACACTTCACTGGTAAACAGCACGTGCCACCGAAAGCCGCAAATCAGTCGAACCATTGTTTTTGCTCTCGTGTTCCTGGTTTTATCTGGAAGCAGTACATTAATAATTAGGAGTTGTTGTGTTATTTCTTAAAGTTCAAGAAACTATGAGTATTTTTGGAAGCACTCAAACTACGTCTGCGTGTGCTTTTCTCTTTAAAAAAGACCTCTATTTGAACTTTTGACATTGAGGACAGGCGCTCAACGAGCAGCTTCGACCACTACCTTACACTCCAACTTTCTCCAAGTTCTCCGCTCTTGAAACTTCGGCACGATCCTATGCACAGCTGTGTCGATCGAGGTTAGTAGGAGGATCCAGATTATGATCTGACGTTTAGACTTCTCGCCGCCTTCAGAGACCTAAAAAGTGGTCCAAAATTCCTGACCCTCGATATCTTACTGAAGAACACAGCCAGAAATGCTATGTACGAATGCTAAGGACTTGTCCGGATAGAACAAAGGTCACGAATTTTGAACCAATCTTTCGAAAGAGGACGGTCGAAACGCCAGCCGTAATAAATTTGGATCCACCCAGCAACGTCTTTCGGCACAGCAGCATAAACCAACTGTGATTTTCGACAGCTTAGTACATTTGCTCGGAAATTATCAACCTCGAGTCCTCTCATAAAAGTAGACAACTCCAGGTGAAGGATACAACCGAAAATCAGAACTCGAAATTTCGACGATGTACTCAGACATACGAGACAATCCCATCTTCATAGAGAGTCTTACCTTTATGTTGTCTGGAAATCGGCTAGAAAGCACGTGCTTATGGTGAAATGTATGTTCGAACCAAAACTCGTTCAGGCAGGATTCGAACCATCGTCTTGAATACATAAACCCAGACTTTCGCGATTATGTTGGGTTGTTTCCCTTCTGCCCTTTATCGTTTTAAGAAAATCGGTGATTCTTCCTAGTAGATGTTGTAATGGTGGTGCTAGAATCATCGCAAGGGGCCCGGGGCGAGGTACCGTGACGGCCCAGCGCCGCATCCTCCCTAGCATTTCTGACAAAATTGAGAAGTGTAGAGAAATTTAACGACTTACCCCGTGATCCACCGTCAGAGCGTTGCCGACATGCTCTGGATATCAGTCGATGTATTTGAATCACATCATTCGTTCTGAAACTCACAGAACGGTGTAAATGACAAAATGTCATTGCTTATCGGTACACACTCATTAAACTTGTTCATCAGTGGATTACCTGCGGAAATCCAGAATGCTTCCAATGCCTTTCTGGACGATATCTAAGCCTCGTAACATAGAATTCTGCACATAATGTCGAAATCATTCTCGTCATGTACGTCATTCCTGTACATTCCGAGCGGTTATGTGATGTTACTCCTTCTCTTACTGGCCAGATGTTCATTTATTCCTGTCAGTGAGCGCATCGTTTTCGGTTGCGCAGAATGTCACCTCATTCACGTATTGTAAAGTTGTAGGAGGCTTGCAAAAACTGCGAGAAAACTGCGATGAATGATGTGACTGAATTACATCGACTGACATCCAGAGCATGTCGGCAACGTTCTGACGGAGTTAGTATTTAGATTTCTCTTGACTTCTCAATTTCGCGAGGGGATTCTTGAAGTTCGTAGGAAACGCTAGGGAAGATGCGGCGCTGGGCGGTTTAGTTCAGGGATCATGGAATTTCGAACCACTTTTTAGGCCTCTGACGACGAAGAAAGTGTCAAAACGTAAGGCCAAATAGGGTTTGATCCACCTTACTAACCTCGTTCGGCACAGAAGCATTTGAGAAGTTCAACACCTTGCCGAGGTTTCAAGAAGAGAGAACCTGGGAAATAGTGGCGGGAAGCTTTCACGTTGTGTTCTGAGCAATGCAGCCGCAAACTAACACAACTGACGTTGCTGCGATTGAGAAGAGAAGCGTAGCATTTTGCGGTTACGTCATGCAATGCGACAGAGCGAAGCTGTCAATGAATTTCTCCCCGCGAAATTTCTAGCTAAACATCAAGAAAGATCATCACACTCTCTACTCTCGATGAACGTCGACATATTGGTAGTCTATGAATCATTTTTCTTCAGCTAGATCAAGATTGAAACATAGATTAATTCAATTCATAAATTGTAAAATAAATAAAAAATGAATTGAAACGATCAACGGATATATGTTTGTTTGTACCATTCGAACCGGCGCATCGTAGTTCTCATTCATATCGTAATCCTAACCTCCAAAATTATTGCCCACCAGCACTCGAGGATTATGATCCATAGACGTACGTAACACCTCAGTCACACTGGTTTGCCAACGGTGGTTACTCTTTTCTGATCCCTGTTCACATGTGGATCGGTCTTTTGATTTTTTCACTAATAATTAATTCCATTCCGGAAAGTACAGTGGTACAGAGGTAAGAGGCGCTGCTGTCACCCGCACTGTCGCGCGATCGATCCCGGTCCGGGCTAACCAAGCCTTCCATCCCTCCGGGGTCGGGTAAAGTGGTACCAGACTTGTCTGGGAAAGTGAAGACACTAACCTGGTATCAGGCGCTGTTCAGCGACAGAGTTCTTTTCAAATCCCAGTCGCTATTTCTGTGATACTTTCCTATCAATAGACCTAATTAGATCAGCCATTCGGTTTGCTTCGAGGTATAGCGACGGAGCTACCAAGTTGACTGTGACCTTGCTTCTTTCGTAACTGACTGCAGCATACCAGAACTGACTTCAGCCTAGAGGTGGCTCAATGCATGGAAGTGCACCAGCTGTAACGATGCTTTGAAATGTAACGAATCACATACATCTGGTATCTCTGGTTCGACCACAGGATTTTGTCACTTTTTATTCCACCGCAAATCTTGGAAAAGCGATGTGGACTAATGGTTAAAATCTCTCAAACGTTTCGTTACATTAGTCTTGAATTCATCGATGTCTTGAACAACAATGAAAGAACTCTGGCTTTTTCAACTCGGAATGCTTAGAAAAATGTAACTACCACCCGCGATGCATCTGTGCGGAGAGGATTTAAAACGGTGCTATGTTTTCTCGTCAATTTAGATGAGCAGCTGGAGCTTATAGATTTATCCCAAGAGAGGTTTGGACGGTGTCTAAGACATTGAACAAATTGGATCATCTGGAAGTTTTCCAGTAGGTGAAAATCGACACTGCATGTCGAAAACATAATGAAATAAGCGGCAGGCACAAGGAAAAATGAAACTGAAAGTACGACTGACGGCAAACTGTGCCATTATACAGCACCGGACGTTTCGCAACGACAGAACGGCGGCATCGGCGCTTTTATGCACCAAAATGTGGTGTTTTCGGGGTCCATGCGTGGGGACCCGGACAGAGCCTACCTCAGTTCGTTTACGCCGCATGCCCAACGGTTCTGATTACTACAGCACAGCTAAGATTGGTATTACCAATTTATTTCAGAAAACGTATCCCGAAAAAAATGTAAATTCCAATATTGGTTCTGCTGCCGTAACCAGAATAATTAACAGAATTCGACCATGCCAAGATTCATCGAGAGCAAGATAGTTAAGATAATAGGTAGTTTCTGTGTCTTTCTTTTAGAAGAACATTTCGGACTACATTCTCTCTATCGTGCATTGTTCTGTTCCACTGAAAGCATGCGGAAATGGCGCGTTCGTTTCGGTTTTTACCACTGCTTGCTCAAATCCACTTCTCTACCACACTCACCATTGCTGTTGAGAACCATCAATTATCCAGCCCGTCCTAACAAAAGGATTCAATGATGAAAACCCACAGAAGAGGTTTTCATCATTGGAGTTATAGGTTAAGCTGATAGCATTTTTGATATATCAAAAATGCTATCAGCTTAACTGGTAACTGCCGATATCGGCTTACCGGCTCATTCCCGTGATTAAGTGTGAAAGCTGATAGCTACAGCCCGACCGGGCTTAAGAAAGATGCTGGGAGATTCGCAACGTAGTGTACATCGGTAGCACAGTGGTTAGTGCAGGCTGCCGGAAACAGAGAGACGCGGGTTCAATTCCCGTCCGATGTCAGTGTCTTGCGAATAACCTAGCACCTCCAAATATATAAGTCAATCCACAGAAGAGTGATTCGTGATATTATCTAGTTGACATAGTTATCCAGTGAGATTTCTTCGAGATTTGGAATGTTACCAAAGCGCCGTCGCAAGGGTGGTGCTGTTTTATTGCTGCCCTTAATCACTTGAATTCTACACGACAAGTGGTCGTTCTGCAGTTGTCACCGTTTCTTTTCTCCTCTACTGAGCTTAGAAAAAGGGACTTCTTCGACAGCGTCACACTGGCTCACACCAACTATCCGTTAGTCTCCGAGTGCCATTGGAAAAGCATGAAAAAACCGTCACTTGCGATTTCGTCGGAGAGAAATTCTGACGGGCGATGGACCATTTTCGTTTGCTTAATACGCGGTGTAACAGAGCCGACTGACGGAAAGCTCGAGTGATTTCCTGTCATCCGCGCACCTCCTTGCTCCGCACTATGATATCCTTCCAGATTCCAACTCGAAGAAATCTCATTGGGTAGAAAACCGCTCGCATCTTCGTCTAAATTTTAAACAATACCACGAATGACTCTTTTGTAGGTTTTCATTCTGTTGTTCATCTGTGCTCGATAACGTTCTGTTTTTCTGGTGATTACCAACAGCAATTGCTTCACTGATTGTCCCTGAGTCCGATCCAGTTAACCAGCTTTGCCTCCTGCGACTTTTTGCCTCGAGGCTGTTGGCAGAAAGCAGTTCAGTTGTAATGCTTGGCTCATTGATCGACACGCAAACGCGAGCAGATGCCGATTGAAAACGTCTCGACGCCATTTTTCATCCGATTTCGTTTTTTTCGGATGAGAGAGAAATTTCAAAAACTGACCTCTTTCAGGATAAAAGGGTCAGACCAATAAAACACGGGTAATTCGGCGAAAATGTCAAGGTCAAAGGAAAGGGTTCGTGCTCTACCGCGCTCTCGAGCTAGAAATCCTCTTTTTCCAGCAATTTTTGATGAATAGATTTATCGGCTGCTGCATAAGCGGTAGTCAATCTATAGATGAAGACTGGCATACCAACTTTCGTTGGACTTACGTTTCAGCGCTTTCCGCCTAATTCAGAGCCATGTACCGCAAACCTTCTGGTGAAGTTGAGAAAGTCTACAAACAACGACAACAGGAGTAGGGAAGGTTTAGTTGATATTTCAAACGCGAATGTTCATTGCTCGTTTTCATAATAGATCGGAAAAAGGTTGGGAAATAACCACTTCATGAGCTGTTCGTGATCAGTCGCAATATTCTTCAAACTTCAGAACTTTGAATATTTCCTGAGAAATTGATCATGTTTCATTCTTTGGTGCAAATTGGTGTTTCCACCAGTCACCTCCTTCCCGTTGTATGCTTCACGAGCCGTGCTGCCCTCTTCCTGTCATGAATAGAAAGGTTTCTCAGATATTTTAAAAATTTTATGATGGGATGAATGGAACGCACATTTCTTTGGCAATCAACCGAGCTTGTTGGAAAGGCTTCAATTTGCTGTAGTAGACCTGTCAGATATCTGGTAATCTGGCTTATCTTGTGCTCGCGTTTCGAACGGGGCTCCTCATCCCACCGACTTTGAGAGTCTCTGTCACGACTTCGAAAGGCATACAGTGCGTTTCAAAAGTATGTATCCACCTTATATTCAGCAATTTCACGGTTCGCGTTCGTTTTTACGAACCAGCGTTTGTTGCATTAGATTCCTCGTGGTCAAAAATATCTGGGTCGCTCTTCCCAGTAAAAATAATCATCTCCAGCAAAAACAGACCGTTTTTGAATTTTTTGTTTGTTTCAAAATATGTATCCACTTTGAGACTCCACACACTTTTACTTTCCCCCTCAAACGATATGCTTCGTTTTGGCGGAAAACTATGAATATTAATAGTGCTCTTGTCCAACACTTCAAAATAACCACAATGCCCAATCGTGGAACCGTGTAGCCATTGGAGGAACAAGCTTAGATCCGAGCCCTCGAGGAGACCGGCTTATGAAATCGCGACACTGCTCTCCAATTCGGCCGTTCGCATGGATTCGTGAACCGTTGTCTTCAGAATCCTGACGGCTATCTATCAGCACCTTCACTTGGACGTCCACGACTGCTTTCGAGTCAGAATCATCGAAGAATTGGCCGCATGGTGTCGAACTCGACATGGAGTGTCAACAAAAATCGCTCCAGTACGGGTCTAGCTGCATCGCGAACCACGATCTACCGCTCAATGCGGATAAACAACCACATATGCAGACGGACCATGCACGAGGCATCTCGCCACATGGACATCTATAAGCGGGCGAGATCGGATTGTGCGCGAAAGAAAATGGTGACATAGTGAGATGAGGTAGAGACATCCTCGCCACATTAACATCGCAAGTTTTGGCGGAGTTCCAGTGTAAGGCGATCTTCAATGATGGGAAGAAGTTCAACCGAGATAGTCCTGATGGCTTCCGGCACTATTGGAGAGACCTGTGACAACCTCCCATGGTGTTCTCTAGACGAAACTTGGAGGCGGCTCGTTAATGATATGGGGCGGCTTCTACAGCAGCGGAGAGTTGAAGCTCAGCTTTTCGTCTTGTCGAATGGACAGTCTGGAGTACCAAGGTGTACTGGAGTCCAGCCTTCTTTCCTCCCTGGGAGGTAGAATTAGGCAGACACATGTTCTGCAGCCAGAAAACGCTGCAGTGCATGTGCCTAGATCGACTACTGATTGGCTCCAGCTCAACCGCATCCGAACAATGGACTGGCCAGTTTGTTCTCCTAACTGTTACCATATGGAGTACATGTGGAAGATTGTTGTCCGGCAGGTCTACGCGGACAACAAGCAGTTCAGTAGCGTAGAACAGCTGAAGAGGGCAGTGGTGACCGCTTGGGACAACGTCAGCGACGAGGTGATCCGAAACTTTGTTGAAAGCATGGGTAATAGGGTGCTCGATGTCATGAGAGAAAATGGTGGTCCAATCGACTGTTAAAAATTAGATAAAAATTGTGTTTTCTGCAAGTGGATACATATTTTGAAACAAACAAAAAATTCAAAAACGGTCTGTTTTTGCTGGAGATGATTATTTTCATTGGGAAGAGCAATCCAGATATTTTTGACCACGAGGAATCTATTGCAACAAACGACGGTTCGTGAAAACGAACGCGAAGCGTGAAATTGCCGAATATAAGGTGGATACATACTTTTGAAACGCACTGTATTATGAATCAGTGAAGTGAGCAAGGCTAAGGGTTGCTAAACCATCACAAAATATGCACAAGGGGCGCAGATTATCTGCGGTTTTTTACGATTTTGCGCGCGCAGTACATCAAAGGCTTGTGAGCAGACCCTGTTCTGAACTCTTAGATGGAATAGGAATTGAAACAGGTTCTAGCCAAAAAATCTTAAATCGTGGGGAAGAAGTTTCGCATAAAAGTGTGTGTTTTTCAATACTGTTGGTTTACATTTTTCATTCACGCTTCCGCATGCCTGCCCTCATCTCGCTCATCCACTCGTGCCGGAAGACACCATAAAATAAAAAGTAAGGTGGTCGCTGTTGATCAGTGCATGAAGGACGCGCCACACATTCATTTTCATTCAAAATCGTAGACGCGTGTTGAATGTCTGTTTGACAATTTCGAATTTCCAAGACAAGTCTGGTATCCATCTACTCGGCTCTTGAGGGATAGGATGCATGGTTGGCCATGACGATGGCTGATAACATGACCTAGCGGGTGGAAATAGCGCCCCTTCCAATTGTACCACGCGCATCCTCGTCAAGTACTAAAACAACGGAAATGCTTTTGATGGAGACTTCTAAGATTTCTATCTGATGCTACATACAGAAGTTGCCCTTATGGAGTAAAGACGTTCCTATCCTGCTCCTCAGTTTGGCAAATCCACCTTTTTTCCAACAACTGCTGCTGTTGCACTTCATTACCGTTCTCACTAATCCACCTTTCCTTCTAATTATACCTTCCCACTTGGAGTGACCCGAGACTTGGAGAGCTGCAGGTGCCAGTGGTTGAGAGTCCGCGACTGTTTTCTATTGACTCAAGCGGCGCATAGCGCTGATCCTGAGTCTCATAGCCCCTTAAACACAAAATCCGCGCTCACCTTGCAGCATCGCTCAGCCGCTGACGGCTTTACACACTATACGGGAGGGCTCGTGAAAGTTCATCACACATTCGTTCGCTCCAACAGCACAGACTACGCTCTGCCTTGTGTCTCAAGTATCAAGCGAGCAGCGGCTCTTTACAAAATGCCGAAAATTCTTTACTGGTTTACAGCCGATCGAAGCCTTCGCTCCTTTCCTCTCCGAAAGACGAAGAGCAAGAGTGAAACGGCAGCTGCAATGCACTTTGTCGCCAAACCGAAACGCCGAGAGGATAGATGAGTGTGAGATGCTCTTGAGAGCAAAGATTCTCGACCACCAGGCCTTCACGTCAGTCACCTCCACCGATTCCTGTCCGACTAGAAGCAGAACAGACGCGTCACGAAGACTTTCCGTTCCAAAATTCATATGCTGCTTTGCCGAACGAGGATGGTATGGAGGATCAGATTTATTATTGCCTAACATTTCGACTAGAACGTCGTCCTCAGAGGCCTGACAAAACGTCAGGCCATAATAAATCTGGTCCAACATACTACCCTCGTTCAGCTAAGCAGCATACGAATTTTAACATCATGCGATGTTTCAAAAAGAGAACTTGGATACATTTTGCTCCGTCTTGAGTTCCCTGAGATCAGAATTACAAAGAATTGCAAATTTCTGCAATGACTCAAAATAACAAGGGAACCACAACTAATCGAAAATAAGTTCACGAGGTCCACCTTCCGACTTTGGTTTTTTTTATCAAGATCCAACGTGCAAATTTTGGTTGTTGGTTGAGACGGGTCTTTTGTAGGTGTTTCACCAGCCATTCGTTGAGTGTAGCGTCCTCCGACATTCAACGTGACTCTGTCCCGTCTCGCTCTTTGGAGCTTCCCATCCCTGAATTGATATACCCGAGAGTCTGATTCTCTAGAAGTTTTCATGACAACACAAATCGACGCTATCAGTATATTTTTCCAAATTTATACTGAAAACTAATCAATTTCACAAAAACAGAACCTCCCTAAATTTTGGACTGTTCATACCTGAACAAAAACTGACATTATGGCCATGTCTGGCAATACTATCACGATTCCCTAGATACGCCTCAACCCAAAGGGAATGGCAATCAACCAAGATAGTTGAAAATCTTACTTCTAGCGTTTTTACAGTAGTCACAGTAGCTTTTGGAACAACGTCAGGTATGAACTTAGGATGATTCCCCTCTCGAAACTTACAAAACAAACACAAAATCATCCCACGTTCAAGTTAATGCGGTAAAGTTCACTTATAAAGTTCACATCACACGGTATTTCACTGAAAAGGGCAACGGTCAGCTTTGGTGGGCGAAGAACATCGAAGATGTAGGTGATCAGGTACCAGGATATCTCTAAAGTGCAATCCATATACTAAGCCAACATCTAACTTCGTGGACTCTCTAGCTGCAAGAGAAGCGTTGCTTATGAAATAACACTCACAATCGAAATCCATCAATACTTCCCGATTAGGTATCTGACATTTTTCTATCTCCTTGAATCTGTTGAATTTTCGAAGCGTAAGGTTTCTAAAGTACCACTTCACATATTCCACACTGGTGAGTCTTCAGAATGGGGCATAGACCGGAATAGATGTTATTCATCAATTGGACAACCTTTCATGTAAGGCGTATGGGCATGACTCTCCGATTTCACGTCTTCAAAACTTCGAAGCGCCCGAGACGCAATGTGGTGCTTGTCATGAATTTATTAATGGTGGCATCACTTCTGGTAGAATGTCTGCTCTGCTCAACACGTGCACAGTGTGGCTAAAGACAATAGACCACTTTTTGTTTTCTGGATCTACCACTGTTGAGTTCGCAAAAGATGAGTTCATCGCAGGACCTTCGAACTGAGATCATCATTTGCTTGTCGGAAGGGGTCAACTTAAGAGTCAGCCGCAGCCTTTGTTCCGCTCCGGGTGGCTGGATAGGAAACCGACGATTACTGAATAATACCTGCTTCTAATCACATATTATTATTGCATATATGGCGAAACACCGGTTCATGTTTATGACAGGCCAGAAAGTCTTTCGCGACACACTCATAAATCGCCTTCAGTGATGGGCTGGGTTGAGAAGCACCCGTTTGCTTTACGGAAAAATGAGTCCGTTCATTTCGGAGTATGTGAGCAGCTGAAGTAGAGCGATGTTGTCGAATCCGGATTTCCTTGGACTGCACCAGCTACAGCCTCCCGCTTGAGTTCAGCGTGGGATTTTCTACCGTTTCGATTCTGCTGTCTCGAAATCTTTATTTGTTTTTGGATTCTCGTCGATCGCTTTATGACATCGTCCTCAAGCGCTGCACTCTTTGCTAGGCTTCAGTTCCCGAATGGCGGAAAAGGTTCGTATGTTTTCTTGATTTCGAACTGACAAAATCTCACTGAACGAAGATCACTGGACAACAGTTAAAGCATATTTATGTTTTACGGCATCGAACTGTGGAAATAACATAGAAAGTGGCGAAAATCAACAACTTGCGACTGCTAGCGATTCTGCCTGCAAATAATTCCATGAAAACCGTTCCCAGTCCAATAGTTCACCTTCTCTCCGTTATGGTTCTTCGACCATTGGCTCCCTCCCTTTTCCCATAAAATGGGACAGTACAGACTCGCCGACATAATAAACTATCGTTTCCTTTATAAACATACCTCAGCACTCAGTTCATCTATCATACTAGCCGTCGAAGCTCTGTATCTCTATTTCTCTAGCTCAGTATCATTGTCAGGCAGGAGAGAGAGGGTGGTGAGGAGCACTAGATGTCGACTTCCTGCCGCCGGCTGAGGGAACGATTGGTGGCCTGATCCCTTATAATGGTCCGACTCCATTACCTCTTTTCTCGCTCTTTCCTCCTCCTAACTCACATACTTTCAACCTCCCTAACTTCATTCTCCTTTCTTCATCTATTTCTTCAGATTCTTCGCTCTGCTCATGTGAAATCGTTGTGCTTCCTGCGGACGTGCTAACGATAATAACATGATAAAAACTAAAAATAAAGAAGACTGTAACTTCGGTGCTTTGCACTCCTTCAGGACGACTTCCATTCATTCCCTCCAACTTTTTCTTGTAGCATCTTGTAGCCATGCGACTGAGATGCGGTTCAAGCGCAACAAGAACACGTAGTCATAGCATTTCTCTCGTTTGGCTGACAAACGTGAACGACCCGGTTCTGCTCTTACTGTAGCATTTCAAGTACTATAATGAGCTGAAGAGCGCACGTGGTATGGAGTTAATAGGCGCTGCTAGGACCCAGTGTGTCGAGCGATCGATCTCCGCATCGGCTAGCTACCATTCCATCCCTCCGAAGTCGGGTAGATTGGTATGATTTGTCTGGGAAAGTAAAGACATCGACTTGGGATAACGGCTGGCCCCCACAAGTCATTGTACAGGCCAGATACGCATGCTTCTTCCATTCTGAATGCAACACGAATGCGGTGGCATGTCCTTAGAGGAATGATCATGCCAACACCTTTACCTTACCTCAATGAGCTGGCTAGTTCTAGAGGCCTCCTCAATAATTTCCATACGCAAGAACACCGAACAACGACCCATCTGTGTAACTTGCATTGACTATAACAGCCGCATTAATAACGGTCCACGCAAGACGATATTTCATCAAAGTGTTGACGGTGTATGCCATGGAGCAGCTCTGTGCCGCTCATTTCATAGCGTCAGGTGACATCGGAAAACAAACATCCCTAGTGGGGAGCAGCTTCTGACAAATCCCAGACAAAGTCCACGGTGAGAGTTTGTTGCTGAGTAAGAGGCAGCAATCAAGCAACCCGATCGGCTCAGCGCTGACTTCTCCACTCAGCTATCATCCCGTATGGTTCTCGATCCAGTCAGTCGGCGCACGTCATTCGCTGTTTGTGCTTTGCAAACCGACCCCAACGACTCACACCGAATCAAAGTTGCGTAACTAACCCGATTCCACTCCTCCCTGTAGTAGATAGCACCTTATCAGCGCTGCGGTATTAGTGATTGAAGACCAGGGCATGTCCACAACGCTGGTTCTGCCGCCCGCCAAACTCTGCCCGTTTCCAATCGTCTTTCGTTGTCTGATGTCGCTAATGTCTTTCTGTTAACTCTAAGTGACGAGATTATCGTGGTTCTGTGAGTTTAAGGTCGCCTGCAGCAGTTCACACACCTCTAATAAATTCTATTTATGTTCGTTCTGTGTTCAGTGCCGTTCGTTTATAGAGACACGAACACGTAGAACGTTTCAAAATGTTGCAAGAAACCCCTACCAGGTTGACAAACGTACTTGAGAACTGCTCTTGGAATGGAATCTTTAAGCTGAGAAAGTCGAGAGGCATTCGAAATATGTGCCCAGATTACATGTCTGGTACCAATTTACCCGACCACGTAGAGATAATAATTTTGGTACGCATCTGCGAGGAGGTATGTGTTTTGGAAAAATGTATGTTACTGTCATCAGGCGGGGAGTCAATAATATACCAGGCTGTCCAATAACTCTTGTTCGCAAATTTCACCATTTTTAATTCTTTTCCAACTTTATTGAAAAACAAGTCTTATCAACAATATAATTACCACAATTATCCACAATAGTGTCCCATCGATTGGGCAGGTCGCCGATGTCCTTCGCCCAGAACTTTGGGGCTGCGACTCAAAGAAGTCCGCGATGTCGGATTTGGGGTTGTCATAGTTGGTGAATTCTTTTCCGGCCAAATGGTGCTTCAGCGGGCAGAACAAGTGGTAGTCGGAGAGGGCGAAGTCCGGGTAGTACGGCAAATGGGTAACCGTCTCCCTGTGGATTGTGGATTTGTTGGAGCCGAGTGTCGTCGCCAGTTTCCGGGTGGTGGCTTCCGGCTTCTCCTCGATTACAACGACGGACTTCGTCATCATCCACCGTCGAACACCTCCCGCTGTGGTCCTTGACTTCGAGGCTCGTGTCGCCATTCTCGAAACGATTGAACCAACGCCTTACTGTGCGATGACACACTACATCCTCCTTGCATGCTCTGCAGATGTTGGCGACCGCGGAGGCCGTGCCGTTGCCGAGCGGCCACTCGTAGTACACGAACGTACGGATTCGACCTTGGTCCATTTTAGCTTGCACTGGTAGCTAGACGTGGCGACTGCACCTTATATACCGCTGACGTGGAGCTCTGAAGAACCTTCTAGGAGGTGCTTACATTTGTCTGATCTTATTATAACACGCCCAAGGAAAATTACAGAATTTTGAAAATTTTCAGACAGGAATTTTTGGACAGCCCTATACCTCTTTCCATCTTACGAATACTTAATACTACCTCTTACCAATATAGCTTTGTCACTCAACGACGGCACGGCATAACCGCGTCCTCCTAGGAGTTTGAATCGAAAATGAGGCAAACTTTTTTCAAGTCAGAAAACAAGTTGAATTTGAGTAGCCTTCAAGCTTTGTCGTGCGACTCCCATGAGTTTTAAATATAATGCGCTCTGTGAAGAATGCCTCGATTCTTACTTTCTCCGTTACAGTTTGCCATCGTGCTAACAACAACCGAAGAACAGAGTTTAAGGTCGTAAAACGCTCAAGCCATTCGGTGTGAAGCGCATGAGCGACGAACTACAGCAAATGCGTTTCTGTTTCTTACACCATTCCAGCTGCTAGATCTCCCTGGTTCCGCTATTCGCATATCACTCACGTCTTTCCTTCCATTTTCTGTTCTCTTCCTCTTCTTCTTTGCACACTCAGTACAGGATATTTCAAACTTTGTGTTTGTCGTTTCGCGGAGGTGAGCATCCATAGATTGGTGGGTGGACTCTTTTCCCTTTCTAATCTTTTCTACAAAAAGTCCTAAAGAGGTGCATTTTTCTCCTCACAACAGTAGTATGAAGAAATGCGGAAAAAAGCAGTGCGGTCTGCGGACATCTGAAAATGGCACCATCAGTCACAGTTTTTATAATATTTACATTATTACAGTGCGTTCGTACTTTCCGCACTACAAATGAGTGCATTTTTTCAGCTGTTCAGATGATGTTGGCCTGGAAGGTAATGGGTGAACATGCGTGACTGGTAGCTGGCAACTACAACTACATATTGCAATTATTTAAGATGTCCCATAATTGACTGTTCCATTTGCACACCAACGGTTGTGCTTCTTATAACTTGGTAATACATGATCCAAACGAGACGTTCTCTTGGTACAGCGAAGTAATAGAATGGTACTTAACTCAAGTGTAGTTCCAAGCCAGGATGGATCGCATGTTTTGATACCTTCGTGAAGCGACAACATGGTCTGCCAGAGTCACAGATTATTAATACTCTATTATCATAGGGGTGTGCGATTATTATTACTATATTATTATGCGGGAGTGCGTGGTACAGTAGTAAGAGGCGCTGCTGTCACCCGCACGGTCGAGCGATCGATCCCGGCCCGGGCTAACCAAGCCCTCCATCCCTCCGTGGTCGGGTAAATCGGCTGGCCCCCGCAGGTCACTGTATAGGCCAAACCGGCATTCACCATGCCTCTACGATTCTGAATGGAGCACGAATGCGGCGGCGCGCCCTTCGGGGATTGATGAACACAGACATCTTTACTTTTACCTTTATTTAACGTGAAATTCCATTTTTATTACCGCATTTTCGCGGGTTACTGTTATGTATACCAGAATCTGATGTTATAATGGTGGAGCTAGGTTCATCGCAAAAATCGCACCTCAGGCGGGGTTCGAACCCGTCTAGTATACATAAGAGTAGCCCGCGAAAATGAGTGAGTCCTAGAAGTAAAAAGTCTTCGGGCTCAACGAAGATGCTAGGGATGCGCAAATGGTCGTCTCAGTATCACAATGGTAGTGCACAGCCCCGGTTGAGACGCGGGTTCGAATCCCGCCTCAGATGCGATTTTTGCGATGAAACACCATTACAACATCAGATTTTACCTTTATATTATTATACAATCAAATCGTCTATGTCTATCCACTAGTGAAAGAAGTGATCCTCATTCCACAATACTTAACACTGATAATCAGCGCCACGTACTACTAAATAAGTAGCAGAACCTCTTATCAAGAACTATGTCGAGCCTTTTCTAGATGTTCGTTTTGGAACCATATTTAATGGCCTCACAAAGTTTATTCGAAATGCCGCTCTTCCCATGCTGTTTGGCAATTCGTTCGGTGTCACTTTGTACACCATTGACTTCAAGAGCATAGAAAAATTACCGAAAACACTACTGAAAGCTTTTCGCGTTCGAAGAAAACGATCCTGTGTTTTCAATATCGTCTTGGGTTTGCCAGGCTGATTCACATTCCAAAAACGAATGATTGAACTCATGATATGTGGGAACGGCAATATTGTTTCAACTTTTTCATACCAAAATTGTAAAAATTTCCAAGTGTGCTATGAAGCAGAGCATGGACCGGTATATTCAGATTCTAAGCATGTATTTGTATTCAAAATACTTTGGTTCGAAAGAAGTTAACGGCTGAACGACGGCTTCACCCGTGTTTGTTTGATATTTCGTGCCAGCGCTACAGAAGAAGCGAGCAGCTCACGCTTGTGTCAGAGGCCTAGAGGGTTCGATCAGCGGATGAGGAGACTGGCAAATTGATTCGTAAAATGCCGACAGACACGCCAGCGGTCTTTGCCCTTCTAACAGCTGCCGTTTCATCGCTTATCAACGCAAAGTTGGTTAATTTTTTCACTGCTTCCATTCGTGAGCTTCTAAAGTTGCAGCGCTTTCACTTCGTTTCACGCTTCCAATTGTTCAATCGGGTATGATGTATTATGACCGTGATCTACAACTTCCTCCTTTTGAATAACTTGGTAATCGGTATCTGATAAACTTCGAGCAAGTCTATTTAAGGGAGCAGTCATACAGATAACTATATAAATAAGGTAACGAGAGAGAGGCTTACGGGCTCGGTGTTGATCAGTCCACTAAGGATGCGCCACGCAATCGCCATCCATTCAAAATCGTCGAGGCAAGGTGAATGTGAATAAAAAAGTAAAGGCAAAGTGGGCTGCGATATGGTCCTTGGGGACGCGCCAGTGCTTTTGCCATCTATTAAGAACCGTGAAGATATGGTGGATGCGTGCTAGGCCTATGTAATTGCTTGGTAGGACACTCGCTATAGAAAATCAGTGTCTTTACCTTCCCAGACAAGTGTGGTACCAATTTACTCAACCTCGGAGGGATGGAAAGATTCCTCAACCGCAGCGGGGATTGATCGGTCGACGGTGCGGACGTCGGTGGCCCCACCTGCCACCGCACCACGCACCCCCTTAACGTGCAGCACATAAAAATGAGCGAACGAATGAAGAAAGAGATGAAACAGTTCGTAACTATGCACATAATGGCCCGCGAAACAAATAATTCCAGGACGCATTTGAACGGCTAGAATTATTGTGGAACACCAGTCGAAAGTTCCTACGACTCAAGACAAACAACTTTGGCCGCATGCCCTCAGCCCAGTCCTCTCCCACTTTCTCACATTTTGTATCAGTTCCACCCGATATCGTGTGAAAAAACAATGGCCAACACCACATACAACTCGTTTGACGTCTGAGCCCTTCCTTTTCTTCTGCCTTTCACTTGATAATGTAAAATGGACATGGGTAGTGACATGTTAAGGGTCGCTGTTCCAACCAACGCGGTCCAACTAAGTAAGGCTTCCTTCACTCCAGAGTCGGATGAACTGGTGAAAAACTTGTCGTGGGAAGTAGACACACTAAGTTGGATGTCGGATATCCACTCTCGTGTGATATTGTATAGGCCATATACACCTTCATTATACCTATCTGAATGGAAGGACAAGTCATTGGCGATTGGCTAGGGAGCGCTTATACTTGGCAGCGGAGCTATGCTGTCACTGAGCCGATCATCTTCTGAAACCTACGGATTCTCCATTTTTCCTGCGACACAGTCCCGCAACTTGGTGAATCCCACGGAAAGCGCCACGTTTTTCACTATCGTCCCAAATAGCTAAGAAATTCTATCGTCAACTGTTGCTGTGCTGCTGTGCTGTAAAGTATGAATGCAGGTTTAGTGGAATGATCGGTGCCTTGCCTTTTTAGCTTTCTTCCCTTTTATTCTAAGAACTAGGTACGTCCAAAATGGATGCTGATGACATTCAATTACATTGCCACATGACGACACTAGGAAAAAGGATTGGAAAGATAAGTGTGAGCTGACACCAAACATTATGCTCCCTGAAATGCAGAACCAGTGACTGTCTGCGATTATCCACCAGGAACGAAGTGAATGGAAAGCAAACAAAACACGAAAGCACGCCCTCTCTTGTTTTGTCCTAATTTCGACAATGAATCCCTGCAATCGCAGCACGTCCCAGTTAATCGACCTGTCAACGATCGACCGTAAATCCAGTTGGCCACCATCGATGTGGATTGGCAACTGGCTCCCTACTACCACGCTGTTCTCGAAAAGCACAACATCACGCCTACAAGGGCAGTATGCCATTTACTCAAATTCATAGCTTTCTCTACTTTCCGATTTTATCACCAATATATGACACTAGCTTTCGATTGATTGGTTTTCTTTCGTATTTGGTCTCACATTAATCTGAATGGCGACATAGAGGGAAATTCGATTATTCCACCATGGAATGGCATTCAATATGTGACGGTCTGATTGAACAGTGCAAAAAATCAAAGAGCTACCAGAAGTATTTGATTTTTGTAGCGACCACGAAGAAATGCTGTCAGCATTCTACGTTTTGTTTAGTACCATGGACAACGCATCTCAGCTGCTTCAGTTTATGCGTATCAACAATTTTTCTCTCAAGGGAAATTCCGAATATGCTGTCAAATTCGCCAGATGGAGATTAACGCAAATAGTGGAGGGCAGGCAACGAAAGAAACAAATTCTATTATACCTTTACGCTGTCCAGCATCAAAGGAGCGTGGTGCAGCGGTAACTGGTGTTATATTCACCCTCGTGGTCTGGTGATCGTTCCTCTCCCGTGTTAATCAAGCTTTCCATCCTTCCGGGGTTGGGTAAATTGGTACCGGTACTTGTCTGGGTAAGTAAATACAAAGACTTGAACAGAATCAAGCCCGCAATTCATTGCATGGGCCGAATTCGCATTCATTATGCTTCTCCGATTTGAATCGAAGGCGAATGAACTGGCGTGTCGTCAAGGAAATGATCGAAGACCAAGTCCTTACCTTTTGTTTTACTTGTTGAACGGCTCAAAACTCCAGATATAAACCTTATATGCACTTGGACTCAGTAATGAGGACCAAGGTAATGATCACGCGTGATGCGGTGGCAAGAGGCACTAATGACAAACCCACGGTCAAGCGATCAATCCCGCTTAGGCAAACCTTCCATAGAGGTCAGGTAACTCGATACCAGACTTGCCTGGAAAGGTGAAAACATTGACTTGTTACAATCAAATCATTGCATGGGCCAAATAAAACAAATCAACCTTGACTCCTTCAAATTTACCTTTTCAACGAACTACGATATCGCTCATGAATGGGTGAGCATTAATGCCGATCCACAGCTGTGAAATGCGCCGTGGTGAAGCCATAAACCTCGTCTACCGGAGGTATGAGTAGCCGTACCCACTGGCGAGGCTCGCTCGTCAGATACGCCGTGCCTTCGTCTTCAACATTCTCAGTTAATCTGTTACCAATTTACCTGACTTCAAAGGGATGGAAAGCCTGGGAAGTGGAGCCCTTTACCACTGCATGACGCGCACCCATCGTCAAATGTGCAGCCGTGATCCATATGCATTCCGATTGTCGTACAAGGCATAATCAGTCTCTTTTCTACGAGTTGTCAGGAGTTTTTCCATCTGACATCCTGCACGCCTGCAATCTATCCATATCGTTACTCTGGTGCTACAACCATCTGAACGCCCATTCAGACTCGGCAGCAAAGCGTGTAGCATGGTCCACTGCTCTCCGAAGGGGCCACCCCATGAAGATCGCTTTCACGCTGGAAATTTCGAGAATAACTCCACTTGTGCTGCCTACTGGTGTTTTCCTTGTGTCTCTGCCTCTTACTTGAGCTCTTACTTCTTACTTAGTTGCCTGGTGTGAACGGGCGTTTAGGTAAACGCGGATTTGTGCGTACGCCCTGTTCTCCACGTTAGGAAGGTGGCGGGCTGCAAGGTATGATTTACGTTCCACGACCGCCGTCTGTGACGCTGTTTCGTTATCTCTTTTGCGTCATTGTGTCACTAACTCCGCATATATTTTTGCATAACATTCCATTTGCGACTTTCAATGGATCTCGGCATTGGAGTTCTTAATTTATTACATTTTCATTCATCTTCATCTTGATCTCAATTTAATACGACGCTTAATTCGTCCACCCGCTAACTTCTGCATCTAAGGGTAACTGATGGTTTGTCTCGTGAAGCACCATCAAAATTTCTACGAAAAAAATCTAAGCCGAGTCGAGTTTTGGTTATCTGCTCAACAGTCAGCAACATCAAGAATCGTTTAAATTACTAGGCATGTTCGAAGTGCTGAACTACAGGGTATTGAATAATGGGAAAACTCATAGTAAGTGAGGGCACTGGAGAGCATCGATAGTGGGGATTAGGGAGGAGACCATAGACTGTCACAGTGAGCCGCTAATCGAGTCTGGGCATATTCCAGGTTAATTACGCGGTATCACATACCGCGTGATTCTAATTTTTCAGGGGGGAGTATCACCTGCTGAAACCGCATGGCAAGTTTCGTGGTAAGAGGTGTGGGTTTGTTGACCTTGGCGGGAACTGCGGGTGCAGGTTTCTTCTATGAATCTGAGCTCTGGGTTCCAGTAACACGACATGGAGGAGTATCCACATTTTCATGACCTTTACGGATTATTACTACGCTTTACGAGTCCTACCATTTAAATCCAGAATAGAGAAAAATCAGATGCAAATCTGATAGATTTTCAGCTTCAAATGGAACACAAACCGAAAATAGCTCGAGGTAAGCTAAATAGGTAAGTTTCAAAAATTATGTGATTCTCTAGAAGCAAACTCCACACGGGTGTCTTTCGAACGAACCACAGTGATGGAAAATTTCGAAAATTAGGTGGATCTTCAGTCGTGGGCTCCAAGTTAATCAGAGAACGACGATCTTCGGAAACAGGAGCTGGTTAACGTCACGTAATAGACCCTGCAGGTTTCTCTCATGGACCGGAACCCTGGAAAACATGATGGTCGTGATCAGCAGTAACTCAGTGAAATTCCGGTGCTATTTGGGAGGTGCAGCAGGTGAAAAACACTTTTCGAGGCCTTATTTTCCCACAGAAATCTGCTCGATTTGATATTCGGCGATGGAAAATACGATTATACAAGTTCAAAAACAATTTGGCCCTTTTGATGAATTGAGTAAGTGCAACGAAAATGACTCAGGAAACATTTTTCCTCAGCTGCAGCCCCAAACCCACATTGCACCGAAATTTCCTTGCCACACGAGACCCGAGAGGTGGTGCGTGATTTCAAATACTGTAGCGGATATCAGCAGAAATCTATTTTTCCCGGGGCCTACGAAAAAACCAAACGACGAGGGAACCCCGGCGGTTGGCAGGTCCCCGGGGTGCAACTCTTTCGATTCTGTTATTTTCCGCGGCGGGGAATCCGCAACGACAGTTGGCTTTTCGGCTCCGCCCAGCGCTCCGCCGAGCTCACTAGCAGCATCACACTCGGCCTCGACCTCCTGCTTCATCCCCCCGTCCCCACGGCGTCGTTGTCATCGCCAACGGGACCATCAAGTCTCGGAACCCTCGGGGGCCGTCGGGTCGGGTGGGTCGTGTGGGTCCCGCCGCGCAGCTACCGTAATCGGGAGTGATGACGCCAGCGTTGCGCTTCGGCCGAGAACGCGCCCACCCACGCCGTTGACGCGCCGTTTGGTGGCGCCGCTCTTCCCCTTCCGGCCTTCTGCGGCTTCTTCCCCCCACCCCTTCTAAAAGCTGCCCCCCCCCCCAGTCTTCTTCTGCATTCCGTTCGTCTGCTGCATAACCTTCCGTGTTCGTTGCTGCCCTGACGGGCAATTATTGCCGACGTTTCGGTTTCGTTCGTCGCCTGTTTGTGCACATTCAAATTCGCTCGCCTCGTCCTCAAAATGAATTCGAGTTTTGGTCGTTTATCTGTGTTCTGGTCATTATGGTGCATGAATTTATGGATCAGATTATGGCGGGAGTGTTACCCTACCCACTCCACTTCTGCCTTTCGATAGCTTATTCCGCTTGATACATCTATTGCTTGGCCGGATTGTATACTTTTTCGTTCGGAAATTCCCTCTTATAAGTATTGATCGAAATTTCTCTTAGCCTAATGTCAGGTATTGCGAGAATGTCGCCTGATTTAGTGGCAGTGTGCCCGGAGTAAAAACGATTAATTGTCTTTTCGAATCACCAACAATGCCACAGAATCTGTGCAAGACTTCCAGATGCATCCTGCAATTTCTGTGTCCTGGCCGATTATTGAATTTCCTGTCGTCTTCCTTTCCTTTGTGGTAATGAAGGCTGCATTCATTGTTCTTCGGAATGACCGTTTTCTACTTCTCTTCGTCTTCAGTTTCGAAACTTCTCCGTCTTCAACTAAATTTGTTATGCTCATTTGTAGTGTTTTTACAGAAACTCATTCCCCAACTGACCTTACTGCCATGTTATAGCGAGTATTGAATAGTCTACCGAAAGAGCCAGGTCTATTAGTCCTAATTGATTGACGTTGTTCCGGTTTATGTGGAAATGCGACATATTCTGCATGCGTTCTCGCCGCTTGGAGCTTGCGTGTGTGTTTCACGACTTGGTTTGCTGAATATCTCGTTGTTTTCATCTTCTGCAGAATGCCAAACGCTGAGGGAAAAACGTCAGCATCAGAGAAGACAATTTTTGGTGTGAATTGAATAGAAATGAGTCGAATTCTCCTTTCGAATAACTGTCTACGTCAGATCTCTAAAGGTCTGCCCTTGAAACATTCACAAATATGGTATTTCTTGCCATGAGGGTCTAAATGAGCTGTCTTCTAATTTCGACGCCTACTTTTTTGGAGTTAGTTGCCTCCAAACATTTTCACGTTTTTTTGTTGATGTTTATGTGCGCAATTTCTAATACCATTAGTGATCTGTTAAGTTGTGTTCATAATGTTAAAGTGTGGTTCAGCGGGGCTTATCGGTCCTACGGTTTTTGTGCGATCACTTGTGTTAGGGTGGTTTGAAGCTCTCCTCCGTTGTCTTGGCGATGCGAGCATCACTAATACATTGGGATCTTGTTGTCTACTACATACGCACAAAATTATCGATATTTGTATCAACATAAACTTCCTAACGCCTTATTTCGCATAGAAGCCTTTAATTGTTGATCGAGTGTGGAGGGTTTGAAAATCCATATTTCAGAACAACTAGGGCTCGAAGTCTCAAACTTTCTCTTGAGCGTATTGGTGAGATGCAACTTTCGTTGGATACCACAAAAAGTACCGATGAAGATCACCATTTTGTGCTATTCAAAGTCTTTCGAATCCGAAAACTTGTCTGCACTACGATTCAAGTCGCACAGAATAGAACTTCCTGGTAGTGCTGACGTCTTTTTTAGTAGGAATTTTTTGCGTATTTACTTCACTTTTCGGTTCTTCGATCGACTCCCTCTCCATTTTTCTTCACATTGCGTTCAACTGACGATATTGTTGTTCCGCCATCATCCGGCCGCCATGTTTTGATCCCAAAGTGCATAGTGTTTTTTTCAGATCCGGAGGGCAATCCATCCGCTTGGGTGAATTAGCGCCAAAATGGAAGATGCTCACGCGAAGTCCGGCGATGAGGTGCCGTATTTTCTCCAATTGACGTTTTTCTTAGCGTTTCACTTTATGATACTTCGTTTTTAGGTATGTCGCTTCTTTAATGTGGGACCCGACGGGCTGACCGAGAGCCAGGTTGAGACCCTGAGAGAGAAGTATGGCGTGAATGGTAAGTGAGCGAGAGGGAAGGGCGACTAGTCTACCTATCCCTTTCACTTAACCACATTTACCTAAATAAATCTAATTGTTAGGTTCGAATTTCATTTGCCTTAGTAGATCCGTTTGTGAACATCCAGCGACAGAGTGTTTGGATATCCCTCGAACTACGAGGCGTAATAATTGCTATGGTCGCTAATATGGGTAGGTTACTAGAGTGTACAGCTGCAGTATCCGGTAAATTAAGCAGCAATTTTCTACATTTCAATAACCGAGATGCACTATGAAAATGATAAGTAGTTAATAGAATTGTGAGAACGACTCGAGAATTTTCACGAGTCTCGGAAACAAGCTACCTTGCCACCGTAAAATGCAATCGAACGCCTCATGCCAACAGAAATTTATTCCTTTTTTAACATGTAGTTCGTTGGAATAAATTATTGTAAGAGAATTGGATTCCTCCCAGAACTAATTTATCACTCTGGTCTTTCTCTGGGAAATCATTCCACTTATGATGCTGAGAACCCAAAATGAAGAGTGTTGAAGGGATCATCAGTAAAATATGATGTCGGTCTAGCTACGTGATTCATAATTAACCTTGTGGACCAGTATTTTTCATCTAGTTCAACAGGTTCTTTTAAGGCGGTGTTGACAAATCGTATTCTATCAGTGTCCCAACCAATTCTTCAGTAAGATTCGTCGTGCTTGAACAGGCGTATAGTTGAAAGCGGGTGAATTTTGTTGAAAGCGAGGGAATGTGGGATGACGGAGAGGATAACGAAGATCAACTCGAATTTTGTTCGAGAGGAACGGAAACAATTTTTTAGCATGCAGGCTATCAAAGTGCTTCTGTACTGATCGCCTGTACGAGCAAGATAGGAGTACGGTCTTTAATTGCGTGCTGCGCACATTAATGGGAGCAAAAATTAGTGTGGGAAGGGATAGTGCAGCGCAGAGAAAAAATGTGACCTCAACGGCAAAAGTCGTTTTGTTATCGTCAGATGGCAGCTCTATCACGCCGAAGCTTGATAGTATGAGGATATAACGTCTGTGAATGAAAAGACTTGATCATCATACCGTAATTCTTTCCCTTCAATTCGCTCTTTACCTGTCGTATTTTCAACCTATTGATGTATAAACTGCAGTGCTTGAGAAATTCTTCATAAATTAGGAAAAGAAAAAAAAGATGCCAGTGATATTTGAAATCACGGGGTATCAGGATAAGTTTCGGCATTGTTTGATTTTGCGGAGGTACGATGTTTGAGGACTTTCGAGTTGAAAGTGTCGCAAGTGTTTGCCGTTGGATAGGACTCTACATATCAAGCAAGAAGTGTGCAAAAATAGACGAGAGCACAATTAATGATATTTTCAGAGATGCCTGCGGAGGAGGGAAAATCAATCTGGGAACTTATTTTGGAGCAGTTCGATGATCTCCTTGTGAAAATCCTTCTTTTGGCCGCTATTATTTCTTTCGTAAGTTAACTTCCTGTTGTTCAGTGAGAAATAGCGACGAATGCGCAAAATTAGTGACATTTATTGAGCAGCGAATAATTGTCGATGTTGGTAAGGGGTGATTGTGATGCAGCGTTACGTGATTTTTGATTGATTTCCGACGATTAAGGGTCAATGGTATGTTTTCGAGCCGTGCAGACGACCATAACGAGATGGAAATTGCTCTCGTTGAAAATGAAGCGATCACACCATTCTTATAATAAGCGTGCGCCAACGGATTAGTGACATTAGATTAAGAAAAAAAGAAGCCAGACAGAATTTTGGTCAGTTCCTCCATAAGCCATCTCCTCCTAGTGCTATTGAACATTGTGTAGTAGGCTAGACGTGTACATCTGCTGCTTTTCCAGCCTTGTCGTCAACAGCCGTGCCATTCGTAACAAATACTTGTTTGTTCTCCTTTCACCGCAATGTGGGTTGGAGCCGTAGGAAAATTCTTGAGGCCTAGTTTTTTTTTTTTCACGGAAACCTGCTGTTTGACGTTCAACTGCGTATGGAGAGTTCAACAGTACAAATTTCAAGAGAACTTCTTGTTTTGAGTGTTGTAATAAGTACGATAACCACAAAAAACGTCATTACGTCGATGTTATGTACATTCTATATAATGGAGTACTTCTTAATAGGCGAACTCCAGGATTCCTTGGACAGATTTTTATTTTTCTACCACCGCCTCAGCAATTTGTGAAAGTGATCGTCCCCGAGCTCTCCCTTGAGTCGTCCTTAGGTTTACTATCCTACTAGCTGCACTCACAACACATATAGCCGCGTGTATGTCATAACCACGGTGTTCCTTTCCAGGTACTCGCGTTGTTTGAAGAGCATGATGACCAGACTGCCGCGGTTACAGCTTTTGTTGAGCCCTTTGTGATCCTGCTTATCCTGATTGCAAATGCCACTGTCGGCGTATGGCAGGTTTGTGTTACTCGTATCCCTTATTTATTGTTTTTGTTAGAGATTAAGATTCTCTACTTATTCTTGCAAACGTTCGCTAAACAGTTACACTTCGGTCTTCACTCCAGGAACGCAACGCGGAATCAGCTATAGAAGCTTTGAAAGAATATGAACCTGAAATGGCCAAGGTTGTGCGAGCTGGCACGCATGGCATTCAAATGATTCGAGCTCGAGATCTTGTTCCCGGTGATCTTGTGGAAGTATCCGGTGGGTGATTAATAGCATTTTTTTCGACACTTGAGGCTTCGACAAAAGAAGAGTTGGATGATGTTTTGAGAAGCAACGGGCTGATGTAGTAGTGTACGTTACACAGCTGTATTTTTCAGGCAAGAAGGATTTGAACAAAGAACCTGGTTTACTGGGTGTTAGCTGTTGGATTTGTTTCAACTCACACCTTTTTTATTGAACTTGATGCGTTCGAAAAAACTCGAAGAATCACCTAATTTTTGATGAACAACCAGTGTGGTACTTAAGTTCCACGCGCTGGCATTCTATATGCTACTATACTCCCGAATTTTCACAATAAACTTATTGCTGTGGGAACCGCTAGTTTTTATTGATGATGATGTCTGCCGACCGCTACTAATTGATGTATGTCCCACAGAAAAAGAAGGCTTTGTTGAAGTATGCATATATTTCAGTTGGTGACAAAATTCCGGCCGACATGCGATTGCTGAAGATCTACTCAACAACCATTCGTATCGATCAGTCAATTCTTACCGGAGAATCTGTGTCAGTCATCAAGCACACCGATTCCGTTCCCGACCCACGCGCGGTGAACCAGGACAAGAAAAATTGTCTGTTTTCCGGAACTAACGTTGCTTCAGGAAAGGTAATTTTGTAGTTTATAATCGTTTATCCAGTTTAGATATGTTAATCTCCGTATTTAGGCTCGCGGTATTGTTTTTGGAACAGGACTGAGTACTGAAATCGGAAAGATCCGAACTGAAATGGCTGAAACCGAAAGTGACAAGACCCCTCTTCAGCAAAAACTTGACGAATTCGGAGAGCAGCTGTCTAAGGTAAGTATTGACCCCCCACACTGGCTGTTCTTCACATGGTTGGTCTTGAAAATTGTGATCTCTTATCCAGGTGATTTCCATCATCTGCGTCGCTGTTTGGGCGATCAACATCGGGCACTTCAACGATCCTGCTCACGGTGGCTCATGGATCAAGGGTGCTATTTACTATTTCAAGGTAATTTTCTATTTTGATTTCAGCCGTCTTTTAGAGGCTCTACAGAGAAATTGTTGTAGATTGCTGTGGCACTTGCTGTAGCTGCCATTCCTGAAGGTCTTCCAGCAGTTATCACAACATGTCTTGCCCTGGGAACTAGGCGAATGGCAAAGAAGAATGCCATCGTTCGTTCTTTGCCATCCGTGGAAACTCTTGGTTGCACTTCGGTCATCTGTTCTGACAAGGTTCGTGTTAGAATTTCTGTCTTTTATGATTTGGATGTTACGATAATATCTCACGTTACTCGAGCCAACGAAAATCTTACCACCCACTGATCCATGCTAATTGAGTTGCACGAAAACTTGCTATTTACGCCAACTTTGTGCCGCGAAGAAAATTTCGCATTCGCATTTTTGATTGATGTTATCCACCTAGGCCCATCTACATTCTGCTGCCAGTGGCAGATCAACAAAGGCTGTTGGAGGGTGGGCGCACTGCATATTAAAATTAGACCCCATTTCCCTATCGAATTGTATGAAATAAGTTGAATATTTGGTCAGGCTGTAGTAGATCATTGTTTATCATTTAAGATCCTTGAATAGGTGATCCTCTACTACTGATACTGATACTTCTACTCTACTACTTCTTTCTTTCTCTTCTACTTCCGTTCTATACTTCTCACATGTCAAGTGTTGTCGAATACTTCAGGAGAAGTATCCGTGAATTTTTGTCTCCACTTCAATGCACTACAAGTGAACCGCCGTTAATTATTGGACCTAGCCAATCACCACAACTTTTCTTTGTTGCTGCTCTACTGAATTAGTTGGTCCTTCAGATGTGAGCATGTTTTCAGACCGGAACATTGACAACAAACCAGATGTCAGTGTCGAAAATGTTCATCGCTGAATCTGCTGGAAACGACAACGTCAACTTCACCGAGTTTACCATCACTGGATCAACATACGAACCATCTGGAAAAGTGTTCCATGAAGGAAAGGAGGTGCGCTTTTCATATCTAGACTTTGACGACCACTTATTTTAATCACTCAACATCAAGGAACAACAGTATTTGTAGGTCAACTGTGCTGGAGGAGACTTCGATGCCCTCACTGAGCTTGCCACCATTTGTGCCATGTGCAACGATTCCGCTGTTGACTATAACGATTCGAAGAAAATTTACGAAAAGGTAGTAATTAGAATAATTAGTGAAATATAGTTTTTTAAGGAATTACTGAGCGCGATGTTCATGATATAATATTAAAGGTTGGAGAGGCCACCGAAACTGCATTAGTTGTATTGGCTGAGAAAATGAACGTCTACGGTACACCGAAATCTGGATTATCAGCCCGCGACCTTGGAAATGTTTGCAATCGCGTGATCCAGCAAAAATGGAAGAAGGTGCGATTTTCAAGATTCATGTATGCACTATTTCCCAAAACCATGTCCTCTTTTTTCTAGGAGTTCACTTTGGAATTCTCTCGTGATCGCAAGTCCATGTCCTCGTACTGTATTCCGGCAACTGGAGGATCTGGTGCGAAGATGTTCGTGAAAGGCGCTCCAGAAGGAGTACTTGGAAGATGCACACACATCCGCGTGAATAACCAGAAGGTCCCTCTCACTCCGGCAATCACCCAGAAAATTGTTGACAAGTGCGTGCAGTACGGTACTGGCCGTGACACTCTTCGATGCCTGGCTCTGGGAACGATCGACAACCCAATTTCACCACAAGAAATGAACCTCGAAGAATCGTCGCAGTTCGCTAAGTACGAGCGTGATATCACTTTCGTCGGAGTGGTTGGAATGCTTGACCCTCCTCGAACGGAGGTGCGTTGTGGAAAGTTGTGTTGTGGTGGATTTTTGAAGATGTGAAAGCTCAATTTTCAGGTAATGAGCTCTATCAAGGAGTGTCATCATGCTGGTATTCGAGTGATTATGATTACTGGTGACAACAAGAACACCGCTGAGGCAATTGGCAGACGGATCGGCCTGTTTACGGAAGACGAAGATACTACCGGCCTTGTAAGTTGTAAGCTCTAGTTCCTTCCTGTTCGCCCCAATGTATATCAATATCTTAGGCCTTCACTGGACGTGAATTCGATGACCTGCCTCCAGAGCAGCAGTCCGACGCCTGCAGACGAGCTAAACTTTTCGCTCGAGTGGAGCCCTCACATAAGTCGAAGATCGTGGACATTCTGCAGAGCCATGGAGAGGTTCGTGTATTATTAGTTCTCAAAGTTTGGAAGTTCGTGGATGTTTTGTTTATTTGATTTTTTTTGTAAAATCTGGAATTCGTAGCAGTGGCTAACAGGCGAGCCATTTTGATTACAGAAGTTTTCTGCTTAAGGTTATTACTTGACAGCTTAGTTACTAGCGCTACTATGAGATCCTATGTCTTCCATTTTTCCTCGTCGGTAATTCGCGTCTGTCGCTGTTCACTGAAACAGTGTACTTCCAACCGAACACACTCTTCACCTTTTCTAGAATCCCTTTTGAAATCTCTCCGTGTGATGATAGACGTCAAGAAGTTGATCCAAGAGAATGGAACCATTTCTGAAAACGTCATACTCAATGTGTACTCCTTATAAATGAATGCACATCTTCTTTAAGATCACTGCCATGACGGGAGACGGTGTGAATGATGCGCCAGCTCTGAAGAAGGCCGAAATCGGTATTGCTATGGGATCAGGAACAGCGGTAGCCAAGTCTGCTTCTGAAATGGTCCTTGCTGATGACAACTTCGCCTCAATTGTTGCTGCTGTTGAAGAAGGTCGTGCCATTTACAACAACATGAAGCAGTTCATCCGTTACCTGATTTCGTCCAACGTGGGAGAGGTGGTCTCCATCTTCCTTGTTGCCGCTCTGGGTATCCCCGAAGCCCTGATTCCGGTTCAACTTCTTTGGGTCAACCTGGTAACAGACGGTCTGCCAGCCACCGCTCTTGGATTCAACCCACCCGATCTGGACATCATGGAACGCCACCCGCGATCTGCCAGCGACGGTCTCATCTCAAAGTGGTTGTTCTTCCGGTATCTCGCCGTTGGAAGTGAGTGCTCACATTTACCGCTCTGCATTTGTGGCATGTTATCGATGTATTTGTTTGCTTTAGCGTACGTTGGAGTTGCTACCGTTGGAGCATCGATGTGGTGGTTCCTTCTTTATGAGGATGGTCCACAAATCACCTACTATCAATTGACACACTGGATGAGATGCGAGGTATTGCTTACTAGCTCGTTTGTACTGTACCGTTTCGAATTTTTCCGTTCTAGATCGAGCCCGAGAACTTCACGGACTTGGACTGCGCTGTGTTTGAGGACAATCATCCCAATGCCATGGCGCTGTCTGTGCTTGTTACCATCGAAATGCTCAATGCCGTGAACTCGTCCGTTTATACATTAGTTTTGTTGTGAAGTGAAACAGAATGGGAGAAATTATACTCTTTAGGCTATCTGAGAACCAGTCGTTGCTTGTGATGCCACCCTGGAGAAACATCTGGCTGTGTTCAGCTATCGCTCTTTCCATGTCGCTTCATTTCGTCATCCTATATGTTGACATCATGGCCACCATTTTCCAGGTGCGGTTTTCTCGTATTGGTGTCAACTGTTCTTTGTGATACCCGGTACCATCTATGTTACCAATGGTGTTGGAAAGAAGTAGGGCTGTGATTTGTGATTGAGTGGCAGGGGAATGATCCTGTACAGAGTCGAGATTGAATCCCACGAGAAACCAGGAAACATTGAAGTTTGGTGGTACTTTTTTTTAATGCAACAACCCAGCGCTCAAATGTTTACAGTAGAGAAGAGAAAGAGCGTATCTCCTTTTTAGAACATAGCGTGTTATCTCCTACCCCCAGAAGGTTGAGAGTCACCGATTTGTTTGTTTTTTGTAACCCTGATCACCTTTACGAAACATACGAGCTGCACTCCTAGAAGCAGGCACTGCTCCTGAAGTGTGAAATTGTTTGTAAGGTTGACTGTAAAAACCCGAAGTCAGCTGAGAGTATTACATCTTACTAGACTACTATTTTACAACATGGATGGCCCGGTGGGGTTGAATCAGCTCTTTAGAGTAGTAGGACCTACTTGAGCCTTAAGGCCGCAAATTTGCTTTTTTCCTCTTATTGCGCAGTCTTCAGAAACTTAATTAACCATTGGCAATGAGTGCTGAACTATTGCCACTCCTAGATCAATTGGGTATTTTTTTACGATTTAAATGCTTCTCGTGGACAGTGGAAGAACAATCTGGAGGGATGGTTATTCGGAGTTAGGTAAATATGTCTTAAAGAAAGAAATGCTCGTTGCTCAAGTGATTGGTATTTAGTTGCAGTTAATTTTATCGCTATTTCGAGTCCGTATTATTGCAGATCACACCGTTGTGCTTCGCAGAGTGGATGGCTGTACTAAAGATCTCTTTGCCCGTTTTACTTCTTGATGAAATCCTCAAGTTCATCGCTCGCAACTACATCGATGGTAAGCCGTCTAATCGCGCGGCCAGCATACGAGCGGTCATCGCATTGGCTGGTCTTGCTGGCGTGTGGTGTGCATACTTCGGTTGGATGCTGGGCCCTTACGCAAACGGCATCGAACGGGCGTTTGGCGGTCCAGCAGCGATGCGTGTGCATACCGAATTGTAATCCTTAACGACCCCTTACGAGTTACCTACTCCTTACCAACCGTGTGACATTACTTTCCAACAACTAACGGAATGGAGTGCCGTTGTTAAGCGGTTTTCACCGCGTTCTCCTCTCCAAAAGCTGCTCATGCGATGTCAGGGGTCCATAGCGCCTTCTACATACACATATTTGTCATTTCGTTTTTGTATGTGAGCGTTTCATCCCAGCGTCCTTCCCATCCGCGGTTTTCCTAACCCCTATCTGGCGGAACGAGCTTGTGGCGTTCGGGTGCTTCCTTGCGGGGTTCTTTCCGTCTTCCTCCTTTCCGCTTTTTCCTATTGTTCCGTTGATCTGTGTTAATGTATGTCTCAATCGAATAGGTTCGCAGATATATTATTTTTCCATTTCTTCGACTTACGTCTCTAATCTTGTCGCTCTGTTGCCAAATAGTTGCGGTGGTTCTTGTCCACTCATTCATTCGAGACTAATCGTTTTGTTAATTCCTTCGTAGACATGAGTGATGTTTCAGTGTAGTAGGACCAAAACACGACACGGTCTCTACGATTGTTGGGTGCGTATGCGCTGTTTTATTCATTTAAAGTTGTTTTAGAGCATAATAATTTATTCACAAGTGTTTTTACGAGTGTGATTTCAATACATAAACCTGATTTGCGGTGCACAATCTCAGCCACTCATCGCGTCTTCTGCTAGGTGGCATCGGCGCGATTATTTCACAGATCTGTTCGTTCAGATTTTTGTTGTCTTCAATTAGGCGAAAGTATTGAGTTGAGTTGATCGTGTTCTGTGTCTTCGTGAAATCGTTCTGCTTCGTCAGTTGTCGTCAGTGTTGTTTTTGTGTTCCTGATGCCTGCCCGAGATGTGATTTGTCGCGCATCCGTTGTGAATTGTGTTGTGTCTTCTCAGCCAATCCATCACGTAAAGGAAAGTCTTCGTTTTCCTGTCGTTTATTTTGCCTTTTGCCTCATCCAAACCTTGTAAAAGTCAGCTTCGTATTTATTTATCAGCTCTTCAAGATGAGCTGTTGTTTCTTAAGTTCCTATTTGGTTGCTAAAATCTTGCGGCAGAAATTAACTTATTTGAATCTTCTCTATTTGTGGATGTAATGGGCGTGAGCAGGCAGTTGAAAGGGAGTCGCTCGTAGATCCCAGTAAGCATGTCCCAAACTGTGCCGTGAATTTCAGATGGTGTGTAAGCATGTGCATGTGTTATGATTGCGTCAATCGTGTCCACTGAAAACCAGAAAAGTGATCGATTTGACTTGGTTTTCTCGTATCATCAGTCGGAGTACTACCATCCCGAGCTGATAAATGCCGGTAGAGTGCACGTTCACGTTTTACAGTCACAATTCTTCAGGTTGAACGTTTTTTGACGGCTGCTCCACGCAGGTCGTTGTATAGGTCAAATTTGCGTTCACTATAGGCTCTTTCAAGGCAGACGTCATCCGTCAAGCGTCGTGCGCTGGGGTTTCGCCGCTTGGTTCGCCGCGCGCGAACTGCTCGTGATGTCCGGCGGCGCAAGTACACCATAGCCAACGCGACGTCGATCGGACGAGTTACTCGTAATGACGCGTGATAACCCGATCAACCGATGACGCTGACCTACCTATCCTTCATCACACACGCGTCATGCGTCACTTTATCGACGCGTCGTCTGAAAGAGCCTTATGCCTTTTTTCTGAATAGAACACGAACGCGGTGGCACTTTCTTAGTGGACAGATCAGCGCCGACCTCTCTATCTTTTTCCTTTAGGATCGAAACTGAACGGGCTTCCTGAATTTGTTGGACTATTTTGTTACGTGTGGGTTGCGGTTTGAGCTGACTGTAGACTAAAGTTGGGTAATGTGAAGACGAAGTGGTCAGGGTTGATCTCTCCTCAACGAATTCGCCGTCGCAGTCGTGTTTCATGCGGAATCGAATGGGCTTGGTCGGCGCGTTGGGCTTGACTCCGACCGTGACCAGCCACGTTACTGGTCAGTGTTCCACTAGCCGAATGTTTCTGGTATAAATTTATCCAACCCCAGAAGGATGGCAGCCTTGAGCGAGCATCGTTTTATCGAGGCGGGTGAAAGTAATGCTCTAAACACTCAACTCGTGTTTCGACTGGTAATGTAAGGGTACAGTGATTCTGGTTGGGTAGGCCCACATAAATAATAACCCTCCGTTGTTTTGCTCTTTGTAGCTGCGTTCTTGGAGTTTTGCCATGAGCTGGTTTTGCTGGAATGAGCAGAGTGAGCGCCCCTAATTAACACTCGGAGCACGGATAAGCGCGTTGGTTTCCCATTCAGAATCGTGGAAGCATGATGAATGCGTATCTGGCCCCTTCAGCGACTTGCTTGGGGGACTGCGAATGGTTCAGTCTGTAGCTTCAGCTTCCCATATGAGTCTGGTGCCAATTTATCCGGCCTTGCAGTGATAGAAGACGCTTGATTACCTTGGACGAACATTCTCTTTGACCTGATCTGTTAAAAGCCACGTCTGCTTATCAATCCTCCGGCGACCTGGCTTGCTGAGATGGTGCAGCTTCGCAGGCCGCCGTTTTCATCAATTACCACATTTCTTCGACACTCACGATGGGAGGCATTCGTATTCCTGCTACCATCCTGTCTTTGTTTCCTCTTATCCGTCACCACTTGATGCGAGCATGTCCGCATCGCTCGACCCACTCGTTTTGTCGGTGTAATTTTCATTGTGCAGACAGATAATGCTAACACGCATACTCGAGAATACGCTTACCGTCCTCGTTTCGCATTCCGTAGTTGAAACCTCCATTGCATTTGAATCTATCTTTTGATATGACGGCATGGCCGTTGAGATCGCCTGCAACAAAAACCATTTATTCTGACGGAATCTTGGTTGCCTTTTCGCGGAGGAACGCCCAGAAATCATCATTGACTTCTTCGGAACAACCGGTCTGCGGGCGGCTCGCCTTTCTTCCGTGACTACCACGTCCTTCATTAACCGATTATTAAAGAGCTTTACCGCCGCAACTGATTGTGAGTCGCGGAAGCGCTCGTACAGCAACTCCGACGTCACTCGTGGTCTTACAAGGAGGGTCGTCGAAGTGATGGTGAGCTCTAGCGATACAATTTCTATGGGATGTTAGGCTCCTCATCGGATATCCAGAACCATGAAAATGATTTTCGGAATCGCACTGTATGGCACTGAAAAAGGCCTTCGAAAACGAGGGAGGGCTACTCATCAAAGCGCTCATTCCCACCCTTGAGATGTGGTCGGAGGCGCAGTGGGTAAGCAGTTGGGTTGTCGTTCGGATAGTCATGGGCTCAAATCGTGTTGATGCAGTTTCGTTCTGCTTCAATCGCATTGATACCAAATCGTGCTCATTTTGCGATTTTGTCATGGAGGTGGAAGAAAATCATGTTTGGAGCAGCGGAAAATGCACAAATTTTGGTAAATGGCAAGATTAATATGGGTAACCAATACCTACCGTAACTTACTTTAAATGGATGCAAATTCAGAAACTAGTGTTAGATTCGTGATTAGCTACCCAAATAACCCCCAAAGACGAAGTTTGGACGAAATCGGGTAAATTGACCAAGGTACCTCACTTACTCATCCTTACCATAGCTAACGCTGCTAGAGTTTGAATGGAGGCGTAATACTACCAGTAATTCATCAGAGACTGAACCTTGGGCAACACTACCAACACCTGACATGAGGCTCGAGATGTGATGGTCACCCATTCCGTCCAAACCTTGCTAGTGAGACAATTTGATGCGCTGATCACGAATCTAACGCTAGCTCTGTGATTTTCAACAAGTGAGACTATCTAGTGGTGGGTTTGGTTGTGTTAGGGCTGCCAAAGTCCAAACACAACCAAACCCCTACCAAAGTACACAACTCTGAAGCCACGGCCAATATCTCTCGACTTACTGCCAGACCACCTTGATTCTTGCAACGCACACAGGACAATTCTACGATGCTCCAGAGCGGCGGCTAACTCGCTTGAGCAACATGTCAGTGTACCGACAGTCAGCGTTTGCAACACTTGTCTTCACATTGCTGTGACACTTTAGGGCTCGCTTACTTGACCCTCGATGCTGTTCTTCATGCTTCGAGACAACTTCGCTCTGACATTTGCGGACTAGCTTAGTTACCCCTCGACGCCGTCCTCGCATACTTTCACCACTCACTGGGCTCTGTGAGTGGGCGTCGGTTACCGCGGACGACGCAGCCTTCACACATGCTCTTCGCGCCATGAAACCATATGACATGACGTGTTTCTCCATCGCCGAAGCTGTCACCGGGGCCTGTCGCTGGTCCGCGAACAGCTCACCCAAAGCTAGTTGGGGAGTTCCCACTGGCACCATCGCGAAGGAGCTAACTTCGCCACTGGCACGAAAAAGAACACGGTTCTTATCAGCTCCCGTTCTCTCGTAGACTGAACATGTAAGGCTGGTGAGCAGCGCCCAATGAGGAGTTCAAAGAAGTTCCCTCAAGGTTTTCAGGAATTTCGATGAAGCCGCTTGCAGTCGCTTCCATGGGGGAGGACCTGCGCTGCTTCTAATCCTAATGAGAAAATGATATTTAATATTTGACGGAGATTAAACAATGCTGCTCGGCGGAGGTACGATGCGCAGTGGTATGAGGCGTCATTCCCACCTGCACAGGTGAGCGATCGAGACTTGCCCGGGACGCCGTTGTGTTCCATTCCTCCGTGGTCGGGAAGATTGGTAGCAGACTCGTTAGGAACGGTAAACACACAGAGTTGTTCAGTGGCGAAGTACGCATTCGCAATTCCTCTACGACCATGAATCGGAAGCGAATGTGCTGGTCCGTTGCTATCGGAATGATCACCGCCGATCACTTCACCATCTACTGCTCAACAGTGCAGCCATGGAGTGATGGTTCGTCAGGCCGGAAAGAGGCCGCACTTGCGACGGCTTGAGCAGCTTCTTATGCAGAGTTGCAGGGGTAGCCCTTCCGTGTTGTACAGAGGTGCCGTAAGATCTCCTGGATCATACATGATTCGATTGGCGGAAAAGTGCCAAGACCCTACGGCACCAGTTTCTGTTGGTAACCGTTAGCAAAACCTTCACGCACCCAAATGAACAACTCCTTATTTTTTCCAGTTCTAAGGGTGGACATTGATATAAAGAGTTCTTGTCTAATTTATCGTGCTTTTCGAGGCTTTTGGTTAGAAACTATTGTCAGTTGAACGGCCGGACGTTATATCTGATCGTCAAAGCAAATGGACCTTTTAATGTGGTAACACTCAGCTGTCCTCGCGCTAATATCACGAAAAAAGAGGTGCCTCGTCACATTCCTCACTCAGGAACTGATAGCTACACTAGAATTCCTACCCCTACTTCAAAAAGAGTATTTGGACCACTGAAGTGTCTCACCCATTCCATTGTTCCATTGAGAGGGAACATCGTGTTATTATTATACCAGGTACGCGTAGTAGTGTTTCGCGTCTTCAGCTGCCAAACGCACGAAAACACTCGTCGAAAGAGAGTTGGACTAGTTTCACCTAGTAGAATTCACACGTAACGAACGCAAGCAATATCCATTGCCAAGATATTTGCCCAATGCGATTTTTTCCACATTTCAAAAACTGTAGAGCTTCAGGTGGTGGGTGACATCACTTGTACGCCATACTGAGAAAGCACTTTCAATAGTGCCGTAAATTTCAGTGTCTTGAAGGCGGCTGATATTTTGTGGGAGCTGATGATATTGACGAGCTTATCAGTGAGCCAACGGGCGCGTGGTGCAGCTGGGCTACTAATCAAACCTTCCCCTCCGGGGTTTGGTAGATTGGTACCACACTTGCTAGGAAAGGTAAAGACACTGATATGGTGTAGCGGCGGTCTCCGCAAGTTATTGTATAGGCTAAGTACGCATTCACCATGCCTTTTTAGCTTTATTATTAAACCGCTCTACTCTGGGTAACAGCGACCTCATTCTGCTCTACGATCACCGCCTCTCCTCCCGCCTGCCTTGAATGGGCTCTATAAAATTTTCGAACCTTTCTATGATTCCCCACTCTGAGGTTTCCAGCTCAACAAGGTGCGACTCCACAAAATTTTTGTTTCTATTATATGTAGGGCTTTTGGCGCAATGCTAAAAGGTGCTTATGACGCTCACACCGTCGAGCGATCGATCCTCGCCCAGACTAACTAAGCTCTCTATCACCCTGGAGTGAGGTGAATTCTTGAGAGACTGGTCTGAATAGGAGACAAAACGCTGGCGCTCCCCTACGGCCTGATCAACGTTTACCTCTTTACCATGATGCGGGTCATAAATGGTAAATTTATTTTACCGCTTTTCCAAGGAGATGCGTCACCTGCTTCCAATTTTACATCGTTTGAAGATTTGTTGTGTTTTCTTTCGCAGAGTGTGCATGTGTTCTGCTGCTATATTTCATGAGTTCTAACGGTGTCACAGACCCATCTCCTAAGTTTGCAAACAAAGTGTCATGGTATCCAAGAGGTAAGCAGATTCCTTGAACTGTCGGTGAGGCAGACGGCACAACCTGCTTGCCGATCTCAATCCTTGGTGCTCTCTAAGCCCTGGATCGAACTGTGTTATAGTTGCTATTCGAGAAACCACCAGAGACGTATAATGCCTTCCAAAAGACGAACGCATATGAAGTATGATCTTCGAGAAATTTTATATATGTTTTTTCCTTGGTCATTGTCGTCGTTCGGAAGATAATGCATGCCTCTGGGGGTTTCTGGTAGAGCAAAATGTGCTTCCGGTTAAAGTCATTCAGAAGACGGAAAACCACAACGCAGTAAAATTATTTGTCGGAAATTGTCATAAAATGCGTGATCCGCTAACTGTCGTATTCTCAAAGAGACCGCTAACACACAAAATATGCATGAAGAGATGGACCACCTCTCCAGGAATTTCTTGTTCTCGTAGGCATTTCTGGTCCTTGATGTAAGGTCCTTGGCCTTCAACGGCCAAAGTTTCATGAGCACATGTTGATCGTGATTGGTGTTGTCGCTGTATTACCTAATTAAATTTTAGTGGAACCACCGGCGGACCTCGCCCTGCAGAAGAAGAGGAACTAAGCTGAGCAGCTGTCATCGCTCTCCGATATTTTCGGATTAACTATGTTCGTTGAATAACCTAAGCATTGCCTTCCTTTGACCATCAACTAGGGATGTTACTATTTAGTATGTGATAATAACCTATATAATAGATGTTAGTCGTCGCAGCTGCTATGTCAGCTGATGCGTAGAGTAAAGGGCCGCAACCGAAGTACACGCCTTCGGTGGCTCTGATTTTGAATCGTCTAGGTGGCACGAGTGGCTTCTCACCTCTTCCAGCGTTCGTTCTATACATGTCGGTTGTTCTCTTTCCTTTTGATAACGATCATAGAAGAAAGGCCTTCACACTCTCTTAGATGTCTGTTTACCCATCCGCTCCTCCACTCGTCTGCTCCCATCCCGTGGTGTTTACTGGGATAGCATCATCGTTCCTTTTGCTCAAATGCTCGGCATTGCTAAGTAGTCATTATTCATAGCGCAGTCATCAATATTAGACCAGATTGCTGGGGTTGCTCACCGGCGAATCTGGTCGCGTACCACGGAATGTACGGTCTGTATTTGAATTCTTGCTATCAGTGATAGTTTGTTGTTATATAAAGTTTTTGACTCAATCAGATGTAATAAAATGGAATGAAATGTGTTCGTGAACGACAATGTCAAACCATGCGATTCATCATTCTGTGAAAAATACTGCATCGACTTGTCCAATTTGTTTCTCGCTATGAGAAAAACATAGTTATTACCTGATTGAAAAGACGTTATAAATATAAGGATTGTTGAAACCCTCCTTCCTGAAAGTGCGTGAGCTCCTCTCACTAGTCAGGCGCGTCTTTGAGCTACCGCAGCAACGGCCCAAAATGGAAATAGCAATAAGTTTCAGATGCAAATATCGAAGCAGGCGATGTTATTCAGCAGAATTTGGGTTCTGCTGCTGCAATACGCCTCCGTAATGATAGATTTCGATTTAAGCACAAATTGGTACACAGTGTGGATTTTTTGCTAGAATGTATTATAAAGTAAAATACTAGGGAAGACAATAACCAGCGAGTGATAGTTGAAACAATAGGAACGATGAAACTCAGGTTATCTTGATTTCCGTCTGTTTTTGTCGTTGAGCCACTTCTTTGACGAATGACAGTTCAAAGATGATGACGACCTCGAAACTGGATTTCAAAATTAACTCAGCGAAAAGCGAGCCTAGTCGAACATGCAAAGAAAATGTTTATTCCCAGAACGACTGATTCTCTCGCTCGTCATGATTGACGTCATCCAAGGAGCTGGGTGACGATCGCGACACGAAGAGTCGAAGAGTGCGACGATCATGTGGAATGGTGTTTTTCATGTATAGAGCGCAAAATAGATGGAGAATTTGCATCGGAGCACTGTTCTCTGAGGGATGGAAGATGAAATGGACTCTTTTTCATCGGTTCCATTCGAATGCTACGGTAACGCGCGGTTTTCTATCTTATCTACGTAGGTGCGAATGCCAACTTTTACCATCCTAACCTCACAAGCTCCGATATCCAACATAATAGTCACAGTCGTAGTAGAAAAATTGAATGCAACAATGGGTTGCCCACAAATAGTTTCCAACCACAGCAGATTTTACCACCTAAGCGACACAATGTTTTGAGGGAAAGTGCCTAGGAAAAATGATAGTGATGGTAAGAAACTTTTTAGACGCTTTACTTGCAAGTTCCAGAATTTCGGTTCTTAACCATGGCCCGCTAGAATATATGTATATTGTGAGACCGTCTTCAGTTCCTTTGTCTATGTCAATTTTAAAGATCGCATTCAAGCCATCATTTTCGTAACTTGTTTGCTTTAAAAAGGGATCCACTAGGTGGAGCAAGCTTCAGACAGTACTCCCTTCAACAGTGATGATTATGATCTTCTCTGAGATCTAAGTTTAGATCTGCAGCTCAGCACCTGCAGCCTCGTAAAGAAGCTTCGTTGTTTCCATCCAGCCACCTATGGCTTTGGCTGTAGAATTGTTCTGAGAGACAATGTGCTGTTCCTAAGGGTATCCACCGGTCAGATTCTCCCTTTTTGACCCCACCGAATGGAAAACCTACAAAATTGGCAACTGGAAAAGAGATCTGAATTCCCTACGCTGATGTGTTATATGCTGTGCTGTGGGGGGGAAACCTTCGTGAAGAACATCCGCCGACGAAGATCGATGCAAACTCGCGCCGAAAAAATCTCTCTGCATAGTGGAGCGGGTGTGGCACCGTACTCCTGAACTCTTCCAGTTTTTCGAGGCTCACCTTAGCTACATGGAGCAGTGTCATCGCTAAGCGGGTATACAGATCCTCTGCTGAGGTTCTAGGAGAAATCTTGGACCACAAGCTGCTATTGCAAGGACATACAGTCCTCCTTACGTAAGCTTACACCAACCAGTTGCGGACACGGGGATGCCGTTCATAACCACAGCCGAGATAAGCTTCTATCTACCTGCCCAACGATAACACTTCTCCATATAGCAAAAATGAGCCACGAAAAACTAGAAGAGCTTAGGAGTACGGTGCCACATCCGCCTCATTCCGCAAATCTAGCCCCTGTGACTATATTTCGTTCCGTTGGCATAATGCCTTCTTAGCTAGAAATAATTTGCCCAAGTGAAGGACGTTGCAGGATCAGTCATGTCTTCGATTCTTAGACTCCTCAGTCCCAAGATAAATGGGCCGCTGGTTCGCACAGTGGACGGAACGGAACGCTGCCGTGATTAACGGCAATGATTATATTGCTGAATAAATAGCAATGTATGCATCATTGAAAATAATGTGGAGGGCGACTGGGGACATTTTCCCACCCCATGGATAGCTTCGATTAGCATACGATAGAAAATGTACGAAGTAATATAAAATACGGGAGATCTATCAAACGGGAGCTTTTATGTTGTCAGAGCAGAAGAGCGTCTCCTTTCTATATTTTCTTTGAAATTGGTCGACTCTATCTTTTCATATACAGTTTTCCATATTTGTAGAACTTGTTAACAAGCGATTTTTGTCGCCTCGATGTTCGGTCCCTTGCTCTTTCGACTCCTCGTCTGGTGACTCCCCGCTCGACGAGGCTCCGCCTTCGGGCAGGCTACCACGCGGGGACCCCCGTTGGACATGCGGTGTAAATGAATTGAGGTAGACTGTACGGGTCACCACGCGTGGACCACAAAAGCGGCACCTCCCGGCGCGTAAAAGCGCTGCTGCTGCCGTTCTGTCGTTGCGGCACGTCCGGAACTCAGCAGGTCGACTCTATCTTTTCATGTACAATATTTGCGTGTGTAGGCCTGTTTTCTAGTTTGATATGGATTGAATTTGTATGAAAATGTATGATGAATTAGCTAAAAAGTGTCGAGGAGTAAACCACATTGAAAGGATCGCCATTCGCTCTTTTTATTGTGACATCCCGCTATTCGATGAATATGAGAATGCGTCCTACAAACCACGTCGACACATAAGTGAAACGTGGTTCAATAAAAGAGACGCATTTTCCCAATGGCGATGGATACACACTGGCATTCGATACTGTTTGGCTCCATCTTTTTTCGCTGAACTAAACGCATTCGCTGCTGACATTTTGCTATCATTATATATCATTTTGCTTGTATCACGCTGATACGGCATCGCGCTCAGTTTGCAAAACGATCGTGGCTCTTCGGCGAAAGTCACTTTGAAAGGAATATGGCTAGCGGCAATGGGACAAGCCGCAACTTACCACAATAAACCACCAGAAACAAATGTCAGCTTCGTAACCAACGCTCCGAATAACCTCCGAAATCATTCATTTCTCCTAATTCCATGGTAATTCTGACATTTGTTTCCGGCGTTGCGACTGATTATGGTGGGACACGGTGGGTATTGATCAAATATATTAGTACCAGTTTATGCTAAACTTTGTGTCATTTTCGTCGACAATTCCTTTAACAAACGTGTTTGCCGGCGAAGTGGCAATCTAAGCACGAGATCAAACTAAATACCTACAATGCGCTGCAAGGGGAGCGTACCCGTGACTGGCCTGTGAGTCCACCCAGATAACTGCTGAGGTTAACTTCTGATCTAATAGCACCTTCGGTGCCACACAACGGCGGTACTTTTTTTGCCGTTTTCCAACTATCCACAGTTATTCAACATTCTCTAGTTGTGAAGATGGAGAATTGTCAGGAGAATTCGCTGACCTACCTTGCAACAAAAAACAAAACATAGGCAGATGGATGTTTCTTTGCTATACCCATCGCGCAAAAGTCGTGAACTGTGGTGGGCTCGAGCCTTTAATCGTTCGCTTAACAGCCGACGCGCTGCCTATTGCGCAGCGGAAGCCATGTACTATGTACCACCCGGTATACATCCGTTTGTGTTTCTATCTGGTTAACGAAGTTGGCTAGCTTTCTATTCATATCATTTGTAAATATCACCTATTATACTGGTTTTCCAGGCTTGCCTTATCAGGTCTTCGATAGTTCGTCATCCTAGATCTTCGCTTAGGCAGTCTCTTTAAGTCATGAAACTTAATGGAGCACTGCTGCCCAGTTTGCATGCGTTTGAGTGCGCTTTCGGTATCGGCAGGCGCTTGGTGGATAGTAACGAACCCTACATTAGACAGTATTTTACCTGTAGAAGACATCAAGAGGTTAATGACGAGATCCTCCAGAGGCTGGACTTGAAAGGGGCAGGCACCCAGCCTTTAAATCCTTCCATTTCGCGTGCATCTGCCATAGATCTCCTCTTGATCATCGATGGTCTAGGATCACGGTATCACTGTCCGTTAGTTTTGTTTCCGATTCCCTGTAAACAGAACATTCCTCTTCCATTTCACATTGAACCTACTTCGTATCACCCTTTCAATAGTCTCTTCTTACTCGTGGGCGCGCGTGGTGCAGTGGTAAGAAACGCTACTGACACCCGCACGGTCGATCGATCATCGCCCGGGCCAACCAAGCCTCCATCCCTCCAGGGTCGGTACCAGACTTTTCTGGGAAGATAAAAACACTAATTTGCTATAGCGGCTGGCCCCGACAAGTAATTGTATAGCGAAATACGTATTCACCAAGCCTGTACGATTCTGAATTGAACACGAATGCGGCGGCGCGTCCTTCGGAGACTGATTAACGCCAACACCGTTACCTTTACCTTTACCTCCTTACTCGTTCCCTACGCTGTCCTATTGGGGCTCCTTCTTTGTTACCGTTTTCAACATATAGGGCATTGGGCATAGGGATAGTTTACCACGCTCTACCGACGGGCGGGTAGAGCGTGGTAAACTATCCCTACGCCCAATACGCTATGTGTTGGAAACAGTTACGAAGTATAGAGAGGAGAATGCTCGGAGTGACTCGCTTCATCCAGGCGAGAGACGGCATACGGAGCTCCGAGCTACGTCGACAGTCGAAGATCAGAGACGCAGTCGCATGGGCCAGGTTGTCAAATAGCAGGTGGGGCGGATACGTAGTGCGATTTCGCGACGACCGTTGGACGAGAGCCGTTAGTGACTGGATTCCACGGGACGTCAGAAGAACACCAGGTCGCCCACCTTTGCGCTGGTCGGACTTCTTCGTCAAATCCCTGAACGATCGATTCGATGCTCTTCGCGTTCCTCGAGCGCGCAGGACCCACTGGTCTTCCATGGAACGTGTCAGAGACGAATGGAGACGTTACTGGCGCCTGCTCGAACGAACTGATCAACAGTAGGACAGGTGATACAGGTGCCACCGAAGGGCGGGTCTCCGCGTCTGCCGTTGTAAGTTCTTAAACCAGGCGGTTTACGTTCGCGTCGAAGTGTCACCATCTCGCACAGGGAGGTTTTTGTTCAATTTATCCCTTAGCCGACAGTTGTGGTCGAGCCACAAAGTCATGCCACAAACGATTGGGGAACTTTCACAAATGAAAACCTTCGAAGGAAGAGGCCTGCGGTCGGAAATCTCGTCCGCTTCAGCAATGCAGCACCTTGCAGGCTTGCTACGCCTAAAAGTTGTATCAAGCCGTCACACACGACGCGTGGGATCCGACGTCTACGTTTGATTCAAAATTGGTTCTATTGTATTTTTACTCGGCAGAGCACTTCGCGCATCTATATGATGTAAATATAAAAATCTTTAAAAGAACATAAGTTCTTCGCTGCGTGCATGGTTACGACCCCATCGTTCAATCCATTCTGCCCAATGTAGGTTCCTCCACGTTTTCTGTTCTTATCATTGAAGGGGTGTGTTGCTTCGAAAAGTTCGGTCAAGAAGTTCCTTATTCGAACCTTCGTCCGGGTAATGGCGGTGCTGGTTATGATTTTGACCTTTGTTATTGTTTTGTTCAGTTACGGCGTATTACCGCTTACATCCATGCCCTGTAACCTGCCTAATCAGTAGTGAAACAAAAAGAACGCAGCTGAAGAGAGAGTGATTTTAGGCGTTTTCAACTCAAAGAAAGTTGTTCGATGTGGTTTCATTTGAATCGGTAACTCTAACAGTGCTTTTTGCTGCTTTTTTAACCAGACCGTGGGAACCGACCGAAATTTGGGAGACGGACATAAGGGTTGTGGGCAGCTCCCAGATAACATCAGTAGGGCAAGTTCGGGCGAAACTGGGTGAGAGATCTCATTGTGACCGCTGGAAACAACGGAAGTAGTGGCACTCATTTTTCTATCTTTTCTAGCATTTCCGAGCGACCATCTTAAGAAATATTTCTTTGAATAGCTTCATATTTGAATGAGAAATTTCAGGTTTTCTGCAGAATGGGCTTCGGCCGCCTGTTTATACCTCGGCGGAAAGAAAATTTGGTGAACGCTTTGCTGATTCTGGCATTTTGTGTTGCTGTTGTGATCTACGTTCGACAGAATGGCGGCCGTCGTCCAACTAATCCACGTCCAGGTATCCCACGGGATTATCCAAGCCCAGACAATGAATCAAGTGAGCGGCTGGTCAAGTTATCTATAGCTTATCATCGTGTTTCCGTAGGAGTCTCTGAGCATACGAACTATTAGGGGGGGGGCAAAAGTATCAAGGAAAATGCACCAAACTCTTTTATTTCTCGATAACCTAAATACAATTCAACTGTTCTGGGGGATGTATTCTCCGTTGAGGTCTATGACTTGCTGCCATCATTCAGCCAGCTTTCTGATCCCATCCTTCCAGAACTGCTTCGGCCTGGAGTTGATCCACTGGTTGACATGCCTCTCAAGGTCTGCTTGGCTCCTTGTGTCCCTTCTAGCCAAGAAGTCTTACAGGCTGAAGAAGAAGTGGTAGTCGCATGGAGAGATGTCCGGTGAATACTGTGGGTGAGGTACACGGACGTACACCAGCTGAGCAAGCTTCTGCGTGGTTACTTTCACCCGGTGAGGTGTGGCGTTGTCGAAGAGGATCAGTTTTTTGAAACGTTGCTGTCGAATAAGTGCGAGTCGCTGATCCACCTCCTTAATTTCGTTCACTAAGGTTACGTAGTCCATCATGGTCATCTTTGGAAATAGTCTCCTACAAAACGCAGACCCAGAAGCTCAAAAGTTGCTTATCGCCATGCTCATCTCGTCGAACGAAGGTCGGTAGCGGATCACCAGGCCTCAACCAGACTAGCTGCTTGGCAGGGTTGATGTAGAAGACATACTGCTCATCCTGCGTGACGATCGAGTCCAGACTTCTCGGACAAAAGAAATGGCGTAGATTGGCACGGCACATATCGACACGCAAGTGGTCTAAGGTAGCCTGAGAATACAGCATGTTTCTCAAATACGCGGAAGTGATGAATTCTCAACAGGTCTCAAGTAAGTAGCGTACAGACACATAAATACGACGAGCATAGAGTGAGACCCCAGTCGGGAGTTGCATGAGGCAAAAAAGGAGATACTTATTACTTTTGGCCCCCTCTAATATGATTAGAAAAGCGGAGAGATCGAGTACCCCGACTCGTTCGTGCAGAGGCTATATCGACAGTGCCTTGTTTATTAGGTGAAAGCTTCATTCACTGCCTCTCCTTGTAGTGACAAGTTGTACCCCTGAGGAAAAAGTCAGATCTCTTTTCCATATAAGGCATTGGAGATTAACTGAAGGTCCTGAACTATAATCCTGAGGTATAAATACATCTAAAAACACAAAACTACCAAAAGCGTTTCAAATGTTGGTATCGAGCCTTGTTCCTCAGCGCTTTTACCCGCTTGGTTACTGCTCTTGATGGCCGCCGTGTGGCACGCTTGTTGTCCTTTGGTGGTGCTTCTGCTTCGTTGAAGTACCACAGTGCTATTTTATCTCAACCATGAGCTTTTCTAAAGGAGTTGACATGTTGTCCGTCGCCACGAGTCGTGTCCATCATTTCCTTCCACTGATGTGGTTCTGATAGCTTTCCTCCATCACGTGATCTGTCATCCTCGGTCTGACGTTGGTGCCGAAACTCTTTTCAGTTCTATATTTCTGAGCAAGAGTAATCTTCGATCGTAGCTTCATGATTTGGATGAAATTTGCTGGATCTATCCTTCGTAAACGTAAGCCTCAGCTGTATGACTTGAACTTATTAACTGTCGCAAGCACATTGAATTAACATGAACTGCACATGGACAAACCTGCTTCACATTGAACTTAAAAACATTCGAAATTCCGCATTCATTGGGAAAAGAGTTCTACATTTGTTCCAGTGTCGAAACAAAATAGGAGTCGTCCGTCGAGATGGTGGTTTGCTGGACCTGAAATCGATCGAGGGGGACCTGGTGAGAACGGGGCTGCAGTACCATTGGAAGGTGAAGAAAAGGAGCAAGGAGAACGAGATATGAAGACTTGGTTCATGAATTTGGTGGCAAGGTTTGCAATTTTGAAACTCTTGAATTTTCTACATTAATGCTTTTCATTATTGTTTTTCTATTTTTTGCTGCTTCACATTCAGCGCATAGTCTTCTAATATTATGTCGGCAATATTCTCTCATTGTGCTCGGGCCGCCACATGTTCTTTACGGAGGTCTTTCCAAAGCGTACGGACTCCAATTCCGACGTAACTTTTTGACAGCTAGAACTATGTTGGTCGTAACCATTACCACCGTTTCTCATTAAACTGTAATGAAATTACAGTTGAAGGTCATAGTACACTTTTCGTTAAAGTTTTGAATAATTAATAATAGTTGTTGAATTCTTTTCAGTGACATGATGTCATTGGACCGAAGTATTCCAGATGGTCGAATGGACGAATGCTTGGAGATAAAATATGACTTGGAGAAACTCCCTCAGGTACGTTCAAGGATGTGGCTCATTATTAAAGATGGAACTAGCTGAGATCGTTACAATCTCAATCACTGAATCTCGGTTTCTTTCATAGTGAAGCAAAACTTCATAGTATTAACGCATATGTATATTTTTATATACTAAATACCCTAAAATACTTTCACTGGCAAGTTATGCGGTTACGATAATAGTGCTTCGTTTACCGCTTTTGCGTGAGCGTGTTCTTCTCCATCAAGTTGATAAAAACCTGACATTTCGACTACTACGAAGAGGTAAATGGAAGGTCTTGAAGTCTTGAAGAGGTCGTTGACCTTGTCGTGATTTACCAAGTCTTTAAAAGGCAATGTAGGAAGTACATTGACACAAATATTTTTGCAAACAACTTTCAAACTATCCTATTTATTGGTAACCGCAACGTTGGTGAGCGAAGAGAAGTTACAGCCTCGAGAACCACCTAGTAAATCCTTTACGGCAGCAATGTCTCAATTTTTTCAAATCTCAATCTTTAAAAATACCTCAGTCTATGCTGGTACCAGCGATACCTTTGTACTCTTCTAAATTTTCTTTCATATGGAGTCATAAAAATGTATTACTATGTCTTCGAATATTTGTTTTTCAAAGAACCAATTTAAAAACGGCGAGTTATCGAAAATGTTCGCGTTCTTCTCTTAACTATCATCTTTCACTTCTTCTATTCACTTCTTTCTTCACTGTGTTGACTGCCTTTGGATTATTTGTCTGCCTATGCTTCACACTGGAGAACCACCCTTCGACCTCCTATGATCGTATTTTCTTCTTTTTCTTTTCTTCATCTTCTATCTCAGACTTAATCGTTACGACCTATTTTTCATTTCTCTCCAGTAGTTTCGAGAAACATCTCGCACTGGTACAGTGCTAGTGGGTCAGTTTTATTTCGAAGGTCGTGAGGGCTGAGATGTTTTCGAGATTCTTTTCCGATTGAGGAAATGCTCAATTGTTAGATATTGAAATCTTTCCAAATGATGCCTTTAAGCGAAACTCTTTGACTAACATGTTCTTGTTCATTTCTTCTTGCAAAATAATGCATAGTATTTTGGGCTTCTGTCATCATTATCTTCACTGACGAGGCATGGAGTCCGTTACTGAGAACAGTTCATTCCGTTGTATACAGAAGTCCACCACAATTGCTGAAGGAGGTCATTCTCGTTGATGATAATAGTCAGAGGGGTAAGGCGTACCGTTTTCATTTATCGCTTTTTCATTTCGAATCTCTAATCGCGTTACTAGTGTTGAGACACCAGGCAAGGCTGCGGTGTTGTCCTTTTTTTAATTCCCGAAATCGATTTCCGAGTGTACTAACTATGCTACTGCAACAAAGAACAGGGTGTTTCAAAGATCAGTAGTTAAAGGTTCCAATTCCACTGACAGAGCCTAGGTCAAAAAATTGATTTTCGCTAAAACATTGCCTGTTTGGGTTATTTGGGGCGCTGATCGCGAATCTGATCTCCGCTCTCCGGATTTTGGCCAAAGACCACCCATATTGTCGATTTTGGTGATCAAGGCACAATTACAAATTTCGCTCAAACTTCGCCAAGGGTATTATTATGTTGAAGTAAAAGTCCTGTCGCTTTTTCAGTGCGTTGTTCTCCGTTCAGCTTTAGATTTACTGGAGCCATTTGGTGTGATGTGTCCTACGTTAAGTTGAATCTATTGAATTACTCTATCCGAATTGTTACGAAAATTCCTTATTGAGCTTTCCCTTAAACTTTTTGAAGTTGCTGGAAGAACGCCGAAATTTCATGCGATTCGTGTTTTTCAACGTTATTACTGGTAGCAGAGTTTCAGCAAAACGACGGCAAAACAACAAGGATACTTGAAGTTAAAGGCGGCGGCGATGGCTTTCAAAGCAGATCATTGAAAAAGTCAAAACTTTTGCCTCTGTTTAATCACTTTGAAACAGTGAATAATTTGGATCTTGCTTCACCTGAATATCACTTTGCGAACCTAATAGCGCGTTTCCGTAGTGAACACTGCGAAAAAGTGGACGATGTCTGAAAGGAGTGTCTCCAGTTTTTGGTTTCTACAAACAAGGAATTGCTGGTCCGCGCCCGAAATTTGAAATGAGCGTCAGATTCGTGATCAGCGCCCCATGTAACCCTCATGTGCGAAGTTTCAGCAAAAATCAATTTTTTGACGAAGGCCCGGTCGGGGGAGCTGGAACTTACAACTAGTTCCGTTCAAAGTATGAACGTTCATAAAATCTACAGAGCAATACAGCTTCCGAAAATACAAGTACATGAGGCAAACATATGTGGAATTTCCAAAAGAAATTTTCGTGTCAGTGTTTGTGCCACACAGACCTGTTGCTTTCCCATTCCACTAATAAGCAACTGACTTTGTTCCTCACGTTTACTTTTTACGTGTACGTTAACTGTTCCTCATTTTATTCTTCTCTGTGACAGATCTATATCAAAGAAGAGTTTACCATGCTTTTATATAATTTTCTGTCTTCTCCTTGCTTCCATCAGTCATTCGATGATAACATGCCTTTCTGACTCTCGTTCTTGTTGAGTGAAGCAAAACTCTTTTGAAGCGTTTTTTTCATAATTAAGGATTTCTGTCCACCAAATCTACATCTTCGTTTGAATCTGAGTCTTCTACAATTATTCGGTTTTGATTGTGATAAATTGGAAAAGATAGTGTGCTATACCAACCCTGTTCTCCAAACATGCGCTTTTTAAGTAGATTATTAACCATGTGACTCTATGGGTAATTTCAGAGGAGCTGAAGGACAAACTAGATCAACACATTCGCCGCTTCAAAGGATTGGTGCGTATTATTAGGAAAAACGTACGGCATGGTCTGATCAGAGCTAAGTTGGCAGGTGCACGTGAAGCAACTGGCGACGTTATCGTTTTTCTTGATTCACACTGCGAAGCAAACGTGGGATGGTAAGCTGTTGTATTTCTTTCTCAGAATTATCCTCTTTTTGGACTTATTTTGTTGAATGTTGTTTGACGCTAGTATAGAATTATAAGGGCCTGCGTATTCAACGATAAGAGGCACTGCTTCCATCCTTATCCCGTCTTACCCTAGAGCGCGTGAAATTTTCCTCTATTCCACTCGTAGCTAATTCAGTTGTTAGAGAAGTTGCTCGAAAAGCGCGAGGCGATTGTATGGTGTCTCGCTGAATTTTTCTCATTAAAACTCCATTAATTGTACGTGACGGTCGATCGAAATTTACCTGGTGCATGGCGAGATATTGTTGAGGACAGTGATGTTTGGTTAATCGGATGATGATTGTAATGGAGGAGAGCTTTCTAACAAAATGCAGGAAATTTCTCTAGTACCTAATAACGCGGTCTAAATTTCCCATCCGGGGTGGCGTAGATTGGGGCAGACTTGTTTGGGAACATGGAAACGCTATCTTGAACAACAGCTGCCTCAGCACATCATTGTATATGCCAAGACGCATTCAACACAGTCTTACGATTTCGAGAGAAGAATGCGGTGACGCGTCCTCAAGAGTGATCAACGTCGATCACCCCTTTTCGCAGAATTATTACCTAATTTGCAAGTCGTGTTACTTGCCTTATCATTTCCGTTTAGCAATGCCAATTTGATACCTATTTTTCTTTCAAATAGCGCGACTTTCCTGTTTCAATATTTAACACCAGGTTGGAACCACTCGTTCAACGGATCAGCGAAAAGAGAAGCGCTATAGTTTGTCCGATGATCGACCACATTAGTGATGCAGACATGAGCTATTATGCGGATAAACACGCCACCTCTGTCGGAGGTTAGAATTGTAACCATTCATTTGAGTGCTAGTGGTTCATCGTCGTATTTTCAGGTTTTTCATGGGCCTTACATTTCACGTGGGAATCAATGCCGGCAAGCGAAAGTAGTCGCAGAAAAAGCCCGACGGAGTACATCAGGTTCATTCTCCATTAATTTACTATTTCTATATATTTTCTCGTGATTTAGACAATATTTTGCGTGGAATCTAGAAAAAAAACCAAATTTCTTTTGCCGTAGTGAATCAAATCTATGACAAGGTAGCTCGAGCTAGATGTCACGGAAATTTAGCTCTTAAGTTTGGCTTCATCTTTTTTATTTGCTTATTATTCAGGTCTCCAACGATGGCTGGTGGACTTTTGGCAGCTAACCGAGAGTATTTCTTCGAAATAGGAGGCTACGATGAAGAGATGGACATTTGGGGTGGCGAAAATTTGGAAATATCGTTCCGGGTAGGTTTCTCCTTATTTTTGCTGAGCGAATATGAAAAGACCGTTACATATGGTTCGGATTGAAGAGTCTTCCTAGTTTTTGTTTTTAGTGTTTCACGAAGTTGTGCTTATTGTTAATAGGTTTGGATGTGCGGCGGCTCACTCGAATTCATCCCTTGCTCTCATGTTGGCCACATATTTCGATCTGGACATCCGTATAATATGACAGGTTATTTTCACCTTCTATCATTTTATGGGAATTAGTGTGACCGTTGGCTATATGTTGTAGTTCAAGCTGAATTCTTGAAATGTATGCGATTTCAGGTCGAGGTGGAAACAAAGATGTCCATGGCACAAATTCGAAAAGGCTTGCCGAAGTCTGGATGGATGACTATAAACGGCTGTACTATCTTCACAGGCATGATCTTCTGGTGAGCTTAGACCTTTACGTGCATTGGTCCTTCTACTTCCTTCGAGATCGTGGTTCGGTTGTTGAAAAACCCTGACTTACATACAGCTCGCCTCTGATATTAATTATGCGGGTCAAAAACTGGCCCTAAAAATGTGTCAGGATGTGGGCGTATCACCAAAAGGTTGTTGCGATAGTTTGAAGACCAGCGGCGTTTTGCCGGGTGAGGGACGTTTGGGCCGAATCGTGTTCGGCGTCACGCAGCTGATTATACCTGGGGCGCTTTTCTGTCTGCGAACTGTCTGAGCTCGCGCTGGTCCACTCTTCACGGTTCCGTCGCGATGCGGTGGAGCACGCCGCACTCCGCGACGTCGTGGAGGAATGAGCCACGCAGTTAGACCAGGCTCGATGTTTGGGTCACCGATCACTTACTTTAGAACATTTACAAAAACGATATGAAGACACGAACCAACACAAGCACAACATTATCCAGTTGCAAAATTTTGATCTCTCTCTAATGAGCACGACCACAAACTTGCTGGAAATATCGTTGAGAAGAAATCTTACGAGTAAAACAAAAGTATAAGTTTACGTCTTTTTTCGACGCTGCTCGAAAGTTTCGCCCCTAATTAAAGTTCGCAGCTTGGCAGGTTTTCGGATACCTATACTTCTGCTTTAAACCTAGGATTTCGTTTTCTGCGGTACTTCGAGCAAGCGTATGGTCGTGTTCCTCAGATATGTCTGCGAGAAGTTTTAGAAACAAGCATTTAACTTTTTAGTGAAGCAACGTTCGATTAAGCATTCGCGCTATGTGCAAAAAAACATATAGAATCAACGATAAGCCTATTCTATGTGATATTTTTGAACTTTTGAGAGAGTGTAACTTTGGTGGGAAGAGATGGCTTTTCTCAAGGTTTTCCAAGTCGTGCGACTCTTTGTCAAGCTCTAAATTTTTCTACTAAATGGTACATCCGACACTCTTCTATTGGGGCTCATTAGATTGATTTCGAAATTCTGATATGGAGTCCTGTTGCGCTTGTGTTGATTTGAGTCTTCAGATAGTTTTTGTGAGTGTTTTAAAGTAAGTAATCGTTGAGCAAAGCATCAAGCCTGGTCTAACTGCGTGGCTCACCCGAATTAGTCGGGTCATCCATCGCGGAGGGCGGTGTGGTCCAACGCATCGCGACAAAGCCATGGAGAATGGGCCAGCGCGAGCCTAGACATTCCGCTGACGGAGAAGCGCCGCAAGTATGATCACCCGCGTGGCGCGATTACGATTTGGCCTCCCATTTTGTTACCATTTCTCACCCGAGTGGACGTGGAACTCTTAACTGTACAGATGGTTATCAATGCGGTTACTAGAGAAGGAGAAGAGAAGAAATTGCGGACGAGAAATTTTCCCTACAATCCAATAAAAAAACAGTCACCAACAGTTTCGGTCTCTACTTGTGGCCGGTCACGGGCTTACTCTTTACGTGTGCTGTTGTTTTTTTTTTCGTGAAAATTATTGGTGCGTGTGTTCAGAACACAGATGTTGGCGATCTAACGACTCGAAAAGAGCTGAGGAAGAGACTCGGGTGCAAGTCGTTCAAATGGTACCTCGACAACGTTATTCCTGGAAAATTCGTTCTAGACGAGGATGTTATAGCATATGGAACGGTACGTTGTATTTTTCTCTGATAGACTGCTCGACTGTGTCGATTTCCAGTTGTTCTTGTTGCAACGGGTTTTCTACTATGTGAGGTTTTTAGGGCGCTGACAGTGTGTCTCTTGTCTGGGAAGCAGAACGGGTGGCATTTTGTTTCCATTATCCCGTCGTCTTCCTACCTTCCACGTAGCAGGAGTTTATTCTAGCATATCCTCGCTGGTAGATGTAACGTAGTTGGACGAATCTATTTACTTATTCATTTGTTCTATCCGACATCAAAACCGAGAGGAAGGAGTACAATTCTTGGAGTATGGTAAGACTTAGGAGATTAGAACAAAGAAAAAGAAATGGCTGCAAAAAAACGAGTTCGAACAACATACAGCCGGAACTAATGACATAATAAAGAACACCGAACATTAGCAGGAAACGACCCTGAAGAAGCAGGTTGAAATCGCGGTGACACTCGAGAGGTAATAAGGAACAACTCCGAGAACGAGAAAAAAAGAAGGAAACGCAACCCATTAGCGAGGATAGCCAACTAACCTGCATGAAGATAGACAGTAGAAAAGCCTCTGATATCAACATAACGAAAGTAGAAAAAAGCACAAATCGTCATACGGCTAAGATACTACTGCGAAGTGGACTAGCACGTGTTGACAAGGAGGCGTAGTACAAGTTGCGAAGCAGACAAAGTGAGGGAATGACATATTCATTCGTGTCAGTGCCTTTATATAGGCCTTACAATGCATATCACCCCCCTTCCTTATCACTCCCCCTTATCTTCTTATTATTCCTTCAGCTACACCCGATATCCCCCTCTAGTGACCGACTCGGTCACTCAACAGCAGGGGTGTGCGGAACTTCCGTTTCCGTGTTCCGAATTCCGGTTTCCGGCCGTTTTTGGCCCTTCCGTTCCGTTTCGTGTTCCGCTTTGTTTTTGGGCGGAACACGGAAACGGAAGAAGAAATCGAAGACCTCCACTGAGCAAGCTAACCAAAATGGAGACTGAAGTTATTGTGCTGATGTCGATGCGATCCATTCGAATTGTGGTAGAATGAAACCAATGCAGCGAAGTGCACTTCCCCCCCCCCCTCTCCTAAGAAAACTTGAAAACTTGTAATGAAGTATTTGTCGGCATCTACAACATCGTCAGAGTGCGAAAGATTGTTTTCTTCTGCTGGTTTCATTGTAAACGATCTGAGAAAAAGCCTCACTCCCCAGAATCATGCAAAAACTGCTGTTCCTCCAACATGCTCGTTTTGCGCTTTTAATTCTATTTTGAGAGCATTCTTGTCTATCTACCTTTCTCTACGTACTTGTCTGGGCTACCTTTCTCTACGTACTTGTCTGGGCTTATGATGAAGTTTATAAAGATGAATTTCCACCGTTTACTTTGAAGCTATCACCAAACGTTGAACACCTTCACCAAAATAATAGACACATTCTAGTGGAAACAAAACGAGCACTCTACTGAGTACCTTTAGAAAGAGAAATGAAAATTTTTTGTGGCCCAGTTTTGGCTAATTTCCAATAATTTAGTGGTTTTTGCACTATTTCCGGCTTCCGTGTTCCGCATTCCGGTTTCCGGCCATTTTTAGCCATTTCCGTTCCGTCTTGCGCCTTCCGCTTTTTCGAAAAAAATTTCCGCACACCCCTGCTCAACAGGACGACCGGGGTCCCTGACACGACGGCTTAACTTCGTTTTACTTCAACAATAATTTCCTTTCTTTATTCCACCGATACACACGTCACCAAACCTTTATTATTCGCTTTATTTAACATCAATCCTCGGGCGAACGCGCCCTATCGCGGGCCGCTGACACACTGCGGCCCTCATCACGGCGTTCTTCCCTGCTCGATCGACTTCTCGATCTTCCGCGGTTCCGGGGTCTTCCTCCGCTTCTGGTCCTGCTGCGGCTTCTCGAACCGCGGTGCTCTCGTACCATGACGAGTCGTGGGGGTCTTCTCCGCCTTCCTCTTCTCCTCCTCACTCCCCAACGCCATGAACGGTAAGGAGCCGATGCGTAAGCGGTCGGCGCTCCATACCCGCCTTGCGTCGGCACACACAGTGCCGTTAGCGTCGGCGGCGGCGTCGGTTGCGCGGGTGCCTGAAGCACCACGACCAGTGGGCTGGTAGCTGGCCTCCGACCGGTACAATCCACGGCTGCTGATTCCACATTAAGTGACTACTTCCCTCCTTACTGCCCCTTATATAGGGCCAACTTTGTTTTTGCCTTCTTATCTTTATTGTTTTGATTCTTATCCTTATACTATCAATTCTCCTCCTCTTCTGCTGTCGCCATTCTTTCAACCGCTCGGTCTCCTTCCTTTTGTGGAGTGACCTTCTCAACGGTAAGGCCTCTCTTTTTCGGCCTTCCACCATGCGTTCCAAACGGTAATCTTCCGCCTGTTCCCAAGTTATAACTCGCGCTTTCATCTGATCCGCATGCGTCTTCCTTGCTCCCATACCGTAATGAACTTCATATATATTCTTTCCCAATACTTTCATTACAATTCCGGAGAGCCATCTTTCCTTCTCACTACCGTAGTGCCTTATATACACTTCCTGGCCCACAACAAAATTCCGCCCTCTGCCGGACATGACTTCTCAACTTCACCTGAGCCACTCCCACCTCTTGTGGTCCTTCCTTCAAGTGAGGCGCGTTTGCTCCCACGTTCTATCACTTCTGCCTGCTCCAGCGCCTCCTTCGAGGTCAGCTTTTCCTTCTCTAAGAGCCGTTTCCTCGTCTCCACCGAAGCCAGCCCGCCTATGAGAACCAGGCGTACGACCCCGGTACGGCTCTTGGCCTCCTAGGTCGGTCATCTGTGGCGCCGTGGTGGCTGCTGCTGGAGCAGCAATCCTCACTACATTTGGTTCAGTCTTCTTCTTCGTAGACGTCGTTGCCATAGTGCTGGAGACTGCTGCGGACTGCTGCTGCTGCTACTGGAAGTTGCCGCTGGTGCTCGCAGTCCGGACTGATCGCCAGTTGCGAAGCAGACACAGTGAGGGAATGGCGTATTTATTCGTGTCAGGGCCTTTATATAGGCATTACAATGCATATCACTCCTCCTCTTTCTTATCACTCCCCTCTTATCTTCTTACTATTCCTTCAGCTACACCCCGACAGTATAGAGCAGGATAACCCAATTACCAAACCGGTCACAAACCGTCACAAACATCACCAGTGCGCGTGCAAGTAGCACTCGGTAAGATCAACTGCCGAAGTCCGGAGAATAGCCGCACCCGCGAACGAGGATTGCATCCAAAGGGAAGAACAAAAGAGGAGGTGGTTCCCATACCAGAGAAGGTCAAGCGGGTAGAGCAAGAGTAAAGGGTAGCGGCAAGAGTAAAGAGTAGAGGCAAGAGTAAGGGATAGATACAAGAGCAAAGAGTAGAGGCAAGAGCAAAAGGGCAGAGGCGAGAGTAAAGAGTAGAGGCAAGAGTAGAGTTATCTTTGCTCCATTATTCCGTTCTAGATGTGGTTTGCACGTGTAAAAACTTTTGGTAACTACTTAGCACCTTGCCATCACATTGAGCAGTTTCACTATATTTCCTGCCAAGTAGTTATCTCACTCAAAATTAACAGTGTGACCCTGCCTCTTCACTTGTTCAGTTTGTGTTGTTTCTCATTGCGTTCGTAATTTCACAGCTGATCTTGGCTACTCACTCTTAGGTGTTACTGTGACTCTTCGAAATGTTGAAGATTTCATTTCAGTTTCAGCTAATTACATTGTACAAATCACCGTGGTGTGTACCCTTTCTTTCAGTTGTTTACGAAGGTGAATGGACTTCGAATGTGCACCGACACTCTTCAGCGAGATGAACATAGTTCTTTTGCCCTTGGTGTCTTCCATTGCCAAGGAAAAGGAAGCGCCCCACAGGTAAGCAGTGCTTGTTGTTCCAGTTCTAATTTATTCTTCTTATTTATTTTTCCTTATTTATTTCGCCTTTGTGATTGAATTTATATATAGTGTTACTGCTCTCCAATTGAATTTATGCGTAGTGTTACTGCTCTCCAGAAAGACTAGCGATAGTCGCGTAACTACGCTTCACTGCAAATAGAAGTAGTAATAAAACAAGTTCACCTGCTCTATTAAAACGCTTTGTCTTGGAAGACATATTTTCCAGGAGAGTCACTGGACATCGAATGCCATGTTTTCTATAACATTAGTTGCTATTTTTTGGTTTGCCTCGGTTTTCGAATCCATGTTCAGTTTCTTCATCTACTTTTCGAAAGAAGATTTTGAATGTTGGAGGGGTACGTTACCTTACTAAAATGTGTTTCCACCCGGAGAGCTACCGATGGATTTCTTTGGATGCATACTACTGCGACGCCAGCTTTTCTTCACGGCTTCGTTTATCATCTCAGGGAGGCAGAATCATGACATGATACAGTAGCGGTCAAAAAGATATGTCACTTTTCATTTTCATGCACAAATAGTTGAAATTAAAAAGAACCTGATACCAATTGATAGTTCTGACCACTCTGTTTGAAAATGTGTTGAAACATACCGTTGTTACGAATTCTTTATTTTTGAAAAATATTTTATAGTGATTTTCATATGCTATTTTAAACGAAAATATCTCAAAAATTGCTGAGCATAGGATCAATCTGAGACGATATTTTGATAGAGCATGGTCTAGTTATTATAATGTGATCAGGGGTGTGCGGAACTTCCGTTTCCGTGTTCCGAATTCCGGTTTCCGGCCGTTTTTGGCCCTTCCGTTCCGTTTCGTGTTCCGCTTTGTTTTTGGGCGGAACACGGAAACGGAAGAAGAAATCGAAGACCTCCACTGAGCAAGCTAACCAAAATGGAGACTGAAGTTATTGTGCTGATGTCGATGCGATCCATTCGAATTGTGGTAGAATGAAACCAATGCAGCGAAGTGCACTTCCCCCCCTCTCCTAAGAAAACTTGAAAACTTGTAATGAAGTATTTGTCGGCATCTGCAACATCGTCAGAGTGCGAAAGATTGTTTTCTTCTGCTGGTTTCATTGTAAACGATCTGAGAAAAAGCCTCACTCCCCAGAATCATGCAAAAACTGCTGTTCCTCCAACATGCTCGTTTTGCGCTTTTAATTCTATTTTGAGAGCATTCTTGTCTATCTACCTTTCTCTACGTACTTGTCTGGGCTTATGATGAAGTTTATAAAGATGAATTTCCACCGTTTACTTTGAAGCTATCACCAAACGTTGAACACCTTCACCAAAATAATAGACACATTCTAGTGGAAACAAAACGAGCACTCTACTGAGTACCTTTAGAAAGAGAAATGAAAATTTTTTGTGGCCCAGTTTTGGCTAATTTCCAATAATTTAGTGGTTTTTGCACTATTTCCGGCTTCCGTGTTCCGCATTCCGGTTTCCGGCCATTTTTAGCCATTTCCGTTCCGTCTTCCGCCTTCCGCTTTTTCGAAAAAAATTTCCGCACACCCCTGAATGTGATACAAACATTTGATTCAGGTCGCCGATAAATTATAGATTTTTCTGAGCAAACATTTTGGTGGTCAGAAAGTGGTCAAATTTTAGGACCACGTTTCAAACAAAATTCTATATCTTTCTAGCTTTTCAACTAAATTACACCAAATTTTAGTGTGCTATAGGAAATGGTTTTCTCTTTGAGGCGATTGTTTCTGTTTTGAGTCTGGCTTCTTAGTTTGTGAGAAGATGTTTTTTAAAGAGGAGATTGCCTAAACTGTTTTATTCAAAAAAAGTTCAAGAGGAATCGACTCTTTTTTCACTGTGTGCATAGCAGTCAAAGTTTTTTCACTGTGTGCATAGCAATTTATCGTTCTTTCAATATTACGCGTACGCTGAAATTATTCGAAGTTCTCATAAAAATATATCGCTTTGACTGACACACGCTGTGCGCGCCTTAGCCCGCGCCCGTACACTCTACTGGTAGTGACGGCGCCTACAGCGTGTGTCAGTTAAAGCGATGTATTTTTATGAGAACTTCGAATAATTTCAGCGTACGCGTAATATTGAAAGAACGATAAATGTGCTATGCACACAGTGAAAAAAGAGTCGATTCCTCTTGAACTTTTTTTGAATAAAACAGTTTAGGCAATCTCCTCTTTAAAAAACATCTCACAAACTAAGAAGCCAGACTCAAAACAGAAACAATCGCCTTAAAGAGAAAACAATTTCCTATAGCACACTAAAATTTGGTGTAATTTAGTTGAAAAGCTAGAAAGATATAGAATTTTGTTTGAAACGTGGTCCTAAAATTTGACCACTTTTTGACCACCAAAATGTTTGCTCAGAAAAATCTATAATTTATCGGCGACCTAAATCAATTGTTTGTATCACATTATAATAACTAGACCATGCTCTATCAGAATATCGTCTCAGATTGATCCTATGCTCAGCAATTTTTGAGATATTTTCGTTTAAAATAGCATATGAAAATCACTATAAAATATTTTTCAAAAATAAAGAATTCGTAACAACGGTATGTTTCAACACATTTGCATTTTCAATCAGAGTGGTCAGAACGATCAATTGGTATCAGGTTCGTTTTAATTTCAACTATTTGTGCATGAAAATGAAAAGTGACATATCTTTTTGACCGCTACTGTATGTCTGAAGAGAAGCTAGTATTGAGCTGTTGTGTCATTAGTTAGAGCAGAAGAAAATCACGGAAAGAAAAGGTGAAGCTAATGTGATCGGTGTTAATCAGTTCAGTGAGGTCGCACCTAGGCAGGTCTGTTAGCAATTTACCCGATCCTGGAATGTTGGCAGGTTTTCCTAGCCGGGATAGGGATGTTTCGCGTATTTCGAATTGTAGAGGATTGGTAAATGCGCATGTGCCCTCTCTTACACCAAATCAGCGTTTTCACCTTCCTAGACAGGTCTGTTAGCAATTTACCCGATCCTGGAATGATGGAAAACTTGCCTAGCCGTGGTGAGGATGCATCAGTCGACCGTGCGGGTGTCAGCAGCAGCTCTTACCACTGCTTCACGGGCGCCGATGAAAGTGTCGCAAAGGAATATTGTTTTCCCTTTCATGTTGGAGCTGATCTTTAAGCAGGAAGCTGCATCTGTTTCTGTCGCTAAACGTTTGTGAAGATATCTGCTTTTCCCCATGAGTGGAATATTACAGCTGATGTCACTCTCGAAAGCTGGCCATCTCCGCAGAGAGCGTATGTGCGCAACAGTCATACTCCAAGACTTGGGGAAAGGCACCATTCAAATGGATGAGTGTAGTGATACTAGCCCTCAATGGGTATATGAGGTGCGACTGTTATGCATCAATATTCTCCTTTCTTCTGTATTATGTATTTATTCGCCTTAATTTTGTTTTCAGTTCTCCATGTTGAAAGAGAAAACGACACAACTCTGTTTATCTACTAGAGACCTGAACATTGGTGACAATGTCATTGTAGAGAAGTGCGATGGAAATTCTGCTCATCAGAAGTGGTCATTTGTAGATCCAAAACTATAGCGCACTGCTATTCCCTTCTCTGTTTTCTTCTTGTGTTATACCCGCCTTTTTGTTTTTTTTTGTCGATTTTTCCTTGGAAAGTTCAAGTGTTGTGCAATGCATTTATGATTGTTACTAGTTGAAAAATATGGGTTAATAGTTCGAGTCATTTCTATTGTCTGTGATAACAGTCATGGTTGTGTTATATTGAAGCTCTATTCACTCGCTGCGCTTTCTGCTTCAACTTTGATTGCAGCTATGTTTATTGGCAGCTAGGAAATGAAGTAATTGATCTATCATGTGTTGCTCATACTACTCGTTCTAACCGAGACCCTATTTGTAAAGCTTCTGTATGAATGCACAGATGAAAGTGTAATTTTAGAATGAGTGAAGGTGGAGATGTTGCTGTAGCAGTCGCCGGACCAGGACCTGAGCCTGGCGTCACGTATCCCATTGAAGTTGTGTACTGTGGAGGTGAGAAATTAGGATCTGTTAGTGTTATGAAATACGTTTCCTTATCATTCGTCAATCCTGCTTTGCTTGCTCTCACTCTACGAAAGGTTTCCACATCTTTACCAAGATAATAATGGTATGTTTATTCAAGATGGTAGTGGTATGTTCAATGATACGCTTTTTTAAGTTTGGTCAACTAGTTCGACTTTCTGTCTTTGCCTTTTTTCCTTGAAAGTCGTTGCCTTTCCGTGGATTTATTCGTGTTCCATCTTCGATAAAAGACCTCAATTCTCTTAGGTTTCTTCCTAGCTGCCACTTGTGTGGAAAATGAAACACTTTTTCAAAACAGGTGAACTCTTTCGTAGAATTCACGTGAAACGTATTTACGTAAAGTCCAGTCAAGGTCGAAATCCTCCGCTTCCTTTTGTTCCAAATTTTGTGCGATTTTGGAGTAAGCTGTTCTAATTAGAATTGTATTCAAACTCAGTAACTTTCTTTTGGTTTTTTCCTCGAGCGGCTACTTGAAGGAGTTTCACTTGGCAATTCTCACGGTTGTTAGGATGGGTCATTCTTCAGTGATGAATCATTTTTGCAACCATGATACAAATGGTGTGCTGTATTGATGGGAGGCGTTATTTGTTCTCTCTCAGCGAGTGAACAATCCTTGTCCAAGCTAAAAAAGAAAAGCCCGAGAGGTATACTCATAATTTCCGATGGTCAGGGATCAATCCTGTCCCAGCTAGAAACCCTTACTTAGCTTGCAAATGGCTAAAAAGGAAGAGATAAAAGCGTTGTGGAATGAAATTACTCTTTCTTGTACACCATCTGTGTTTTTTCGCTAAGCTATGCTTTAGGCCCTACGTTCATCTCTATTGGTGGTCGTATTCATTTGTCATAGTCCCGCAACGGACTACATTTTATATTTTGTAATACAGCGCATACTGGCTCGCTCTGACGTTTATCGGGTGAATATGGGATATTTATGTAGTTGAAGAAGGAGTGACTACACTTCAACTTCATCCAATTGAATATGGGCAAAAATCGTGTAGGTGGATTAATACGAATATCAATGACGAAGACGATGTTTATGAGGAATGGATACGTTTCTGATGCCCCATTTTTGCTCAACGGAACGAACATCTCTGAATGCTCCAGCTATGTGTACTTGGATCGGGAAGTCAACATGACCAACGACTTGAGTCCAGAGCTGGGCAGGAGGAAACGAGCGGCTTATGGCGCGTTCAAGAGCGTTGAAGAAGTAGTGAGGAGGACGAAGAACGCCCGACTCCGCGCCCATCTCTTCGACTCTACGGTTCTTCCTGCGTTGACGTACGCTTCAGAATCCTGGGCGTTACGCAAGCAGGATGAACATGCGATCTGCGTCGCGCAACGAAGTATAGAGAGAAGGATGCTCGGAGTGACTCGCTTCATCCAGGCGAGAGACGGCACACGGAGCTCCGAGCTACGTCGACAGTCGAAGATCAGAGGCGCAGTCGCATGGGCCAAGTTGTCGAAGATCAGGTGGGCCGGACACGTAATGCGATTTCGTGACGACCGTTGGACGAGAGCCGTTACCGACTGGATTCCACGGGACGTCAGAAGAACACCAGGTCGCCCACCTTTGCGCTGGTCGGACTTCTTCGTCAAATCCCTGAACGACCGATTCGATGCCCTTCGTGTTCCTCGAGCGAGCAGGACCCACTGGTCTACCATGGCACGCGACAGGGACGAATGGAGACGTTACTGGCGCCCGCTCGAGCAAATCGATGATCAACGGGACGACAGGTGATACAGGTGATCAATGACTAGCTAGATGAACATCGAAACCGGTGCAGATTATATAATACGAATAGATAAGCGAGGCAAATAGTTGTCCTGTTTTCGACATTTGTTCACTGAAACCATTCGCTCCGTTGAACTCACATTCCTAGGTGGAGTTGTGAATGCTTGGGGTCCATTCATTGTGGGAGCTACCCATGGTCACCTTGCCCCCTTATATAATTACTTCTTTCTCGCTTTTGTCAATTTTGTGATAGTGGACCAAGCTCTGTAGAAGGTGCTCTTCCAACCAGCGATTTAACATATCTTTACCTTTAACCCTTGTCGTTTGACCGTAGAGTAAGGTTTGATGCTAAAGGTGAGAAATTGTCATAGACTGCTTACGCTTACGCTACGCTACCTATGTCGTCTGGTGCTTGGCTTAAACTTTGTGAAGATTACCTATTGTTCCATACTGTTGTTGACTTCCGTTTTTTTCAGTCTTCTTTACAGAATGTTCGATGCCGTTGGAATACTGCGAATATTCCGGAATGACGGACAAATGCCGAAAATGGGGCGAAGAGAATGCTCCTGAAGCGCTTGATGGACTTCAGATCTCCGAGGACAACTTGGAAGAGAAGAAACATCAAAAACGAGGAGGAAAGGGAACTGCTAAGGTAGGGCTAGCCACAATATTTACGATGGAAATGTGAATGTGATGGTACTTCGTTTAGGTTGTGAAGAAGAAAGCTGCTTGTGGCACAAAGGTCACTCTTCAACGGGAACCTCGTGGTAAAAAGAGTGTGACAGTCATCAAAGGCCTCGCAACTTTCGGTTACTTTCCATATAGTGGACGTTCATTACTTTTCTACTAATCAGTATGTTTTAGATATCGATCTCAAGCAGGCCTCGAAGCTGTTCGCGCAGAAATTCGCATGCGGGAGTTCGGTCACGGGTGCAGATGAAATCGTCATTCAGGGAGATGTAAAAGACGATTTGTTTGATATGATCCCTACAAAGTGGCCTCAGGTGCGTGCATTGTTTTTTACGCTTTGGCTCAGTCTGCTACTTGAAATAATTGACTACTCTAACAAATTAATTTCAGGTATCAGAGGACATGATCGACGATCTAGGCGATAAGAAGCGATAGATCAATGGGATATGTCTTTGAATACGTGTGATAAACAATTTGTTCATTGCAATCTCTTCATTCTTACTGATTTAATCAGGGACTGTTGCCTTTCCTTCTCCTATTGTTTTCGTTGAATTGATTTGTACTGTTTTTATAAGTCCAATAGAACGAAGTTTCTGGGAACATTCAGGAAGGGAAGTTCGGGAAATGCAATGCGGCTGCCACTGACGTCACGGCAGCGATCGCGTCTTTTGAATTATGTTCTTGTTGTCGTTTCGATGTATTTATTTATAACCTGGAGTCGTGAAGGGGCCAAAGTGTTTCACGATGCTCCTCGTATACTGACGCATAAGGTGTGATCATTTTTCATCCACACATTACAACTCGATTTCCAAAAGTTGCGAGGAGATATTTTTAGATACCTGATTTTTCCAAGCATCGGTCGGGACCGGGCGAGAACGGGGCCCCAGTTATTTTAGAAGGCGAAGAGAAGCGAATAGCCGAGCAGCAGATGAAAAAGTACTTCATGAATGTGCTAGCGAGGTTTGTCTCGTATGCGATATGTCTATCTATCCTGTTTTATGCCCTTAAAATTTAGTGATAAAATCTCACTGGATCGGAGCATTCCGGATTCGCGATCTCGAGAATGTTTGAGCCTTTCCTATCCTCGTGATCTTCCTACAGCATCCGTTGTTATTATATTTACGGATGAATTCTATTCAGGTTTGTCGTTTTTCATCCATACCGGCTTGTGTGGACTCGCGTGGTACGGTGATAAGAGGCGCTGCTGACACCCGCTCGGTCGAGCGATCGATCTCGGCCCGGGCTAACTGAGCCTTCAATCCCTCTGGGGTCGGGTAAATTGGTAGCAAACTCGTCTGGGAAGGTAAAGACACCGACCTGGTTTACCGGCTGGCCTCCGTACGTCATTGCATAGGCCAAATACGCATTCACTATGCCTCTACGATTCTGAATGGAACACGAATGCGGCGGCGCGTGCTCAGGGTACTGATCGACACCGGAACACTTACCTTTACTCTTTACCGACTTCTGTTCTGTTGTTTTTTGATACCGGAGGACATAATGTAATGCTAATGCTCTTATCTACGACACTTATGGCCCAGTAAAACGGGTAAGGAGACAACCAACCTAATAGGCATACCATAACCCGGCGGTTACGGGCGGGTAATGCTTACCTACTTATGTTGACTATAGCATTACTGTGGGTGGGCCCACAGCCGTATTTTGGATCATCAGGAATATGCGAGTGTGCTTGACAGACGTCTTCACATACAGATGATTCGAAAATCTTATTTACTCCCTAGTGTGCTTTTCAGCACTTCTTCGCACTGTACATTCCGTGGTCAACCGAACTCCAGCTCACCTGTTGAAGGAAATAATTCTCGTCGACGACAAAAGTAGCCGCGGTATGTTGATCTTTTTCATAACTTAATCTGTATTCCACTTGTTTTCATAGTGAGAGAAAAAATGACAAAAGGGTCTAACTCGAAGCAAATGATCCATATTGAAGACGCAACTTCGTACTTTTTTTTACTGAACTCAGTACCACTTGCTGCGTTACAACTAGGCGCATATCCTGTTGAAGGAAGTTTCAACCTTTCCGATCCTGCCTTCGATTGCCAATCAGACATCGGTAAAATATATGGAACAAGACATCGGTAAAAACAGGGTAGATCACTCCGTCGAAGGAAAACCTTCACATCCTGTAGGTCACTCTTCTACTCCGATATTAACGAGAGAGGATGGTCGAGCAAACACTGTGAGCAATGGATATCAGTATATAAGTTTAAGGCAGATCAGAGTGACCAACTTATCACTTCAGGCTCTCCTTGATCAAACTTTGCGATCATGGTATGTGACACTATCCTAGGATATAGGTTTCGAAATTTCGATTTCCACGATCACTTGCTCCGCTCCGTACTTGACTGACGAGTAAAGGTGTTGCCCTTAATTTACCAGTTGAATGTGCCTACCACGAACCTTAAAACGAGTTCCTGTGAATAGAGTTCAGTACCTTTTTTACCCTGTTTGAAAAAGAAAGAAGAAAAAGAACAGAAAAAGTTCTCCCGCATATATAAGCGCTTTATAAAAGCAGCAGAGAGTAGCAGAAGCAGCTGTTTGGAATTTTCTCGAGAGGAAAGCCAGGAGTCAATAACGAATTTTCAGAAGAACTGGGCGAACCTCTCGAAAAGCACTTGCGGATTTTCGGATCTCTTGTGACGCTTATTCGATCTACTGAACGATTGGGTCTAATCAGAGCAAAATTGAAAGGTGCACGTGCGGCAAAGGGCGATGTTCTGGTATTTCTCGATTCACACTGCGAGGCGAACTCAGGATGGTGAGTCGTTCGTAAGTGCACCTCTACAAATAAGGGAAGCTGTGCTCACCTTCATCTGTCCCTCTGCGAATGAAAGAAACAGATGTACTGAGTTTACAGAACAATTTTTTGGACACAAGTAATTAACAGGAGTCCATTATAACAATTCAAAGACGATTTTACAGGAGAATACATGTGGAAATAATGAAATCAGAACAACGATCCATGCGAGTGCGGCACGGTCCATTTGATTTAGAGGGAAACATTTTGGTTGTAAAGCTTTGGAGTTTTTTATGAATAGAAAACGAGTCACTGCTGAAATACTCGCAACAGAAAGAACTAGGGGTATTAAAAGCTTATCAACATACAACGACTAAAAGTTTGACAACGAAGAAATGATGAAATAGGAGGCGACGGGCGTCCGGAGGGGAGGGCGGTTGCTGCAGAAGAGAGTCGTCTGTATCGTGGTAGCGTCTCTTTTATAGGACCTGAGATCAACTTGGGTGGTCGCCACCACAGATCATACCTGACCGCCCAGAAGGTGCGCCTCTTGGGCACATAATTTGACCCTGACATGTAACAAAATAGCTAAACTGGGTTCCTTAGAATTTGCCGATCCACACCATTTCAGGATTGAACCACTGCTGGCTAGAATTCAAGAACAACCCACCGCTGTTGTGTGTCCTATTATTGATTCCATTTCTGACACCAATATGGCATATTTAGGAGGGTCACATGGAGGTATTTTGGCATTTTTTGTTTTATTATATCATCTTCATACCTGAACCGAACGTACTTCTTCCAGGGGTTGGCTCTTTTTGGTGGTCTCTGCATTATAGTATTGTACCAATGCCGAAACGCGAAATACTGAGACGAAAGAATCCAGAAACGGATTATATTCGGTGAGATTTTTGTGGTGATTTTTAAATAATTTTTATCCCTTTTGAACGGTGAACTTTCATAAAGGTCACCGACGATGGCCGGTGGCCTATTCGCAGCTGATCGAAAGTATTTCTTCGAAGTTGGCGGATACGACGAAGAAATGGACATCTGGGGAGGCGAAAACCTCGAGATTTCTTTCCGGGTATGTTTGTCGCAGAATTTACTGCCGTGTTACATTTTGACATGGTATCATTATCTCCTTTACCTTTAGTGCTATTAAAGCTTTTCTTAAATACCTGGGTCAATATTTTGTGTATCAGCTGGCTAGACTTTGTATGTGTATCTCAATATCTGAACTCAAAAGTGGATTTTCAAGGTGTGGATGTGCGGAGGTTCTATTGAGTTAATCCCATGTTCTCATGTTGGTCACATCTTCCGCGCTGGACATCCATACGATATGACAGGTTTGGAATTTGCATAGAATCAAAGGTTTTACGAAAACCACCCTTCACTTCACCAGTGCTACGCACGTGAGTGGCCCGTTAGGATGACGGATTAATCTTTGAATGTGAAGCTGAGTAGAATTTAGACAGTTAACCATAAACCAAATGTGGTCGGTGTCAGGCTCGAGCTTGTGGTTCGAGCATCAAAGGGGGTTATAATATGGAGTCAATCAACCGGATGGGTAGTTCTAGGACTTGACCCCATAGCAGAGGTGAAAGCAGATCCGAGGAATGAGAACAAAATAGAAAACAAAAAATAAATAGCGATGATAAATTGGAAACGAATAAAATTTAGGCAGATAAAATTTAAGGGAAATGAATAAAAAGAAGGTTAAAAATTGAAACAAATTATAAACTCAGCCGATTTCTGTGTTCAATCAAAAAAACATGAAAACCTGTTCAAATTTTCGAAAGCAGAAAGGGAGGCCACTCAATCGCGTTTCAATTCAAATACAGTACTGGCCATAAGAATTGCCATTTTCACGGAAAAGCCGAAAAAAATCGGCTTTTTCGTCTTTTCTGAATAACTTACTTAGAATTCAACATTCTGCGAAACCGAACACATGGCTGAGCTCAGCAGCTCAAGCTCTATCGAACGGTATAGAAATCTTACCTGAAACCCTTTTAGTTAGCTCTTATAAAAGGGAGACTCGGTGAGCACGCCATGCCATTTTTCATTCCTCATCGGCGGTTCGCATAGCGCTGCTGCAGCAGTTCCCTGCAGCAAGCGGCTAGAGCGAGACGAGGTGGGGTAGGGAATGTAGAGGATGCAGCCCTATCGTGTGGTACCCCCAGACAACCCACGACAAGCTACACGACTTACGAAATAGAGTAGCTGTCTCTACATTCACTGCCGGAGACCCTCGCCGTCTGATCTACATTCCTTACCCCACCTCGTCTCGCTCTAGCCGCTTGCTGCAGGGAATTGCTGCAGCAGCGCTATGCGAACCGCCGATGAGGAATGAAAAATGGCATGGCGTGCTCACCGAGTCTCCCTTTTATAAGAGCTGTCGTGGTAGGCGGAGCAAAATCGACCGATCGATAGTTGGTAGCCCCTACTGCCAAGAATCGATTGGCTGATTTGACTCGATAGTTGGCAGCCCCTACCCCTACTACACGCGAACACGTGTTAGACGAGTGAGGTTTGACATGGTCAAACAAGTTTAACAGGTCAACACAACAGCCCCTACTGCCAACTATCGAGTCAAATCAACCAATCGATTCTTGGCAGTAGGGGCTGCCAACTATCGAGAGCAAACAAGAGAAGATAGGCTCCGGAGATCGCTTGTAAATCGGAAGACGGGGGCTCGAAAATTGGAAAATGGATAAAAATTTGATTTTCGGGAAACTCCAGGAATCGAGATAAGCTGTACACAATTAGATAGAGCTTGTGCTGCTGAGCAATACGGTATGTCCACCTTCCTAAAATGTTGAAATTCTGATGAGTTATTGGGCAAAAACTCACACTACCAATGCCAGGTGAACGAAGTGCCGACTTTGGAAGAATTTCTAGGAGAATCCGAAACAATTTGGGCAAGTTCTGCTACGTGTTCCTTTCCTACAGTGGCTATTCTGTTGAAAGGAGAAAAGATGGTCGTCGTGTCTCTCTCGAGTATTGAGAGACGAGGGTTCAAAGTCAGAAGATCGTTGACTCGAATGACCACAGTTGAGCGAGGGGGGGGGGGGTCGTGACTTGGCAAAAAATTGGTGAAAACCGTGTTCGATACATTGGGGCGTATTGTATACTGTTGGATAGAGCTTGAGCTGCTGAACAGCACAGTATGTTTACTTTCCTGAAATACCGTAATTTTCACGAGTTATTCAGCGAAACATTTTTCACAAGTGGATTTGATGCCTACTTTGAATGAGTTTCTGGAAACATCCAGTACAATGTAGAGAAGGTCTTCTACGGAATTTTATTTCCAACAGACTACCCTATTGAAGCAAGAGAAGACAGGCTCCGGAGATCGCTTGTAAATCGGGAGACGGGGACTCGAAAATTGGAAAATCGATGGAAATCCGATTTTCGGAAAACTAAAGAAATCGAGATAAGCTGCATACTGTTGGATAGAGCTCGAGCTGCTGAACAAAACAGTGTGTTTACTTTCCTAAAACATTGAAATCTTCACGAGTTATTAACCAAAAAATTGTTCACAAGTCGATCTGGTGCCCACTTTGGGCGATTTTCTGGACGAGTCTAGAAGAATATGGAGAGGAATTTCAACAGTGTGGTATTCTCCAGTGACTACTCTGCCAGAATCAAAAGAGCAGTTCGAATAGCATCGCTTAGGAACTGAGATACAGGAGTCCGAAGTTGGAAGAACAAGAGGATAACGGTGAACACTGTTGAACGGGCAACTCGTCCGCGGCAATGCGACGTCGCGTCGCGAAAATCGTCATATTCGGCTAACTAAAAGGGTTTCAGGTAAGATTTCTATACCGTTCGATAGAGCTTGAGCTGCTGAGCTCAGCCATGTGCTCGGTTTCGCAGAGTGTTGAATTCTAAGGAAGTTATTCAGAAAAGACGAAAAAGCCGATTTTTTTCGGCTTTTCCGTGAAAATGGCAATTCTTATGGTCAGTACTGTATTTCACGGGTATAAATTAATACAGTCTCAATAAAGTTCTGATGATAGGGTGGATCAAACAAGCGACTGAACATGGCTTTTGGAGGATGGAGCTGCTGCATTAATACGGGAATAACTCGGTAAATTTCCAAAATTTCAAAAAAAAAATAACAAGATACACTCTGAAAACTGGAAGAAGAGATGCTACGATTCTGTAACTCACTTCTAAAGAAATCGGTCTTCAGATGTCGCAGGGGGGGGTTCGGTTTTTGGTCGATTCTTGCCAAAAGTCGGCTAAAAATCGAATCTCCCCTGCGCCACTTGAAATCGATTTTTTGAAAAATTGAATTACAATTTCCAAAATAGCATCAAAAAGGATCTTCAGGCGGCTCATGGGAAGTTCGGTTTTTGACCGCATTTTTTTCTGAGATGGTCCTGTACATTCAGCTCCTCTGCCGACGAGGAAGCAGCTAATTTTATCTGAGATTTTCATATTATTATGGAGGCGCTTTTTCTCAAGGTTCTAGAAAATTTTCGAGAATTTTCTGATTCCGTGCTTTTCGTCAGTGAAACTAAATTAAATGTGTCAGAGTCATGTTTCATTTGCGATTCCTATTGACCCCGGCATATTTCCCCCATAGAAGAAAATTATTGGTACGATCGAATTCTCTTGTCTTCTAGTTTCTTTCCATCTGTTCGAATTTCCGAAAATCTAAAAACTTGTCACGTTGCACCCGTTTAATCGAGGCCACTCGCCACTGTCGCTGAAACTGGTTGCCGGCCGTCTCCATAGATCAAATTTCGAAATGCGTTTTCATATTTCATTCTATGTTACGATGCTTTCAGTGGACAACTTAGTTTTTACCGATTCTCCATCCTTCTGATGGAGCACCCTAAAGCCGGCGTTATAAGTATATGTTGACAGGATTCAAAGGAAGTGGTTCTTGTATTCTTCTTTAGATGAGTACGATGTGATAGAGGCCGGAACTTATGATTCTATTGTATAAAAATATTGTTTTGATACGTCACTTCGCTGTGAAGTAGAAGGGTGCGCCATGGTTTCTTCGTTGGTGGGAAGGTGGAGTCACTCGAGTTATTAAAGTATGTATTAGGTCGTTAACTAATTATTTGCCGTTTTTTTCAAGCTTCTGTTGTGCGCCTGGTAGAGAAGCTTCCAAAAACAGTTAGACAGCGTTCGATAGAGAATTATTTGCTCTTTCACGACGTGTATTTGATATTCACGAAACATCAAAATTTTGATAACTTTTTGACCATTGAAGTTGAAATCAAGAGTGAGAAAAATTGACCCCACCGACAGGGAATTTTTTCTGCTTCGTTTCGAGACTTCCTGCAAAACTGTATATACTATCTGAAAGTAGACAAGTTTTTCTATAAAACGATACACAGCTTGTTTTGGTTTTCTTTGGTTTTTGTTTACTTACAGAGCGTCAAAATGGGGTATCTCAAAGAGAACAATAATTTTTGGATACTTGTGCTGCCTTCCTGCCGAACGTTTTAAATCAACTCTAAACACGTCACGAGAGAGCATTTGGTGCTCTATCAGACAGTACGTTTATTTTTTCATGCTAGCCGTTTTTTAAAAATTTTTTCATGAAAATGTTTTTAAAATTCCTCGACGTGTAAAACTTTTCGTTGGAAACCTTTTGCAAAATTTCAAGCATTGTTCGAAAGAAGAGGATTTGGGCTATAAGGAGATGCATCACTGCTATTCAATCCCACCAGGTTTTGTTAACTTTTAGGTCGACAAAGTGGAGAGTTCGACGGCTCGCGTGGCCGCGCGAGCGGCCAACGCGGCAGCGCCTCAGTAATTGCGTGGCGGCGCGGCCGTCGCGTTGGCCGCGCGCGCGGCTACGCGAGCCGTCGAACTCTCCACTTTGACGACCTGAAAGTTAACAAAACCTAGTGCGGTTGAAAAAGTGTGATGCATCTCCTCATAGCTCGAATCCTCTTCTTTCGAATAATACTTGAAATTCTGCAAAAGGTTTCCAATGAAAAGTTTTACACGTCGAGGGATTTTAAAAACATTTTCATGAAAAAAAAAATTAAAAAACGGCTAGCATGAAAAAGTAAACATACTATCTGATAGAGCAATAAATGCTCTTCCGTGACGTGTTTAGAGTTGATTTAAAACGTTCGGCAGGAAGGCAGCACAAGTATCCAAAAATTATTGTTCTCTTTGAGATACCCCACTTTGACGCTCTATAAGTAAACAAAAGCAAAGGAAAATCAAAACAAGCTGTATAGTGTTTCGTAGAGAAATTCCTCTACTTTTAGAGCATATATACAGTTTTGCAAGAAGTCTCGAAACAAAGCAGAGAAAATTCACTGTCGGTGGGGTCAATTTTTCTCACTTCTGATTTCAACTTCAATGGTCAAAAAGTTATCAAAATTTTGATGTTTCGTGAATATCAAATACACGTCGTGAAAGAGCAAATAATTCTCTATCGAACGCTGTCTAACTGTTTTTGGAAGCTTCTCTACCAGGCGCACAACAGAAGCTTGAAAAAAACGGCAAATAATTAGTTAACGACCTAATATATATCGAGTATTCAAAACCGGTTCGAAAATTGTTGCCCTCTCTTTTTTGTCCGTTCATATTTAAGTTCGATTTCATTTTCTTATTCAGTTGTCTCTTTGAAGAAAATATGAAACCGCTTGCTGGACTCGCGCCCTCGCCGTTACACGGCAATCTTCAGCTTGGAACGTCGAAAATTGTTTTATGTCTGATTGGAAGGAGTTGTAACGGATGTGGTTTAGAAGGAGGGCGGGTCGTAAAATTTTCCACAAAATCGAACCTCTTGCTTGACGCTGTCGGCGTTGACCAACCCCTTAGAACCGCACGCACATTCATCTTCCACATGGTAGAAATTTACCTAGAAAAGGGAAATGGAAATGATCGATTTGTGGTGACTATATACCGAACGAAGAACGGTGCAGCTACCTGTGCTACGTTTTAATTTGGTATAGTAATAAGAAGCCCCACTTACCACCATGTTCTCGAAACAGGTCGAAACAACAACAAGGACGTCCACGGCACGAATTCAAAACGATTAGCTGAAGTGTGGATGGACGACTATAAACGGCTGTTCTATGTGCATCGAATGGGTCTCAAAGTAAGTGCAGACTATATTATTGCATTGCAGTTGAGGAGTACTTAGACACTGTTGCAGTTTAGTGGCAGCGCAGTAGTTGATGCCAGAAGAGGATATTCTGGTCTAGCGGCTTAAGCTCCAGGAGAAAGCTATACTAATTCCTACTTTCTGCCTAAAAGATCCTGATTTTTCCATCCTAAGCTTTCTATATTCGCTGTCCAGGAAAAATCATCAACATAGAGAATACCCAAAGCAAGAGCACCCATACGACTCTATCGACGGTGAATACAGGTGTTCTGCTCGGGAATCGGAAACATTTAGCGTGAACTCGACGAGCCGATGCACTATTGATGGGGTATTCGTGAGATTCTTCCAGGATTTCCCTTGCGCTTTTGATGTCGTCATATAGGTTCGCAATGAAAAAGCTTGACTGTAAATGTGGGCCGCTTGATTTTGTTAAATTATCTTATAATTTCGCGATTTACCAAACCTTACCAATTTACCAAAGTAAACTGTGGAATTACTTTATAATTTTGCAATTTCCGAAATCTTACCACCGAATTCGTTTGTGAGGTTTTCAGTGTTTGCGGGTACTACGGTACAAAGGGGAACACTACCTAGTAAATCGCAGCCCTCACTATTTTGCGCTAATTCATGAATAAACAGCATCATCGCGAGTGCGCGTATAATCGTTCCAGCCACATCCTCGATATTATTCAGACGAACACCGTCACCGAGTTTGAAAAAGGCTTTTCCGCTTTGAAGGCAAATATAGATTTGCAACAACTTTAGCTTTATTAAAGAAGTAGGCGTATCCATTGTAGAAGTGGTCCGTATATTTGTTTTTCATTCAGTTTGTTCATTACTGGCGTATAAGTCGGCTGTGAGATTGTGAAAAGCAGCTGGTGAATGCTGACAACGCAGAATTAACAGCAGTACATTTAGTAAATTAGAACCCAAACCAAACCGAGCTTAACAACAAAGGAGAGTGTTAAGTACTGATCCTAGGTCGAGTAGCCAGAGAGCTCTTTAATTCAAGCAGAGTGCTCTTTGGGATAGGGACATGTTCAAAGATTCCGGTGTTTTTACCCATTGTCATTTGCCTAACTGGATTCCTAGTAAATAATCGCTTTCATTCTCATCGTGTAGAAGTCTCGAAGCATGATGCGAGGTACCAATCATTTCAGGACACTGACGTTGGAGATCTGACGGAGCGGAAAAAGCTGCGAGAACGTTTGAAGTGCCACTCATTCAAGTGGTTTTTGGATAACGTAATCCCTGAGAAATTCATTCCCGATGAGAATGTGTATGCGTATGGTCACGTCCGTGGTGAACGAGGGCTGTGTCTCGACACACTTCAGCGACTCGAGAACAAGGTGCCGTTAGAATTCGTATGACATATTATCCATGTCTGGAGTTTATTCAGCTCTGATTTAGGAAACCGTGATATTGGGCGTATTCGCCTGTCAGAGCGGTGGCAGTTCAGCTCAGGTAGTGCACTTCATCATCTTGTGTTTCACTTTTTTGAAAAATCAGTGACTAATTGGTTGACAGATCAATTAGAAAAGCAGATATCATCACTTCGAAATTTCTTAGAAAACTTAGACGTAATTGAAGCCCAATCACAGGAAATGTGTTTGTTTCATCTTTGATACTGTTTATTGCAGCCGTACATTGCAGATAATTTTTTAAAAATCATACATACATTGCAGTTGATTTTCTAAAGATTAGTCATTATTCTCGCGAAACTTCAACCCGAAATTTGTAGCTATTTTCTCATTTTTGATTTTCTGAATTCAGAATAGATTTAGCTAACATGAGCAAAAAAGTATTAAGCAAGCATGAGTTTCAAGCTGCTTCAGACTCCCTTGTTGAGCTGGTGTCCTGTACGTCGTTGTTTCCAAATACCATTTTCGACCACTCCATATCTAAGGTACATGCAGGGTTAGTTCTCAAAATTAAGATACTGTGGGACGAAGTAAAAAATACCAATTCCCTGTAATCTGACAAACGTAATACCTTCACTTTTTCCAAACTTCGTGTTAGTGGATTTTAGTCATTGGAAGTCTTTAGTTACAACTAGCGGATTAGTTGAGTATGCTTGGCTTAATTCAGATTGCTTTGGAAGAATAGGTAATCCATCATTCGGTTGTTTTCAGGACAGTCACAGTTCTGTGAATATTTTCTTTTTTATAGATGTTTTCACTGTCGAAGCAGCACGAACTTCGACGAGAAGCCACCTGTGTGGACGTAGGCGGTTTTGTGCGATTAGGAGTGCATAGCGCAGTGCTAAAGGAATGCACAGATGACGCCGTTCAGTTCGAGCACTCTCAGGTAGCGTTTTGGTTGTAATACTCGGCTTTTGTTAAAAGCTCTGATTCCACCGATTGGGCTTAAGTCAAAAACTTAACTTTCACTGAAACTTCACCTACAGGGGTCATTTAGGATCACGAATGATCACGAATCTGAGGTCCGTTTTCCAAATTTCGGCCGGGGATCACCCATATTGACAATTTGGGGATCAAGGTCCAAATTTTCGATTTGGCTTAAACTTCGTCCAGGTAGCTTGTTTTGCATGCTGATCACGACTGTGGTGTTCGTTTTTCGAATTTCGCCCGATTTCGGCCGTTATGCATAGATTTAGGTGAAAAGTGGTGGGGAAGGGGCGGGGTCAGGGTGTTGGCATGGAGGAGTACCTAGCTGAATCTGCCGAAATCGATCGAAATCTGAGAAAAGGACATCAGATTCATCATAGTCATACTTAATAACCGATTCAAACGAAGTTTTAGCTGAATCGGTGATTTTGATCTGACCATCAAACGATATGGGTGATCCTCGGCAGAAATTCGAAAAACAAACATCAGAATCGTTATCATCGTGCAAAATAACCACCCTAAACGAAGTATCAACGAAATTGGTGATCTTAGCTGGATCACCCTGGATCCTTGCATGCCTGGTGGGTGGTTCTTCTTGTGGCAAGACGGATATCGGATTCGTGATCAGCGCCTCAAATAATCCCCGCAAGCGAAGTTCCGAGGAAAAACTTTTCTGAGCTGAGCACGGTCGGTTCAGTCAGAACTTTTAATAAGTGCTCAATATTCTTCGCATTTGCTGCAATTCATGTAAATGAGCGGAAAGTAAAACAAGGCGTAGATATGTGAGAACCATCGATGACCATCGATTTTTCACAGCTAAAACCTCCAACAAAGTGAGAGGGGCTTTTCTTGAAATCGATGTGCGTTTCTTGGAATTACGACCGATTTCGGTAGGTACGCTTGAATTTTTTTAAATTTCAATTGTGATTCAGCTATGTGTACCCACAGGCTGTAATTACGGAGGACGGTATAATGAGGTCGACCTCATTAACTCGCCGCTCTCGCGAGGTCAACGACCGTTCACTTCTCACCTTGAAACTTCAAAATTTTCAAACGATTGCTAAACCAGAAGATGGATCACGCTATTCTGATTCCAACCTTGTGTTTTTATTCGAAATAAGTAAAATTGGAGAGAGTTATGACAAAGCGGCACTCGCGGCAGCGTCTAGTGCCGCCGACCGCGTTTTGGCCAACGTTTACCGGCGGGACTGTAGCTATGGTAAATGATATGTGTAGTCTTCGTCCGAAATTCAAGAAACGGATGCAAGAATCGTGTTGGCTCAATCACAAGAGTTTGAGCGTTTGACGGACGTGGTTACGCCATATTCAATTCGTGTATTCTCACGTTGGTTACCAGCAGGAATATCACTGTAATATCAGAATCGTGATCAACACCTAAACGAAAATGTGATAGTTCAGTGCTAAGGAAAATTTTTCGAACCAGTTCTATTCAAACATCGTCTCGGAGGATCACCCGCATACAGATCACGGACACTTTGATCGTTTCATCGAATTTCATCCAACTCTGGCAAAAACACGTAGGTAAAAATAGGAAATTCCCCTTGTAGAGGAGGTTTCAGCCGACGGGATGAATCGGATACCACCTCTACCCTATCTGTACCGAGCAGTATCTTCCCGAATCGTCTGGAATTCGAAAAACGGGCATCGTATTCGTGATTAGCTTGCAAATAACCCCCATCTAAACTAAGCTGGCCAAAACTGTTTTGGAAATTTCCGGAGTGTTTGAAGTTGACTAGTGCCCTAGAATGCCTTTAATATAACTGCTGAATTATGTATTGTGTTCGGCGTAGTAGTTTCCCCAATTTTCCATGTGTCCTGTTCAGGGAGGTGTTCTTCGTCACAAAGACCGTGGGTTGTGTCTCGACGTGGAAGGAGTGGAGTCTGGCGGTGACTTGTTCTTTGCGCAATGTGATGAAACGAAGCCATCGCAAAAATGGAATTTCGATCGATATTTCAATCTTGACTGAGGGTTCTACTAAGCTAATATTCCATCCCGTGTTTTTCTAGTTCCAATTCTTTTTCATTCAACGTCATCGCCTACGCAAATTCGAATCAGTGTCGACAAGGCTTTGAGACAGTTATCATCAGTGGATTGCTGCACTGCCCAATCTTTTCGTATCCCTGTGGTTTGCTTATGGGGACACCTGTTGATTAGAAAAGTTGGGTCCCTCTCATTACATCGCTGAACTTATTTTGTGCAGGGTTCTACGGCACTTCACTTCGTTAGCCGACAGTAATTCCTTCTTCTGCATTTGCGTTTACATTCAATCATGGTTCTTCCAAACAAAAATATTGTATTGTTGTTAATCGGGTACTTCACTGTGGTAGTTCTTTCAAAAATGTGATAAAATAGCATAACTCTATCTGCCAACGTTAGTCAACTTCGATTCATTTCGTGGTGTACTTGTCCGTGTTTCTGATTGCTCGTGTTTAGTGATGGTTTTGCCGTAAGCATAAAATAAAGTAGTTCTCTTTATCAGTCTGCTGGAGGCTTTCCGTCTCATTCGTTTTCTATTCAGAATCGCAAGGCATGGCGGATTCGTATACGTTGTTTGGACCACACAATTTATTGCGAGGCCACTGTTCTATCACTTCATAGCCAGCAATCGCTCGCCGTTCCACTTACAGAATCCCATCAAAGTGAACTATGTGGTATGGTAGATCTTGCATAGAGCGCACTCACTTTGTCGATTGCACGATTGTTGGCTGAGTGTAGCTTGGTTCCCCTTATGAAAATTTGGAGACTCCATTCTCTGCGAAGCAGGAGGGATACGCTATTAGCTGTGGGTAACACTCCTTCACGACATTGTTGAACGATTTTGAGGGATCTGCCGATATGCAACCTCTGATGCACATCACTGCTCAACCCACATTGCTAATTACCCTTCACACTGGGACGCCGACTGATCCAGAAGGTGATATTTTAACAGTTCTGGTTTTCTCCCTCCTTTCATTCCTGTTTTTCGAATATGTGACACTAGGCACAATTGTGTTTTTCATTGAGCACATCCTCTCGAGCCATACCAGATAGCCAAATATGGAGAGACATGCTCTGCTGCAAATTCTAGCCAGAGCAATTCTACTCTGAAACTCGGGGTGACTTGCACCGTAAAGAAGACTCCAATCAATACGTTAGGATTTGGGCAGGATATCCTGCTGGGGAGGAGGAGTTGCCTGAATCGCGCATTTGAAGTCCTGCCTGGGTGAGGGACGTTCTGCACGGAACCCTAATTGCCAACTCATGGCGCGCGCAAAGTGATAGTACCTGCGGACCATTGGCGAGTTCACCGCGCGCACCTGTACCGTAGTCCTCGGCCCACGCGATCTTGGCCGCGTCCGAGTTCCTCGTTAAGACGATGGTGACCCGACGGCTGAGAGGAGTCACCATATCGACCAGATTGGGAGCGAGAGCTATCGCTCGCCGATTCATAGGGCGCGTAAGGCACTGTAAGGAATCAAACATGCACAACACCTGCACGTGCCTATGTCAAAATTTCGGGTCCTATTCAATGGGCTCAGTCGCATTTGGGGAAAACTATCGAGAACACGATTCTGTGCCGAAATTACTAATGGGTTTTGACAAGGATATTTTTTTATCAAATAATTGGAATCGAACTGAGAAATAATGGCGATGTCCAGTTCATATTGCACGCCCTGCGACGTGCCTGGACATTTGGACACAGAATACCGTCACTTCTCTCGCGCTAATCCCTGTTCCGTAGTAACGGCCAGCAAATCTATGAAACAATATTATTCTAAAAAACTACAGAAAACTAAACTACAACTTGTAATTCATACAATACCTCTATACTTATCTATCGACCTCTTGTCTTCTCTCAGCATCACGTCTTTTGAGACGCTTCATTTCATTTTTTTTTCATTTTTTTCATCGGGATTCTGAAACTAAACTAGGGGGCTAAATAGTTTCTATGGAGTTCATGTTGGACAAATCTCTACCGTCATTTTCCGCTGCATCGTGCAGTTTGCTTTCAGGTTAAGAACTATCAGGAGTTCAATAAGAGTTTTTCTTTATTCAGCATTTGATATAATGAACATCACACACTGTATAAAATTTTAGTTCAGAGTTGTGTCGCCGTCGACCCCCCAAAAAATAGGTTCTCGATAGGTTTCCCCAAATGCGAGTGAGCCATTTGAATAGGGCCCGAAATTCTGAGATAGGCACGTGTCGGTTTTGTGCATGTTTGATTCCTTACAGTGCTTTACGCGCCCTATAAATCGGCGACGATAGCTCTCGCTCCCCATCTGGTCGATCTGGTGACTCCTCTCGACCGTCGGGTCACCATCGCCTAACGAGCAGCTCGGCCACGGCCAAGATCGCGTGCGGCGGGGACCAGTGTGCACGTGCACGCGGTGAACTCGCCAATGGTCCGCAGGTACTGTCACCTTGCGCGCGCCATGAGTTGGTAATTAGGGTTCCGTGCAGAACGTCCCCCTCCCGTCCTGCCTATGTGCTGCGACGTCGTGGGGGCGGGGCTTGCATCACCCTTCTCGCCTTTTCTCGTCTGCTATTGGCTAGACACGCCCAACGGGGCAACAACCGCAAGTGAACTGTTGCGCAAATGCAGGACTTTTACTGCCGATCTGCAGCCGAACACCTGCTATCTGCGTAGGTCCTGCCACGATTACTCCCAGCTCCATTTCTACCATCCAACTGCTGCTTTCTGATGACTGCTCCGCACCTCAGCTCCCCTTCTACTGCCCAACTCTTGCCTGCTCGTGCTCCTGCCGCTGAGGTGCTGCTCTCGGACGTCGGCCCTTAACTGCTGCCCAATTCCTGCGCAGTGACACGCTTTAAGAGGCAATAATTGCAGGCAGCAGTACTGCCAAGCTCGCGCCACTGTTTTCCGTTGCTCATTCGGCGTGGCCATGCAATAGACACTGATTATTTTTCGTTGAACTCCTCAATGGCTTCGATAAGGGCCTCGTATGGATCATTTTCCCCAAGATGCAGTTAAGAATCACCGATCTTGCTTTACTATTAGGTTGGTGCAAAAGTTCTCCGACATTTGGGATACAAAACAGTTCATTTTATAAGATCTGAACAATAGCAAGGAGTCATTTGAAGTAAGCACCGTTAATATCAATGGTCTTCTCTTCTTTATACCATATTTGGCGGGAGACGAAGATACCGGGGAAATCCTTTTCAAAATCAAGAACTCGCAAATGTCCGAGAACTTTTCCACCAACATAATAACATAGAGCAGCTACTTAACCTCTGTCTCCAGATAAATTTTGTTATATAGGTCTCTTTCTGGTTTCTGTGCGTCCCTCGGCTCAGCTTATTTTGTTTTTGATCGTTCCCCATGATGGTTCTAAGGTCTGAGTGTGCACTCCTGTGCTCGGCTCTACAAAGTTGATGCGGTGGTTAACCTCAAAGTGCGAGAAGTACACAACGCAATTGAAAAACGCCTAAACTGGAAAAGTGAGGTATTTCCACAGTGCAGCTGTGCCAGTGGAGGACACGGGCTTAGGCCTGAATGGAAATTTTTCATACCGCTAAGTAATAATACGTCTATAAAACATTGAAGAGGGCTAGACGGAGTTTTAACATGCGATAAATTGCCGTGGCGTCGTGGCGTTGCAACGCCACGGCGTTGCTTTGGGCATTATACAGAGAGTTGCTCATTAGTTGAATTCGCCGCTTTGCCCCACTCACTGGAGGGCACAGCAGTTCTTGGTAAGTGCCCAAAAATGTGATTTAAAGGCAAAATCCTCTCGACCAACACTGAACAAGTTTGATGTAATTCGTTTGCTATTAACAGCTCTTACCTGGTGATGGGTTTGCCGTATACCTAAAGGTAATGTGGTTGCCCTTAATCAGTCCCCTAGGAAAGCTCCGTCGCATTCGATTCCCATTCAGAATCGCAAAGTCATGGTGAATTCGCATACGGTAGTCGGACCGTACAATGTCTTGCGGGGCCAACCACTGTCCAGGTCAGTTTTCCATTTTAGCTGACTGTGAGGAGTGGAAGGTTTTGGCATACCGGACAAGGTTCGATCGCCTGACCGCGCGTGTGGGAGTGCTTATTTATTCGCTATACTTACAGGCGCGTTAACTTGCGACGGTGGCCTCTCTTATCACAGCTTCCATTAATATCGACTACTACGTACAAAAGGGGCTTGCAGACTCGACGACGAACGGTTTGCGCGTCGAATTCCCCGTTATAAGTGCACTTGAGCAGAATACGCTTGGACGAGCATTCTCGTCCAAGCGGTGCCGTACAGTCAACACACTGCATTGCACGACGGCACCGCGTTGGACGAGAATGCTCGACGTCGCGTCGTCGGGTCTGCAAGCCCCTAAAGGAAAGAGGAGGTGTTTCCACCTGCCTAGTCGTGTGGTCGATCATCAACCTAGGTAAGCACGCCCTGTATCTCTTCGGAGTCTGGTAAATTGCTACCAGACTTGTCTACGAAAGGTGAACTCAACAGTGGCTGGCTCTCGCACTCGTCCATAGAAAGGTGTTGTAGCGGTTCGTAGGCTGCTAGTAAGACTACGTATCCTGTCACCCTTAGCCAAATGTTCTCGTATTTTTCAAACATTCTTAGGAATTCTTTTCAATAACGAGTGAGTGCCAGAATATGGCGTACAAAAATATTTTTTATATTTCCCAAGTTCTCTCTCCTTGAAACCTCGGCATGACGTTGAACTTCTCGAATTTTGCTGTGCCGAACGAGCTTAGTAAGGTGGATCAGTCTTTATTTGACCTAACTTTTCAACCATTCGTAATGTTAGGCCAAACAAAGACTGATCCACCTTACTAACCTTGTTCGGCACAGAACCATTTAAGAATTTTTCAGTGTTTCTCACCTTACAGGCCAGTCCGGTCAACTTGAAACTCGAGGTTCGTCTGATACCATCATTCTAAGAAGGTTTGAAAATGTTAGCGGCAGAACACGCTACCAACCTTTCACGTGGACGTCGAGTCGTTTTTCAGTCTATTTTCTTGCACACAACAACGAACAATTGCGTAACATTAAACCTTTAGTGAGATAAGTTTGGAGCATAGCAATTTTGAATGAAGTTCAACTTTTTGAGAGTAAACGAGGATGGTTTTGCACAAATCTATCGTATTCAATTTGGCGATGCCGTTTAGCCGTGCAGTGCCTTGGAGAGCGCAGGAACCCAGGTCACCTTTCCGCTCCAATGAAGAATCACCACAACGGTCGTGGTTGAAGTAGCTATCAACATGAGTAGAAGTATCACGATTATCGTGATCAGGCACACCTGCAAATTACTCACGTTACTCAGCTACTCAAACTGAATTGCTAGTGAACAAATCACCAGATCATTATCATTATCGCGTTCAAATCACCAAAATTCATCTGCTGCCTTTTCTCATAATTAGAGATAACATGGTGGTCATATTGACCTGAGGATGAAATGTAAACAGCAAGCATTGAATAATAACTTGGACAGGTGGACAGCTTTATTATGGCTTCCTTTTTTTTTTTGAAAAAAAGCAGGAGTTCGTGTTGCGAATAGTAATTGCTATTGTTGGGAACCGAAAGGAGAGAGCGATCCGTGCCTGGGCTCTTCTGACGAAAGAAGTGGAAGAAAAAACGGATGCGGAAATTGATCGATTCTGATCGCGTATGAAAATTGGATTGCAGTTGAATATTAAGAAGACGATGTTCATGAAAAATGGGTTGGTTCCTGATGATCGAACAGAGCGGTCCGGTCGAAATTCAGAAAACGAATGTCAGACCTTTGAAAACCACTGAGGGCAAAGTTTGGACCAAGATAAAAAAACATTTTAGGACCACAGGAGTTGAATAATGCCGAAGTTTTTTTTTTGCATTTCACTCTCTACAGTCTCGTATGAGCTTGAAAATCAAAACAACCGCAGTGAATAAATCGTCTCATCGCACTCTCAAAACCAATATTTTTGCGCGTTCGTTTGCGGCTCGAGCAGGTTCCACATTTTACTTCTTTGAAAACAAGGTCCCTCAGCCACCAGATTGCTTTTCAACTATCTCGGTGAATCTCCTCCCTGATTTTCTTTAGAGGTTTTGAAGTTGTTCGCGTTAACATTTTTGATTTTTGCGTTTGTTTACCTTCTTTTTTGCTGACTCTCATACATCTGTTGTATAGAACTCTTCCACAGTGCTCGATTTTGATGTATTTCGCCCGTCTTCTCACGTTTGCCACAAACGTAAAAAGTAAATAAATAAAAAAAATAGTGTTGAAGATGTGGTGGAAAGACGAAAAACACTCTACTCCGCGCTTTTCCTGCGTTGACGTACGCTTCAGAATCCTGGGCGTTACGCAAGCAGGATGAACATGCGATTTGCGTCGCGCAACGAAGTATAGAGAGAAGGATGCTCGGAGTGACTCGCTTCATTCAGGCGAGAGACGGCATACGGAGCTCCGAGCTACGTCGACAATCGAAGATCGGAGATGCAGTCGCATGGGCCAAGTTGATAAAAGATTAGGTGTGACGGATACGTAATGCGATTTCGTGACGACCGTCGGACGAGAGCCGTTACCGACTGGATTCCACGGGACGTCAGAAGAACACCTGGTCGCCCACCTTTGCGCTGGTCGGACTTCTTCGTCAAATCCCTGAACGATCGATACGATGCTCTTCGTGTTCCTCGAGCGATCAGAGCCAACTGGTCTACCATTGCACGCGACAGGGACGAATGGAGACTAGCTCATTCGAAAAACTCGATGATCAACGGTTCGATAAGTGGTAGGTGATAAGTGGTAACTCGGAGAAGCTGTTCAAGAAATGTGGATTATTCGATGATGTTTAGTAGAGCGTCGGACGAGAGTGTAAGATCTAAATCTTAGGCTCGGCGAACGTATTCGTTATTTGTATATCCATCTTCTTCTGATGTACTATGTCTCTGGAAACTGCCTGCTCCGCCTTTGTTAATTGCGAACTCCAGATAGAATCGCCAGAGAATCCATTCACAAGTTTCGTTCATCTTCACTCTCGCCACTTATTTTAGTTCCAAACAAGGCGCAATTACGAAATCAATTATTACCGTTCTCATCCGTTTCAGGATGAAAGCCATCGTTCTCACAACGTATCATTTCAGTTTCCAGAGTCCTTTCACATTTCACGAAATACAGTACTGGACGCGCCGCAACGATAAAACGGCGGTAGCGGCGCCTCGGAGCGCCGAAACCCGCCGTTTTTGAATAACTTATTTAAAATTGGTTTTGTTCAAAAATAAGTATATATTCGAGCTCAGCAGCTTGAGATCTATCTCACCATATGCACTTTTTCCAAGTTCATGAAATTTGATTTTAGTCGACTTTTTTGACCCCTCGATTTTCGGATCCCATTGCCGCTTCCGTCCCTCGCTTGGTGACTCACCACTGACTTGGCTCCGCCCACTCCTCGCCGCCTACAAATGTGTGGCGCGTCTTCCCCTGGCATCTCAAGCTAAGGGTAGGGGGCCTAACGGGGTGACTCGAAGGAGTTACCCCGTGGGACCACCCGTTGGGCATGGGTTGGAAATGAACTGTGGTTGACTTCTCCCGGGTCACCACGGGTGGACACCGAAACGGCGCATTTCGGCACTCCGGAGCGCCGCTACCGCCGCTTTATCGTTGCTGCGCATCCGGTACTGTATGTATGTAGCAGCAATATTTACCTGATTGATTTTACCTTGGCTTTCATTTACTGATGACGATTCGTTTTTGCTCGTTGCTTTCGACAATGTCTGTGTGGCATCTAAACAAAATGCACAACCAGCAGGCAAAAAGGAAGGAAGCTCGATGAAACGGGTTGCGGTATACGCCTCCTAGTCATAATCATGGTAAGTAAAATATCGCGAGAAATCAAAACATTTAAAAAAGGCGTTCTATGGTACTTGTCGATATCTATCTGGGAGATACTGGGATAATTTGATGTTGAGTGAACCTCCACATGCCAAATTTCATGGAATGAAACGGGTTGATATTGCACTTTGTTTCGAGCCTTTTCATTGTTTATGGATAGTGGTTCCGAGAGCAAACGAATAAACTAAAAGCTAGTGAACTCATTGCAGGATCAACTCACTAGATTGTTTCCCACGCGCTTTGGGCATAGGAGATGTTGCTGCCTCTGCAAGGAGCTGGTTTATTACAAGCGGCGACACCAGCTGATGCAGGTAACAATTCCTACCATTGTTGGCCTTCGAAGGCTTTGCTGGAAATTGTCCTGGATTGTCCTCGCATTCCGAAGCAAGATTCACGTCATCGCCCTCTCTGAAATCGGCGGCTAATGCATTTCAGATGGAAGCAGTCCATGTGGAGGTTGGGTCCTATTAGGTTGTGAAGAAAGGTCTGTCCTTACATTTAAAACGCCATAACTCTACTCAAGTCCAGCCGTTTTCCTTATTTCAGGCACCATTCGAAGGAGCACATCTTTCTCTAGGAAATCCGTCATGTTTGTATTCGGACGCCCTGCTCCGAGTGCGAATGAGGGTTGTGGGTTCATCAACTGGAATGGATTTTGCGGAGCCACTTCCCCAACGATTTCTAACCTGCGACGAAGAATGGATATTATACTATGATAAGGTGGGCTATGCACATTTTCTACACAATAATGAACCTTCTGAGACATTTAAGAAACCAGATTTTCACGACACGAAGACAATGGTGACATTATGATGAACTGCAGCAGTACTAGTGTGCCTTTTGTTCTTTACCTTTTACCAAACGATAAAGAAGGAAGTGCACATCGTGAATACCTGTAACATTCAAAACGATTCAACCAAAGCTAGAAACTATGGAGTTCCGCTACGTTTTACAATAACGCAAATCCACGTTTTTTAAAATATGATCCGCCAGAATTCAAACCAACGACATATTGAAACTCACCTCTGTCCTTCGAAATTTTCAGACCTCGTGCTAACTATCTACCAATTTTCAAATATCCATGACGGTTTTCAAAGAGGAGAGAGCTCGAATGCCAACACGACGTCTAATCCGCCTTCGAACATTTGACTTAATTCCTATCTTCAGACTTTTGCGATAGCGGCACACTTCATACTGCATTCCATAGAGAAAAATGTGATCTTTCGAATGGTGGTTAAATTAAGAAACACGGTAAGACATGAGCCGAGTCATGGCGTTTCAAATATAAACTGCAAAAAGGGACAGAACTTCCTTTACAACCTAATATAACATTAAACGTAGTCAGCGGCAGAGCAGATCGCAGTGGCAGTAGGCGCAGCTCCGAGAATGTTGAACGTTAAATGAGCTTCTCGCATCATCCATTATTGTTGCGAAATAGAAGTATAGGAAGGATACCGAATGCCTCCTCGGAGACACGCCTTGCAAACAAAGTAAAGATTTGACGATAAACGAGGTGATAAAGAGTGCGTTTTCCTTCCTTTTTCTTCCAGAGAAAGTATACGAAATACTTCGAAGTTTTACCGAAGTGGTTCTAATCCGGGTTTCGAGGAAGGTTTCCTTTTCATTGACGCAGTTGGTAAATTGAATACTGGTCTCCGATGAGATGCTGGCTTCCTTGACGACGGTAACAGGTTTGCCATCTTTGATTCACCGAATTGCCCTGTAAATTAGAACAATCCACGAGATCGGTCGCAGCTTCCTAGTGATTCAGCAGTGTTTGCTTCTCCAGTTGTTTCTAAAGTACCTTATCCAGTTCTACATATTTCTGTCGTCCCTCTTTTTTACATATCTTCTCCTTAGAAGCACTACACATATTCTGAATAAATAAACGCTGTTGTGGCAAACGAGGTCAAGATATGGAGCAGAAGTCAACTTTCAACTCGTGACGTTCAGCGGTATTGAAACGGCTGAATGAACAACGGCATTCTTCTCGGCTTGTTTACGCTGATTGCCCGAGTGAAGGCCACTACTTATCTAATATATGGTTTATTTTTTTTTGGCTGCCGAACGAGCAGCCGTGATATATGTAAGGTCAGGTGAGCAGGTGATCAGATCTATCAGAATCGGTATCAGGTGACGACCAGCGGGAACGTACACACTCGTTCACGTAGATCACCCGTTTGCCGCTGCTCGTTGATGGTAGTCACACTGCGATAGCTATTTAGCTCCGACTCAATATAGTTTCTACTCCGCAACGTTTTTGTACAGATACGCTATTCTTGATAGTCGCCTTGTTATGTTCTGATCGTTACATTGAAATGCCATGTGATAATATTTTGAGGCGTTGCAAGCTATCGCCGTGAGACCATCATTCACGAGCAGCGGTAAAATAGTGATCTACTTGAATAAGTGTGCTCATTGCCGCTGATCGTCACCTGATACCGATTTTGACAGATCTGTTCAACAGCTCTTCAACATCATCTGACTTTATATTTCGTTCGGCAACAGAAAAATAACGCATTGGTTTTTGACAAACACGTGATTCGGCAGCGGTGCCAGTTTCAGCAGTGATTGGCGACGTGAACGATAGATACCCTCTCCTACAACAGAGGAAAGCAGCACTGCCAGATCTTAACAGATGGCTGCGTGCTGCCAATGCCAACTCAACAGAAGCCATCATACAAAGTCGTTCATATCGTTTCATTTCCATATAGTCGATCGTTCATATCTCGGTAGTCCACCGAAAAATTTCCCACTTGTTGTGGGATGTTTCGAACAAATCAATTCATTTCCTTATTCCCGAACAAAGAATGATTGCAGTCATTTTCTGTAGCTTGACACTACCGAAAGGCAGGGGTACACTTGTTATTCCGCTGTTGCCAACTAGTATATATGAGTGTACCCTTGAAGTAATTGGTGCCACCACAGCGCTCTTTTCGTCATCAATCCTACGTGCAACCTTCAGCTGCACAATACAATCTGTTTGAAATGGTAACCACGTAGCTGTAACAGTGAATCATGTAATACTTCACATGCGGAACACGAATGGAGCTCGATTACGTACAAAGGTAGTCGCAAACTTTATGCCACTCTTAACTTACAGGATTGTATCCTGATTCTAATGCGTAACAAGTAATGGGGACAAGAAAACGGGAAGATCTACATTTTTTTTAAATGAGAAACGTCTCACCGTTGCTAACTGAACAACAACCCGATCGTGCCTCTCACTGTGACGTTAGTAGAATAAATGATCATTGCATATGAAGCTGACTGCAATCACTTTGCGATATCAAGAAATAAGGAAATAGTCAACAAGGCCTTCCATTGCGATGCTCCCACGCTGAAAACCAGTGTTTCATCTATAATAAGCAGAAGCGAGAAAAGCATGGCATAGCAATCATCCCTTCATTTCTTTTCTCAGATCTTGAACAAGGAACTATTGTAAGCAGTTTTTGTTGCTTGACACTATTGAAAGGTAAAAGAAAGCTTTGCTCCTCGGTAAGCATGTCTAGCAATGTTGAATAAAAACATGAAAGAATGAAATAAGGTATTACGCCTACATTCGGTTCCTGTCACTTGCCTCACCTCACCTCTTGTAAGACTACACCTGAAATAAAGATCTAAGATGAAGTTGAGATCGGGAGGAGTTTTGCGTAGAAGGTGCAACTCAGGTCGGAGTTAGTCGGCGGCCTCCTACAGAGATCAGCGACCGACAGGCTGACCACGCAGCTCCACCTCTTCTGCTGGGATCTCCCTGCATATGCTTACCCACATTCACGGAACGTCCTGGGTAAGCGTACCACCTTGTTTCAGCGACCGTTGAACAACTCCTCGACGCTGAGCTCCGCACTCAATCGGTCGACGGGGCGGTTCTTCCCGCTAGTCACACGTCTGGGACGAATGGCATCCACGGCGAGGTCGTTGCAGGTCACACACGGAGCATTGGAAAGGTATCTTCTGAGGTTCACCCGACCCCCAAACACCGATCCGGATTTCACAGTTCCGGTCAAAGGCATATATCGCGGCTGCGAGACCGTGTCACTTCGGATGCCAAGCGTCACTGGACACGAGGTACGACAGCTGGGAGATTCCAGACTACCTGGGAGATGGTAATGACGTACTCATCAAACGAGCTAGGAAAACGACTTATTTCAGATTATTTCCGACTCTCGCATTGGTGACCACGGTCTTCGTCTATGAATCTGAATAAACTACAATCCCTCCAAGTACGTCAACGAAGTTGTCTGGAAAATGAAGTGCTTGAACCGGCTGGTCAGCACAGGTCACTCTAAGAATCCAAAAGACAAATGCTTGTACGTTGTCATCGGACTGATAAGCGCCAAACACTATAGTTTCCTCTTTTCGTTAGAACACAATATGAACGATCGGTAGTCAAAAAGCTCACTAAAAGATATCGATGCTCAAAGAGGCATCAGGCGCCTGCAACAACTATAGAATATCACGCACACTACAGTTTGAATTGTAGAACTCCATCCTTCATAACGCAGAATCTTCTAAGCTCCGATTTCCAGAACACTTCATGGCACAGAATAGGTCAGCTCAAACAACAACTCACAATACATGATCATTTCAACAACAATGCATCTTGAACGCAATCCATTTTCTACTTCTCCAGCTTCCGGCGACAAGCAGTCAGGTTTTTTAAACAATTCCTTACGGCTAGACTTTCTCTCTGTGCTTCAGCATTGCTGCCACAGCGGGACTGTTCCGCAGATACGTCTGCACGTCGATCAAAGATCTGAACATTGCCAGTTGATGGGAGAGCTACAGTAGTTGATAAATATGGTTCCCTTATAGATATACTTTTCCAGAATGTAGTTTATAAATACAGCTGAATTGAGTAAAACAAACCTTTTTAGGGTCTCTGGGTCCGCTACATCCTTAGATGCAACTATTTCTCGGAGACGGCGAGCGCTACGAAGCAGTACTTGTCGTGCAAGCGCGTCAGAGTCCGGGGTTCTGGAAATGGAATTTCGTTAAAAGGTAGCAAATGGTCATGTGTTCCTCCTGAGATCCCAGTGGTATGAGCCATGCACTTGATAAATCGGCTACTTGGTCATTGGCGGTGATGAAAACATTAGAACATCGTGATTTGGAGGCGCGAAGGGTCAACATCGGTCCCACTTTACAGGCGCCAAGCATTATGACACTCAGGAACAAATGTTTGTTGCAGATCCGGTAGCAAGAATTTTGAGGGCATTTTTTGTTTGAAATGCGAAAAAATCATGAAAATTTCCTATTATTACCATCTACCTCGTGGACATTTGGTTTTGCACGTCACCAACAATGGCTTCTTTCAGTACCTAATCTTCGCCGCCAACTCCCCTTGTCAAAAATTCTAGTGGTCGAAGAAACTCGAGAAATTTATTGATTAAATTGCTGTTTAGTGCTGATTTCACATCAGAAACGTAGATGCTGAAGCTTGGTTTTTGCAGCAAGTGCGCCTTATAGCAGTTCTAACCACTGTAAATAAATAAGGCTGAGAAGGTTCTATCAACGAGTCAGGATATGTGAAATAGTTGAGTCGCTTGTGTTAAGAGTGATGCGAATTCTTCAGAATTACACGTCTCTAAGGAGCCTGTGCAAGTTCAGCAAGGTTGGGGAATTTTTCAGCTTCCATTGCAAAGCGAAAGTTTAAGCTTGTCAGCCAATGCTTTCATACAGATAATTCTGCATCCCGCACGACATCATGACCTCAGGAAGTTATTTCTAGAACACCCCTTACTAACTGCTATGAGGTCAACAAAGATGTTTGGAGTCAGACAGCCGAAATTTCACGAATTGAAGTGTGAACCTATTACGCCAACCCATTGTAGACAGTGGATTCAATTCGACTTTCAGACCTTTTACCAACAGCTTCTTCGTGCAGTCGTTGAGCTAGTTCTCGTGCATTATCAACCACTTCTTGCGGAAATGTGGTCAACTCCACCAATTCGAAGCCTGAATTAAAGTGGCAGAACGGAATAATAGAGTGTTAAATGTAACTATGCGAATTCACCCACCATATAGTGGACCAGTGTAACTTCCCCGATGTAATTTACGCGACGAACAAAACTGCTCCTGTCCGTCGATAACAGCAACATTGGAAGGGAAATGGAAGCTACAATGGTTTCAGTGTTCATCGGAGGACCTCAAGATACAGAGAACCACCTCAACTAACTTTTCAACACACGTGTATTTAGTTTCCAGAGCGGCGAGATCGAGGAAATGCGTCGCGAAGATTGTAAATGCCTGGAATCTGCTATTCTTATGGATCTTCACTTCAATTAATAACGGAATCGCTCAGCATGCTTCCATAATTGCAAAATTGAGATCAGATATGTACAACAAGAATAATTTTGTTTTTGGGAAGATGAAAGATTTTCCGTTGTTCCATTGATAAAAAATTATTACAACGAATAAATTGCTGAGAGCAATAATGGAAAAAGAAGCTTTAACTACCACACCTTTTGTTTGATAAGTTTTTCTATGATGGCGCAAGAAATTCCGATGCCTTCCTCTGCAGATGTACCTGCAACAAAAGTGAATAGCAGCGTTCTTTCGAACATTGTAGAGGCATGAGTGATATAACCAGATTAAATTAAGCGTGCATATAACGAGCATCCAAATGCGTTGCTGTGGTACGAGGCGCTACAGACGCTCGCACGGTCGAGCAATTGATTCGCTACCGGGCTAGACAAGCCTTCCGTGCTTCCGGAGTTGGGTATATAAGTGCAAGGCCTGTGAGGGAAGGTGAAGACACTGACTTGGCATAGCGGCTGCCCCGCCAGCCGTTGTAAAAGCAAAAAAGCCAAATACGCTTTCACTTCGCCTAAACCATTTTAATGGAACACGTATGCGGCGGCGCTTACTACAGGAACTGTTCTACGCCGACCATTACCGTTATACCGTTATCTCGATTGCCTGGAAGCTGGATTTAGGAAATCTGTTCTTAGAGGATCGACAGATAGCGATCGGTAGTTTTGCTTTAATATTTCACTTACTTCGGGCGAGTTCATCAATCACCAACAGTGAACGGCTATCCGAGTGTTGCAGCATGTACGCTATTTCGTCCATTTCGACAGCGAAAGCCGAGAGATTTCTTGACAAGTCGTCGTTGTGGCCCATTCTCGAGAAAATACGTAGAAACACTGAAACATTGATGAAGTTCGTGACTGGAATTTTCATCAACAACCACCATATCTGTCGCTTCGTCACTAATTCTTAGACAATTTCAAAGAATTCGAAGAGTTTTTAACGAAACAGCAAAGCAACAAAAAATCTCCGAAAGAAGTAAGAAGATGCATTAATTTGTTTGTTCTTCTGGTATGGTTAACCAACCTGGGAGGACAGCCACTTTTGCAGGAACGAAGCAACCGCTTTGCGCTAATAGGCACAGCTGACAGACCTGCTTCAGGTAAGTCGATTTTCCTGCCTACAATCAGAGTAACGTCGAAGAGCTTCATGCTGATTTTCATCAACGACACACTATCTTTATTGGGCTTTGGAACGTGAATTTGGAGATCTCGTTCTCCCCGATCACCTGTGTCACCTGTCGTCCCGTTGATCATCGATTTGCTCGAGCGGGCGCCAATAACGTCTCCATTCGACCGTGTCGCGTGCCATGGTAGACCAGTCGGTCCTGCTCGCTCGAGGAGTTCGAAGCGCGTCGAATCGATCGTTCAGGGATTTGACGAGGAGGTACGACCAGCGCAAAGGTGGGCGACCTGGTGTTTTTCTGGTGTCCCGTGGAAGCCAGTCAGTAACGGTTCTCGTCCAACGGTCGTCACGAAATCGCATTACATGCCCGCCCACGTGATCTTCGACAACTTGGCCCATGCGATTGCGTCTCTGATCTTCAACTGTCAACATAGTAGCTCGTAGCTCCGTATACTGTCTCTCGCCTGGGTTAAACGAGTCACTCTGAACATCTTTCTCTATATACTTCGTTGTGCGACGGTCTTCCTGATATAGTCCACGATCTCTACGAAAGCTGGACCGAAGGTAAATGTGGGAATTGCTAGGGCACTATTTCATCAAACCTTAAACGAAGTAAAGAAACGCACCATGTTTGGACCAGTGATAATAAGCACACGTGAGTCCTCGGTAAGGTACTGCAACGAAAGTTATTCACCTTCATTGTAGTGCCAATATCAAATGCAATCAAATAGTAACGTGATGATAACGACGTTTGTTGCCTATCGTTTAAGAAACTAAAGGGGCCGTACTTGGGAACAGTGGAATCCTGAGACAAGTTTACAGCATTATATGCATTAGAAGAAATTTTGGTTGTTATAACATAGAACGTCAGCATATTGTTCCAAAACTGTTCATAGTGTGGTCTTAAGATGAATCCAGGAAGGTCGAAAGGGGAAATTTTCAAGGAAATTTGCGTGCATGATGCTTGCTTACTTGTGCATACAATAGGATACATATGTCACCTTGCATTCCTCAGTACAATATCATATGCAGTATTATTACATTCATATTGTGAACAATATCATTTTAGAACGATACATAGTTCAGTACCGGATGTGCCGCAACGATAAAACGGCGCTTATAGCGATTTCTTGCTCAAAATCTATATTTTTCAAAACTAATTCACTTGTAAAAATATAATAAATATGTATTTGAACTCAGCTGCTCGAACCCTATCTTTTCATATATACATTTTCCACATTCGTGGGACTTGTAAACGAGCGACATTATAACTTCTCGATTTACAGTCCTTTGCTCCATCGATTCCTCGTCTGGTGACTCATCGCTGGACGAGGCTCCGTCTTCGGCCGGGCTACCACACGAGGACCCTCGTTGGGCATGAGGCGTAACTGAATTGAAGCACTCTGTCCGGGTCACCCGTGTGGACCCCAAAAACGGAACCTTTTGGAGCATAAATGCTCCGCTGCCGCCGTTCTGTCGTTGCGGCACGTCCGGTATTGTATCATATTTTGACATGATGCTTAAATTCCACCATTTTTGAAAAAAAAACATTGCTCCAAAAACCACAAGCATAAATCTTACTTTGGTGTAGCCTTGTACGACAAATTCATCATTCTCTATCAAAATGCAAGCTTCGATTTTGTGGAGAATCGACGGTCTTGATTTTCGATTCAAATTGCGTATGAAAGTCACGGTAATTACCTTTAACGAAGAATCAGGATCAAGGCTATGGATCGATGTATCATTGAATGGAACTTTCGAAACTATCAGTTGGATTAGGATTACTTTCAGTTTGAGCTATTTTTACTCAAAATGCGATCCTTTTTAATTCTTTTTGACAGCTGTATATGAATATACTGTGTATGAATACAAAACCGAAGCTCTTCCGTATAAGCGACGCTGAAGGGTATTCTTGTTGAAATTATAAGAATGGTTCAATATTTGTTACTAAGCTACTTCTTGCTCTTCACATTCGTAAATTATAGAGTATTACGACAAAGTTGTATTAGCTCCTTACCGTGTCGTTTGGAACAACGCCATCTCCTAAGGTACTGTCCAACAACGGGTGCCTTCCATCCTTTATGATAACATTTTTACCGAAACGAGGGCGAACTGCAACGAAGCTATATACATATTCAGTGTAATCAGCGGCACAAGAAATAAAAGAAAGAAGTACTGTTGACCTGTTTGCGTGTTGGCAGAGTAAACTGCAAAACTGCAAAGCATATCTGTTGTTGCAATGCACTCCATTAGGTGGTAAAGAATGGCGACTAGAGGACGCACCTGCGACGGAAATATTCTTAAACTTACAAATACTCTAACTAAAATTGTCGTGATTAGCCGAAGTATTTTGGGCATTTCAAACTGACGCAGACTGAGCAATTCAAACAGCCTATTGAAATTATATCGAGAGTGAAGATACATTTGAGGAACTTAGTACAAAAAGTAGCCTCCTCGATGATCCGTGTCCTCAACGCGGCGAGGGGGTGGCAATGCGTGTAAGGCAATGATGTCTAGCGGAAGAACTGCTTCGGCAAGGACATCCGCTGTGACGGAGTCTTACTCGTAGCGAAAGGCGGATCACTCCCTCTATTTCGCAACGATCGGACTCCCAAGCTCATGGAATGGACCGTACGGACGCGCCGGCAACGCTTCGGCCGGACACCAGGGAACAAGTATGCTCGACCAACAGAAGACCAGCCTCAGTACCCCGCACACCGGGCTCTGCCGTCTCCGACGTCGGGTGGTACGACAACCGGTGAGAGCGAAGAAATCTCGGGTTGAGCAGGACGTCATGGATTCTGGACAACGACACATCTGGAGCACGACATGGAGACAGTTTTATGCTTTGCACCTACAATGCTAGAACAGTCCCCTCAAACGCCGACCTTTACGCTCTTCTCGAAGCTGCCGGTCGTATAAAATATCATGTGATCGCACTACAAGAAATCAAGAGCAGGAAAGCCGACATTCGTCAATACAACGACGGGATTCTTGTTATCCGCGGAGAAAAGATACCGTCTCGGAACGTCGGTGGCGTTGGATTCATCGTGCACCCGTCTGTCGCCCACCTCGTCGACTCTCACGAGATCCTGTCTCCACGCCTAGCCATTTTGCGCCTTCATCCACCGCATCAGAAGACCATCTCAATCACCAACTGCTACTCGCCACATGCAGCAGCTGATGATTCGGAACTAGATGCGTTCTACGGACAGCTAGAAGAAGTCATCCGGAAAGAGAATTCCTTTTACAAGTTCGTCGTCGGTGACTTCAACGCAAGAATCAGAAAGGGCAATGGCGAAGATCACAGGACTGGAAGATTTGGGATAGGCGATAGGAACAAGAATGAGAATCGTCTGGATGACCCCATGTCCGCCGCACGTCTCTTCCGCGACAACTCCCTGTTTGAGATGTTTGAGAAGAAAGAACGCCGTCGCTGGACTGGGAATCACCTAATGGCACGACTCATGCTGAGATTGACCAGATCATGACCAAAGATGGTGTCTTTACGACACTTCCGTGATACCATCTTTCTGCAGTGGATCCGATCACCGCCTCCTTGGGGCAAAGATCAGGTTCGATCACCATCTGGAGAAGAACACCCGATCACCATCTGGAGAAGAAGGGAAGGAAGCAAGCCGTGTTCGACGAAGACCTTCTGAACGATGCTCTATCCCTTTATGACTGGCGAGTCGCTGAGGACCCGACCGAGAACTACGAGCTGCTTCTAAAAGGACTACAAACGTGTGCTGACGCTGCTTCTCGTTCATTATCAAACAGAAATGCCCGCATCTCTTCGGACGCCGAAGCGCTGCTTGAGAAAAGGAGAAGTTCGGGGATGGATCCGAATGCAACCCACCTGGGGCGGCTGGTGGCCAATACCAGCTGCAGAAAGGCTTTGCAGGAGGATCTCATTCAGCACAGGAGGAAGAAGATTCTGGAAGCGGCACAAGAAAGACGAAGTCTGAAGAAATGTCGACGGGCCATCAACGAGTTCAGTATTCCGCTATCGACATTGAAAGGTGAAGACGGAACCATCGCCACTTCCCGCTTAGAGATGGAATCGATCACAGAGATGTTTTACACCAATCTGTTCCGTTCAACACAACCTGTACTAGACCCCGATATCCCCGCTGGCGAAATACCGATTCTACCATCTGAGGCACGAGTCGCGATTAGGAGTATGAAGAGCGGCACGGCTCCAGGGCCAGAGAAGATCTCCGCCGATCATCTTCGTGAGGGAACCATACTCTGCACTCCCCTCTTGCGGCACACATGACATCCTACCTTTGGAAAGAACCAATTCGCGCACAGTCATCTCGCGGATATCGCGAACATTGGATGAAGCACAACCGCCTGAGCAAGCTGGGCTCCATCAGGGATTCAGCTGCGTCGACCACATCCAAAGTGTCATCGAGGTCTGTCGGGAGTACCATCTGCCCCTCGTCTTAACCTTCGTCGACTACGAAAAGGCCCTCGACAGGGTCGAAACGAATGCTATCCTGTCTGCGTTAGTCGATCAAGGAGTGGATTCGGCCTACATAAGAACGCTGGCCGACTGCTACCGCCACTGTTCTACGACAGTGCAGCTTTTCTTGCGTCCAATAAACATTCCCATCGAGAAGGGCGTCAGGCAAGACGATATTATTTCGCCCAAGCTGTTTACTGCCGCATTGCAGTGGGTGATGAAGTCGCTCGACTGGGACGAAAAATGCATACGTGTGGGCGGAAGATTCCTCTCGAACTTTCGTTTTGCGGACGGCATCGTCATCTTCGCGAAAAGTACAACTGAAGCAGAGACGATGCTCCGAGAGCTAGACGAAGCTGGAAGGAGGATTGGACTGCGCATCAATCGGGAGATGACACAGTCCATGAAGAACTCCTGGTGTGATGGGGGCCCATCGAACTCGATGGATCTCCCATCGCCGAAACGAAGTCTTACGTTTACCTGGAGCGCTCCATGAACATGGACAACGACATGAAGGAAGAACTCATCAGAAGAAGGAAAGCCGCGTGGCCAGCCTACGGGTCTCCTAGAGAGGCCACCGACCAACTCGAGGATGCTGACGTCCGTGCTCGTTTGTTCGGTTCGACAGTTCTTCCTGCTCTGTGCTACGCGGCTGAGACTTGGCCTGATACGTCAGCCACGGCGAAGTCCCTGCAAGTCACACACACACACAGAGCGTTGGAAGGGTGTCTTCTGAAGTTCACCCGGCTATCTCAACACCGAGCCGGACTTCGCAGCTTCGATCTAAGACAGATGTCCCGTCTGCGATACCGTGCGGACTACACATCGAAAGCCAAGCATCGATGGCCCGGTCATATAATGAGAAGAGATGACGACCGTTGGACAAGAAGAACGGTGGAATGGCTGCCGCGCTATTGCACGCGGCCTGGTGGAAGACCACCTCCCAAACGATCTGATTTGTTCGTCGAACGTTCTAAGACTATGCTGTATTCCAGAACGGCTGATTCTCGCCTTCGTCACAGTCGACTCCAACCAACAAGCTGGATGACGATCGCGAGAAAACGAAGCGAATGGAAGTCGTGTTGGGGCCCGTACGTCTAGTGGAGCTGGGTCACCTAAGTATCTAACAAGGGAGGTCAGTGGACTTCCCCCGAAGATTCCAATCGAGACCTATATGGTTTTGTAGAGCATCGAATGGAGATTACAACGGTTTAGTTTATTTTTGCTAAATGGCCATGGACGGTCTAAAATAATCGAAAAAGTGGCTCAGTCGGTAACATATAGTGCTCACAATGTGGTGGTCAGGGGATCGGACCGTTTGTCGGGATTTTCGTTTGCCTTCATACACTTGATACCCAATTAGGCTCCTTTCGCAATTTTGTCGCTGTTGCGGGATAGAATCGCGTTTGGGAGGGGTATGGTCAACAGAGAACGCACAAGGGATTTGTTCAACTATTATAGCACTTACGCAGGTGACCTATACCTATCGTAAGCAACTCAAATCGATCCAAAATTCAAAAACAAGTGTCAGATTCGTGATCAGCGTCCCGAATAACCCCCGTAGGCAAAGTTTGGGCTAAATCGGCGACTTCGACCCAACCACCCTACTTTGTTATTACGGACTCTAGGAAGCGCACGTCAGACACAATGGGAAAAGTCGATGTCAGATTTGTGAATTGTGGATTTGTCAGCAGCCATGTTATCTTTTTTGATTAATAGGGAAAGAAACACATCCAAAAATGGAGCCTCTCTATGCTTTAGACCTTAAAAAGTGGAACAATGGATTAATGATATTCTCAGCAACTAGACGTTCACACAACTACTCATCCAACACTAGTAAAGCTGGTTGACTCGAAATCGCCGATTTAGCCCAAACTTTGTCTACGGAAGTGATTCGGGGCGCTGATCACGAATCTGACATTTGTTTTTAAATTTTGGATCGATTTGGGTTGGTTACGGTAAGTATGGGTCACGTAACTAAGTGGTAGTATTAGGTCGTTAACTAATTATTTGCCGTTTTTTTCAAGCTTCTGTTGTGCGCCTGGTTGAGAAGCTTTCGGAAACGTCCAGACAGCACATGATAGAGAATTATTTGCTTTTTCACGTCATGTATTTGCCATTTACGAAACATTGAAATTTTGATAACTTTTCGACCATTGAAGTTGAAATCAAAAGTGAGAAAAATTGACCCCACCGACAGTGAATTTTTTCTGCTTCGTTTCGAGACTTCCTGCAAAACTGTATATACCATCTGAAAGTAGACAAGTTTTTCTATAAAATGATACACAGCTTGTTTTGGTTTTCTTTGGTTTTTGTTTACTTACAGAGCGGCAAAATGGGGTATCTCAAAGGGAACAATAATTTTTGGATGCTTGTGCTGTCTTTCTGCCGAATGTTTTCAATCATCTCCAAACACGTCACGAGAGAGCATTTGGTGCTCTATCAGATAGTACGTTTATTTTTCCATGCTAGCCGTTTTTTAAAAAATTTTTCACGAAAATGTTTTTAAAATTCCTCGACGTGTAAAACTTTTCGTTGGAAACCTTTTGCAGAATTTCAAGCATTGTTCGAAAGAAGAGGATTTGGGCTATAAGGAGATGCATCATACTTTTTCAATCGCACCAGGTTTTGTTAACTTTCAGGTCGTCAAAGTGGAGACTTCGACGGCTCGCGTGGCCGCGCGAGCGGCCAACGCGGCAGCGCCTCAGTAATTGCGTGGCGGCGCGGCCGTCGCGTTGGCCGCGTGCGCGGTTACGCGAGCCGTCGAACTCTCCACTTTGACGACCCAAAAGTTAACAAAACCTAGTGCGATTGAAAAAGTGTGATGCATCTCCTTATAGCCCAAATCCTCTTCTTTCGAACAGTACTTAAAATTCTGCAAAAGGTTTCCAACGAAAAGTTTTACACGTCGAGGAATTTTAAAAACATTTTCATGAAAAAATTTTAAAAACGGCTAGCATGAAAAAATAAACATAATATCTGATAGAGCAATAAATGCTCTTCCGTGACGTGTTCAGAGTTGATTGAAAACGTTCGGCAGGAAGGCAGCACAAGTATCCAAAAATTATTGTTCTCCTTGAGATACCCCACTTTGACGCTCTATAAGTAAACAAAAATAAAGGAAAATCAAAACAAGCTGTATAGTGTTTCGTAGAAAAATTCCTCTACTTTCAGGAAATATATACGATTTTGCAGGAAGTCGCGAAACGAAGCAGGGAAAACTCACTGTCGGTGGGGTGAATTTTTCTCATTTTTGATTTCAACTTCAAAAGTCAAAAAGTTTTTCAAAATCAAAATCAAAATCAAAATTCCAAGGTTTTGTAAATACCAGATACATGCCATGAAAGAGCAAATAATTCTCTATCGAACGCTCTCTGGATGTTTTTGGAAGCTTCTCTACCAGGCGCACAACAGAAGCTTGAAAAAAACGGCAAATAATTAGTTAACGACCTAATAGATATAGCCTCTGTGCGTACTCTGTTGGCCATACTCTCCCCAAACGCGATTCGATCCCGCAACTGCTACACAATTGCAAAAGGAACGTAACTTGGTATGTAGCGCATGAAGGCAAAAGAAAAACCTAGCAAAGGTACCGATCCCTCGAACCTCAGATTGCAAGTCCTACATGCTAACCACTGATCCACCGTAGTACTATCTGCCGAGGTTAACACCTAGAACCGCTCTCGCCACTAGTTTCTCGCCACTAATAATGGTCAAGATTTTTTCTCCTTTTTTGGACCGCCCATTGCCATTTAGCAAAAACAAACTATACCGTTGTAATCGCCATTCGAAGCTCTACAAAACCGTATAGGTCTCGATTGGAATCTTTGGGGGAAGTTCACTGACCTCCCTCGTAAGTATGTAAGTACAAAAAGTAGAGCTTATCAAAAGTCAATGGAAGAGGCGGTTAGCATCATGGTCGTGGAAGAAGTCACAGATGCCATAACAAACGACTGGGTCAAAATGAGGTGCAGCACATCCTATGCTCACCCGCCAACGGTTGTGACAACGTTACTATACTATTATTATGACACAGAAGATCGTGTGCATTTCTGATTTTGACGTCCGTCATTCATGACTTAAGAAAAACAAGTATATGACCAACAAAGTTGTCATGGATAAGCGCAATTCATTGCCAGTGAGCCGGTAAAGAATTGTGCTTAACTATGGTAAGCTTATTGGAGATGTGAGATGCACACGAATTTTTGGATCACCCTAACGATATTCGTGATTTTTCTTGCAACTTAGTAAAACGCTAGTTGACACGATTCTGCAGCTTTTCGCTCAGTGAAAAGGTCTTCTCACTCATGAGAGGTCAGTTCATGGTACCGAAAGCCAACCTCTCGAATAATCTCCTGCACCACAGCGTCGGTCGCGATCATTATTTCCGAAATGGACTGATCTATCCTATCTGCAACAAAAGAGTGAGCTCGGAAAGCGTAACTGGCCGAATCTTTCCTGACAGCGTAACGCACTTACCATTGCAACGGATTAAATTCCTTGAAGAGAATGTCACACTTGTTCTATTTCGCGTAATGTTGATGAATCCCTGGAAGATACGAAATTAGAATGAATACGGTGGAAATCTCTCAAGCAAGGAATTCTCCACCCTTCCCTTTTACTCTTTCTCCCTCTCCCTATTATTATTCGCTACCGAAAGAGAGAAGCCGCGCTTGTTAAAATGCTAAGACGCGCTACTAACACGGGCATTGTCGGAGGATCGATTACACTCGGTTAAACCAAGCCTTCCATTCCTCCGAGGTCGGATAAATTGGCACCAGACTTATCTGGGACGGTAGAGACACTGGCTTGGTATAGCAGATAGCTTCCCCAAGTCATTGCTTAGGCCAAATACGCATTCATCGTGCACTTGAGCAAGCGAAGGACATTAACGATCACGCACCGACGGCAACGAAACGCTATTAGCATTACTGCATATCCACACATAATGGAAACCTCGAGCAGCGGAGAAAGCAAGCCGGACGTTCTGATTTGGCAAACTCTCGGCAAGCTCCGACTCTGAAAAATACGAGTTTCCAGTTGGTATGAATGAAGCATGGAATACCATCGATACATCACAAAAATATCAGTGATGTGCTCAATATTGCGACTAAATATGGGCTTGATTAACAGTTTGGGTCAAGAAAAGCGCATAAGGCATTAAGTGAATGATCAGAACTGGTTGACCAAGGAAAAATGCTCTCAATACATGGAGTCGAAACGTTTAGATCTAGCTTTCTAATGGGAGACAGAACACATCGAATGTTGATCTGCCCAGTTTTGTGATCCTGCTGACGAAGGATAACCGCGAAAAAAAAAATCCGGAAATGTATCAAGTTTTCACCGGAGTCTTCCATTATACGTTTCACTGTAGAATTTAACCGATCTGTGGAATACAGGAAGCTTTGTCAGGTATAGACTGCGTACTCCACTGTGGTAACCATGACGAAAAATTTACAAGGGCAACCCAAAGCTGCTGAGACAGCATAGCAAGGCGGAACACGCAGGACAAGCATAAGGTACTGGTGATCCAAGAGAATAATCGGTTGGCGAAAAGCAGGAATTTTCGCCGAGTTCATCGCATTCATTCAGCCGCATTCGCTCCCAACCACAGTTTAAGCCACATTCATATTCTGCAGCAGTAGCAACAGTGCTAACTTCACAGTGGACACGACTCTCACAACTCAACTTGTCAGAGCAGAAAAGTGTGAAAATGGCTGTACCGTGGTGCAGGCATCGTGTTAAACAATGTATTTCCATTGAGTACGCGTTTTCTTCAAAAAATCAACGAAATAAAAATTCACCCTGTGCCTTGACATCTCGAAGAAGCTCTTCATAAGCACGCCTCGCAACGTCTAGATTGACCGAAATCCCTTCCTAAATTTTTTTGCAGAACATTTCTGCTGGATTTACGTTCATCGGAAACTCATCGTCAGACCTTAATCGCGTAGCATTTTTTATGTCTGATATTGAGAGAGTTCTTCTTTTTACTCCAAGCTTCATCTTGTTGAATCTTGTCCAACAACACCTCCCTAACTTTGTCAATGCGCTCATCGCATAGCAGCTGAAAAATGACGAACAATTAGTCATTTATATAGTCTAGGATTTAATCGATTAGATATTGCAAAATGTTACCTCACACTTCTCCTTCAGGAGAGCGCTTTTGAAGTTCTTCATTAGGTTTCGCAACGGGTCCACAACACAGATAACTTGTTTCAAACGAAGCAACTAAAAAGGAATCTATCTTGATTTCTCAAAAATCGGAGTTTTACTGGAGACTACCTTTTATTGACTATACGGAGAGGTACTGCATGCTCTGGGAAATTTTTTCTGTTGAAGTGCCTCAGTCAAGCCTTTTTGTGTGTGCGGCATGGACAACATCATTATAAATGTCATCTCACTCAGTAATTAACGTCAATTAGGAAAACAACTAACATATGTCCCGTCCGCTGTCAGTGTTTTGCGAATAACCTAGCATCTCCAAATATATAAGTCACACAACTAACATACTGTCTGACGAACGCCATGTCGGACAGCGGCAGCTGAGAGAAGGATGCCCTTCTTAGCGTCGTAGAAGCACAAAGCTACAGAGGATTCATACCGCTGCTCTAGTGGAGTTTCAATTTTCTCAGAAGTTGAATATTTTCGAAACAAAATCAATAAATATTATTCCTTACGTTGTGAGAGACCAATCGTGAAAAAAGCAGCTAGCTCAAGCTCACCGACATCATTCAGAAGTCAAGCGATAGATGCAATATTGTAATCTGATAGAAGAGGGTTCCCATTATTCTGTCACTGTGGCCTTAACACTTAGCACCAAAAACCGTATCCGTAATAGATCACAACTCGACATAATCCACAGATATTCCCGAAGTTCATGTCGAACTGACTGAGGTAGGTTAGAAGGGGAAGGAGTTGTCTCGTGTCGTCAGACTCCGACAGTGTTGACCGCTTAGATGTGTAAACTTATTGCCGCAATGTTTTCTAGTAATGTACATACATGGACATACATGTTAACTGCTGCTTAAGTTTAGCAAAAATGAAGCTAGGCAGTGTCACAAACAGCAGCTACTGCGCAGTTTGTTGTGACTTTCGTATCCAACTGGTTTAAAGCACAACCAACAACGAAGTACAACAGGGCATAAATTGAACTTATCCTACTCGGTAACCTCTTTTATAGGGTTCAGCTCAAAAACGAATTAGTTCGTGATATCAACAATCAGCCATTCTGTAATCGCAAAGTTGCGATATACCGGCCGAAGATGACTGGCTTCCTCGTTGAATCGTGGAAGAGCTTCTTCATAAGTTGCATGCAGATTTTCCTTCGTTTGGGAGGTCCGCAGTTTGGCTTCCTTCATTGTGGCTGTCTTCAATTTCAAATGGAATAAGAAGATTAATTGGCCTCCTCAGAATATGGTTCTCTGATCGTACTTCCACTTCTGTTTGCGAGTTGATCGCCGTTATGCTTCCTGGAGTGGATCGTTCGTGTTTGGTCATTCTTTGGTGACATTCTTGTGTGTACGTGCTTGGAAATTCATCTGCCAAACTCTCCACAATCCTTTCGTGAGTCCGCAAGAATTCTCCAGTGCTTTGGTTGCGTGGTCTCTCGATCTGAGAAGAGAGAGATCCTCTGGGGCGGTAGGTGGAGTGCTGGTCGTACTGATGGTTTAGCATTATGTTCCTTACTGGCTGGCCGGGGTTCGTGTTGGGTGATTTTCTTTTGCGGAATTTAGTGGAGGAAGCGAGTTGTGTTGGAAGGACTTGCTGTGGGGACACCATCTGATATGGTACGTCTCCTTGTGAAGGAGCCTTGAGCTGCTACGACGTCTATGGGATCCGAGTTGACGAGGTGGAGGTCTGTGGAGTTGGAGGTTGTGGTGAAAATACGTTGGGTGAGGAAGCGAACTGTTGCATTTGCGGAATTTCAACATTCTGCTGCGATGGGGTTCAACTGGAGAGTGGCATTTGTGGTGGGAAGTGATGTTGTACTAGGACTAAATGGGGTGGTCGTGGAGAAGGTTAATCTTGAGACCGCTGCTTCTGTGCTCCCTTTGTGTAATCAATAGTGTCAGACGGTTTCCGATACGTCGACGTTTTTTCGTCTGAAGACGTTCTACTGTAATGAGTCCGAAGTATCCATCCATCGTTTACGCATTTCAGTTCCTTTTCCTGTACCGGTTCATCCTTCTGTCCTTTACCATGGTGTGTGGTAGGAATGCGTTCAAAATCCGTATTCGAATTTGGTATGCTAACTTTCAAAGGTTTTGGTCTGGAAGGATCCGTTCGATGATTTTTCTCGTTGGTACTTGTGGCGGTTTTCCTTCCAAAGACAGTTTCGGAGTGTTTACGAGTTCTCGAGGTGGATAAGTGTTCACTGCAGATGGACTTTTCGAATGCTTCGTATGGATATTGTAGTGCGACTTGGATGGATGATTGGACCTCTTCTATCCTTTAGAAATCTTCGTCCTAGTCCTTTTATTTGGATTCTTGTTCTTACTAATACAATTTATAGCCAGTGAAGCCTTTGAAGTCTCTGAAGCCCTTCTCTTTCGCCGCTTTCGTTGCCTGGATCTCTCATAGATCCTCTCTGAGCTGTCTATATTTTTCGCAGTCATATCGGAAACCTCCCCTGAAGCTGCAAGGACTGTTGCAGTACCGCTCTGTATCGGTTGGTCATCTCTAGTTGTCGCTATGTTGGACATCGTTCCAGATGACATGTATCTGAATGCTGTAAAGATAAGGTGGAGTCCAGAGGGGAGCTTGAGGATTCGTTGCTTCATCAATTCCCAAAGTTGGTCACATCCTATCAGGATTTCTGGGTTCCATGAATGCATGGACGTGTTTGCCAATTTGATTCCTTTTTGTTTGATGAACTTGAGGTGCTTGTCGGAATGGTGGGTGACTGAGACGCTGTTCGTGATAACGTCGGTTTTGAACATTGTAAATTCCATAACCTTGCCTTGCTCGTCTTTTAATTTGACAAGAATAATGTCGTAAACTTGTTCCTTCGCTTCAATTGATCCAAGCGTAGATAGATGGAGGGTTTGCTGTCCAACACAAGGTAATTGTAGCTTATCCACGATACATGTATGTGACTGTATAAAGGATAGCTCTGATCCCGTGTCTAGAAAAACTCTCACAGTCTGTGTGTCCCGGGGGCCAATGATTTCCGTAGTTTCAGTGAGGAGCTGAGCCCTTTGCAGATTGCTCGTTGATCTGCAGTGCAGCTTGTCTGTCCTTTGCTGGTTGGTCTTCGGCGTCATTGTGTTGACGTGTCACGAAGTTTAGAGGGGGACTTCTCCTTCGGTTGGAGTCTGTCTGTGCTGTGGTAGGTTGCCGTGATGGCGAGTGGGATGATTGATTGCTGTGAATATTTGTATGCATTCGTGGGTAGGGTTGTTGGTTGTTGGGTACCTCCGCATGGTTTCGTTGGAACGGTGGGTTGGAATCGTGAAGTGAAGTATGGTGTTTACGTCCGCAGATTCTGCAACCTCGTTTGTTGCACTCCTTTACGCGGTGATCTGAGTGTCCGCAATTGGTACACAGTTGGTGTTGGTTGAAATGAGCATATCGATCTTCAGGAAGAATCACATACATTCTGTGGAGCTGTGTGTGAATTCTTTACAATACAGACATTGAGGTTTTCTGTTTGGCTGGCGTTGGACTCGGGGAGGGTAGGTTTCGTTGTTCTGCGAAAATTTGGGACTTGAAGCATTGCTACGCATGGCATAGATATCTAGGGCTTGCGCTTCTTCTATGAATTGCTTCTTGGAAATTATACTGTCCAGCTCCGAGTACATGCAGTTCCAGTTCCAATCCTTCGACCTGCTGAGCTCAGATTTCTTCTCAAAGATTTTGAGCTGGATTCCACTGTTGAACTTCCTGGATATTTGCGTAAGAAGTCTGTGGTTGACATCCTATTTCTTTGTGGCCAATTGTGCCATTGTCGTAGCACTCTCATCAAGGAGCTTCCTTCGGTGATGGGTTGATGAGCCTTTCGCCCTTATCAGCTCGAGTTTTCGATAAAGTTGGTCGATAACTTGCTCATTATTGCTATAGCGCCTTTGCAACCACTGAATTCCTTCATAGTAATTAGCATCAGTAATCTGGAAACGTTGAATTGCTTCCTTAGCATCTCCTCTCAGAGCTTTCAATAAGTGATTGAACTTGAGCATTGGCGCTATCGATTGGTCATGTATGTAGCATTTATATTGTTGCCAAAAATTTTCTCACTCCCAGTAGTCTTCGGAGAAAGTTGGAATTTCTAGAGGTGGGAGTGGAGGAAGATAGTGGCCGTGGTAAGGCGTTGCTGTGAATGTATCCCTTGGTGTTGATAAGGCTTCATTCTGAAGTGAGGTTGGGGTGGGTGTGGGTGTGGTGGAAGCCGGATGGTGGTCCATGTTGTCCTTCGAATGTGCCTGTATTGACCGGAATGCTATGCAACGTGACTATGCGTACCTTAGTCCTTGTGTTGCGTTTGACAGGTTCTTGGTCGTTTGTTCAGTGGTCCGGAGTCGTCGTTGATCCGATGCACCAATTCTTGTTGTGACTTTCGTATCCAACTGACTTATTGCACAACCAACAATGAAGTACAACAGAGCATAAATTGAACTTATCCTACTCGGTAACCTCTCTTATAGGGTTCAGCTCAAAAATGAATTAGTATCAATCGTGATATCAATAGCGTTACTTGTTCGTGATATCAACAATCGGCCTTTCTGTAATCGCAAGGTTGTGATACAGTTCATTTGTTGAGGCATTGCGGGCCCCGAGTGAGGAGCCTGTGTCAGGCCACTTTCTCCGACGCTGACAAGTAGAGCATTGATTTTCCAAGGTGAGGATTTTCCACCTCGGGATGTTAATGTTGATTAAAAGGCTAAGAATGGTAACACGTTTCATATAGATGGTCGGCACTGTGACTACGTTTCCTGCGCTCGGGATTGCAGTCTCATTATTCAAAACAAGAAACCTGCGTCAAGTTGTAGTCTCCACTTTGCACAGTGGCATCTCGAGGCGATCCAACTAAAACGCCAAAGAAATTGTCCAAGTCCTTGGTAGATCCCATGATATAGCGCAGCTTCTCCAGTAACTGAAAGCTTCTGTTTACATAATAAAAGCGAATATCTAGAGAAGAGACCAGTTAACAAGACAATAGAATAGAAATTCTTCACAGCTGAAGATCCGACGCGCAGCTTCTCAATAAGGCCACCGAAACATATCAATGCAATCAAATATGGGGAAATTCGATATTTTGAACGACTTTGAAATTACTGCTCCACCACTCAGACAACTTTCATAAGAGGTGTGGCGGAGAACAATCAAGACCAGAGCCTAGATTCATGAATGGTATACGTGGCATGCATCCTGAAATATGTATACCCTGGATGTTATTCATAAACGTACATGGCACCGTTTATGGGGGTTAATACAAGGTCTTGAGACGCTTCGCACTCGGAAGTGAAGCGGCGAAGTAATTAGGAAAGACAGCGCAAAGCAAGCAGCAAAGTAGCAAAGCAGACAAGGGGGTATTCATGGTATCCTGTTATACAGCTGTAGCTGCGGTGATTCGGAGATCAGGCGTTCTATTGTCATCTTTCATCTTCAAGAATATCAAGGGAATAGCCATAGTGATCGCCTTTTTTACGCCTTTGGTCGTACAAATTCTCGATTTCCTTGGTGGCGGTTGTCTGCCAGTATGTGCCTACCGTATGGGCAAAAGTTCTCCTCGTCTTTTAAAAGTAGTGTTACCTACCAGTCGTTTCCAGGAACAAGTTCTGCGTCGTGCGCCACGCTTACGTTTTTCTCCTTACAAAGGCGTATTTATACGCAAATCATTAACACTGGAGGAGAGTATTCGAATGCGTGATGAACGGAGCAAAACTAGATCTCTGTCGGCTCGCAATGATCGCAATAGCGATTCGCAGCATTCAATGCCAGTCTCGAATTCGCCACCTCCTCATGCTCTTGTTGATGTCACATTACGGTCTCCTAGTTCGTTAAACCGCTAAATCCTCGCAGGTTTTCTAGCGTGTCTCGATCATATTTTAACCGATGTCTGCTGGCAAATGTAAGGTCGTTGGTAAGAAACTCTGATTCATTAGTGCAGTACTTTGCAATCACGACTTTGATTCGTTTTTCATTACAGAGTCCTGCTCAACTCAAAAATTGACTTGGACCTTCTTTTAGGTATCGCATGCAGCCAGTATACCGGTTTCCGCTGTGATAGAAAATTCAAAAAGGGTGATGTTGTAATCAGTTTAATCAAACAAAATTTCTCTGGTCAGGCTATCTACAAGGAGTCAGTCCCCAATTCGTACGAAATTTTGGTTTGTGACATTTCCGTTCATTCCAAATGTGTCCGATTTATTCTGGTATATAGAGCACCAGATTGTAACGCAAGCAATACCTATCAATTAATCAAAGCTTGCGGCGATTTTGTGAGCGTAAGAGATTCGTGCGTTCTCCTCGGCGACTTCAATCTACCGGAGTTACTTTCGGACACGAAGGATAGCTATACTCGAAAATGTCAGGACTTTCACGATTTCATGAGCAACCATAATTTTAAACAGTACGTTACGCCACCCACTAGGTCAAATAACTTCTTAGACCTCATTTTTTGTAATGATCATTCTCTGGTCCTTAACACTAAAGTGTCAGCTCCCATTGGGAATAGTGACCATTCATCTCTTACTTTCGATTTAAATCTTTCCTCTTTGCGAGATACCCCTAAATGGAGGCGGGATTTCAAGAACGCAAATTACGCGGATATTCGAAACTACCTTGACAACGTCGAGGGTGTTTTCAATTGTGTACTTCTGTGGACGCCGCGTATGAACTTTTTATAGCCATATTACATCAAAGTATAGACTTCTTTGTCCCCTGGCGAAAAACCAACACTGACCAATGCTTCCTGCCGGATTAGCTAAGTAAACAACTCAGCTATCGTCGTGCTGTATGGAAGAAAGCAGTGAGTGAACCCACTACTTATAATTGGGAACGGTATAAGAAAGTTAATAGAAAAACAGAAAACGCTTTACGCGAATATTTTGCCATCTTCCTATTCTCTCACGCCGGACTTTGTCCCACTTTCTTTTATCAAGAACATAATTTAATCTTTAGGTTATCCACTCGAATATATTTTCAACCTTAGCATGATGAGAGGTGAGGTGCCCTCCCGCTGGAAGCACGCACTGGTTACGCCTGTACCGAAGAAGAAGCAATCTAATGACCCCAACACTTACCGGCCAGTAAGCTTGACCTCCGTTTTTGCTAGACTTTTCGAAAAATTAGTGAGAAAAGGTATCCTAGCATATTTTGAAGCTTATGATGTCATATCGCAAAATCAGTTTGGTTTTTTGAGTGGTCGATCAGCAGAACTTGCAGTTTTATCGTCCTTGACCGACTGGACCAGAGCACTAGAAAAAAAGAAAAAAGTGGACGTAGTTTTCTTTGACTTTAAAAAAGCATTCGATAAAGTCCCTTTTGCAAAATTGATTCACAAGTTGAAGCTCGTTGGGATTCATCGCACGGTAGTTACATGGATAAGTAGTTTTTTGTCGAACAGGACGTATCAAGTCCGTATCAACAAAGCCTTCTCTTCGGTATATCACACCAGTAGCGGACTACCACAGGGTGGAGTGCTTTCACCCATACTATTTCTGATATACACGTTCCAAATTCCTTCAAAGATTGTATCTTTCGACGTTAGGTGTAAGATATATGCAGACGATATAAAAATATATAAGTGCATTGAATCTCCGGCTGACATAGATGAGCTCCAGGCTGCCATCAACTATATCAGTGAATGGTCGACTCGATGGGATCTTCCCCTTTCAGTGGAAAAGACCTTTGTGCTACTGTAAGGGGCGAAGGGAAATAGTTAACTTGGTGAGTGTTAGAATCATTTACTCTGCTCATTGTGATACTTTTCCCCTCCGCGCTTCTTCGCTTTCTCACCTCTCGGTCTTTGTTTTTGCAGGGTACGGTCGCCGACTGGTGGGCGAGGCTTCTGAGGCGAGGAGGAGGAACGACGAAGGAGTCAGAGAGAGAGGACGCACGGTCTCTCGGACAGCGGCGCAGGCCACATCTTCCTCCTGATCTCTTCTTCCTTTCGGTCTCAGTGTTCGCAGTGGCTCCTTGATGTGATTGTCGGATTATTCGTGTTTATGAACTATGCCGTTTGATATTTGTCGTGTTGAGTTATGATGAGTTGATAAATGTGATTTCTGAAATGTGTGGGGCGGCCGCCAGAGGCAAAAGTGTTGTGTTGGTCGTCTGCGGGTACCCGTGTAGGAATTAAGTAAATCCCGGAGCAAAGGATTTCAGTAGATGTAAGGGGCGAAGGGAAATAGTTAACTTGGTGAGTGTTAGAATCATTTACTCTGCTCATTGTGATACTTTTCCCCTCCGCGCTTCTTCGCTTTCTCGCCTCTCGGTCTTTGTTTTTGTAGGGTACGGTCGCCGACTGGTGGGCGAGGCTTCTGAGGCGAGGAGGAGGAACGACGAAGGAGTCAGAGAGGGAGGACGCACGGTCTCTCGGACAGCGGCGCAGGCCACATCTTCCTCCTGATCTCTTCTTCCTTTCTGTCTCAGTGTTCGCAGTGGTTCCTTGATGTGATTGTCGGATTATTCGTGTTTATGAACTATGCCGTTTGATATTTGTCGTGTTGAGTTATGATGAGTTGATAAATGTGATTTCTGAAATGTGTGGGGCGGCCGCCAGAGGCAAAAGTGTTGTGTTGGTCGTTTTTCGGGTACCCGTGTAGCAATTAAGTAAATCCCGGAGCATGGGATTTCAGTCTACCTATTACGCGCAGTACAAGTCCTTATACCTCAGAGTATCGCATAGATGGAACAACTCGCCCATAGTAAACATCGTCCGTGATCTTGGCTTCCTTATAAATAGTTCACCGGATTTCTCGGAGCATATAAGAATGATAACAAATAAAGCCATTGCAAGGACGTACAATTTGTTTAAGACTCTCAAATCCAGCAACCCAAAAGTTTTGCTTCGTGCATACAAAACATACGTACGTCCTGTAGTTGAAAACGGAACTACTATTTTCAACCCTACGAAGAGAAAGAATATCGACTTACTTGAGAGTGTCCAAAACAACTTCACTCGCAAAATGGCTATGAGGTGTTTCAAGCTGGATTACACACTGATTCCCAACGGTATTGATCGAGCGCGGCAAATGAATCTACCGTCGCTTCAAAAGAGGAGAATGAAAAATGATATTCTCATGTTGTTCAAAATTCTTAAAGGTATAGCAAAGGTCACACTCAGTGAATTTCTCGTTCTAGAACAGGGTACTGCTAGGACTAGGCAGGGAGGAATAAGACTTCCTGACTCCTCGGCGAAGACTCAGATCAGAGCAAATTTTTCTTTCCAATAGAAATCTCCGGCTGCTCCGTCCCCTCCTTAACACGTTGACGACAGCGCCTTTTCCGCGTGTCTGGCGCGTGGGACCAACCGATTTTCTAGCGCGCCGAGGCTGTGGCATGATGCCGGTATACGGCGAATTTTTTTTCAAAATGGAAGTGAATAGTAAATCCTGTAGACTACATGTACAGTTCTGTAATATCGGGGATTGTGACTATTACTTTTTTTGCAACGAAAATAGAAAAATGATAGCTGGAAGCTTTTCGAATTTCCGTTTTCCCTATCCAGGTGAAAAGGAAATTGTTATTAGTTTATTGTTCATTATTTGTTTATTCTAATAATCAATATTTGTTTGTATTTATGTGTTTGTTTCAGTAAACAGTATTTGTTTGCATTTATTTGTTTCTTGCAATGACCATTATTTGTTTTTGCTTGTAAAGAAAACTAGTGCACAATCAAAAATTCCCGTAAATCAGAAGCTAAGAATTGTTTTTACGGACCACGAGGTTTAGACTGATTTCTAATCATGAGGTATTTGGTGGCCAGACAAATATTTCCCAAAAAATCGGGATAAGTCAGAAAAATAAATTTCAAAACTGTGACGCAGCATTGCGTCACACGGTCCCACGCGGCCTAATACGTGTGACGCAGCATATGTGTCACACGGTCGTCAATGTGTTAAGGACGGTGCTTTGCAGATGTCCACTAAGAGCTTCAGCAAGTATCTCGACCATCGACTATAACCTCTATTACCTCTGGTAACCTTCCCCATTTTCTCCATGTTTTAGCCTGTCTTCACCTGATGCCGTTGCAGTGTCTTTCAGTTTCTTTGTCAGTTTCTTTTTTATTTTTCTCATATTACGCCTGTTGTTTTAAATCCCTGATATCCCGTTCATATACATCTCATGCCACCAAAAAGAGTCATTAGTTGTGTTTCTGTTCAGTTCAAGATTTACTGCTTTGTTATCTTTTACACGTGAATGTAAGCGTTTCACGTCCCAATAAAGTAAAAAGTAAAGTAAATTTCGCCGATCGTTTATAGGTGGGAACGATTGCAACTATTTCTTGCTGTTGCGGATTTCCCTGTGTAAGATAGCACATTCTCTCACGGCTCTGCAGCTGCTATCGGATGCGAATGGGCCACCTAACTCAGTTGATGTCGTCTTCATCAGTTTTCGTAGAATAAAAAGGTAAAGATAAAGGTGTCCGCGTTGATCAGCCCGCTGAAGACGCGCCGCCGCATTCCTGTTCCATTCAGAATCGTAAAGTCACGGTGAACGCACGTGGCCTGGGGCCGTATGCTCGTCTCACCCGAGATTTCTGGGGGATGGGGGAAGGGGAGGAGCCAGCCAGTAAGAGCACATCAAACACGGGCCGGATCCAATCATACTAGCTGGCTCCTCCTCTTGCCCCATCCCCCAGAAATCTCGGGTGAGACGAGCATACGGCCACTGTACAATGACTTGCGTGCCCAGCCGCACTACCAAGCCAGTTTTTATCTTCCCAGATAAGTCTGGTACCAATTCACCACATCCTGGATGGACTTAGAGTTGCCGAGGCAAGCGACCGCACAACAAGATATGGCAGGACAATGTTAAGCGAGAAGGTAAAAATGCAAGTGTTGATCAGTCCCTTGAGGACGTTTATCAGATCCTTAAGGACGCTCCCTGTTCCAGGTTCGTAGAGGCACGGTGAATACGTATGTGGCCTGTACAGTGACTTTCAAGAATCAGCCGCAATACTACTCGGAGAGATAGAAAATATGGTTAGCCTGAGGCGGGATCGATCGACCGTGTGAGTGTCAGTAGCGCCTCTAACCGCTGCACCACGCCCGACACTATTCGTTTTCGTAATCTATCGATAATAAGAAATTACTACTAACATGCGGATTTTTTGATAACTCCTCCACAGCGTCCAGTCTCTGGTCAATTACATCTTGATCTCCAGATGGCTGAAGAAGGTTGGAACGAAGCAGCCGCGCACCTCCCAAAGTTTGAGTGAAATCAATCACAGAGAGCAATGACACCTCCTGCTATAAAACAAAATCATCTCGTAAAGTAAATATCACTTACAACAGCAGTCAAAGAATCTCATACTTTTTTGCCTTTATGTCCGCTGTCTAATTCGAGGTTTTTCCATGAACTCACATCTAGAAACGTTCAAATTTGGCCAAAAGGTAAAAGCGATGATAACATGCGACACAGTTTAGCACATTTCTCGAAAATCAAAATGCAAAATAATAAATAAATAAATAAATAAATAAATAAATTTATAATTAATAAAATAAAAACAGCAGCTTGGCGTCAACGCACTAGTTCGTCGAACACAATAAAATTTGCTATTTCTAAATATTTTAAAATTTCAAACAAAAATGAGTCAAACTTCCCTAAGAAGCAGGACTTCTCGATGTCACGATACACAAACTGTAGAGTTCTTGACGCAAACGCTATGTTGTGAATGTGTTCCACATATTTTATAAGAGCAGCACAACTTTCCATACAGAACTGCCTAAATTTCTGGTAATATTTGTTCAATAACAGATAAATGAATACGAGAGATGACCAAAACGTTCACTTTTTGAGTACACTGCTGTCGCAGTTGGATACTTCCATGTTTGCTAGCAGCGTAACCAATTCGGCACCACGAGAATGATTGAAGAATCTTAAAACATTCAATCAACAAACTAGCTGTGAAGCGAAATGTAGAGCCACGAACCTTCTGTGAATATTGGTCACAGTGGCATTTGGTAGCGATGAACGTATCATTTCCGTCAAAATAGCATTTGTAGATCTCTCGTGGAAGCTTTCGGGGACAAGTACCTGGCAAATTCAGAGCTTTTAACCCGGTAGCAATTACGTATATCCATCGACAACTACAATTCACGCTAAAATGTACGTCAGGACAGGCCAAACTTCTTTCCATCAGTGCGCAATTCATCAATAAATTAGTTTCCTCCCTAGAAACAAGCAAACAAGCCTTCCTACTACGCGGCGGAACTGCTGCTCAAGTCGCCGTTTCGGCCTTCTACGCAAGTCTTGTAATAGATCAGCTGATCCCGTAGAGATGAAGGACGTCATCAGCTTAGTCGAGGATCGGTCGCTCGACCGTGAAGGTCAGAATAGCGCTTGTAAGCACTGCACCACGCACGCCTTATTGATAATTGTAGAGAACACTCAATCATTTAGACGAAGGATATAGCACGGGAATGATGTTCGACGGAAGCGAAAGCAGAAACAGAGCACTTTTCATCATGAACCATCACGCTTGAATGGTTAAAAGCTTTTAGCAAAACACCAGATTGAAAGTAAGACTGATCACAATGGAGTCGCTTCTACCGTAGACGCCATTAAATCAAAATCGACTGAATAGAAAGGTAGCTGTTCTTTACCGTTGACGCTTTGCATACCTCAAAAGGCTCAGCAATGCGAAGCTTCACTTTGAGGCGTGTCAGCGCTGCTGAATCCATGAACTCATTTAGCTCGATATCAGCACGACGTACGTCCATGATGGCAACACCAATTGTTCCTTTGAAGACTCCACGGCCTTCAGAAATGGCTGAAATTTAGGAGACTCAGCAGACTGTCATCGGAGTTTTTTTTTATCTTAAGAAGAATCAACCTCAAGAGGTGAAACAAAATAGCGCACTATAACAACCACAACAAGCCAGAACAACCCTTGTATCCCACTGATCCGATTTTTTTCGCATATGTTGAGGTTTTGATGCTGATCGCATTACCCAGGCAAACAGTATCCATTGGACATACTCCATTCTTGGACGTTCGTCTCTTACCCATCGTTGCTTATCTCGTCATTTTTTGGAAATGAGTTGCCATTGCTATTTGAAATAAGTTTTGTTATAAGTTTTTATCAAGTTATGTTATTGAAACACAAGCACCATCCATCCACCATACTAGGTTCAATAAAATGACAAGTAACGATGGACAGCGACAATGCCAAATTCAAGCTGAAGCTCCTACCAATGAAAAAGCTGCAGATCAGTTTTTTTTAGCACATCTTTGCGGTTTACTACTAGGTGTGCTAGAATTAGATGTTTTAGTGACGGTGCTCGGATAGTTGCCAAAATTTCGGCCCACGTTGGGTTCGAATCCGCGCTCTAGGGCCTAGCCGCTCTGTGACCCGCCATGTTACACCTAGTATAATTCCAGTAATTTCAGATCTAGTAGAGATCTGAAACTGCCTACCAGCCACAGTGCACGGCTTCTCGATACTAGTTTCGTTTCCTCGCGTTCGATTGGTATGAGACGAAGTTGAGTTGAGAAAACGATTTTTCCCTCGTGACGATTCTTTCAGTGACGACGACAGATCCATAGCTCGATCGAAAGAGAAGCTAGAACGAGAAAACGAACCCATGTCGGAGCTGGAACAGCAATTATATTCATTTGTATTATTACGCACTTTGCTTATAAAACGAAGCACGGTGTGGTAGAAAAAATAACAAAACGATACAGCTATCATTAAAAAATTTAAAAATATTTTGGTATCACGAATAACATAAAGAGGCCGTCGCGGTTTTCAAACAACGGCGGAATGGATTACTGTACGTAGATGAGCGTCCACTCATACATTAGGCAAACTTAATAAAGTAAGCCAAAAGTCATGATCAAGTTTCCCAGCAATGAGAGCAACGATCTGAACTAGGAACTCTTCGATGCAGGGAGAAGAGCACTACAAAACTGTTCACCACTTTGCATTGGCACCTTTGCATAATGTTGCAATGGCTCCAGAAATGCATCATCATTTTGTCATGCTGGTCAGGTTTTGGAACGTCTTCTGCCTTTCCATGTCGACACAGTGGGCACGTCGGAGTTGATCAGAGTAGAACACCCACATATCACCCCCAATGACTAGAGTGACAGTTCAGCCAGTCATTTGTGCGCTTGAGACTGAGAAGAGAAGCTGTCGCATCTATTCCGCGATCCATGTCACGCTGGGTCGTCGCTTGAGGTATCCATCGACCGAGTTAACTAACCTTACTGATCGACTTTAATCCATGATCCACTGATGGCTGAGGAACACTAATTGTAAGGGCGTCTAATAATTCTAGTGTGGTTAGACGCTGCCTCCACCTCGCTCCTCAGTACGTATGGATCCAACTCCGCCGAACGTTCTGGCTTACCCTTGTTCTTGATGATGCAGTAGCCGCTTTTTTAATATCGAGAACCAAGAGCAGACGTTGATTCAAACAGAAGCGCTTTCCTAATAAACCTCTTTCAAGAGTTTAGTTTGCATCGTGATCAGATAGGAAGACGAAAAGTATGAAGTTCTGAATTTTGGAATAGGACACGATGCAGCAGTAGACCATTTTGTAGTTCTTCTCTTCCTCTATCTAATGGTACCATATAATGGAGGATGCTCAGCGTGCTCCAAAGGACAAGTACCGACAATGAGTAGGATCTCCGGTGGTTGCGATCACTCCACAACCGGTTAGCGGTAGAGGTTTCTTGCCTTTTTTAGACCGCCAACTTGCATGTAGCAAAAACAAACTATACCGTTGTAATCGCAATTCGATGCTCCAGAAATTATTATGGGTCTCGGTGTGAATCTTCGGCGCACGCTGAGCAACCTCCCTCGTTAGACAGTTTGACGGATGACCTCATTGGTGGGAACTGTGATCTTTAATCGGAACACGTGCAAATGCCCGATTACTTATGATCCAACCTGATAAATTATGCTTATCTTTTCCTCTGAATGATCCCCCACTAAAAACTCCGCGGGACTCAAATCTGGGCTGTTGGGCATCCATTGATCATTCGTGAGGTACCCACCGAAGTTTCCCTCCAGAAACGATATCATGTATTTCGCCCCATGGCTATGTGCCCAAACCTGCTACGAGATCATATTTTTATGAGTTTCTTTCCAAGATGATGTAACGTTCTCCAGTACCAGATTCTGATATCCGTCACCATCAAATTGTCAATATTAAAACAAGTGGTGTCCCGCCGGTTGCAAAAAGACCTCCCATAGTCGCACAATGATGCCACAAGTAAAGAGGGGCCTTGCTACAGCTTCTCGTGTCCTCGGCATGAGATCAAATTGGAGACGGGTAGACATTCAAGTCGGGAATATACTGCATACTTTTACAAATAAACCTTAGCTGTTACCTCTGTCAGATTGGTAGACTATATTCAAGCGATCAATTCAGTATCGGCAATTCAGGGTGTCCAATTCTGGTCACAACTACTATTCCTAGTGCATATGCGTTTTTTGAAAAAAATGCGGATTTTATACAAGATAGCGAGCATCAATCGAAAAACAAGACCTATCGTTAGTTGAAATAGCATGAGTTTTCAAAGATTTAGAAGTTAAAGAGCAGCTGTTCAGCTGTGACTGAAAAGTGCTGGTGCGCATAGATGGTCCAGATGGACCATAATAGTTGAAGAAAGAACACTCGAGTACGACAATAACACAGCAAGACTCCTGAAACTGTCATTCTATTGTCTGGAAAGATCATCTACGCATCCTTATTCTTCTTTACAGAGCTTTGACTTAGCAAGCCAACTGTGTTTCGGCGTAATTCAGCGGAAAGATTCAGTCCAAGGCAGCAATTTCCATCCAAAGCCAGGAATTTCTTATCCACTTTTCCAGCGGCAGTGGGCGTCTTCGTGCAGGAATCGTATGAAAATGTAGTTTGATCTATAAGTTGGATACTTCCAGAAAACTGATCGTGGAGTATACGTTCAAAAATCACGCACATTACCGAATAGAACAAATTGTAGAATTCAACGACGAGAAGTGAAAAAGCAGCTACGACCGATTCATGCGACGGAGTATCGTCCATGGTTCGGAAGTGACGCCCGCGGCGTTTGCGCGGGAAATTCAAATCGCGACGCGGAGCGTTCGGCGAGGCGTCCTGGTGATCTATTCGAAGGGGCAGAAGTTCGTCAGCTCTTGTCTCGAATCTACAATCTTACTCATTATTACAAACGCGGATACATTTCGATTTACTCGGAACTTCTCAAATTTTCAAGCGATCTTTGGTATATCTTGTTCCTGTTAATGTTCCTTTTAGGGCGCAAATCCATGTTTGCTCAATTACCTAGATAATTCTCCGTTCTGATAGATTTTGAGCCGGCTTGAGAATCACTGGAATTTTTTGTATCAATTTATTTTGTGATACAGTTTCAGAGTAGCATCTCGTCCGTTCAGAATAAAGGTTTTTAGAGGAAGCCAGAGATTGTTGAACGAATTTTATTATGCCGACGTGTCGGCGAAACTTGGTTAAAGTTTCATTGCTGCTTTCTAGCTCTTCTGCTTCTATGGAGGCTTTTTGTCGACGAAATTGTCCTGGTCGTGTGGGATTCAGATGTTTCCGAAATCGAAGCATCTCAAGCGACATCGCCGGATCATTGACCTAATGAAAGGAGTTTAATATTAGGTCATTTCATAAGTACTTGCCGTTTTTTTCGACATCCTTCTGTGCGTTTAGTAGGAAAGCTCTGGCAAAGAGCTGACCACTGTTCAATAGAAAATTGTTTGCAGTTTTAGAATATGTGTTCCGTTTTGATGAATACTCAGAATTTTGCTAATTTTTTTACCAGTGAAACGAAAAATGGAATTTCGCAAAAATAGCCCTTTGCGGCATGGAATTTTTTCCAGAAAAAGTGAAACATTTTGCAGATCTTTGCACACTGTTCGAAAGAGAAAATCCTCTCCTACAAAACGTTGTATTGCGTTTTTTCGTTGCTTTTGGTTTTGATAACTTTAAGGTCCTCAAGTCGAGTGACCCAAAAGTCGTTATTTATTTTCGGACTCAACGCTAGCTCTTTGTGTGAAAGTTTTTGCAATTATTCATACATGTCTTAAGTCAGGATTCCTTGCCCTATCAGAAAATCTGTGTAGTTTTTCATGTCACTGTATTTTAAATGAAATTTAACAACCACGACTACCACTTGTTCGAAGCATCATTAGTCTTTTTGTTGAGATAGTTTTGCTAAGCAACATATACTGTTCGAAAAAGGAAGACTCGCTCTATAAGATAGCATATTAGACGATTTTATGCATATCGAATTGAATACGTTTTTAGCCCCTTGAAAGTGGCCCTAAACGAGCCCTCTCGTGGCACCGATGCCGCGCGGGTCGTCCAACGCGACCGTCGCGCGATAACGACTTTTGGGTCACTCGACTCGAGGACCTTAAAGTTATCAAAAACCAGAAGCAATGCAAAAACGCAATACAATGTTTTGTAGAAGAGGATTTCCTTTTTCGAACAGTGTGCAAAGATCTGCAAAATGTTTCACTTTTTCTGGAGAAAATTCCATGCCGCAAAGGGCTATTTTTGCAAAATTTCATTTTCCGTTTCACTGGTTAAAAAATTGGCGAAATTTTGAGTATCCGTCGAAACGAAACACATATTCTAAAACTGCAAACAATTCTCTATCGAACAGTGTTCAGCTCTTTGCCAGAGCTTTCCTACTAAACTTACAGAAGGATGTCGAAAAAAACGGCAAGGACTTATGAAATGACCTAATATTCGCTGCCTGGATTCTTGAAAAGCGGTCATGACGAAATTTATTTGAGGTTGAACGTACGCAGACTCTTCGGTTTAGTCATTCTGATAAATTAGCTTGCCCTCCTACAAGAAAATAGCTTGGTGTGTCAAAACCTATCACGCCATCGGACAGTCTCATATTACTATTCATTGGGAGAGGTGAGAGCAGCACTGTTTCCACCGCAAAAAGCCGTGTATTACGATTCATCTTGTATTTTCCTATTTTTTTTATTCAGTGGTACATATTCCCTTATAACAAACAAAAAGTGCGGATCGCGGGGTACCTTAGGCCAGCCTGCTGGTCTACATTCTCAAACTTACAATTACAATACCGCTCATAACTGGCAAAAGCGTGCAAATCCTTCTCAGTGAGCTTTTGGCAAATTTAAAAACACCATTGGAATCGTCTTCCGATGCTGAGCTCCCTATAAAACGCGTGCTGCACGCGCCTGCACGGGCAAAAGCGTGCAAATCCTTCTCAGTGAGCTTTTGGCAAATTTAAAAACACCATTGGAATCGTCTTCCGATGCTGAGCTCAAATATTCCTTTACGTTCACTCCAGCTATAATAGGTGACCTAGTTATGGGCGGTTTTCTTTGGAGCCCTGCTGATTGTTTTACGACCACATGAACCTTGCCACTGGAGTGTCCTAGGGACACCTTGCCTACAGGAGATGGCAAACTGTGGAAATTCCAAATTTTCTCATCAGATTTGATTTCAGCGCGTCATTATCATCACTTTGATACCAAACATGTCCTCTACAGGAATCCCACAGGAACATTTCACTCGATAAAATTGGAATTTTCCTATTTTTGAAGACACTTTCTAAGATCACATTTCCGGTTAGAACAGAAAGACTTAGCTTTTATTATCAAATGGTAGTTGTTTCATCCTAATCTAAAGCCAATTCGGACAACGTACAGAGTGTTATTAAGATTTTCAGCCTGAATCTGCACTATACGCAACATCTTTACGTGCGATACACGATTTTTCCTATTTTTGACGAGCTGTATGTAGTGTGAACACATAGTTAGGCAAAGGTATGATTTCAAAATATTTTAGCATAATAGCGCACAGTATTTGACTACGACCTGATGAAGCAATTTCTAGTATCACGCATTTCGTGTAATTTGTTAATTTGTCCCCAAATTAACTCAGCTACATGAACTCAGCTACATGAACTCAGCTATATGAGGCACGTTTATAATTCTTAGGCAATTTTTCCATTCCCCCTAAACAGCGTACCTTCTATCTGAACTAACCAGGCTAATTCCAATTTGTTTACCTTTATTTTGGACAGCTTCAGCTTCAAATTTCAAAATAAAATAAATTCAAAAACTCTCGACAATGTCATTCTCCTTCGGTACATGCCGTTTGGAATTCCGTTTGAATATTTTTTTCAATCGCTGTAGGTGAGAGCTATAAGAAATTACTTCTGGTTTACGACAGCCATTAATGGACGTCAGAGGACGCTTTTGCCCGTGCAGTCCTGTGCAGCACGCGTTTTGCGACAAAAGTTATGAGCGGTATTGTAGTCTAATTGTAAGGGCGCATATTATTATTAGTGAGAGCGAAATGATCAATCGGTTCCGTGAGGAATCGATTTCTGTCTATAAGATACGGTTCGACACACTGCTCCTGGGTTCAACACAGACCCTCCCCAGTGCCGCTATTGCTAGCCTGAAGAAGTTCAGCAATTTTGAAGGCTACATTTCCTGCTTTTTTGTTCTGGTCGTGCTGAGCGGTCGGTGATCTGTTGTCGACTCGATGTCGTCCTTATCAATAGGCACATGGAAGGTGTTTCATTGTTACTTTTGCTTTAAATACATGAAGTGAGTTCACATAGTGATATTAACTTTTGTAAGTGGCAATTCACTCTCGGCAGCAAGGCGGTACCGCAACATGGCGGATTTTTGCTGGAATCACGGTTTCCTCAGATCGCAAATCACCGTGCTTCTTGGCTTCTTCTTGTTAGATTAGCCCACAATTCTCGTGGTAAATTCTCTATTCTCTGAGTGTCCAGTTCTCGCAGTGAAATGTAAGAAACTTCACCAAAAATACCACAGCTGAATTTTCTTTCGTGATAGGTGACATACGGCACGTTAAAAACGATCTTCGCATTCGGCTGAGTGTTGTTATCACCTGGGGGAGCTAGAAATGTGTCTTTTGCGCTATTGAGTTATTTCTGCACCAATCCGCCAAGAGTGAACATTAAAGGTAAAAAGGTAAAGGCGTCGGCGTAATCAGTCCCCTACGGACGTATCGCCGCATACGTGTTCCACTCATAATCGTAGAGGCTTGGTGAATGCGTAGCTGACGTATATTGTGACTTACGGGGCAGTGTTTTTACCTTCCCAGACGAGTCTGGTGCCAATTTACCCGACTCCAGAGGGATAGAGGTTCTAGAACAGTGAATTATATGCCACAGTTAGAAGAATTTACCGAGTGGTTTGTAAAGTCAGTTGATAACACTTTGATGTACATTGAAAAGGAAACTTATAGTATGCAATCACTTCTGCATTATTATTTGTCATCCTTCGTTCATAGAGTCAAATGACGGAGCTTTCCCGTCTCGGCGTCCTGGCCCGATGTTCGAATACAGTATAGTACTCAAGCGTTTCAAGTGATCGGCGACATTCTCGAGAGGAATTCAGCAATTAGTAGTTGACTCTAAAACCCAGTGTCATACAGAAGTTCTTATCTGACTGTAGGCCGCAGGTATTCTGTGTCTTGCAAGGCCCCATCTGTCTGATATAGAAAACGTTCTTGAGACTGACAGGAGCCGCCATTGCTAGAAATTTTCGTCGGGTGCAACCCTGACTACTTAAAAAGTGAGTAAGAGTGAGAAAAAGTGTCATTGTAAAATTTCTTCTGAGCGACTGACTCGGTAACTTCTACGTCGTCCACGCTCTTTGTACTTTTTTGGGCTGTTTTGTTTGCTTTTGGTTTTTGTCAGCCCAGTCCACCAGTCCTGACAAGTCGCTTTCTCAGGAAATATGATTCCGACCGATTTGGGTACAGGAGGCACGCCGGGAGAGTTAATGTCAGGAGGCGCGCCTAATTATGGAGGAGGAGCAACAGGGGGAGCTACAGCTGATGGTCAGGAACCTCCTAACTTGAGTACGGTGAGTGTTTTCGTACAAATACTTATATATATATATATATATATATATATATATATATATATATATATATATATATATATATATATATATATATATATATATATATATATATATATATATACAGGGTGTCCCAAAAAGATGTATACACTGTTTGAAATGCCATAACTTTGGTAGAAGTGAACCAATCGTAACGAATCATAACTTTGGTAAGAGCTAAGGAAAACGAAAATTTTCTGGCATGTGTTTGGAGAGGATTGCGCCATGTACTCGACCGAGGCCTCAGATTTTGGACCTGATTGATAGTGCATGGGTTATATACTTGCTTTACTTTCGTCGTAAACAGGTGATATTGCTGCTATGAGTTACTCCTGAGGCAGTTAACATATCGACTTGCCGCAGCTTTCGGTTAGGCATGGAACAACATCAATATAGGTCAACAATTGTAACCTCTGTTTGAGGAGCTAAAACTCTTCCAACAGCGATGCAATCATATGAAACGAATTTAAAGGAATGTAAAATGTGTGAACCATGAAGACTGCGCCATGCACCTGTCCGAATCGTCGGATTCTAGACCTGATTGAAAGTTCACTGATAACACGCTTGTTCTACTTTGGTCGCCAAGAGGTGATTTTGCTGATACGCGTATCTCTTGATGCAGTAAACATAAAAACATCAAAACGTTACAACGTTTAACATGCACTTTAAGATCCTTTTGCACAATACTGCTTACCCTGTTCAAAAACCCAAGGCTCTTGTAATGCGGATGTAATAGCGACTGTTATGTTGTTAAACATGTTATGTTTTTATATTTTTATCATTACCGAATCAAGAGAAACGCGTAACAGTGATATCACCTGTTTGCTACCAAAGTAGAGTAGGCATGTCATCCCTGAACTTTCAATCAAGTCTAGAATCCGACGATTCGGATAGGTACATGGCGCAATCTCCATGGTTCATACACTTTACTTTCCTCTTAAACCTTTTCTTATGAATGCATCACCGTTGGAAGAGTTTTAGCTTCTCAGACAGTGGTTGTGATTATTGATCGATATTGATGTTGCTTCACGCTTAATCAAAAGCTGCTACAAGTCGATATGTTAACTGCCTCAGAAGTAAATCATAGTAGCAATATCACCTGTTTACGACCAAAGCAGAGTAAGAATATAACCCATGCACTATCAATCAGGTACGAAATCCGAGTCCACGGTCGAGCACATGGTGCAATCCTCACCAAACACACACCAGAAAATTTTCTTTTTTCTTAGCTTTCATTCAAGCTATGACTCGTTTCGATTGGTTCACCTTTGCCAAAGTTATGGCATTTCAAACAGTGTATACATCTTTTTGGGACACCCTGTATATATATATATATATATATATATATATATATATATATATATATATATATATATATATGTATATATATATATATGTATATATATATATATATATATATATATATATATATATATATATCTTCTTCTTCTTCTTTAGCGTCTTTCCCGCTTTGAAGCAGGGTCCGCTCTGCCAATTTTCTGACGCCATAAGGATCTATCATACGCATGGCTGGATGAACTCCCACTGCCTTTAGATCGGTATGTATCGTATCCAGCCAGCGCTGCTTCGGACGTCCCCTCGGTCTTGTTCCTGGTACGTCGAGAGCGAGTCCTATCTTACACACGGTGTCATCGCTTGCCCGAAGCACGTGCCCGTACCATCTCAGACGGGCTTCACGAAGCTTTTCAGCGATTGGAACCACTCCAAATCGCTCTCTTATGTCAGCGTTCGTTATACGGTCTAGCCGTGTAACGCCAGCCATCCATCTCAACATTTTCATCTCCATAACGCTAAGGCGGCGCTCAACTTCTTTCGTAGCAGGCCAGCACTCGGCTCCATACAGAGCCACCGGTCTCACTACCGTAGGGTAGATCTTCGATTTCAGTCGCTCCGGCATTTTCCGATCGCAGAGTACACCTGTCGCCGCGCGCCACTTAGGCCAAGCGCTGCTGACTCGGTTGTTCACTTCACAGCAGAGACTACTATCACAAGCTATCGTCGAGCCTAAATATTTGAAGGCATTTGTCCTTGACAGCTCGGTTCCATCAATCTTAACTGTTCCTGGATCATTCACTTGGGTGGCGAGGTACTCCGTCTTACTGACGCTGAGACGAGGTCCAAACTGCGCCAGCCGATCACTCCAGGACTGCACGAGGAGCTCAAGCTCTTCCCTGTCTTCAGACGCCAACAATACATCATCCGCGTACAGCAGACTCCATGGGACTGGACTCTGCAGGTCACGCGTGACGGCGTCCGTCACAGCAATGAAAAGAAGAGGAGAGAGCGGCGAACCTTGGTGGACCCCAACCGAAACTGGGAATTCCGAAGATGTTCCAGCAGCCGCCTGTACTCTGCTTCTTGGGTTCGTATACAGAATTCGGACCCAATTTATGAGCTCTTCAGGAACCATCTGTTTTCGCAGTGCGTACCAGATCACTTCATGCGGTACGCGGTCGAACGCCTTTTCGAGGTCGAGGAATGCAATGTGTAGTGGCCGTTGTTTTTCACGATGCTTCTCTACCAGAAGCCGAGCAGCATGGATCGCATCTGTAGCGCTGCAGCTCGCGACAAAACCACATTGGTTAGTGGATAGTTCAACGATGTCGCGGATTCGTCTATCGATAACACGCTCGAACACCTTCATGGTGTGAGAAAGCAGACGAATCGGTCTGTAAGTAGTACAGTGAGCTGGACTACCCTTCTTCTTCCAAATCGGTATTGTCGTGCTTCGCTGCCAATCGGAGGGCATCTTCTTTTCCGCGATGATCTGGTTGAAAAAGGACGTGAGCCAGACAGCGGAATTCCAGCAGCGTGACTTCCACAGTTCAGCAGCAAGGTCATCCGGACCAGTTGCTTTGCCGGGCTTCATCCTCCTCAATGCCACCTTCACTTCTTCGACAGAGACAGGCTGGATGGGACCAGCAACAGGCTCAGCGTGCGGTATCGGTGGATGAGGGAACTCTTCTGTGGAAATTTTCTTAAAGTAGTCACGCCCCCTCCTCATAACCTTTCTGCGATCCATTAGAAGTTGGCCATTTTCATCGTTAACGCCATAAAACTTCTCAACATCTTCAGACTGACGTTGTCGGGATCTCGCAAGTCGATAAATGTGTCGTTCACCTTCGCACGTTTCAAGCATTCTGTTAACTTCCTCATAGTGAGCAGCCTTTGCGTTAGCCACGGCCTTCTTGGCTGCCCTCTTTGCTTCGCGATAAGCGCTCCAGTTGTCGGCTGTTTTGCTATGTAAGAAGGTGTGGTAAAGGCTCTTCTTCGTTCGTACCTTCTCTTTGACCTCATCTGTCCAAAGCCACGTCTGCTTACCAATCCTTCGGCGACCTGGCTTGGTCACCCCAAGCTGAGATCGTGCCGCGGGGTGAAGTGGTCAAGTTGATGGAATGCATCTTGAATGAACTTGCTGCAATCTGTCACAGTGCGAATTGGAATAATAGAATGATATCATGCTGGTCAATGGGTCTTCACTATGGGCAGCTGACTGGTTAAACCTACAGTGGCTGTCCTGAATCCTATTCTGTTATTAGTAAGTAATCACTCCGCCAAAAAAACAAGTATAAATAGCAGGTACAGGTCAAACGCACCTGTTCGTTCTACGCAGGCAAATGTGTTCCTCGAATTGAAAACTCGTGGGAGCTCTCCTTCACTGACGCGTTTCGTATTGAAACGCCGTACAACGCGCGTCCAGTCTGTGCTCAAAAAAGATACCCTGACAGCAACCAGGAGACCATAGTTGAGGAGATTTCCTACATAGACGAACGTTCGTTTATTAGAGCATCAAGGGAGACGATTTTGTGAGAGAGGATTTAATACAATTCACATCCCACGCTATACAGACCCCAGGCTCTCCATCTGTCAGTTGAATTGGCAGAAAGCCTGTATGGGATGGTGAAGACATGTCGTACACAGCTGCTGACCTCTACAACTCATTGAAAATGACAATGAGTTGATTGAGAAAGCGCTCAATGTATTGAAATCCAATTTATCACGAAATGAACGCCAAAACTAACAATGCTTGAATACTCCTAACTTCCGAAAGCAAGATACCTGGCTCGTAGAGATCGAAAATCTTCGCAGCAGTTATCGGTCAGGCCCCTCTCTATGGAGCAAAGTACCTGTCTGCCACAGAGAAACTTTTTAGCCTTTTCAAGAAATAAGCAGATGCGCGACTGTTACCACCACGTTCAGACCCACAAACAAACAGCGACACTTCACGTTTTAATGATAGTAGTTGGCAAGATTTGCAAACCTTGTTTGAGGCGCTGTAGCAATAATAAGCCGCAATCAAGCTAACTCTATTTTGCTGTCCACTTTTTGCTGTACCCGCGTTTCCTTTCAAGATTTTTCAAAATTGAACGTTACCAGTCTCGAGAAGAAGAACCCAGATTTTAACAGAAGACACACCATTAACAGATTCAAAGGTGATATTAACGGCACAGTCATATAAGCCTCGTAGTCATACGATACTCGTGCTCTCAGCCAGATAAAACGTTAGAGAAGAATATCAAATCCATACAAAACCAGCTAGAAATAAAGTCGGTCAGTAGAAACAAAAGGAAATTCTGATCAAACGATCAACAACAACTATTCACTGCAAGGTGGGCCACTTTACAGGCCATTCGAAGAAAACCAATACAGGGTGACTGCGACATCGTGTCCTCAGTCATTCGGGTTATAAACTCGTTTTGTTAAATGAGGTTCAGAGCAAAACTCTTGTTTTGAAGTTGAATTTTTGGTGACCAGCTTTTGCCATTTTAGCTGCCTTCGCTGTGCTTCAAGATAATGGCGCTCATCATTGTTCTCTTGACTGCCGTCACCACCTCCACCGTCATTCTACATTTGCAAGGCATTCTCAGTTTCGTTCCTCCTTTAACACTTGAGTGGTATGAGGTTTCTTCTTAAGAGTAAATGTTCGTGCGAGTTGCATGCAGTTACATACATTCAAGAGAATAAAGTAGTTCTGAAAATGCCATGGAAACACGCGAGATTAGTACATAGGTTCACGAGAAGAACTATTTTACTGTCCTCTGAAATAAAAGTAAGACTGAAAGTTATAATTTAAATGAAGAATGTATATCTTTCGTTGTTGTGATCCACCCATCTTTCGAGTAAGGTCGATCAGACGAAAAATCCATCGTCACCGTATAGTATTTACAAGCAGTGTAATGACAAACAGGACACAGCCAATGCGGTATGACATAGTGTTTCTGATGTTTAGTTACCAGCCGTTCATTGCCCCATCGGCAGTTGAATGGTCCCGTTCGTTCTTCACGAGCATCGTTAAATATTATAGATAAATGAGCTCATTAACCCATACTGCTTGCCGAGTTATTTCGCAGCTTCTTTTTCTGAAATTTCGACACTGCTCCACTTATCGCACTTCGTTGGAAGAGGAAATTTCCCGTTTCAATTTGGCTCAAACATTGATCACGGCCACGAATCATGCTGATCAGGAACCTTGCATTCGCTTTGGAAATTTCGACCGTAGGCTTCGTTGCCAGCAGGGTGGTCCAGCTGAGACCATCAGTTTCCTCAAAACTCCATCTAGGGTGGTTTTTTTTGCATGACGATCGCATTTTGACGTTTGTTTTCCGAATTTCGGCAATGGTCATCCACAACGTCGAGTTGGGTGATCAAGTCAAAAGTAAAGATTGGCTAAATCTTCGTTTAGGTAGGTATTTTGAAAACAGATTACAGATCCGAGGTCATTTTCTTGGATTTCGATTGGCTTCTGCACATTCAGGAAGGCAATCCTCCGCGTCGTCGTCATCTTCCCTTCCCTGCGCCTTCATTGCTTACGTGTAATTACCCGTGACGGCCAAAATTCGAAAAATTAACACCAGAATATGTATAAGGGTTGCGCGATGCAGCCAGTAGAAAAGTAGAATTGTTGTCCTTACTCTACTTGGTAGAGTGTTCACAGAGGTCAAATTGTTCTCAATGTGTATTTTGAAATTCTCCTTACTACATATAACACCGATCTGAAGAGGTTCCGGCGAGGAAGAACGGAAGAACTTTTTTCTCCCTTCCCCCAACCCACATAGCACCTAGAATCGTGACCAGCATGTAAAATAACCCACCTAGGCAAAGTTTGAGCCAAATAAGAAATTTCGACCTGATCACCCTTGCCGATCACGAATTTCGTGTTCATTTCGATTTTGTTTTTCTGAATTTTTGGCAGTGGACCACCCACTGCCTGGGTGGGCACTCACATAAAAATCAGGAAATCAAAATCAAAATGAACATAAGATTCGTGATCGGCACACTATGTAGATAACTTTTCAATACGATGTTTGGGAAGATCGGTTCAGAAAGTTTTTCTCTGATCGCTGAAGTGTGATCCATCCATCCAAACACCCGTCCAAATAAGGGGGTTTGGGTTTGTCTGGGTTTTAGCTGGAGCCCATTTCAAACCATACATCGCCCACTTGATTTCATTTGAATTCCTATAAATTTTGAAGCTCAAACCACAAAGCTCAACTGTATCAGTTCAATGAGCTTCGGCTAGGGCGCTTTGCTGTGTTCAAACGTGAAATTTCAAAGCTCCGGGAAGGTATCCTGCACACTCCTCCAGAACGGGCTGGTTCTAGGTAGTCATAAAAGACTACAATGGGCTTGAAAATGAAACGCTACGCATTGGACACTTGAAGGCACTAATTTGAAGGGTTGAATGCCACCACAGTCGAATCATCAAGCATCAGTTACTACATTGAATGAGTGACCAGCAGGAAGGTGCACATAGTAGTGTAGCAGTGCTAACATGCGAGCGCAGCAAGCCATTTTTGCGCTTTGGAAAAGATGCCAACGTATGGTCGAAAGGTTACGCACAATACATATATCGCCTACACAGCTCTCCGCGGGGGTAACTCCGCGTACGATTTGCTATGTGACAAAAGCAACTCCAACTGTCTCAACAGCACGGCGCTTGCAGATGAGAAGTGGATGAGGCAGACAACTCATTGCCGGGGATCCCAATGACTGGGTCCTTTTAAACAAAATCGTCACCAAGGCAACTCAATGAGGAGATTCTTCGCATACTGTGCAGTTTTTTCAAATGTATCGAGTAGGAGTCCACATACATCAGTGACTGCTAAACTATTCTATCAGCAACTAAACTGTATAGCTTGCTAACCAACCGGTAGTACGCGCCCCACCCGACACCGCCAAGCGCGACCTTTGAATAGTCACATGCAAAAGATTTTTGCCGGATTTTTGACTACGGTACCCCATCCAGCGTGATCGTCAGATATTTTTATCACAGACTATCATTTCTCTGCGTAGCTTTAGAATCACCCGAAAGAAAAAAGTTCACAAGAAGCAAGGCTATCTCAAAACGCGAGTGGAAATGTTTTTCATGAAAACCGGCTGGCTTCCACGCGTATGGGGAAGAATAATTACGAGCAGGAAGGCGACACATAGTAGTCCAACAAAGTTCCACATATACCTCAATTGGGTTCCGCTTCAAGGACATAGATGTGAAAAATTGATATGTCACGAATACTTAATTGAAGGTTTACCACCTAACATACAACTCGAATAAGTCACGCAGAACAGCGGTGAAATCCTATTCTTCATAGCAGTAACCTACAACAAGCGGTCATAAAAGTGGAATGACACTTACACAAAGTACACTTTCTTGTTGGTTAGGACAATGGTACGATCCTGAATCAGGCACATTGGATCTTACCGTCATTACCTGTGATCGCTAGGAGCAAGAACCGGATAAATGACCTAGTTGACGTCAAACCAATGCTAGGTATAAGACGATGGTTCGAATTCCACTTCATTCTCGATTTAATCATCAAACCGAGCACCGTCAACACTCGAAAAATATGATTATTTCTTACAAACCAATGTGAAGACTTCAGATGCAAAAGTCTCTTCTGTCAAATAATTGGACTGATTCGATTTTTTCCACGTCATTGTTTTGGTTCTCTGAGAGCGTGGTGGTTTCTATCTGTTTCTTATGACTTTACCAGTACCACAATTGATTTTCCGCAAATTCAACAGCAATAACATAGCATCCTTCCTACTGAACAGCTGGAGTCGAGCGGTCCTGCTTGCCTGACCCGAGGCTTCGGAGGATTTGAGTGATCATGTCGGACTATTTCCACCATATCACAATATTGAATATTCCACTCATAACACAGGCTGTGAGCGATCGAATGTCGATATCATCGTCTACAGGAGTAGATTGTGTGCTTGCGGCTGATTTCCAAACGAGTAAGCCACTCAACATGCACCTTTTCGTACCTCTAACTAAAATCAAGCTAGGAGAACTGAGACTTCCCAACTACCTAAAACGAATGAATAGTAGTCGCCCTTTTTTCTGTGAGAGACAGTTTTTTATTCCAAGATCGGAACGCACCAAACAAACCCTATGGTGATCTTTGATGAATGCGGCCAGCTGAATGACTGACATCCCACTTGTTTATCTCATGAGAAATTGGACTGCAGCCGCTTGTGACATTCAGCCGGCAGACGCCATGTAATATTCAGATGCGCATTTCCGTCAGATACATAACGGCTCAATAATTGTGATATCCGGAGACTTAGATCACAGTCCACCTCCTTCAAGTAATGAATTTTTGTAGTTTGCACCACCAACTAGCTATCCTATCAGAACTTCTACCTGGAAACTGCGGGAAAGTAAGCCGTGATGAACAATAGAATGCCTTTATTGAGAGTGATTTCACTCATCTGATGTTGTGTTCTTTTTCATCATCCTTTCGCTGGCAGTGGCAGTAACTTGACTGGAGTCTATTCATTTGTTGAAGAATTGAATATTGCTACTTTTCAATTGGGAATTGAATATTGCTACTTTTCAATTTGGTACATGTGGTAAGAGGCGCCACTGACACTCACACAATCGTGGCGTGGCGTGAATGGATATGCTCGAATGGCAGCTAAGCTGAAAGTATTTTTCGGGGCCCTTACCTCTCAGGTGGTAAAGTGGCTGGGCACCGCAAGACATTCTATAGGCCAAATACGCATCTACCTCCCTTTACAATTCAAATGGAAGACGAATGCGGAGGGAGCTGATCAACGCTGACACTTTGCTTTTACCTTCTTCAATTGATTACTGTTTCTTCTACATATGTATTGCCTTTTCAACGTGTGGCATGTATCTTTTCGACTTCTTGTGCACTACACGTATGGTAAATTACAAGAGAGAGTTTGCTGATGGAATTACGCCAACGCATATCAATTATCATCCTCCGATACACGATATCGAGTCGGGTACAAAACGTAAAACGCTCCGCATTCGCTGTTTTTTATGAAGGGGCTTACCATGGGAGATGATCGATCACTGGACAGTGCGGGTGGAAGTAGCTCCTTTAACCACCACACGGCTTAACTTTCCCTTAGTGACGGCTTGATTGCTGTCAGGTGGACAACGTTTATGCTCCCGAATTCATTATTTGCACCTGGATGCGTTTGTAGCACAAACCTAAACGAATTTTTTGGCTGCAATCCATTTTTAAACAATCTCAACACTAACGCGCTTCGGTGGCCATCGGAATCCAGTACTCTGTTAGCAGTTATGTCGATGGCTAAAACGCGTGCTTTTTCTGACGGAATGGATTGAAGTCCACAGGTACGGCAATTTTGCCGTCACTCGTAGGAATGTTCTCGACAAGCGCTATCAAAGCTCTACTGACGTCAACCATTTCGTATATGATCCAAGTGAATCGAATGCCAGCAGTTTCACTGCTATTTGAATATACTGGTATAAGCCGGCAGCACAATTTTTAACTGCAGATTATTCTTCGGTGCAGCAACCAGAAGCCCATGAGCGCTAGGCTTGGATGGTCTCGGTAGGTGAATACAAAATAGTTTACATTTTTTTTCTTGTTTTCGTTCTCTGTGGGATGTAGTGATCGGGAAACTGACGTTTCAAAAATCGCGGTAGCTTCCGATTCAGCTATACGCAACGTAGAAGGCAGAAGCAAAAGCACTAAATGAGCATATCTGTTGTCTAGTGCGACTTTGCATTTAAGTACATACATAGTGGACGTGTTTTGGGGCGCGCATGGTACAGTGGTAAACGGCACTATATACTGACACCCGGACTGTCGAGCGATCTTTATCTTTATCTTTATGTCAGTATTGAACAAAAGAAGACACTAAAAACGGAGTTAGTAATCACAAACGAAACTGAGTTCATGAAATAATCGATCCCCGCCTGGACTAATCAGGACTTCCATGCCTACGGTTCATCTGGCTGGAAAGGGAAAGACACTGACTTGGCATAGCGACTAATTCCGCCTGCTATTGGGTAGGCCAGAAATGTATTTACCATGCCTGCACGATTTCAATGGAACACGGATGCGGCGGCGCGTCCTTCGGGGACTGATCAACGACAGCGCCTTTACCTTTTACCTCACCTTAGTGGAAGTGTTATGGCTTCGCAGATACCATATTGACTGAATTTAGATCAAGCAAGTCGACCTTGATGCCCAGCCGCAAAAACAGAGAGCTTTTGGTCTCCCCAGATGGCATACATCGGCGGCGTACATCACTTTCGACATGTTAAACTCTCTGCCCTGTTTTCTGTTAAACCAGATCGATAAGATGATTAAAGAAAAGATGAGTGGCTACAATACGGTTGAGCACATATAATGATGAGCAGTTTTCGTCCACAGTTCTTCAAATAGCATTAAAAACCCCATTTCAACTGCACTGCGAACGAAAGTGTAGCCGCTCAGAGCACGTCTTCTGACGAAGCTGGACGAAATCCCTTCAGAGACCCCGCTCACCCGATGGCAGTATGAATCAGCGCGCCGTCGGCTGAAAAACAACACCATTTGGCTGGCCGCGGACCACGGTTGCAACGATATATTTAATTCCCGGACGTCATTATTCGCTCAGATGCCCGCGACGCTAGCCGAGACGAATATTTCCGATCAGCCTAGCAGGAAACGCGATGACCTTCATCAAGGCACCACTATTATTCTACATTTCACTCCGTTTATTCGGTCCCAATAAGCCTGGTTAGGTTGCACTGGACTTGAGCTAAGGCGCAATACGCCGATCATCGTCATTTTCTGTGTGGTGACCTAACCACATCATCTAAACGATAATTTGATCTGCAGAATTCAGGGAAAAGGAGTTCCGTTTTTTATCGAACGATTCGAGAACTCTGGTTCCCGCTTCATGCAAGAAATTTTGATCAATTTTCACATTTTAGCTAGCCAAGGTAGTAAAAGAAGTTGTTTCGGCTGCGAAACTCTCCTTCAAATCCTGTGAAAGTTGCTGAGTACTCTATTGAACTTCGCCTGAAAATTTGGTTTTGAGTGTTTTTCTAGCAAGATCGTTTGGTAAGATGCTGTTTTCATAGCAATGGCGGAGTATCACGAGAACTTGATCCGTTCTTCATCATACCTCATCATATCGCTAGCATTCCATCTGCTGTTAGCATTCGGATTAATCGGCTGCAGAGACCGGGTGTGTTCATTTCAATTGTATGCTGACAAGATCAAAGACGGAACAAACTGCGTTTTATTACAACAAAGACGAACAATAAATCAACAAAACGGACATAAACAGACTTCAAAACCTTTAAAAGTTCCTAAAAAGGTTTCACAAGAGAATGCTTCCACTTAGTAGGAATAGAACCCGTAGCGAAAGAGAGATTATGTATGTACTCCACGGGTAGAAGAATGAGGTGAATAATTCTCTTGAAGAAGGCAAAACGAAACTCGTCTGGTCTGAAGGAGTATGACGACGGATGCTGTGTTAAGTGCTTGTATAGTTCATCAGTAAAAAACTAAAATATAGGTTGCATTTTAGGAACACGTGTAACTGAAGTTTCATTAACATCGGATGGAAAAAGAGTGGAAGTTGAGAAAGCTTTATAAAATTCAAGAGCCAAAAGCTCAGCTTGATGTGAATCACTGTGATTGTAAAGTACGTTTTCACCCACCGGGAAGGAATATTCTGCCTCTCCTTTGGCCTAAAGCGGAGAGAGCAATGAAGCTTTCCGACATCTGCGAATGCAACAACCATACGCTCAGTGTAAGAAAAAAACTTAGCAATAGCCCTCTCCAAACACTTATTCTCAGCTTCATATGACCCCAATGCAGAGGGGCTGCTCACCCTTAGAGCCATGCCCCAGAGCCTATCCACCCTCTCTAATAACTACAGGGTAGTAGTAAGTTTATGGGAACTCAATGCTAAACAAGACACCACCATGGTCACTAGACCCGATTGGAGGAGATAATTTAACGTTTTTATGAGACTCGTCAAATCGCAAAACAGGAGATCTAGAAATGAATTTTCTTGCTGACTTGAGAATAAATTGTGAAAATCAATGTGATTGAAAAAGTTCAAAAAAGCTATTCCTATTTGAGGGAGTAGAAGGGCTATCCAAACAGCCCAAAGAAGCCCAGGACAAACCAGGTAGGTTGGAGGTCCCAGGCACGATGCACGACATGATGGAGAAAAATCACTTATGTCTTTACAAAGCTGAGGGGACTGCGCAGCATCACAATTGGGCGCTCTGTACACAAGAATGAGCACAACGCTTTTCCCAGAGGAGAAAGCGTCAGCAACAAGAATTTTATAGGAATCTCCTACACTTTCAGAAAACAACTGATTGGATGATTCGAAGACTTACAAGACTACAGTTGATTCACAAGCATGTCAAACTACTCAGCAAGTCATTGATTGATGTGAAGAATTGGGCTAATAAATGGGAAGCTTCTCTGGCAGCGGTGGTCTGTAGAGAACGTCAGTCTTCCGAACCAACGAAAATGCTCAGTGGTGTAGGAGTTGGAACACATTGTTATAGATTATTTACTTCACGCATTTTTCATTTCGGGTACCCTTGATTTCAATGATCACCATGGTGGAGGGTGGTGATGGGATGAGGAATATGAGAAATTGCGAAAACTGCAGCACATTCTCAATGCTTGGAGCGCGTGAGGCGCCGTCTAACACTGTTACGAATCCCTTTGTGTTAAAGCACCTTTGTATCCTAGTTTCTGTCCTTCGTATGCGTTCCAAGAACAGAAAATAGAATCGCCGTGAAATCCCACGCTTTTAGCGATGTGGAGGTGTCGCGGCCACACACGAAGAAGAACTTTTCCATGCACTTTCCACTTTTTCGAGTATGCGCACACAGGCAAAAACAATGGCTTGCCCACGGAATCGATACTGTGCCTAAAATGACAGTAGGCCAGAGGATTCAGCGAACACAATCGTCAGTTTTTCAATGTCTAATCGAATTTCCAATGATCAATCGCACGATTCAGTTGATGTTTCACTGTTGGTTACACCTGTTTGGGCTCACAGCCCAACGAACGAAGTCAAACGGCTGACGGTCCAAATGAGCCATGGTGTGAGCATCAGCTGAGCAGGCACACTCTAATGATATAATTAGCCGAAGATTGCTGATTGGGGCTTGAAAAACAATAATGTTCACAGGCGAAAGGGTGCAGGAATGAACCAATGTCCCAATGTTTCCTTTCTATGAAACGCACGTGTCTCCAAAGAGATGAAAGAAAAACTTGATCTTCGTCAGCCTTCTGAATGAATAATACGCAGCATTTTCGTTGTATTCGTTGAACAGTGCTGAAAGTCAACCGCAGATTACAGCACGGAGTTCTCTCCTTGATTCAGTTTGCTTTTCGTGCAAAACCATTCAAGCCTGTTTTTGGCAGCAATGTTTTCGATGAGGAAATTGCATTGGAAAGTTAAGTGAACCATATTGTATAGCAGCTAATAAGTCACCGACCAATCAAAGCCGCAGTGGGGAAAATTCAGAAACTCACGAAGTTAGGAACTGGGACAATCCATTAGCTCAGTAATTTGGCATTAGGAAGTCTCCACGGTTCTGAAAACAGTTGTGATTCGAATTCCACCCCAGATAATACACAACGCACCCTTAAGTATTGACCTGATTTCAAATAGAATTCGTAGTCAAGCATTCCAACACCTACCATATCAGCGCGGAACGACGTTCCAAAGCACTAGAATTCGTCATGAAACCCCTGTTCATCTGGCATTCATACAATCACAAGGTCACTGTTTGCCGGCAGCATTTTAAGGTCAGCGTTTGGCTGTTTGTGAAAGTTCGTTCGAAATCCGTGGTATTCATGAAGACCTCTAAGATGGAAAGTAGAAAGTGAGAGAGCCCAAGGAAATTCCTTGAGTTCCTGGAATCAACAATATTTTAGAATTCTAGGATCACATATTGCCAGCTCAATGCTTATTTTATGGCAAAGCTTTTACGGGCTGGGAAAACTCGATCCTATCCCAGGTACCGTGATGTTGAAGCAATACATAACCGAGGCGAACACTTTCATCTCCAACAGGGTTGGTCATCCATGCTTCCTTATTGCACAACTTTTCTTTCCAGCACAAGCAGAATACATTACTGGTAGTGAGGTGGTGTAATGGGAGCGCGTGACGCTACTGACACCCGCAGGGTCGAGCGATCGATCCCCGATGGGGCTAACCAAGCCTTCCATCCCTGTGCAGTCGGAAAAATTGCTGCAAGGCCTGTCAAGGAAGGTGAAGACACTGACCTGGGACTGGCCCCTGCCAGTCGTTGTACAAGCCAAATAAGAATTCACCATGCCTCTACGATGTGAATGGAACACAAATGCGGCAGCGTGTCCTCAGAGGATTGTTCAACGCACTATTGAGCTACATATCTGAAGTTGACGAAAAACCTCAAGCATATTCTTGTACGCACCATTCCCTGAACTGTTGAATCTTCTGATAAGAGAACAGTAAGAAATCCCATGAAATTGTTCGTACAGCAAAAAAATCAGTAGGAAAAATGGGTTATCGTGCCATCTGCATTTAACAGGAAACTTCATGTTCCAACTCACAAATTCGTTAAGTTTGAGTATCCATGAGTTATAGACACGATTCTCATCTATGTAAATCACTTGGGAGACTGATCAACGCCAATAACTTAACCAATGCGTGTGTCAATGGGATGTTTTAATGTCACAATTCCATAAAGGTTCTGCTCCTTATAGGGGTAATCCATGTAAAGGCTGAAATGAAAGCAGGCTTATGCCACCATAATTCAGCTCATTTTCTCCGAAAATCATTCCAGTTGTATAATTAGAAGTGAAATAGCGTGCAGTGCGAGGCGGCGGTCGATTAGAGGCGTTCAGCTCCCAGTGGAGTTCATGATTGAGTCGCGCGGCCCCTGAACTGCCGCTGTCTCATCAGCCGGCCGGCCAGCCAGTCAGCCGGACAGCGCTCAACGGCGACGGCGGCTGCGGAGACAGACGAAGGACCTACGAGGCAACGTCGCTCGGGCGGAGCTGTGCGGCAGCAACGGGCCGAGCAGACCGCCCTGGGCCTCGGGAGGTGATCAATAGACGAGAAGGAGGAGGAGAACGAGGAGGACGGCCAGACGCCGACACAGCAGATTCTGATATGAATGGCGGTTTATTAGCCCGGACTCCACGCAGGCCTCTCGTCATCGCTGCTGTTCCCTTTTTCTTCCCGTTGTTCATTTGCCACTAATCCGCCCTAAGCTTTTTACGATCAGCACTTCATGACTGGGCGATATACGTCAGTTGGCGCCGCCTTACTCATCGTTGTTGAACCATGTCGCCTTTCTTCCTCATCTCCTTTCATCGCTTGGGTGACACTACGACAAGGATGTGTATGACACTGAGTTCATTATAAATGTCTTTCGTACTTTTCAGTGACCTAGTAGTGACCAGTGACCTCCTACAGCTCGGAAGCGCCCAATTTCGCAATATTCTACGGCTAGACTCCCGCTTGACGAACTCAGCGTGGTACATTCTGGCTTTTTAATACATAAGATGTAGCATACCGTGCAATAGGATTTAATAAGCACTCAAAAGAAAACAGTTTTTTCTGAATTCTCGTCAATAAACGGACTCATTGGGGCATATGGGTATGTGAAAAGCTTCTGATTCTGTGACCTGGTCGTATTTGGAACTGTATGATACATTCGAGGTGATAGTGTTTCATCGACTTTTTAGAGAGACTTGAAATTCCTAGAAAGTTTGGTGAGAAGCTGTTTCCGGCTTGAAAATCAGGCACTTCAAAGAGCATTGCCAGAAGGCGCCCTGAATTTCAGCTTAAGTGATGCGTCCATTAATGTTAACGTTGCCATCCGCCTACGGAAATGAGAACGATACCAGAGAGGAACTTAACGAGCATGGCCTCGCATTAAGCGCCATACCACTATGAAAAACGGAAAAGTTATCGTATGGTTCCGGTGCTGCTTTTTTCATTGCAACGACTTTGTATACGGTAGTGGCCATCCCTGATGTCACGTTTGTCAGCTCGCTCAAATCAACAAGCTTGAATACCGTTTAGAAACCTCGAGGGCTAAATTCAATATTTTCCCAGTTGCGCTGAACCTGAAATGTTGGATAGGGAGATGTCAGCACTCATTATAGTCAGATCATACCCATACCCATACCCAACCCAATGTTTTCTATCACGTTAGCCATTACATTTCATCAGATGTTGTGCTTTTTGCCGAAACATGCGGAGCTATTAACACCTACAGCGACCCATGTTCGACCGCGCTAACCAAGCCCTCCATGGTCGGGTAAATTTGCACCAGGTTTCCCTAGGAAGGTATAGCGAATTGTTTCGCAGCTCATTGCAATGGCGAAATACACCGTCATCATGCCTCTACGATTTAGATGGAACTCGAATACTGCACAGCGCCTTTTGGGAATGACCAACGCCAACTACTTTACCTTTTGTCTTATCTCTGTAGTGGATTTTCACCTCGTAGTTTAGTGAAATACAATTCCCTGTTTGGTGCTTATATCTCCAAAAGTCTTTTTTCCAGAAAGAATATGAAGTAGAAAATATTTGCAGGTCGTTGGAAATTGGATACCGTACGTCAGAGACTGTTAGACTTATTCTTTTCTAGATTCAACTAGTTGTTGCCAAATATGTCGTTGATACGATATTACTATCAGTGTAAGTCACTATGTTTTTTCAACTTAAATCCATATGTTCGCAACCTAGTCGACATCTACCATTGGACATGGCATTGTTGTAGTTTCCTTACTCATGCCATATTTCTTACTTGCTTCTTTTCAAACTCTATGGGCACGTTTTCGAATATTTATGGTATGGTTTATGGTAATATGGTTGCCGACTACGTTACTCTTTACAAGAACGTTTAGTGATTTGTTTCATTGAAATAAAATAAGGTGGACGTAAAATCTTGACGCGGCAGAGCACCAGACATCGGCGCGTGAGGCGGTGCTTTCTGGATAGAAGTAATTTACTCTTGGATACCTATCTTCCTTTGTGGTTGTTCACTTGTCCGCAAATTCAGGTGGGATTCAGGATATTCAGGATCGAACAGTCATGGTTATTTTCTTTACTTATTTTCTTTAAGCTCTGAAAAAGGCCAGACCGCCGCACCACGGAATTGGGCCTCTTTGCCTTGAGTGTAGTACAACGGGCATATTGTCTACTATTGTCGTCAGCTAGAAGCTTTGCGGAGCCGCTCTTTGATAGAAAAAATCCGTCCGATGACTCAATGACTCCTATTCGCTAGCGCCTTCGATTAGTGGCAACCTTCGTCGTGGACGGGTCGCGCTTGACAGTTTTGGTAAAACTCGACAAAACTTGATAGTAAGAAAGGATCTGGAAGGGAAGTTTAACCTCCAGGGATCTTCGGTCCAGTGCATCCAGTGTTCCCCCGATTAAGGCCGTGTACGTACGGCCAGGAAGGAAACATGAATACAAAAGGAAGATGGAGCAGATTCATCTCAATTCCGATCAACAAAGTTTTATAGAGACCTGAATCAGAAATGACTTTCATCTTTTCCCATTCACACAGCATTTTCTCGCCATTCATTGCATCTCAGACAGCTGTCAAAATGTTTGCCTGCCAGATTCTGCTGCTGCTCTCCCCGTAGAAGTTCCAGATTCAAGTTTCACTCTCTTGCTTCGATTACGCCTTTTTCCTAACAATTTTCGTGAATTGAAACACTGTCAAACTTCTTCTTTCATTGAACAATAACATCACATCGGATTCAATAAAAATGACCTAATATACTTCAAAAAACGTTCGGAAATACAAAATTTCTGCTTTCCCGATTGGAAGAAAGACCACGAACAATTTACCATTCACATTGTTTGCTTGAAAGCAAAATTGTTTTGTAGGTTTTGAATCTGCAGAAACACGCCCACCACTTTCACGTTTTATCTGCTTGTTTGGGTGAAGATTAGAACTCTAATACGAATCAAGTTGGAAGGGACGGATAAAGGGATAAATAGGAATTTCACTGTGAATTTCGTCTTCGGATCCTAACAAACGATTCAATCGAATCGGTGGCGGAGGCGCGACGCTCAACTCAAAACAAGAAAAATCACTTTACGGTATCGTTAATGAGCACATCACATCACATCAGACATCCGCCTATCGCCATAGACACAACATTGCCCACGCAGCACTTTCATCCTATTAAAGTGAAACAATTTCAGACAAGGTGGTGGATGTTTGTCCAGACAACTCCCATTGACGTTCGATTTTCATTACTGCCTGCCTTCGTACTTTCCGAGCTCTCAAAATTATCTTTGTTTAATGAATTGGTTTTGGGCGGAACGAGTCGGATGCCTTTTGACATATAGGTGCAGATGAATGCGAAGCCGCCGAGCAACTTAATATTAATTTCAGTAGCCTTTCACTCTTCAGAAATTTGAATTATGAAGAAGCTCTTATGTGGAGATTTGCTAAAGGTCAAACATTGCCTAGACATCGTAAATTTCTCGAATTAAATCCAGTCTCAGGTAGCTTGTACTGCTGTCGTAAGAGCTGCTACTTCCAATCGCATGGCGCATGGATCGATCACCGGCCGGGCTCATCAAGCCTTCTGGGGTAAGGTAAATTGCCGCTAGGTTTGTCTGCGAAGGTGAAAATAGTGACTTAGAATAGCGGTTTCTCCCAGTAGCTCAAGTACATTTCAGCATGCCCCAACGATTCCGAATGGAACACGAATGCGACAACGCGTCCTCAGAGTACTGATTTAGGAGGACCTTCCTGCTTTACTTCTTTTAATCCAATCTCATATCTCCTTCATATCAAACCGATTCGGCCTTCGTCCGTTGCAGTCAAAGTGACAAGCCGTCTGTCGAGCGTCGAATTGGGGCTTCTAGCTGTCGGACGGGGCTGTCTGCCTATACGAGCGCGACTTCGGATGTTTTCGGAGGAGCTTCGATTGTCTCCGGCCAGAGCGCTGCCAGAGCATCGATCTCCGCCGAGTTGAAACCGTCGGCGCATCGACGCCCAAAGGCAAAATGCAATTCAAATGTGCCGCTACGGCCACCAATCCTTCAGTGTCGTTCGGAATTTATGGCGCCCTGAGAGAATGAAAGTCCTGACCGAGTTGCCGTCGTTCCGTTGTGTTCCAGAATGTTCGAGAACGTTTTCTGGCCGGCGGATTTCCATTAGAGCTTATTGACGAGTTGCGGTCAGAAATACACAACTGAACTCCAATCGAGTTCTCACAGAACTTGACTACGTTGACGTCAACCGCTGAAGAAGGTAATTGTTTCTCAATCAGCCATTTCTATTCTTAGCAGATTCAGCAGAACAACTGCGACGAATTGTGACGAAATGTTCGTTCTACAAAACGGAGCACAAATCGTCATCTATGCTAATGACTAGCTCTCTCGATATGCATCTTCTATTCAACACTCGTCACTTAAAAGAAAAATTCTTCAGCAATGTTTCACTGACGACCAAACAGATCCTTCATGTCCCAATGTACACTCCTAAACTTGACGACATTGTCTTGCTAAGCAATGAGAAAGCTTTTGCATACGAAAGCAATTACATACGTCTCCTATAAGTCATACCACTCAAAGTAAGCTCTTTCGCTGTTAAAAGGTTTGATGGAGGCCAACGTCAGGACTTGGGTGGCGCGTTTTTTTTTTGCATTAGGATTTTTAAAATGAAGAGGAGAAAAGAGTCTAAACACTTGCGAACCCTTCTGGGAAAACGATGAAGAATCTATGTAGAACTTTCCGCAACTGAACACTCCCGAATAGTTTTTATGAATGCTCCTTGAATTTTGAATTTAACTGTTCTCAGTCCTCAAGTTCATTTCGGTCATTTATTCAATGCCAGTGTGAATTGATGAAGAATCTCTCAGTCCTGGTACGCGGCATAAAGGCTGACGTTTTCCAAAATTAGTGGACTAACTGTAACCACCCCTCCTCCAATTTCGGTTCTAATGCGGAATGGAACAACAGAGTTCTGGTGAAACAAGAAAGAAACACTCAAAGAAACAAGAATGCCTAAATCAACAGAATTATATTGGTGTTAACGTGAAAATTGGAGAATCGAGTTGGCATCCACTTGAAATAATGGTGACAAAAAACCCAAACCACCGATACCTCGTCTATCATTCCCACCACGCACCTTTAATTATGTATGTATGGATTGCTGCTCAGTTAAGTTCCGTTTTGTTGAGGCCCAATCGCCATCAGTAGAAACATGCTCCATAAACCAGAACAGCTGCAGTTTTTTTTGGGCTTTCATGTTATATTTGGAACAGAAATTCGTGAATTGTTCTAAAATTTTTTAAAGGGGGCGCGCGAGGGACAGCAATAAGTGGCGCTACTGAAACAGCACGCTCAAGTGATCGATCCCCACCTTGCTTCGCTAGCCTTCCATCCTTCAGGAGTTGGGTAAATTGGTACTAGAATTGTTTGGGAGGTAAAGGCACTTACTCGGTATAGTAGTTGGTCACCGCTAGTCATTGAATTGGGATAATACAGATTTACCACACCTTTACGATTATGAGTGGAACAGGGATGCGGCGGGGCGTTCTTAGGGAGTTGACTTGCGCCGATCACTTTGACCTTTTACCTTTACTCAATATGGCTGTTATCATCACCTGTATCACCTGTCGTCCCGTTGATCATCGATTTGCTCGAGCGGGCGCCAGTAACGTCTCCATTTGTCCCTGTCGCGTGCCATAGTAGACCAGTGGGTCCTGCTCGCTCGAGGAACACGAAGAGCATCGAATCGGTCGTTCAGGGATTTGACGAAGAAGTCCGACCAGCGCAAAGGTGGGCGACCTGGCGTTCTTCTGACGTCCCGCGGAATCCAGTCAGTAACGGCTCTCGTCCAACGGTCGTCACGAAATCGCATTACATGTCCGGCCCACCTGATCTTCGACAACTTGGCCCATGCGACTGCGTCTCTGATCTTCGACTGTCGACGTAGCTCGGAGCTCCGTATGCCGTCTCTCGCCTGAATGAAGCGAGTCACTCCGAGCATCCTTCTCTCTATACTTCGTTGCGCGACGCAAATCGCATGTTCATCCTGCTTGCGTAACGCCCAGGATTCTGAAGCGTACGTCAACGCAGGAAGAACCGTAGAGTCGAAGAGATGGGCGCGGAGTCGGGCGTTCTTCGTCTTCCTCACTACTTCTTTAACACTCTTGAATGCGCCCCAAGCCGTTCGTTTCCTTCTGCCCAGCTCTGGACTCAAGTCGTTGGTCATGTTGACTTCCCGACCCAAGTACACATAGCTGGAGCATTCAGAGATATTCGTACCGTTGAGCGAAAATGGGGCATCAGAAACGTATGCATTCTTCATGAACATCGTCTTCGTCAAGTTCAGCTGCAAGCCGATCTTCCCACACGCATGATCGAAGTCGGCCAGCATGCGTTCTGCCTGGGTGATAGATGGTGTTATGAGTACGATATCATCCGCAAAACGAAGATGGTGTAACTGCCGACCGTCGATCTTCACTCCCATGTCGTCCCATTCTAGTGTCCGCATGATGTTCTCGAGAGAGGCGTTGAACAGCTTCGGTGATATGGTATCACCTTGGCGTACACCCCTCTTCACGTTGATGCGAACGTTGTTGTAGAATGGTGTGATCACGGTCGTGAATCCTTTGTAGAGCTCACTGAGGATCTTCACGTACTGAGTGGAGACGCCTTGTTTGCACAGAGCCTCAATCACCGCTTCCGTTTCGACAGAGTCGAAGGCCTTCTTGAGATCGATGAATGTGAGGCATAACGGCGTCTTGTACTCTCGGGACACCTCGATGAGCCTGATCACGGTGTGGATATGATCGATTGTGCTGAACCCTCTTCGAAACCCGGCTTGCTCGCACGGCTGTCCTTCGTCTATCGTTCGGTCGATCCTATTCAGAATGACACGTGTGAATAACTTATAGACTACAGACAGCAGGCAGATAGGGCGATAGTTGCCGATGTCGTGCGGATCTCCCTTCTTATACAGCAACACAGTCCTGCTAGTTTTCCATACTGCTGGTACTTTGCAGTCCGACAGGTATCGTGTGAAGAGCCTGGCCAGGGTGTTGATGAGGACTGGCGGTAGGTTCTTTAGATGTTCGGGTCGGATCCTGTCGGGACCGGGAGCTGTGCGATTCTTCATCGATGAAATCGCGTGACGAATCTCGGAAGGGAGGACCGCAGGGATGACATGTCCATCGTTCGGGATTGGGTATTCGGGAAGATGGACGTGGCTATCGAAGAGATCGGAGTAGAAATCGTGGATGACCTTCTCCATAGCCCTTCTGGAGGACGTGAGGGTTCCATCCGGGCGCAGGAGAGCTGTCATCTTGGTCTTATAGTTGACTAAGCCTCGACGAGCGTTGCGTATGCTCTTGCCCGCTTCAGCCGCATCAACTAGCGCAGCTACTCTTCTCTCTTTAAGGTCTTCCTTTATCGCTTCTCTGCACAACTTTGCGAGTTCGGACGTTCGCAGGTAGTCGCCTTCGGTTCTTGCCACTCCGCGTTGGCGAATCAGCTCGAGAGTTTCGTGGGAAAGGCGTTTCCTGGTATTCTTGGGGCTCTCGGCTTCTTGAGCGCAGTCACGTATGTGAGCAATGAACCGGTTGTATTCCTCGTCGATGTTGTCCTCGGCGGAATCCTTCCAGCAGCTAGCCAGCGAGGAGAAGAGGTCCCAGTTCACGAGTGTTCTAGGGCCTCTCTTCTTGAACTTCATGGCTTTCTCTTGCCTCCGTGTGAGATGGAAGCTCGCACGGAGGAGACGGTGGTCGGATCCCGTAAAGAATTTAGGAACAACAGCGACATCGGTCAGGCAAAACCTTCGGTTGACGATAACGTGGTCAATTTCGTTGTGATGCAGTCCACCTGGAGACTCCCATGTCCATCGTCTGGATGCGGGTTTCTGGAACTGCGAGTTACCATGGATGGTGTTCGTCGACATGATGAACTCAGACAGCCTTTCACCCTGTTCGTTCCACTCCAGACCATGGACGCCGATATGAAGCTCTTCCGACGACCTTCTAGGCCCGATCTTCGCGTTAAAATCTCCGACGATGACCTTGTAGAAGGTATGATCTTCCTTGTAGAGCCTCTCCAACTCCATGTAGAATGCCTCGACTTCTTCGTCATCGTAGTCCGATGTTGGTGCGTAGACTACGAAGACCGTCAACGCCGGCATTGATCCACGTCGCGTCAGCCGTAAACGTCCGATTCGGGTTGTAAGTTGTTCGAACGAATCGATGTTCATGGCCAAGTTCGTGTTGACGAGGACACCGATACCACCAACGCCTCTGCTGTCGCATGTTCCGAGGAACAGTTCTTCTCCAGTGTCGAACACGGCGTGTAGTGGGCGGTGTCTTCTCGTCTCGGTCAGTCCGATGACGTCGTACTTGATCTTCCTGGCTTGCATCATCAGGTCTTCGACAGACGCATCCGATGCAAGCGTTCGCGCGTTGTAAGTGCAGATCGTCATCCTAGTCCTTCTTCTTTTTGGCAGCCTGTCTAGGCCCTGAGATTTTCGCAGCCTCTCCGTACTCGTCCTTCCCAACGCTGCCGTATTGGGGGCTCTTTCGGGGTCAGGGGAATGAGGCTCTTTGCTGTTACTGTTTTCGGCATATGAGGGGGACGTACGGGCAGCTTGCCAGGCTCTGCCGTACGGGCTGGATACGGCGGGTAGCTAGCCAGGCTATCCCGCTGGAGCTAAGGGCTTATTTATTAGAGGCGACCCTGAACCGCCTCTCTTATACTTCCGTGTCTACCGAATGCGAGTTTTTAGGCCAAACAGTTAGCCTCCGTGAGGAGGCATCACCGTCTGGCACAGTAGAATCAGCTTGCTCGACACTGATTCCGCCCGCGTCTCACGGCAAGTATAAGGTGGCTTTTGGTCCGCGATTAATCCCCTATCCGCCACCTGGGGTCGCGCCACGTAGCCTCGCCACCAACCGGCTGGGGATCCTTCTTGAAGGAGAACCTTCAAAGAAGGAGATCCGTGGAAACTAAAAATCAATATTTTCCATAATTTAGTAAAGTAGGTCGAATCTGCGCAGTAATGAGCAGTCAATCATTATAATGACGATGTAGGTATGTGTTCGTTCCAGAATTCTTGGTCTCCTCTCTAACTTCCAAGTGGACACTCGCGAAAGAGAGCTTCTTCGTCCGTTACCCGTTTCACGAGACTCATGATATCTGTGACTTATGTTCCGCTAATTCTCCCGTACCCCTCTGCCATTCGTCAGAGTTGCTGGTCCTAACTGTGTTTTGAAACCTCGCAATCAGCTGTTTCGGGCCATGAAGCGCAACTGATTATAAACCGTTCCAGGGCCCGAAACAGCTGATTGCGAAGTTTCAAAACTGTGAAAGAGAGAGTGCTTTGCTCTTCAGGAAAATGCTATCTCTCCTAACCACTATATATTTCAAACCTATTCGACAAACAGTTTCTCGACTAAAAAATTAACTGCAGGGATGGATTTGGCATCTTGAGCTTTTTCCTGTGAATGAAAGTTTCATAGTGATACTCTTGTAGATGAATGGGATTAACTCTCTGGAACTAACAGAAAGAAGACTTTTTGCCTAGGCATCATCGAAGTAGCGTCCGTCCCATATGGGTAAAGATGAGTAAAAAGTGAAGTAAAGGTGTCGGCGTTGATGAGTCTCCCAAGGGCGCGCCGCCGCATTTATGCTCAATTCTTGTAGAGGCATAGTGAACGCGTATTTGGCCTACACAACAGGCTTGCGCGAGCCAACCGCTGTACCAGGTCTGTGTCTTCACCTTCCCGGACGAGTTTGGTACCAATTTACCCGGCTCAGGAGTGGTGGAAGGGTTGCTTAGCCCGGCCCGGGATCCGTCGCTTGACCGTGCGTGTTTCAGTAACGCCCCTTACCACTGCACCACGCCGGCCCTTATGTAGGGTAGGAATATCGAAGCAAACAAAATGAAGCCGTATCCTTGAACTTTGACTACACTGCAAGAGAATTCTAAAAATCTTGTTTCGTGAAAGGTGAATGGAAAGCGAATGTGTATCACGCCCTTTAGTAACTTATCAACGCCGACCACTATACTTTTTGCCTTTACCATTCTACTGCTCTTCCTAACCATCGTTGGGGACCTGTAGGCCCGCCGTTGATCACTCGACAACCCGACGATTAGGGTGCCATCAATAATACAGATGTGTGATATATTTTGATCTTCGAAACTATACAACAGTCTCATTTGATTTGATTTGATTTGATTTGATTTATTACACGAACACAGTCGTGCGTAGAAAAAAGTATAAAACAACGCTCAGAAGAAACATAACATTACAATAGGGGGTACTAACAACCAGAACGAGAACTAGAACAAAGAAAAAAGTACAGGAGGAAGTAGTAGTAAAAGTACATAGAGACGAACAAATACAGCTCTAAGGCGGAAGTAATCAGAACATCGGGAAACTACGGGTTTAAGTGGCGCTGTAGAAACCATTTGAATGCTGACTGTTGGACTGGGAATGGACTGTTGCCCCCATTTTTCTTGGGAAATTGAAAGACGTCATTCTGAACAAAAACTACAGCTTACTGTTAGATAAAGACCCGTGTCGAAACGAATGCATTGAAATATTACTTCAGCTACGTCATTAGAAGCCGGATGTAGACGGCGACAACAAATGCTGAGACAGAACTGATGGGGTACGACAAGAACGCGACCCTGTCCTTGCCCTCAAGAGAGCGCTCAAAGGTAAAGTAGTTGTTTGATTGGTGACAGAGGCGTTCGATGAGAAATACAAAGGTTAAGAGAATTATGGAGAGGAAAACCCTTCGTAGAGGAGGTCGGTGAGCTTCCCACGACGATTCTTAAGAAGACCTATATGGTCCTGTAGGGCTTGGAACGTAATTCGCAAAATGTGTTTTATTTCTGCTGAGACGCTGTGGCCGGCGTGGCAAAGGAGCAAAGAAAACTGAGCTCCCTCGTTAATGGGAGGCTGCCGATGAGTAGTGAAAGTCCGTCTAAGGTGCATGTAGTCATCGTAGTGACAAATCAGTCTGCTGCATCTCATTTGTTAGACAGACTGGGCTCGAAAGAAGAACATCGCTTCGGTATTAAGAATACTCACAGTACATTCGAAATAGATCACTGGGTAAACTTCGTAGGATTTATGGAATGAAATTAAAACGACAAAATAGAATCAGTTAAGCCCATTGTAAGCGTAACTCATTACAAAGTACTGCTCATAACGCACTTGGAATTAGAGTACTCAGTAGAGAGCTCTGCCACAGTCCTTGCTAGTCTCACCAACGGATGGTTCACACTCACTTTTGTCCACATCGATTCTACCACTCGCCGTTTGTTACTTTGTTCTCCAACTAATAGCTTCCATTTCTGCTTGCTGTTACTGGAATGTTTACTCATCTGCTGCTACCTGGTTTCTTTGCTTTTCCATGATCTTCTGTAACCTCTGAAAAGTCGTTGCCGGCTTTCGAGCTATTCTTGTAGGTGGTTTCTTGTTGAGCAGATTTTCTCAAAGATCTGGAGCCTCATATCAGTGCAAAATTCTCACTCGATATTCTTGCGATTCACACTTCTCAAAATTCATTTTTCTAGTGTATCGTTGTCTTCGAATTGCGTTCTTTCGGGTTCTGTTGTCCTCTATAATCAGACCGAGTTGAATGTGTTGCGATTCGGTCTACCCCGGTCTATCCAGAGGAGAAACAGAAATGATTTTTCCTCTATCATTTCTATGTTTGTCTACAATAGTACTTGTTTAATATGCGTACATGTCGATTTTGCTTGTTGATTCGGAAGATTCGCATATTTGTAATTATGAAGACGTGGATATTCCTATGTGACGTTATGTGGAAGAAAATTTCGTTCGAGCGATCACATATATTAGCCAAAAAACGGGCGAGACACTTTTCTGCAGGAGTAGGAAGTTCCGCTCGACTTGGATTAGGCCGGCTTGTAAACGAGAACGTCGTCTTCACATGTGACAACGTTTCGAAGCCACCGTCGACGACCGTCAGTAAATCTGACATCGTCTGTACCTAACGTCAGTTCCTTTTTCATTATCAATTTAATATTTTCTCGAAAACTGTTGCCTCATATGTATATTTACCTTGAATGAAAAGATTTTGATCTATGTTAACCGTTTCGAAACCGCCCTGTTTAATATGTGACGACCGCATAATCAACGTGAATCCAAACTTTGGTGAAGAAAAACAGTAAAAGAAAATTCTGTGCTAAATTGACGCGCTTTGCTGATCTTTCTTCCATATCCAGCCATTTCTCACTAGGAAACTTCAACCCTTTTTTAGCGTTTCAAAATTCTTTTTGGTCGGTTTACATACGATCCACCTTTCGGGGAAGGCAAAGCAGGCAGAAGTGACAGGCAAGCCACCACTTAAAATCTCCTGATTACGATTTCCGCGGCAGGCCAATCTTGATTTGGACCATTTTTTGCCCTCATTGATATCGCCTTTACATTTGCTGGTCGCCACAGATCGATCGTTCGATTCTACCGTTTTCGAATCCAAGAGACCCATTCAGTGGGCTGAAGGTGGGAGCGAATGCAGAGATTTTCCTGAGCATCAGGATGATCAGTGGTTCTTTGTTGATCTATCGAAATTGACCTCGTGCAGTTCATTGTTTCACTGTTTCAGCGCATTCGGCGAAATAATGGGCGCCAGTCTCACTTCACCCATACCTCATCGCCCTCCGACATCGGCAAGTTTCCCTAGGTTTTCGGTAAACCACTTTGATAATTCGCATCGCTACAGGTTTGCAATCACCTGTTCTCGCCACCAGATGCCCCAATATTTGTGCCAAAACGTCAGTCTGTGCTAGTTCAAGGTTGGCAGTGGAGCAAGAAAAATATCCAACCCGTCGCCAAGAAGACTATGGGAAAAGGAGCAGGTAGAAACACCAGTTCAAATTCGGTAGTTTTACCGTAACAATGTGGTTAAACTGTTACGAATCTCAACCAAATGGTAGAATAATGCTCTTTGAGATCATATTGGATCACGATCGACAGATAGCATGGCCACCTACCGCACTCAGCGAGATTTGCCATACTCACAGATCCCAATAGCGCTCGATAACAATCAGAACTACAAAAGGTATTGCACCGCACTCATGAAATTTTCTCTAAAACTTGGTAATTGATCATCTATTTGCAGATACGAGCCAGAGACAACTGTTATCCCGAATTTCTACAGCATCCGCGAAGAGATTAAGCGAGAGTTGCGCCTGAATAAGCAGGATTTCGTGAACAACAATCTAGTCAGTCCCGAAGGGCCACCGGCGCGGACCCCGCTTAGCCCCACTCATACAAGGTAAGAGTGGATTTCCGCAGGGTCCACGCGGCAGCGCTAATCTGTGGAGTTCAGGGCGAGCGCAGCAGCAACTAATGCGATCATCACCAGGAAACTGGTAGGCAGCGAATCGAGGAAGCATGAGGACAGCTCTGGCGAGAAGAAATACTGCAGACCGACCCTTGATATCAATGTGAGTTTGAAGGTTAGCGGCTCAATTCTTGGGAGCCTCCTCGTTGAATGTCTTATTTGATGTGATTTTAGTGTGCTCGTCGTCGCACTGTGATCCAGGCGTCCACATCAGAACTACTTCGAGGACTCGGCCAGTTTATCGCCCAGAACAGCCACATCGCGGCATTTGAACCGGCTCAGCTTGTCATGTGGCTTCGCACCGTCGATCGGGCACTTCTCCTCCAGGTCTGTACGGTGTTTGCTGTTGCTTCAGTAGAATCTTTGCTAGAGAATGTGGCAGAAGTTACGCGGCTCGACAAACAGGTAAAAGGTGATAGCTATGGGTTCGGCATAGATTTGCCAAGACATGGTGAATGTGAATTTTGCCTGTACAGCGATTTGAGGTCCAGCCTCTATACCAAGTCAAGGTTTTTGCCTTCCCAAAGAAGTCTGGTACCAATTCATTGTAGGCCGCGTGGATGGAAGACTGGAGTAGCCGGACTGGACCATGCTGGTCTCAGTAACGCCTTATTACTTATGTATGACATTTGTTTTTGAATTTGGGTCGATTCTGGTGGTATCTCTGGTGGTTGCGATCTAGAAGCCCATTTGCCACTGGTTAATGGTCAAGGTTTTTTCTTCCTTTTTTGGGTCATCCATTTGCATTTAGCAAAAACAAACTATACCGTTGTAACCACCATTCGATGCTCTACAAAACTGTATGGGTCTCGTTGTGAATCTTCGGAGCACGCTGAGCAACCTCCCTCGTTGGGAGACGCTAAAATATTCAGTAAGGGCGGAAGAAACTCATGTGGAAGTTGTGTTGCTTCGGAAATTCTCGCTTTTCATGTGTAGTTCAACGAAAGGCCTGGTTCCTGTCTTCTTCACACCTTTGTAAACACTTACATTTACAATTGAGTGACATTGTCTAGCAGTTTGTTGGATTGGCAAGGAAGTCTTGAACCTTTTAACCTTATTTTTCCCTTTAATTTTTCTATTTTGAAGGCAGTGTAAATTATTCAAGGAAATAATCGCCATCCTCACCATCCATCAACTGTGAGCAGATCAGTGGTCCCTTTATCCTAAAACTCAGGAGCAGTACCGTACTCCTGTTCAATTTATTAGATTACTCCTACATGTTAAATCACTGATAAATCGATGAGTATCGAAAGTTGTGGGAGTTTTGAGCAGGCCTGCTCGAGCCATTTTCTACCACCGTAATAGTTAGCTCCTGCATACGACTTGTTTCCGAAATCGACGATGAAAAGGACGGCTCCTGCTAACCCTCAAGCCTGTCACTTTCAGGGATGGCAGGACGTGGCTTTCATCAACCCAGCAAATTTGGTGTTCGTTTTCCTAATCATTCGGGAAGTGATTCCAGGTAAGCCCGTCGACTTGAGTGCTAAGCGGTAAACGGGTCAGCTGAAGGTATTTATTTCAGATGAGGAGTCGATTCATACCGTGGACGATCTGCATGCGTGGGTGTTAACATGCCTCTACATCAGCTATTCTTATATGGGCAATGAGATCTCATACCCGCTGAAACCTTTTCTTATTGAACTGGTGAGTCCGTTGAAATAACATCAGCTTGAAGATGAAGGGAAACCCGGTTTTTCATCGCCGTGCAATAACTGGTTCTAAATCTGCTATTATTGGATGTAGAACAGATGTCTGGAATCAGAAGGAAGCGATCTACGATGAAAATGTTTGATACATTATTACTCAACAATAATTGCATGAGATGCTATTTCTGTACACATAAAAAGTTGATGATTCGGAGATGAGAACGAATTGGTTTAGTTGGCTGCTTTTCTCGTACATTTTTACCCAGTATGATAAACAAACTAAAAGTGGATTACTCATTATTTTGATGCTTTGTTGTGGGTAACGTTACACGAATTTAGACGCATCACTTGACTCTTAGGCGTGAGATCCCTCCGTGAATTTGAAGTTTATCCTCTGTGGAAGAATAAAAGAACTTTTTTCTGAAAAAGGCATTGCAGGATCGCGACAAATTCTGGGAACGATGCGTGACAATAGTAATGAATCATAGCGAGGATATGCTTCGTTTGAACTCGTCTTCGGCGTTTTTTACGGAGGTGTTCAGCGAGTTGAAGACGTATTCGACGGATTTTTGAATTCAGATTCCTGTTTCCGTCGCCGCAAAACCTTCATGTGTAGCTTGCATTTTTTTGAGAACGTCTCATTTTTTTCAAAACTTGATCTCTTAGGTTTGTGTATTGTTGAATCTCCACTGCATGATCTCACGAACAAGCAGTGACCTCTTGATGATCTCCTTCCTGTACGTAATGAACGTTAGGACTTTGTTGATGAAGATTCGCGAATTTATAGTAGGTTCTTCATTTGTCGGCTGTGTTTTCCCCAGCTTTTTTTCCTTTGCTGTACCCACAAGTTCCGCGTAAACGACGAAACGTCTACTCTACTTCCTCCTTTTTCAATGATTCTGACTTCTCGGTTTTTTCTTGAGGCTGCGCTCTATTTTAATACTAAAACGATGCGTTGCCATTTTCAGCTCCTCGACATTTTCTGCGGGTCCGTTACCCGAGCATTGTTTCCCTCACCGCGTGTGCAAAACACTAGTCCTTTTTACACTTTCTGCTTCTTGCTCAAACACAAACACTCGTAATCGAAAGAAGACTACGACTCAGTCGCTTCGCTCTGATTTTTTTTACAGATTTCTATTCGTTTGATGGTGCTGCGCGCTTCGTCTCTTGCAATTCTCCTCTGCTATATTACGTATATTGTTGCGGAGTACAGTCCTCTGCGCTTTTGTGAGCTCATGTTACCAATCACCATGTTGTGCCGATATGTACATCATAGCCAAATGAATGTCTTAAGTTCTGTTTGCGGTACATTTAGACCTAAAAAATAAAACTACATAAAATATGAAATGTAGCACAAGGATGGACACGCAAATCGTTGTCTAGCGATAAGTCCAGTGCTCATTCAAAATGCCTTTACGATTCTGAATGGAACACGAATGAACACGAATGTAGAGGGGCGTCGTTTGGGGGACCTATCAACGCAAACCCCTCAACCCCTCTACCCCTCTACCTTTACCAATTCATCAAAACAATCTCCAACAGAAGGGTGATATAATATTATGTACCATAGTGCAACGTTCGTGCTAATTATTGTCAAGTTTTTCCATCCCACTTCCATAGAATTGCTGTTTTTTGAGACGAAAGATTCTTTGGCCTACTCCAACTTGTTAGACAGTGTGAAAATTAGTGAATGTGGGATAGACCAAGATAGACGTTTATCATTAAGTGCACAAACTGTGCTGTAAGGCGCATGATCACCACTCTCCCCGTTCACATCTTCGACTTTTGAAGCGCTTGAAATGCAACGATACCGTTGAGGTTGCCTCGATGAATGGTCACTCAACTTCGGAGAAGATTTCCAAACCGAATACCAAATAATAACCAAATACCAAATAACACAAAATAATTGCCATTCCAAGTATGATCTCCTTCATGATAGAAAATTGTGAAGCACCTATTTTCCGAATTTTACAGGAGAGCCACAGCGGTGCACAACCTTTCGATTTCACTCGAGATCATTTGTTACCGCATTCTGATCAGGCTTTCCACAGTGCACTTTTCTTTCGATTCGATGATGCTTTTTCGAGACCGTTGCTCTTCTTAAACACTATCAATCGTCTTGAGAAATCATCCCCATACACATCGTCAGACTACGCTCACCGAGTAGCCAACCACTCATGAAGAAAATCATTGCCAATATTGGTTCAGAGCGTTTTTGTTTCACGAAAATATTCCCAGTGAATGTGCGCCACAAAAGTCGAATATAGCTCTGAAGAATGCATGATCTTGGCTATTGAACCATGAGGAAAACCATGAATTTGTTGAGTTTGTCTTCCATGTGCAGGAATTATCTCCTGCAAAAGAGTCTACAGAATCAATTGCCAGCCCAATAAATGCTTCCGTTTCCGCTCCGAGAGCGACATACCGAGTCTCCGTTCAGAGAAATGCCTCGTTCTTTTACTAGAATAACGCCGATAGCGGGAACCAGAAACTATAATTTTACTATCCTGTCAGAAATACTCACGACTAAACGACCGAAGGCGTGCATGTGAACACGGAAAACGGAATCCCGACAAGCACCATCGCATGCCACGTATGGTGGTTCACTACGATATGGAAAGGTGAGTTCTCCAGTCAGTGAGCCATCTTCACCAGCAAGGTGCGGTCGTCGGACCGACCTCAAACTCGTCACCCAAGTGAGCACCGAAGGACGTCACGTAGCCGATTCGGACAGACCAAGGACGAAGAAGTGCCACGCAGAAGCGACCTGAACAAGATGTAGGTAGATTCGTAGGGCGTGGAACCGCAACTGACACGTAGGAACTGTATGTTTCGTGAGAGTCTGAGTGTAGGGAGGTAAATTGAAATCACAACTGGTGTTTTGTAGCAATATCAGACACTTATTGAAGTCGAGTCACTACATCACAGGTGTACAAACGTTGCGTTGCCACGAGGGCGGCTTATGCAAGTGCTCGCGCAAACATTGATAAAGTCCAGTAAGTGAACAGTCAGGGCGTAGTGAGGATGGGAGTAGTGCATGGTTAGGTGGCGCCACCCAGTGTCGGTAGTGCACAGCATACGGGGTTCGGGTTTGTTTTTTTTTTGGTATTTCCATTTCTCTGGACATAATCATACTCTCAAAAAGAGTAACAGTTTCAATGATTACATTAATATTACCATTCCCTCCTATAATAAATACATCGAGAGCATTAACTTCAAAAGAATTCTTAATAATCGAGAGGTTATCAATATAATAAAATCTCAAAGTTCTGTTCCTTATAAATAATTTAGAATTATATACAAATATCCTGAACCTGTTAGCAAATTTATTTTCAATTACAATCGCTTTCTAAAAAGTATATATGACATTAATGACATTAGTAACATCCCATGCCCTTGTTACAAATATCCTAATTACACAGATCTTTATCACAAACACATAGTTACAGGAGACATTACAATTTTCAAAGATCTACCAATTTATAATCTTTTGAACAAAGGTACTGGTTTTCGACAACAAAATAGTACTTACAACATTGAAAATATTTTTTTAGATACCTTCACAGCTCTCATTAATAAAATAAAAACTCGCTATAAACTTAATAATCAAAATTCTCATAAAATTAAACAAATTTATAATGAAACACTGCTTAACCTTACTAGCACTCTATCAAAAAATCTAAACACGGCCTACATTCATTTTAGACATGATCTTAACTATCTTCACGAAAACTTCATAATTACACCATTAGATAAAGCCTCTAGTAATTATGGAATAATTTGTAAAAAATTTTATGCCAGCATTATTTTGAACGAAATTCGTTCCTATAATAACAATAACCCTACCTATCAACCTATAATGGATCCAGAACATGTCATCCTACGTAGTCATAAAAATATCTTTAAAAGTCTCAATCTCACCAGTAATAATTTCCTAGATCTTAAACTGCCTCTACTATATTGTATAGTGCATTTCAAAAGTATGTATCCACCTTATATTCGGCAATTTCACGTTTCGCGTTCGTTTTTACGAACCGGCGTTTGTTGCATTAGATTCCTCGCAGTCGCGGGTTGCTCTTCCCAGTAAAAATAATCATCTCCAGCAAAAACAGACCGTTTTTGAATTTTTTTGACTGTTTCAAAATATGTATCCACTCTGGGACTCCACGCGCTCTTACTTTCCTCTTCAAACGATATTCTTTGTATTGGCAGGAAACGAGGCATATTAATAGTGCTCTTGTCCAACACTACAAAATAAACCACAATGCCCATTCGTGGAACCGTGTTGTAATTTTGGAAACAAGCTCAGATCCGAGCCCTCAAGGACACGAGCTTGTCAAATCGCGACATTGCTCTCCAACTCGGCCGTTCTCATGGATTCGTGGCCCGTTATCTTCGGAATTCTGACGGCTATCTGTCAGCACCTTCACTTGGACGTCCACGACTGCTTTCCAGTAAGGATCATCGAGCAATTGGCCGCATGGTGTCGAACTCGACATGGAGTGTCAACAAAATTCGCTCCAGTACGGGTCCCGCTGCATCGCGAACGACGATCTACCGCTCAATGCGGATGAACGACCACATCTGCTGACGGACCATGCAAGAGGCAGCTCGCCACATGAACTTCTGTAAGCGGGCGAGATCGGATTGTACGCGAAAGAAAATGGTGACACAGTGAGACGAGGTAGAGACATCCTGGTCACAATAACATCGCAAGTTTTGGCGGAGTTTCAGTGTTAGGTGATCTTCAACGATGAAAAGAAGTTCAACCCACATAGTCCTGATGGCTACCGGCACTACTGGAGAGACCTGCGACAGCCTCCCATGGTGTTCTCTCGACGAAACTTTGGAGGCGGCTCGTTAATGATATGGGGCGGCTTCTACAGCAGCGGAAAGTTGAAGCTCAGCTCTTCGTCTTGTCAAATGGACAGTCTGGAGTACCAAGGTGTGCTGGAGTCTAGCCTTGCCAGTTTGTTCTCCTAACTGTAACCGTATGGAGAGCATGTGGAGGATTGTTGTCCGGCAGGTCTGCGCGGACAACAAGCAGTTCAGTAGCTATGAAGGGCTGAAGAGGGCAGTGGTGGCAAACGTCAGCGACGTTTCGGACAACGTCAGCGACGAGGTGATCCGAAGCTTTGTTGGTAGCATGGGTAATAGAGTGTTCGATGTCATAAGAGAAAATGGTGGTCCAATCGACTACTAAAAATTAGAAAAAAAATTTTTTCTGCAAGTGGATACATATTTTGAAACAGTCAAAAAAATTCAAAAACGGTCTGTTTTTGCTGGAGGTGATTATTTTTACTGGGAAGAGCAACCCAGATATTTTCGACCACGAGGAATCTAACGCAACAAACGCCGGTTCGTGAAAACGAACGCGAAGCGTGAAATTGCCGAATATAAGGTGGATACATACTTTTGAAACGCACTGTATACCTAAACTTCACAAAACACCAATAAAATTTAGGTTCATCCCTGTCGCTTATAATAGTAGTATCAAGCCTCTCGCCATTGAATTATCACATATCCTAACTCACATAAAAACTCACTTCAAAAACTATGCCAATATTACCAATTTATCCCTTCATAGCCTTCGTGGTTTCTGGACTATTAATACTACTGACATTTCTAATGAATTACTGTCTCTACATTTTCCCTATTTAAAACTATATTCAGCTGATTTCACCGATATGTTCACTAGCATACCTCCCAGCATTATTATTAAAAACACCAGCCAAATTCTAAAAATCTGCCTCGAAAAATAAAAATATCTTGTTAGGGGATACAAAAAATGTTTTTACTCTGATTCTCCTCCCGCCAATCCTGATTATAAGAGCTATACTATCCACGATATAATATATATTATTGAACTACTTCTCAATAACAGTTTCTGTAAAGTGGGTAGTAAAATTTTTAAACAATTCCTAGGTGTTCCTCAAGGAGGGAATGCAAGCCCTTTACTTGCTCACCTTACATTAGCATTTTTTGAATATCAGTTCTCAATCTCTACCAAGAAATACGGAATAGAATTCCACCCATTCAGATATATGGATGATTTACTAATTATACATAATCAAAACGACAAATATATTGAAAACATACTATCAAGTACCTATAACAATTTCTTAAAAATTGAAAAAAAACTCATATTAGTAGTTATGTTAGTAATTTCTCGGACTACTCTGTTTATATAGAAAATAATAACATAATTACTAATTTGTATAACAAGACAGATCACTTTCAATTTAAAGTCACTAGGTTCTCCCACTACAGCAGCAATATCAGTTTCTCCGTTAGAAAAGCCATAATTTACAGTGAAGTACTTAGAATTGCTAAAAAATGCAGCAAATATAATGATTTCATTAATAATGTCAATCTCCTTCGCGATAATTTAAAATCATTAGGCTATGATAATAACATACTTTATAAAGCTATTGCTTCCAGCCTTATTAAAAATGAGTGCATTATATACAAATATTATGAATTTCTACCAAACAAAAACATTAAAAAATTCGTACGTGAACTACTTACTAACGTATGGTCTTAGCCTGCTTTCCCTTCTTTCTTCTTCACCGCTCTTTCTTCTAATGCCCTATTCTATCTACCTTGACTCCTCATTTGATCTCACTTCAGCCATATCTTTGATCCCTCAGTCGTATATACAGGGTGTCCCAAAAAGATGTATACACTGTTTGAAATGCCATACCTTTGAAGAAAATGAACCGAGTTTGTCAACGGAGTTTGTCAACTCACACTGCGCTTAATACGGCCTGTCATGCACTTGCCATCTTGGATGTAGTAAACTGAACAGTTGAATGATCGAAACAGGAAGGAGATAGAAGTAGAAAGGTAATAAGATGAACCTGTTTCGCCTCTTAACCCTAGACAGGCATAAGGTGAGAACGGACACTCCTCGAGGCTCATCAGTAGGGAAGGAGTGTGTAGCAGTTCTGGTTTGGGGGGGTATACAGGGTGTCCCAAAAAGATGTATACACTGTTTGAAATGCCATACCTTTGAAGAAAATGAACCAATCAAAACGAGTCATAGCTTGTATGAGAGCTAAGAAAAGAGAAATTTTTTGGTATGTGTATGGTGAGTATTGCGCCATGTACTCGACCGTGGCATCGGATTTTGTACCTGATTGATAGTGCATGGATTATATTCTTACTCTACTTTGGTCGTAGACAGGTGATATCGCTGCTATTAGTTACCTCTGAGGCAGTGAACATATCGACTTATAGCAGCTTTTGGCTAAGCGTGGAACAGCATCAATATCGATCAATAATTGTAACCTCTGTTTGAAAAGATAAAACTCTTTCAACAGTGGCGCAATCATAAGAAAAGAATTTAGAGGAATGAAAAATGTATGAACCATGAAGATTGCGCCATGCACCCGTCCGAATCGTTGGATTCTAGACGTGATTGAAAGGTCACGGATAACATGCTTGTTCTACTTTGGTCGCCAACAGGTGATATCGCTGACAGGCGTTTCTCTTGATGCAATAAACACAAAGGCATCTAGACGTAACAAGTTTATCATGCACTTTAAGATGCTTTTGCACAATACTGCTTACTCTGTTCAAAAACCCAAAACTCTTTTGATGAGCATGTAATAGCAACTGTTACGTTATTGAATTTGTTATGTTTGGATGTTTTTATGTTTATTGCATAAAGAGAAACGCGTAAGAGCGCTATCATCTGTTGGCCACCAAAGAAGAACAAGCATGTTACCCGTGACCTTTCAATCACGTCTAGAATCCAACGATTCGGACGGGTGCATGGCGCAATCTTCATGGTTCATACATTTTTCATTCCTCTAAATTCTTTTCTTATGATTGCGCCCTTGTTGAAAGAGTTTTATCTTTTCAAAGAGAGGTTACAATTATTGATCGATATTGATGCTGTTCCACGCTTAGCCAAAAGCCGCTATAAGTCGATATGTTCACTGCCTCAGAGGTAACTCATAGCAGCGATATCACCTGTCTACGACCAAAGTAGAGCAAGAATATAATCCATGCACTATCAATCAGGTACAAAATCCGATGCCACGGTCGAGTACATGGCGCAATACTCACCATACACATACCAAAAAATTTCTCTTTTCTTAGCTCTCATACAAGCTATGACTCGTTTTGATTGGTTCATTTTCTTCAAAGGTATGGCATTTCAAACAGTGTATACATCTTTTTGGGACACCCTGTATACCCCCCCAAACCAGAACTGCTACACACTCCTTCCCTACTGATGAGCCTCGAGGAGTGTCCGTTCTCACCTTATGCCTGTCTAGGGTTAAGAGGCGAAACAGGTTCATCTTATTACCTTTCTACTTCTATCTCCTTCCTGTTTCGATCATTCAACTGTTCAGTTTACTACATCCAAGATGGCAAGTGCATGACAGGCCGTATTAAGCGCAGTGTGAGTTGACAAACTCCAGCGATTCTCAGTATAAAGACGTGCTGCTCGTACCATCTGCAATGTAGTGCAATAGAGGTATTGACAAAGGTGCGGGCGGCGCGACACATCCCTACGGAATTTGATTCCTTTGATTTCTTCCTTTTCCTTCTTCTTTTTTTCATTTTAGCTTCGTGTTTCGCAGATCGAAGCGCCTCGACCGACAGGTGAAAGAAATCAAGCGGTCAGTGGCTATCTACGGGTGGTCAGCATATGATACATAGCGTTGGGTGTGAAGACAAGTCGACTAACCGGTTGCGCAGGTTTTGGTGGACATTGCATTTGGTATTGCACGAATCGGCCCAGGACAGGCTCAAGCATGGGATTCGATTTTTGCAAAAAATTTACGACCCCCCTTCCACGAGGGCTCTAGTACGACCCCCCCCCCCCCCCCAAATTTGAGTTTGTGAAGTAAGAAAAAACAACATTGCATGAAAAACGTCTAGGTTCCGCAGGGACAACATGGAATTTTTTCGTCTCCTGAAAAGAAAGTTACTCGGATGCGGACGTGGAATTGATTCTTGCAATACGTTTTTTCAATAAGTATTGAGTCTTCCTACAGAAAACAATGAATGTTTCAAGCCAACTAATAACGTTAAACTTCCCACATCCGACGATTGAGAAAGCATGTCAGAAAGAGGCAGCAGATCGATTCGAAATTGCATTAATTGAAATTTTAGATCATGAAAACAAATTTGAGTTTGTGAAGTAAGAAAAAACAACATTGAAATTTTTGTTCAATTTTCATGGATGTGAATCGATAAATTTTCAGAATTCCGGAAATTTCTTAAGTCGTTCTTAACGAATAGAACTCAAAGTGTTGTAGTAAATAGGTCTCGCTCCCACGTGTACCAAACCACAAGTGGGGTACCCCAAGGCACCTGCTTAGGCCCCTTGATGTTCATGATGTTTGTAAACGGCCTCCCAGACGCGTTGCCACCAGGCTGTATTTGCTCTATGTATGCGGACGATACAAAAATCTATTCAATTAACGATTGCAATCGGTTACAATTAGGACTCGACGCACTAAGCAACTGGTCTAGAAAGTGGGAACTTGACATATCGTTTGAAAAAACTGTTCTAGTTTGTTTTGGTAGGGGACATCCTGAATACGAGTTTTCTCTAGATGGTAGGCCCTTGACTCGCTCAAACATCATACGGGACTTGGTAGTGATCTACAATGACAAATTTGAATATGATGACTACATCAAAGACATTGTGGCGAAGGCAACTTCTAAAGCCAATTATGTGCTTCGCGCATTTAAATCGAGGGACCCTAAGCTGTTATTTCGACTTTTCACTACATATGTCAGGCCACAACTGGAATATTGCAGTCAACTTTGGTCCCCTTACAAGAGGATTCTCCCCGATACCATCGAACAAGTACAAAGAAGTTTCACTTATCGATGTTCCCTTCGGAAGGGATTAGTTAGATTGTCATATGAAGAGCGACTGAACATCCTTGGTGCGAACACCTTAGAATTCCGGAGAACATCAGCCAACTTCCTATTCATGTACAAACTAGCTACTGGTGGCACCAACCTGGAACTACATGACATTTTTGATAAACCACCACTAGCTGAAATTACTCGAGGTCATGCGTACCGAATCAAGCCTGAAGGGGTGGGCATACTCCACGCGCCAAAAACGCGGCGCCTTTGGCGCAGTGTTGAGAGAGAGCGCAGACGAGCAGAGCGCTGCCGCGACGGAGGCGCACCTGCCGCGGGTAGGGCATACTCCACGCGCCAAAAACGCGGCGCCTTTGGCGCCGGCAGCCGCCGGGCACCGCGGCAATGGCGATTGGTCCCGACCATTCGCCATTGCCGCCGTGCGCTAATGCCGCCGGATCGATAAACATATGGTAGGTTTTTCTTTTCAGTTTTTCGTTTGTGATGTGTTTTTTTTTCGTTTTGCGTGTTTTCTTTTCAGTTTTTCGTTTGTGATGTGTTTTTTTTCGTTTTGCGTGTTTTCTTTTCAGTTTTTCGTTTGTGATGCGTTTTTTTCGTTTTGCGTGTTATTTATTTTTCGTTTTCCCGTCTTTCATTGCTTTCTTTGCTTCTTTTCTCTTTATTTGTAGTTCAAATTCAAATTCAAATTTTCAATTTTCACAATTCGCCTCAAATTCGCCGCGTTTTTGGCGCGTGGAGTATGCCCACCACTTTTGGCGCCGGGCATTGCCGCCGTCCTCGGGGGAGGAGCCAGCGGCGAAATTGAGCTCCGCCCTCCCAATTGCCGCTCAGCGCCAAAGGCGCCGCGTTTTTGGCGCGTGGAGTATGCCCACCCCTTGAGCGACCTACCACCGCGGCCTATGCTGGGTCCTTTTTAGCTAGGTCTGCATTGCAGTGGAACAAACTTGACGCCACTTTATTCACGTGGAAGCGATCCAGTACATTTCAGGCCCATTTAGCCGATCACCTTCGGAGGCTTACTGCAACTCAACGAGCGGACGCTGCCCTATAGCTACCAGCCGAGCACTATGCTACCCCATCTCATCCTCCGGCTATTGCATTGTCGCCGAACTGTCTGGGTTCCAGCTGTAATCGTTTTTTATACAGTTAAAATCTTTATTCACAGGGCGATTCGTTCGTAGGGATCGTGGACGGCTTATTGACCGTCTCGCCCTGATTGGTCACACACTATTGCAGCCGGCTCGCCCCGTTGTAGCCGGACCGTGGCGGCCTTAAATGGCACCAACGGCCTCGACTAGACGGGGTGGAGCGAGCTGCAACAGGCTGGTGGCGGCAACGGTGGTCTTCTTCGGCGGTCGATGGCGGCGGTGGACTGCTGGTGGCGACTACGGTGCGGCGGTCCTCGATGGCTCGGCTCCGGTTGTTCGCGGTAGAGTGGTGAACGACACAGCATCGCTGAGTCGCTATATATCCCAATAGTGAACGTTCTCGAATAGGTCATGTCGCATGTTGTACGCATTTGATCAGGTCCCCGCTAGCAACGCTTAAGGCTCTTTCAGACGACGCGTCGATAAAGTGACGCGTGACGCGTGTGTGATGAAGGATAGGTAGGTCAGCGTCATCGGTTGATCGGGTTATTACGCGTCATTACGAGTAACTCGTCCGATCGACGTCGCGTTGGCCATGGTGTACTTGCAGACCGCGAACGGTTTCGCCGCTCGGTTCGCGCGCGGCGAACCGAGCGGCGAAACCCAGCGCACGACGCTTGACGGATGACGTCTGCCTTGAAAGAGCCTTTAGTTGGCGGTTCGTAGATCAGCCCAGGACTAACCTCGGTTTATCAGCTCTAATTTACGTCTCCTAACTCACTTATCAGTGCTCTCCTCCGCGCCTCCCCACCTAGCCATCGCCTGGGGTGCGTATCAGCTCAAATAGGACCAACAGGTCCTGCCCCGGAATGGGTCTCTCCAGTTGCGTGCTTGGTTGGGTCGTAGGTCGTGCGTATGAGGCCATAAGTGCCCTATGGACAAAATAAAGGTCAACAGAAGTGAGTTCAGGGCTGAACTACTCCTCCTTGCTAATTATTTCCTTCTGATCCAATCGCCATCATATACCTACCCATTGACCTACGGTCATGTCATTCTGTGTTTGTCTTTGTTACTAACCGATTTGTTCTACTTTTGGTTACTGACTACAAATAAATAAATAAATAAATAAATTTATTCTAATAATCAATATTTGTTTGCATTTATGTGTTTGTTTCAGTAGCCTGTATTTGTTTGCGTTTATTTGTTTCTTGCAATAACCATTATTTGTTTTTACTTGTAAAGAAAGCTAGTGCACAATCAAAAATTGCAGTAAATCAGAAGCTAAGAATCGTTTGCATGGACCATGCTTCCTATAACAAAGGTCTACTAAATAGTATCACAAAAATATCCTTCGAAATTCTGAAATGTATCGCGAAAAATACGATACAAGATGGCGCAGCATTGCGCCACACGGTCTCACGCGACCGCTTGAGCGTGGCGCAGCATTGCGCCACACTGTCGTCAACATGTTAAAGAGCAAGACCTGCTCAACACCACACAGGGACATTGAGTCGCCCGAACGAGCTTCGAAGAAAGCCTGGAAAGAAATTGATGACGAAGTCTTGCGTGCCGCTGTACATAGAAGGGTTCCCTAAGAGACTTAAGGACTGTGTTCGTGCTAAATGAGCCCGTTTCAAAGCCTGACTACGTTTTTATGTTTACAATGTCTAAATTAATAAACATTATAAATTTCGTCTCATATGCTTCAAAGTAGCCGTTAAGGCAACCAATTTTCTGAGTTTTGATGCACTCTGTAGAGTGAAGTGCGGAATGACTGTAAGTTGGGGAGCTGCATATTCTTCGGTTACGCTCATTAGAGCATAAAATTTTGATTCAGGAACGTATGGAGTTCAATGCCCTAAAAGTTCTCCGAATAAGTCTCAGAAGCCGTCGAAATCGGCTAGATAGCTAAATGCAAACGTGCTCTTTTAGTGGAGCACTCTGGTTTCTCGGGTCACCGTCATCACCATGCGTCTATGCCTGACGCAGCTCAGGACGTCAGGCGAGGTGACGCGGCATGTGCAGTGGCTCGAGCTGATACAGTAAGCACGGCTCCGTATCCGTGCCAGCCGGTCCAAACATCCCGCACCCGTACATGAACCCTAAAGCCTAGACACGTGGTAATGCGTACAATAAATTTCGCGATACTCATTGTTAGTCTGAATATGCGATTCATTAGGTTGAAGCGCAACATCGCAACATCTGTTCTAACTTAAAAACCCAAAACAATTTGCTATCTTGTACGGCCCAAGCAAAAAAATCAAATATTAAAGTTTGAAGGTGTCCACTGGATCTGTCGTGACCCGACAGCGGCTCATGATGTCATCTCCCAACTGAGCCCCCCCCCCAAGTCGGGCCGTCCGGCGTTAGGGCACTTACATTTTTGACACTTTTGGCACTTTCGGCACTTCTCAGAGGCACACTTCCGCGCTCACTGGTGCTTCTCCGCTTCTCCAGAACAGGTGGAACACTAGTCCCGCCCGGGTGTCGGTCGACACCCAGTAGCGGACTCGCCGACTAGAGGTTGGTAAAGGTGAGGTAAGAGTTGCAAGAGTGAGACGGAATGCAAAGTAGTAAGAATAGTTGGAGCAACAAAGCAGTAGTGCGTGAATTGTTAAATTGTCTATCTGTAATCATAATATTTGTATAATGAATATATAAATACAAACTGTGTACTGTTAGAGTCGAGCGGTTGAACAACAATTCTCTTGACCCTATCTCCGAGAAAAAACAGGATCAGGAAAAAAACGAGGTAACATAGTAAGCAGTGAACAAAACTCAGAACAGCTACAAGAATAAAAGTTCTTTCAATGTCTGCAAAGAATGGACGTAGTCTTGGCCCTATCTCCGAAGAATTTCCAGCGGTGGACCAACCCCGAAAAGCACTCACGGAGAGATATTCCACTTCCGGGAATGATACCGCTCATCACCGACCGGGAAAGACGAGCTGTCGGGAAAATATGCAACCGAACGACTTTCGGAGTGGTTTCATTTTCACTCGTACTCGCTTGACACACAGTGGTTGATGGACTATGTGGACTTCGCTACCGTATGCTGTCAGCTGATTGGTGAGCATGCTTCAAAACCTTCGTGAGAGCGTCATAAACCCTTTATTTTCAGCATCGACATCTCCAACGATAGTTTCCCAAACGAAAGCCGTAGTTGTATTTCTCGCTGTATTAATGATTCCTTGGTTCGCAACATATTGTGGGTATTGTGGAAGGGAAAAAGTGCCAGCACAACCCGCGGTATGTCATCCGTTTATTAATATATGTAGTTCAACCACCCATTCACAATCTCTGAAGGTAACATCTTAGAGAGTCGGGGAAAGTTCCCGCGCTCTCACTACGCACTCCACTAAGCGGAAAGTGACGAATAAGCAATACCCACTATGCGGTCCTGCTGTTTGTGCAACCGACTTTGATAAATATTTCAGGTCGAGTCAAAAAAATCAGTAAATAAGGTAGGTTTGATAAGCTAACTACTGATAAAACCGATCACTAATTCGCTGGAATTGAATGCAGTTTTTCAGAAATCGCAGAGATCCCAAGCATCCCATGACAGTTCTCGGAAGATTAGCGAGGATTCCGAACCCACTAACGAGCGAAGCTCCTCGCTTACCAAGGGAACTGAAGCCACTGATGAGTCGCTCACAACAACTCGAACGCAGTCCAGCAAAGTATTGAGCAAAACGGATTCTTCTAATATGTGAGTGATTCTGCAAGAGCGTATTGTTTTCTCTGCAAAAGGCTGTTTCAGAACAAATGTCGAAGGTACGCAGCACGACGGAACAGATGTGACGCAGTTAGGCTCTGAAGGAGATTTGGTAAGCGAAAGTTAGTGTCATGAAAATGCGCCATGTCATTTAGGGGGAGTACAGCGTGAGAGACCGCAATAGTTCGTCGATCCCGCGCTCGCCGTCGATGTTACCGCTATCATACCTGTTACTGTTTCATTGTGGTGTAGTGAACAACTGCGTACAGTTTCGCATTTCGCAGTTTTACAATGCACTACGATGAGCGATTAGGTCGTTCGCTCAATGCTCGTCCGGCAGTCGCTCGCGCGCTGGCGTTGTGGTATAAAATGGCCTGAGGGATTTCCTTTGTCAGGGGATGAGGTGATGGGAGATCATGGGAACTCATTCCGGCTATTCGCAGCCGCACAACAGCACCGCGCGTAGGCTGGGGTGTCTGCCGGTTGGCTGCGACAACGCCCCCAAAATGGCGGATGCGCGACGGGAATGTCGCGTCGGCCACCTATCGCGCCGCGAGTCGCGTACACACTAAACGAACCCTTGAGGGCTCAGCACACTTTTTGGTGCGGCGAGCGGCGGCGGCAGCGGCAATGCTGAAAAATAAGACCTCGGCACACCTTTTGGAGCGGCAAACGTGGGCCCGATGCAATTAGTGCGTCTACGGCCACTGCAGCAAGAGTACGGACACCGTCCTGGATCAGTAACCAGAGGATTTCAATTTTTCGTGTTTTTTTTTCTGCGTTTTCTTGACTTTTTCGTTGTTTGTTTTTATTCCTCGTTTTTTGTCGTTGTTTGGGTGTATACACACTTTTGGTGGCAGCGGCAGCAGCAGCGGCAGTTCGCCACGAACTGCCGCCACCGCTGGCACCAAAAAGTGTGCCGAGGCCTATAGGGAGTACCGATCCAGCGGCGTCGCCGGAGGTGGGGGGTCCGCATACTTCGGGGGCAGCGACGACGTCGCCGACGTCGCCGCCGCCGACGTCGCCAAGGGAGTTTTTGGTTCCGGGTTAAGTGCCCCGGAACATGGGCCCGATGGGTCGGCAGAGGCAGTTGGTGAGAGGAGCATGGCTTCTCATAGAGGACTTGGCACACCGAAAAGTGTGCCGAACCCTTTATGAGAATCCCACTCTAGCGGCGGCGGTGACGTAGCCGACGACGCCGCTCTGGGCGCCGTCGGAGTGTAAAGGGCTCGGCACAATTTTCTGTGGCAGTGGCGACGGCAGCGGCAGTTGGTGGAAGGAACAAGGCTCCTCCCACCAACTGCCGCTACCGCTGCCTCTGGCACCAAAAGTGTGTATACATCCAAACAACGACAAAAAACAAGGAATAAAAATCAAACAACGGAAAAAGTCAAGAAAGCACAAAAACACGAAAAAATGAATCGAAATCCTCTGGTTACTGATCCAGAACGGTGTCCATCCTCTTGGTGCAGTGGTCGTAGACGGACCAATTGCATCGAGCCCACGTCCTGGTGCACGTCGCCGACGGCGCTGCCACAGAAATGAGCCGCCGAAGTATGTGTACCCACCCCCACCTCGGTACGCATCGCGGCAAGGTGGCCGGCGCCGCTGGATCAATACTCACCGCCGTTGCTCGCCGTTCTAGAAAGTGTGCCGAGCCCTTAAAAGGGTGGGCATACTCGACGCGACAAATTCGCCGCGAATTTGGCGCAGAGTTGAGAGAGAGCGCAGACGAGCAGAGCGCTGCCGCGAAGGGGGCGGACCCGCCGCGGGTAGGGCATACTCGACGCGACAAATTCGCCGCGAATTTGGCGGCGGCAGCCGCCGGCGATGACGTGGCACCGCGGCAATGCCGATTGGTCCCGACCATTCGGCATTGCCGCCGTCCTCGGGGGAGGAGCCAGTGGCGAAATTAAACTCCGCCCTCCCACTTGCCGCTCAGCGCCAAATTCGCGGCGAATTTGGCGCATCGAGTATGCCCACCCCTTAAGAGGGCTGTTACGTTTAACTATGAAGACGATAAGAGGGTGGAGTCGGGGTCTTCTTCCCATGCGGGGAGAGATGAACATATGAATAGCCCAGGCAAGATTCGATGCCTCGGTCTTTTCTGATCTACCATCGTTAGTCTGATTATTGTGTTTGAAAATGCAGCAAAAGGGCAGGAAAGTGCTTTTGCAAATACTCATTGAAAGGCTACTTGAATATTCATAAACAGACGTGTTATGGATTGATATTAGAGCATAAGAGAGCTGCTTGTAGTTCTGTGCTTGTCAACCGCACATCTCTAATTTCTTACGGTGAACTGATGTATGGAGTGAACAAACAATCAATAATTCATAGACGGACGTGAACATCTTTGTGCTCAAGGCAGCACAAAATCAGACAGTGGTACATCCAAGCTTGGTGAAGAAGAAGGGAAGCATCGAGGTGAGCAAGGTAGGCACGGCTTTCGAATTCGGAATACCTTCTACGATTCTCAAATGGCTTGTCAACGATTTTCTCAACTTAGTATTTGGCACTTGATTGACATGTCTACTACCAAGGGATTAGAAAAAAATCGGGGTTAAGACAGTGAAGCGAGTAGCTCAACCCAAGGAAAATTAGAGGTAGAAAAAAAGCAAACATTTCGTTCTTCTGTGATGTATTCTCGGTAAAAGGTAAAGGTAGAAGTAAAGGTATCGGCTTTCGCCAGTCCATTGGGGATACGCCGCCTCATCCGTCTTCAATTCAGAATGGTAGAGTCATGAACGCGTATGTGGCCTATGCAGCGGTTTGCGGAGGCGAGCCGCTACAACGAGTCAGTGCCCTCGTCTTCTCAGACAAGCCTGGTACCAATTTAACACTACCCTGCAGGGTTGGATGGCTCGGTTAGCCCGGGCCGTGATCGATAGCTCGATCGTATAGATCGGTCGTCAGCAGCGCCTCTGTCCGCTGCATTATGCGGGCCCACATAACTTCCCGGTAGAGGAAAAAATAAAAGTGAAGAAGACCATACCGTTCCAAGTGTCGTTTGTCATCGTATTTATCATTCAGTTCAAAGCTACAAGTAAGGAGGACATCAAAGAGTTGGAAGCAGCGATGAAATCTGACCACGAGCAATCCGAGCGCGAGAGCCTAAACGCAACGGAGACAACGCAGCCAACAACGGTACGGCGATTAGGTTCAACACTCAGGTGAAACTTTTTCGAACTGATAACGTTCAGATCAAATGGGGAGACTCGAAGTGTGTGGTTTACGAAACTTCTGAGGATGTCACGTTTGACGACGACGAAGTTCCCGAGGATCCCGACTTGTGGTGATCGAACACCCATGCCTACACCTGTTATTAATTTCACCTACGCCGCGTATAGCTTCAAAAATCGGAGCAATAATGATATCCGCACGATTCATTTAACCTTTGACACGTTTATATTTAATAAATATGGTGCAAAACCTACGCACATGTTGTTGTCTGCAGTACTGTTTGAAAAATGATGCAAAATATGCGGAAAAGATTATGGTTGAAGTTCGCCATACAGACGAGCGTTTTCAAGCATCCAAATCATCTCAACCATCTACCACCTTGCCGCATATAGATGTGCTCGAACGAAACGCGTAACCAGTAGCCCTTATCTAGGGCCGTATGCTCGTCTCTCCCGGCCGGGCGAAGGGCGCCCTTCGCCCGAAGGCGGGGCTCGGAAAGAGCGGACGAGTTATGCGCCTTGAATGGCGCATAACTGCACTGCGCTCCATTGCTAAATTGCTACTACACCGCGGTGCAGGCGGACCCTCAACTCGTCCGCTCTTTCCGAGCCCCGTCTTCGGGCAAAGGGCGCCCTTCGCCCGGCCGGGTGAACGGCGCCCTTCGCCCGGTCGGGAGAGACGAGCATACGGGCCCTAGTCTCATAGATGGTCTGAACGTGAAAATTTGGAATGAACGAGTAGTAACACTGCGCTCTGCTCGTCGGATATGGCAGCAGTGTCATCCGCTGGTGTCGGTGGACGCAGAGGTAAAGATGTTACGTTCAGATTCAGGCTGAAAATCTCCACAACACTCTGGACGTTGTCCAAATTGGCTTTGAAATAGGATGAGACAACTATCGTTTAACAAAAGAAGCTGTCTTTCTATCACATCTGACAAAGTGACCTTGGAAAGTGTCCTCAAAGTCAGTAAAATTCCATTTCTTGTATCGAGTGAAAAGTTCCACTGGAGTTCCTGTAGAGGACATGTTTGACATCAAAGTGATGATAGTGACGTGCTGAACTCGAATCTGATGGGAAAATTGGAACTTCCACAATTTGCAATCTCCCGTGGACAAGATGTCTCTAGCACACAACAGTGGATTGGTTCGGGTGCTCGTGAATTAATTAGCAAGGCTCCGAAGAAAACCGCCCATAACTAGGTCAGCTGGAGTAAATGTAAGGGAATATTTGAGCTCAGCATCAGAAGACGAATCGAATTGTTGGACTGCTTGGTTGTCCAAAGTTCGCTGAGAACGATTTGGACGCTAAAACCCGCCCAAGCGCGTGGGCTGCGCGTTTTGGGACAGAAGTTGCGAGCGGTATTGTATTTCATTGCAGAATTTGATGTCCTCAGGTAATAAGTAGTCTCTTAGGTCGTGGTCTGAAAATTAATTTGGAAAATTTAAAGTGAGAATATCTCCTTAGTTTTCGTCATCTTATTTTCTTTGATCCACCTCCTCTATTTTCGTCATTTGCTCTGCTGTCACGACCTCTCCAATCCCTTGACTCTACCCGCGCGCTGCTCACTCTTAACAGTCTCTGTGATTTGCTGCCTCCCACTCTCAAATAAACAAATTGCGGAAACCGAGGGCATCCGTCAGTAAACACCCAAATTTAGGCCGTATCGTTCTCCACCGGTTCTTGACTAAGCCAATTTACCCTTCCTCCAACAGGATCTACTTCAGAAACAGTTAATGCTAATGATAGAATTGTTCTCTTCGATGCGAGATCTATCTGCAACAAGCTCCCGAATCTGTACTCTCTGCTATCACAGGGTCCTTATGATTCTCATCTCCGAGACATGGTGCAAGTCAGAATGCATGTGAAGTGAAATGAATAAGTAGTGGATTTCCCTATGATGTTTGCACATGTGACAGGTTGGGAAACGTTAACGGTGGAGTACTAGCTTTGGGGTGAGGGACGTTTCGCGCGAAACCCTTATTGCCAACTCATGGCGCGCGCAAGGAGACAGTACTTGCGGACCATTGGCGAGTTCACCGCGTGCACGTGCACACTGGTCCCCGCCCCCCCCCCCCGCACGCGATCTTGGCCACGGCCGAGCTCGTTGAGGCGATGGTGACCCGAAGGACGAGAGGTGTCACCAGACCAAGGGTGTGCAAAAAAAAATTTGTAGTAAAATTTTTTACGAAAAGGTTTTACGACAAAATTTGTCGTAAAAAGTAGTAAAAATTCGTAAAAATCGTAAAAATCGTAAAAAAAAATAAAAAAATTTTCTCTGTTTGATAAAGTATTAGTTATTCCTATTTGTTCCAAGAATTACAAAGTTTTAAACCACTGAAGTTCGACGATCGCAAGGCCAAAATAATTTTCCGATAGTGCTCGTTTTATTGTAAAAGCTCGAGATGATTTCTGAACAGTTTTTGGATTGGCTTTTTCCGCTCTATCACGCGATATGTATATTTTTGAACAAAGCTCGATTTTAGAAAATTTTCGCGAGAAAAGCATCTCAAAAGTTCTCAGTAGAGCAGACCTCCTATTTCATTCTTTTCACCAAATCTCATATAATATTAGAAAGACACTCTACGAGATATTATACAAAGTGTTTTGAACCGTCTTGGTTTTCATTGTTTCATATGTCATCAAAGTGGAGCGCATCGTTCTCTTTCGAATATTATATGAGTTTTGGTGAAACGATTGATACTGGAGATTTGCTCTGCTATTATAAGAAACTTCAAGACGCTTTTCTCGCAACATTTTCGAAAATCGAGGACTGTTTGAAAATAAACATATCACGTGAAAGAGCGAAAAATTCTGCTCGGAAACCTGTACAGAATTCACCTCGGACGTAGAAGAAAACCAAGAGCAGCATCGAAAAAGTATTCTTGTCTTTCGAACGACAAATTTGGGGGTTTGATACTTTGTAATTTTTGAACAAATAGGAATAAGTAATATATTTTCTAATAGAGAACGTCATCATCTTGCATACCGTATATCACATTTTATTCAAGCCTCTGGAGCTGAGCAGAAAAAAATCGCTGTCGATGAGGTTATTTTTTCACTTTCTCGCTTTTCACTTTACTAGCCGAAGGAACGATGAAATTCAAATTCATCACAAGTAAACAAATTTTACGGAAATCAACAATTACCGATCAAAACCAAACAAAGGTACATTAATCTTCAGAAATAGAAGTGCAGCGGAATTTGTAGGTGTGAGCGCCTTTCAATAGGCGCTCAAAACATGACGGTCGGCAGACGGAAAAACTCTCTTTCTCAGCTGACTCTGGGGCAGGGTTGAGCATGGGGTGCGATCTGTGCTCAAAAATTATGACCCCCACCCTTCTGGAGAGGAGCAGTTACGACCCCCCCCCCACCCTTCAAAAACTGCTGCAGGCGAATATAACAGGTGAGTGGAGCACGAGAACATCCACAGAAGGGCGTTTACAGATGTATACAGAATAAAGATGCAAAAAATCGAAAAATAAAAATTTATTGATCATTCGAGTATAAAAAATTTCTAAAAATAAAAATTTATTGATCATTCGAGTATAAAAAATTTCTAAAAATTTTAGCAAAATTTTTAGAAGTAGCCTAGTCATTCTGTTTTCGGTTTACGAGTGCTCAAATAATTGCTTTCTGCTTTCAGATGATCACATTGCGACAGCATGTGCGGCTGGACCGGTGCCGAGCGAAACAGGAATCTTTTCCAGAGAACAATGAGTAGTAGTAGTAGAAGCTAGTTCACGTAGCTGTGAATAAAGAAGTTCGCCTGACTTGCTGTTTTCGAGATTTGAAATAAATAAATTCAAAACCGTCTTGTAGCGTTGAAGAAGAACAGTGCTTGATGAGTGTTGTTTCTTTTTTCGAGAGCTAGAAAAGTATGTGTAACAGTTATTTTTTTATTTGTTATTTGTTATTTGTTATTTTTATTATTTATTTTATTTATTTATTTATTTTTATTTTGTTATTTTTTTACTTTTATTCATGTAATTTTTTTTACATTTTAGAGTCGAAAAATTACCGAAAACAATGAGGTTAAAATGAACCATCGACCATAGCCAACACTGAGTAAAAAGATCGCACCCCCCTGCGCGCCTAGGAGATTTGCTCTTACTGAAGTTTTATATTTTTTCTAGATAGCATTTTTTCTCTAATTTATAACGCGGTCATGGCACTTTTTCAGTTTTGATTTTGGCTTAAAATCGCAGAAAGATCGCACCCCCCCCCCTGCGCGCCTAGGGGATTTCGTGTTTGGAAGAATTTCTATTTTTGTTTCATAGAAAATTTCATGTAGTTTTATAATTGGTCATGGTACTTTTCCAGTTTTGAGTCTGAACAAAGATATGATTTTTTGATTGAAAACACTCAGAAAGTCACAACTCCTACTGGTCATCTCAGGAATGAAGGTGGTCATTCAAAAATTCATATCTCCGTTCAAAATCGAAACTGAAAAAGTGCCATGACCGCGTTATAAATTAGAGAAAAAATTCTATCTAGAAAAAATATAAAACTTCAGTAAGAGCAAATCTTCTAGGCGCGCAGGGGGGTGCGATCTTTTTACTCAGTGTTGGCTATGGTCGATGGTTCATTTTAACCTCATTGTTTTCGGTAATTTTTCGACTCTAAAATGCAAAAAAAATTACATGAATAAAAGCAAAAAATAACAAAATAAAAATAAATAAATAAATAAAATAAATAATAAAAATAACAAATAACAAATAACAAATAAAAAAATAACTGTTACACATACTTTTCTAGCTCTCGAAAAAAGAAACAACACTCATCAAGCACTGTTCTTCTTCAACGCTACAAGACGGTTTTGAATTTATTTATTTCAAATCTCGAAAACAGCAAGTCAGGCGAACTTCTTTATTCACAGCTACGTGAACTAGCTTCTACTACCACTACTCATTGTTCTCTGGAAAAGATTCCTGTTTCGCTCGGCACCGGTCCAGCCGCACATGCTGTCGCAATGTGATCATCTGAAGGCAGAAAGCAATTATTTGAGCACTCGTAAACCGAAAACAGAATGACTAGGCTACTTCTAAAAATTTTGCTATAACGATGTAAAAACTTTGCGAGGCCATATGCGTCCGTCTGAATCTGAAACATGCTAACTGATAACAATATGATTCCGCACATTTCCTTAATGCACCTGCTCGTAATTTCTAGCCCATCACAGAATGTACGACCCCCTCACACGTACGACCCCCCCCTCAACCATGACGACGGTACGACCCCCCTGCGATCATCGCACCCCACGCTCAACCCTGCTCTGGGGGAGCACAAAAAATACTTTCTTAGCTATTGAAGCTAAATGAGGCTAGAGAGTGCCTGTGTAGTGCCCTGATCAAAGGGTCCTGGCTAAACACTTGTAATTTTGACCTGTTAGCACTATTTGAGCTTCGAAATGAAAGTCGTAAAAAATTCGTAAAATTCCAAATTTTTTGTCGTAAAATCGTAAGACGATTTTTCACGAAAAATGTCGTAAAAATCGTAAAATCGTAAATCGTAAAACGAACACCCCTGCACCAGACCGACCAGATTGGCAGCGAGAGCTACATATCGCTCGCCAATGCAGAGGGCGCGTAAGGCACTGTAAGGAGTCGAATATGCACAACACCTACACTTGCCTAGATCAGGATTTCAGTTCTACTCAATGAGTTCAATCGCATTTGGGGAAAACTGTCGAGAAGACCCTCCTGTGTAAAATTGCATGAAGAACACTAACGAAAATCTTTTTTTGCGTTCTTTTTTCACGGCAGTACAACTCTGGACTCAAAAAACTTTAATTAGTAAATTTTCTATAGATGTTTTGAAGTTTTTTTTTTCAAAAAAAATAAATTTATAACCGTTGCAGTTTGTTGAAGAATCTGCAAAGATGTAGCAACCCCAATTTGGCTACTCTCATTGAACGCTTGAGAGTTGTTAACCTGAAAGCAAACTGCACGTTGCAACGGAAAATAAAGGGGAAAAATTTGCAGAACATCAACTCCATAGAAACGTTTTCGAAGAATTTTGTGTCAAGATGTCGAGGCACGTCACAGGGAGAGCAATATGAGCTGGATATCGCCATTATTTCTCCATCCGATTTCAGTTTCTTAATAAAAATAAATATCTTAACTGAACCTCATGCGCAATTTTGGCATAGAATTATGTACTCGACGGTTTCCCCAGAATGAGATTGAGCTCATTGAATTGAGCTTGAAATTCTGATATGGGCACGAGTAGGTGTTGTGCATGTTCGACTCCATACAGTGCCTTACGCGACCTCTGCATTGATAGCTCTCGCTCCCGATATGATCGATCTGGTGACTCCTCTCTTTGATCGGGTCACCATCGCCTTAACGAGGAAGCTCGGCTGCAGCCAAGATTGCATGCGGTGAGGACTAGGGTGCAGGTGCACGCGGTGAACTCGCCAATGGTCCGCAGGTACTGTCACCTCGCGCGCGCCATGAGTTGGCAGTTAGGGTTTCGTGCGAAACGTCCCCCCTAGCTTTGGTTAGGCAGGATGTATCCCGCAACCTTATAGCCTCAGGTAATTTTTCCTCATACTGTCAGAGCCTCACGGTGTGCTTCAATATCCCCGTCTTGCGTCTCTTCGTTGTACTTATGTACCGTTTTGCATTGAGCACTCGTTAGCTCAGATCGTGACCTACGAATCAAATACTCTAGATCTTGTTTTGTCAAACAGCTCCGATCTACCGCGTAATGTCACATTCCTCCCTCCCTTTTCTACTTCCGACCACTGCACCATGGACTTCTATCACCGATCCGAAATTGGTATTAACAGCCCTTGCACCGGCTCATACTATCCTGACTACTCCAAGGGTAATTATGGGCTATTTGTGAGGACCTGATACGAGTCAACTGGCGATTTCTTTTCTCAACGTGCAATTGAGCCGATGAAATTTATAGTCACTACACCAACATTTGCACATCGCTTATTCAAAAGCATATATTACACTGAAGAAGAAAACGGAGCGGAAAACCAAATACCCTACTAATATTGTCACTTTAGCAAAGAAGTCCAAAACTGTCTTGGGCTCGCCGTGCTGTTGGTGTTCGGAAATATCTCTAATACCAAATACCCTAGTAATTCATTCGCCTACGTGTGCTCGCGCTGAGCGGTCGCGTTCTCAGTCGGTCTGGTCGTGCGGCTAAGTTGCTTTGAATATTGTTCCATTTCCAGTGTTCCCTGTTTGTTGCAACCACTTGTCCAGTACCTTCGTTGCATATTTATTAAGTCCATTGTTCTGTTTTACCTTTAACCCTACAAACTCTTAGTGGTGTTTTTGTTGCGTATACGTCTCGTGTGTTTTAAACTTTAACCCTATATACCCCTAGTGGTATTCTTGTGGCGTACTCGTGTGGTCCTAGTGTTTGTTCGTTTTTGTTCCTCTATCGCTGCCTACTTTTTTCCCACTGAATATCGGTGCCGGCTCTACATTTGCTGTCTTTTGTCTGTGTTGACATAGAATTGGCTGCGTACCCAGTGGTTCGTACGTGCGTACGCGGCTCACGCTGACTATTACACGCGCCAAATCACAATTTCGTATTTTCTTGTTTTTTGAAAATCTTATTCGCTTTTATTCGCTTTTGCTCTCGTTCCCTTGTTGCCTTCTCCCTTGCTATTATTTATTTTCTTTTTTCGGAATACTGTTGAGTTCTTTCTTTTTGTTTATCCGGGTCTCAGCTGCCCTTACTCCTAGCTTGCTGACGAGTGGCCAGTTCGAATCTATCTATTAGGCGTGTTTCTTCTTCAGTGAGCTTGTTCTGTCTGATCGTAACCGACGTCATTTAGTGCTGTTGGTTGACGGTTAAGAGGTATCGTTTATCACTTTTCATTGATTTCATCAACGATCACATAACGTTATGTCGCAGACACGAAGTCGCCTAGCCTAAAAAGAAGGATAGTGAGCTATCAGAGCCCTCAAAACCTTCCACCATTAGTGAGGCTGAAATTGCTCAGATGTCAGTGAATGAAATTGTGAACGCCATGTTGGATATAAATAAAAATCCGATTATGGCTAAACTCATTATCGGCCTGATGAGTAAGTTAACGTGCGAAGTGGCCGACATGATTGAGGCTGAGAAGCGAGGCAGGAGCCTCGTTATTTCGGGCTTTGAGTAATCGAGAGCGGATATTCCTCCATCAGTGGAGCGGAAAGAATTAGAGGAACAAGTCACTAATGTTTTGTTGGACAGTTTTGGGGCCGTTAGCAGGCCCGTTGAAGTTCGTAGAACGGGGGAACCCAGCATTAAATCCCCCGGCTGATAAAGGTTGTTATGTCGTCGAAAGCACCCTGGAGGACGGCACTCGCGAATACATATCGTCCTGGCGAGCTACTTTGCCTCAGTTTTTACACCAAGAACAGCTTCTAACCATACACCTTCCGTTGCTCATCCTTTGGCAGAGGAATTTGCACTTGACATTCCTTTCAATCCACAATTAGTTGTAAAACTATTAAAATCACTCAAGGAATCCTATTCCATCCCTGTCGATGGCATTCCTCAATTTTATTCCACAAAGTTTTTTCCGGATCAGTTACTGGGTACGTCTTTCATGATGGTCGCTCCGTCTTCTTTTTCCTTAGTGCTGCTCCCGCGTTTGTTGAGGTGCCACACTGCCATCTTGTCTCGATCCAGAGCTGCTCGTGGGGTGGTCATATCGTCCTCGATCGCAGGTTCTTGAGTGCCGCTTTGTTGCTTGCGACCATCGATCCGTCTTGTGATTGTGACAGTTTTCCTCCATTAACCGACCTGTCACCCGGGCCTGACGCTGGTATCGACACCCGTTTCAGTGATATCTAAGCTAGGCAAAGGTTTCTGCCTGGAAAAACTTCAATCATCACTGCAATTCCTAAAGTTGGGAATGCTTCAGTTCTTTCCTCGTATCGTCCCATAAGTATCACGCCGATGCCTATCAACGTTCTTGAAAAAAAGACTACTTCGGAACTCGCTCTCTTCGTAGTTTCAAAGGAATAATTTTATCCCAGAAAGTCAACATGGTTTTTCTGGAGGTGCTTCCACCACTACTCACCCCTCTGACTGTATTTTTGATTGGGATCTCGCACTGAATGAAGGGAAAAGCATAGATGTTATATATTTTGATCTGTCCAAGGCTTTCGACAAGGTAAATCATGAATAGGTCATAGTTAAATTGCATCAGTTTGGTATTAGGGGGTCGCTCCTAAATTGATTCCGCTCGTACCTTACTGATCGACACTTAGTGGTAAAAGTTGGTAGCTCTTGGTCTAGCAGGTATGCCTGCAGCAGAGGCGTTCCACAGGGAGGAGCTCTCTTTCCTTTACTGTTCAACATTTGCACGGCGGACATGCCTGCATTCTTGAATAGAAGTACACAAATGAAAGTGCAAATGAGTGCAGACGATATAAAAGTGTGTGGATCGTACGATATTGCTTCTCGAGAACCATTGCACAAAGCTCTTTCTGATGCGGTGGCTAACGTGATTAACTGGTCGGCGTTATGGGACATTTCGGTGAACCCTTCAAAAACGAGTGTTTTTCACATGGGTAAAATTGACTCTTCAGGTTACAGTTTCAGTAACGGGGAGCTGAAGCTTATTCAGGTAGTGCGGGATCTTGGGTTTTATATTAATGAGAAATTAGATTTTGAGCAACATATAAAGACCTATGTGAACAAGGCGTATGTCACCTTGTTCACGATCTTGAGATCGGTTCATTGCAAGAAGCTTGAAATATATTGTATAGAGCTTATGTTGCTGGAATACGGGTTCCCCGTACGGAGTCCATCTAAAAAGAAGCTGAAAGATGAAGTCGAGAAAGTCCAGCAAGCTTTCACAAGAATCGTTATACAGAGATGTCAAGATGGGGAGGATTCCTCAAGATTGACTCAAGTTATCGAGAACGTCTTGAGAGATTAAATCTGAAAAGCCCGCTATGTCGAAGAGTGTTTCATGATGTGTTTTTTTGTTTCAGCCTATTGAAGGGTAATCTCAAGCTCAAACCCAGCAAGTACTGGACCTTCCGATCCATCCGTGGACGAGCTTGCGTTCTATCCCTTGACTGTCCAAAACTTTCAAGGATAATTATCGTCGCCTACGACGATGCCACCTCCACGTCCACGCCGTCCATCTTCACCTCAACTTGACGCCGTCCACCTCCATCTCCACTTCCACTCAACGCCGTCCACCTCCACCCCACGCCATCCCTCTACATACCACGCCTCCACTCGAGGAGCATAAATACCCGTTTCTGTGCAATAGAGACCTATATATATTCTACCACTGAATTTCGAATAAACGGTTCACCACACTCGTGTCCAGCACACAACATCTGCCACAATAATGGTTTGCAAGTTGTTTCACTCTCTATTTTTCAGGGGAGCTGGGTGGCTTCCACTTCTACCAGCTGATCTGTTAGACGCGAGGAATACTTTTTCTTTCAAAAGTATACTGAAGAAGGTTGATCTTCTAAGAATAGTTGGAATGGAAGATTATTGAATGTTTCTCTCCTCAGTGATAAATTTCGATTTTAATGTTTATTTTCACTTTCTTCTTCTAGATTTATGGTGTAAATTATCAGCATGGAACTGGAGATTTCAATGGTACCATACTACGTAGCAAAGTCGCCTTTTGGGGTTTGGACATCAGGCATCGCTTTCGATAAGTTACGTTTCAATGATGATGAAGTGCTGTGGTTGTCTGAGCAAGGGCAGTTGTTTTACCTAGCCCGCCCCAAATCGAACTCAATGTATGGTTGCGTGAATCGATGAATTAGTCTCTTCCCGCAATATTCTGGTCGAGACAGTCCTGGTCTTCCGGAATTTTAACGCTTATACGTCTTTTCTCTTCACCTGAGCGTTGAGCAGAACCTACTTTTTGCTTCTCAGTATTGATCATTCAATTTAACGGTCTTCTCTTTGGTTTACTTCGTCATACTCCACTATCAGTTTTAGCATCTTCGGTGTGGTTCATTTCCAGTGGAAAGGATGGCGTCGGGCTTTGTCTTTGGTCATTCATTGAGTTACCTAGCACGTAAGGGCCTGGGCATAGGAATGGCGGACGGCAGCGGGCGGCGACGGACGGGGATTAGCGATTCAAGGGAACTGGAACATTTTTGTTTGAGAGAACATATGGGGGTGCAGAGACGCAGGGTACTCAATACAGGCAGAGTATGGCGTAGTGACAGGTTGCGTGTGGGGCGGCCGATGACTTGACGGGACGGCGCGGTGCGAATAGGTTTTAATTGTTCGCGCCGCGCCGCACCGCACCGCACCGCACGAGGCCGCCGCAAATTTTTTTGCCCTAATTTGTTTTTTGTTAAATTTTAGTCATTTTGTTTTGATTTCGTCGTGTTTCTTTTTTGTTTTGTCGGCTACGCTGCATTCGCCGCATCATTTCATCACTAGGTTTGTTATTGTTTTTTATGAATGTTATTTTCAGTGTTCTGCTCATCGGCTTGGGAGTGGAGTTTTAAAGTAGCAGAGTTGGATTTTGGTGAGTTCCGAGTCTTTTTTCTCGAATTCTGTAATATTTCTTACCATTTAACCATTTAATTTCCAGGTTTTTGCTCAGTGAAGCCCTCGCAGTAGTGTTGCAGTCGCCTCGGTTGCAGTCCTATTGTGTTCGGTGAGTTGAAAACCAGTTTTTATTGTTGTGTATTGGATTCTTATCAATTCTTATCATGGTTCTCCGTTGTTGTTAGTCTTATGTAGTGTTGTATTGTTGGTTCTACTGTTAACTGTGATTTCCGCTCTATTGGCTTTGGTGCCCTGCTTTTTTTTGTTTGAACTACGCCTGTTGGGGGTAACCTGCTATGGAACGACCTATTTCTGCTATTTCCGCATAAAGGTTCTCCACAAAATATCTATCGATTTGACAAAGTTCTACTCAGAAAGAAAACATATGGTGGTAAAAAGTGCAACTGGAAATGCAACTCGCCACCCGCCGCCAGCCGCCGCCACCTGCCGCCACCCACCGTCACCGGCCGCTGCCGTTCGCCATCGCCGCGCCCCTGAGGGACGGCGACGGGCGGCGACGGGCGGCGGCGGGCGAAGAAGTAAAACCCGGCCCTAAGAGAGCCATGATCTCATCGATGGAGGGTTCGTAATTATAATACATTCCTATTTTAGTTTTCGAATTTTGTTTATATATTAATGTAGATATGAATGCTCAGTTCTGCACTTTTTTCTTACATTATCAGTGGCTAGTTCTTCTCTTCCCCGAGTCCAGGCTCTACCTTGCCTCCCTGACAACTTCGTGGCTACTACTATATGAGATGTTCTGTTATGGCGTGGTATAGTTAGACGGCTTCCCAAGGGTCTCAGGCTTCGTGTCCATTACATCACTTGTTCGCTTCGAACATTATTGTCTCAACTTGAAAGCCTTACATACAGGACCACAATTCTAGGACACTAAGCTTCGTTGTTCCCTGCGTATAACTGCCTGAAGGAGCTGTTTCTCTTCAAATGCTTATTTGCGACTGGTACATTTTTTGTCTCTTTCGATTATGCTTCATGATATTGCAAGTGTTTTCAGTATATTTGCTTCAATAACCCTACGATGACCTTCTCGGCTCACGAGCGTTGAACCAATTAGGGTCAAATGCAGGACGAGCCTGGGGCGTTTATGTCTTTCCATCGGATATTCTCTGAGATGATGTAATATTTTATTAAATTGTTTCTGTTTAGTGTTCTCTGTTATGTTCTGCGCTGTTTTGTTTTGGAGTTTGGTTTTTCTTTTTGAGAATGTCTCTGTCTGGTTTTGTTTTTAGTGCGTCCTTTGACGTAGTTAAATGAATAAATAAATAATACGCTAGGAAGCTCAAGCGCTCACTGGCCCGTTACAATCTCAAGAACGAGGAGATTGTTATCAACTCGAGTAATCCTAAGACCTACAGCTACGTAAATTCTAAAATCCCTCACTCCGGGAAGAATGGCAACATTCTAAGTTCTCAAGGCGAGCCGAGTGCTTCTGAGGCCGAAACAGCTGGTACTTTCGCTCGTTTTTTTGAATCCATGTACTTGAAACACCGGCTTACCCCTCAATGTGGCCTGTCTTCACGGACGCTAAGTTGGATTTTGTCGATGTTAGCAGCGACACCGTTTACCGGGAATTGAATAGCCTGCCTCTCCGAAACTCTGTGTCTCCTGACTCCATACCATACTTCTTCTTGGGGAAAACGGCCTTAGCTTTGATCCCAGTTCTTGTACAGATATTTGACTGGGTCCTTTTCCATGGGGAAGTCCCCTCACTCGGGAAATGCAGCTTTGTGCGGCCTATCTTTAAAAGAGGTGATAAGTCAATTGTGAGAAATTATCGGCTCATACGTATGTATGTCTAACTTCATCTACCAGTAAAGTGTTTGAGCGTATAATATGCAGGCAGGTTCTTCGATTTCTGAACGATCAATCTCTGTTCTGCCCTAACCAGCATGGTTTCTTACCTGCGAGATCCACCACTATTGCCCTATCTCCTCAATTCACCTGTGGCGGAAGGTCCTTGAATTACACGGTTACGTAAGCGCATGCTACATCGATAACACTGAAGCGTTTGACTCTGTACCTTTGGAACTGCTCTCTGTTAAAGTTTAAGCATACGGAATCAGCGGCTGTCTGCCCAAGTTTTTTTGAATCCATCCTCAGTGACAGATCACAGAGAGCGCTAATCAATGAAGCGGCCTCCAACACTAACTGTACATGGAGTGGTGTCCCGCAGGGAACCAATCTTGGTCCTCTCATGTTTCTCCTGTATATGAATGATTTCCCCGGGGATGTTTTTTGCTCTATTTTTGCAGATGATTTGAAGATTTTCTCGGTTAATTACCCTGGGGCGCTACAAAAAGATCTTGACGCCATACACTCCTGGTCCTCTCAATGGAAGCTTGGTATATTGTATGACAAAACAGCCATTATGCTCCTTGGGCGGGCGCTATGTGGGTTGGGGGGTGCAGGGTGGTGTTCCGCAACTTCACGTCGATCTTAACGTGTTATCGTTGGTATATCTGCCATTGTTTACGGTCAAATCGGTCGGTTCTGACATGTTTGACATGTAAACTCTTCAGAATTGTTCACACTTTAACATGTTAACCGGCCTAGAATCGACGCAATATTACAGACCAGCACGCTGCACCCCCCAACCCACATAGCACCCTTGGGCGTGGCCACCCCGTGTCTTCTTCTTCCTTGGTAGGCATCAACTTAATAGCGTTGACTCAATTCGAGATCTTGGAATTGTCTATTCCAATAAACTCCCGTTTGAAGAGAACATTGATAGGGTCATAGCGGCAGGTTACAGGGTTTGAAATATGATCTTCAAGGTCTTCGCCACACGAAACACTGACTGTTTTTTGCGGACTACAGGAACTGAGGTCTCTTCTTGAGTAGTGCACCCCGATATGGTGTCCTTCTACAAAGAAGCTCGTCAAGAAGGTAGAGGTTGCGCAAAAAAATCCACTAGAGTTGTGTTCATCAGAGCGGGTCTACCTGAGTTTGAGTTTAGCTACCGTGAGCGCTTAGCTCGACTAGGTTGCAATTTCTTGAAACTCAGAAGAATCGTATACGACCAACATCTTATCTTTGAAATTTTTATGGGTTACGTTAACATGAACCTGCTGCGTGTAGTCTAGCTAGCAGAACAAGGAGGCACCACCTTCGAATAGCCCCAGGGGTGGCTCATTCGAGACAGCTGCTTGATTTCTTCCTTTTTCGGACGGCCAAAATTCGGAATGATCTTCCACGGCATCTGCTGAGTAACTCCTCTCCCAAGGCTTTCAACCTTTCTCTTGAATGGCACCTAAAACAAGTGGGTCATTACTGATTCTCCCATACGTCCGGGAGCACCTCTGCCTCAATGGTGAAGTCTTGCGATTATGGTCATGTTGTTGGCCCTTCGTTTATGTGTGTTCACCGCGTGTTCGCTGTGGTCGCTGCTGTTGCAGGCTGGGCGATGTAGATGCCTTTCTTGTAGCGGCAGCTGAAGTTGCTACATATGTTCAAGGTCGTTACGTGCACTTGATCCCTAGTGCTTTTAGAGGCTCCGCATGTTTGCAGTTTTAGGCTTTTCATGTTATATCATGTTATAGTTGTTCATGTTATAGTTTTAATTCTCTCATTGTGGCCTGACGTCCTGTTTATGCATAATTACTTTGACCATGTGATAGTTACAACATGATCATTACTCGGAAGGCTCCCTAAGCCGTTGTGCACAGCTAACAATAAGTATTGAAACTTTTTAACATTCAATATATTTATACATTTACCTTTCATATAACTTTCTGTTAGTCACTTGTTTGCCGTGGCGTCGTTTTTCGTCTATCAGTTTCAATTTTTCCTATGTCAACTGTCCCGGCTCCAATGCAGCACTAAATTAGCTTAGTTTATTAAATTAGCTTAGTCTGGTAGTTCATGGCTGTTCCTCTTACAGATGTGATTTCGGGCTTTCTTGTTGCTTACGGTTGCTTAAGGGGGCGCAGTCTTGGTGTGAACTTAATCTATATCCGCTTAGAATTTACCTTCACTGTTTGACGTCAGCCTCATGTATGGGACTCACATATTGTTGCATCAAGCTTCGTTCTCCTCTACTGTGAAGCAGCTGCACTTATTGGCGGAGCCACCTACCACCACTGTACTAGAATCAAAGTTAGTTGTCGTGCACTGAAATTCCTTGTTTCCTTCATAGCAGGTTTTTCCTCTTCTTGTTCGAATTAACTGCTCTGTTGTACCCAGGGTGCTCACGGAACCTTCCTTCTGAATTACTTGTCGTTAGGTGTTAGATAGCGGCGCCTTTTTAATCCATTGTTACGTTTAGTAGCCTTTCACTTTGTTAGTTCTCCATTATGCCCAATCGCTTTCTTGTCTTGACTGCTGTATTGTTCATATTTGCGATTGGATTCAAACTAAATAAATAAATAAATAAACAAATTACTAAAAATCGCCAGCGAAGCAAAAGACCACTTTTCAAAAGTGCTACGAGAGAAAAACGAGGGGAATCTCATGAAGAATCCCATTCTATAAGATGTACACCATACCGACTTACTGTTGCTGCTTTGTATTTGTTGTTTTTGTTGTACATAATATGGATCCAGCAAGAGAGTTCGAACTGTTTTAAACCTTATTTTTCATTCTCTATATTCCATCACCAATTAAAGCTAGAAGACCAATTTTTGTTTGCTTGCACCACAACCCACGTAGCAGAAACCATTGGTCATCATTGTCCTCTCAAATGAAAGGTTTGTTGAACGTACGTGTATCAAAACTTCGCATATGAAAGGCATTGCGTGTGAGGAAAATCAGAGCCACTACGTCTGTCGTTGAAGACGTCATAAATTCTCTTTTCCTTGCCATTTAATCCGCGACGTCGCAGTGTCCGCTCAATTGTTTTCGTTTCTCTATTTAGGTATCCTCAGGTGATGCTCCTACCGTTATAAAGTCGTTGCTGACATCTCTGCAGCTTTTCTTGGCGCTCTTGGCGTCGTTTAACAGCTGCCTTTTCTGAATGGGTGGTCCTTTAATCTCTCCAGGACGTGTCCTCTGAGCCTCTACTCCCGATTTTCAGGTGTACCGGGGCATGCCCATGATCGCTCTGGCATCATCTTTGCGAGCGCTATCTAACCAGGTCCATCCATTTTTCTAATACAGGAAAACTACTTCCCTATACACATTTCCACCTTAACACTGACTCGATTTTTGACATCTTATTTTCAGAGTGCGGTGGCCATATTGTCCTCGATCGCAAGTTCTGCGACCATCGACCACTCCCGCAATTGAGACAGCTTTCCTCCATTGGTCGACCTTTCACCAGGGTCTAGCACTGGTACCGATAACCTTTTCACGCTAACTCTAAAGCTAAGCAAGGGTTTCTGACTAGGACGGGATTGAACCCTAGTCATCGAGATCATGAGTTGCTACCAGATAATCGTAAAAGGGAAGGTAGATGTGCAGTCTGGCTATTACCAGTAATCCATCAGGAACTGAACCTTAGGCAACTCTACCGCCACCTGACATTAGGCTTGAGACGCCATGGTCACCCATTTCGCCAAACTTTGCTAGTGAGGTTATTTGAGGCGCTGGTCACGAATCAGAATAACACTAGCTTCGTGAGTTCCAACAAGTGAGGGTGTCTTATGGGTTTAGTTGTGTGCGGGCTGGTGAGCGCTAGAGCTACGGTAAGGATGTGTGAGGTGCCTTGGCCAAAATAACCGATTTCGTTCAAACTTCCTCTGTGGTGGTTATTTGGGGCGCTGATCACAAATCTAACATTAGTCTTTGAATTTGTTTCCGCTTAAGGTGAGTAATGGTGGATATTGGGTACCCATATTAATGTCGCCATTGACCAAAATTTGTGCGTTTCGAGCTGCTTCAAACATGATTTCCTTCAACCTCAATGAAGAGTTCGCAAAATGAGCACGATTTGGTATCAATGCGATTGAAGCAAAGCAAACACACCAACAGAATACGAACCAATGACCCTAGTCTCAACGGCGAACCCATGTTCCTCTCGCAAAAAACCACCGCCTCTACATTGTTGTGATCCCCGCTCGATGCTCTACACAACTATATAGGTCTCGTTCGGAATGTTGAGGCATGACCACTGACCTCCGTAGTAAGAGCGCGCAGCCGCATTCGTGTTCTATTCAGCATCCCAAAGTCATGGTGAATGGGTATTTGGCCTACACAGTGACCTGCGGGGACCACCGCTATACCAGGTTAGTGGCTCTACTTTCCCAAACAAGTCTGGATAGTCACCTGACCCCAGAGGAATGGAAGGCTTGGTTAGCTTGGGGCCGGGATCAATCGCTCGACCGTGCGGGTGTCAGCAGCGCCTCTCAAAACTGCACCGCGCGGGCACCTGATGGATTTTGCGATGTACGTTTCTTTAGACATATAACAAAAGTTCGACATTTGGAGAGAATATTGGATGAGACTGCCGTGACTGCCGCTCACCGAATCTGAATGCATATCTCTCCAATTACATAGTTGCAATCAAAGAACAGTAGACTGTTGCGGTCGGAACTCCTAACCATGAAATGCTTTCGTTACAACGCAGGTTGACATCTGCGTGAAATATTGTCTATAGCTAAGTTGTTATTTCAGGTAGAACACGTTGTTCGACGAACAGAGAACAGAGCACTTGTGCTAGTAGATTAGCGACGAGCTTTACGAACGTGAAATAGATATGCAAAGCATTAATATGTATGTACAACACGTACGACACGAAAGTAATACGAATGGCATCGAATGAACTCCCGGAGTGGAAAACCTACAACGATAAGAACACGGAGACATGGGAGGTGGCCTCTTTCCGGTGAAACTTCAGCCTAACAGGCTTAGCGCGTTGAGCAGTACACTTGCCAGATGGTATTCGCTCAACAACGCTATAACCTAAGCTGAGAGGACGATCACATTCGAACAGTGAAGAAACCACACTTTTCACTCTGGGAACGAGTGATGCACTAAAACCTCCTTGTTTCAAACGGTATGACAAGCCCTTTCACCTTGACTACTAACAGTGCAATGAAACAATGTCGTAGGCGTCAAAGCCGATTCGGCTCACCGGGAGCTACATCGGTGAAGATAAGATTCGCTTTGTAAATGGGAGCAGAAAACAGGTAGGTGATTGAGTATGCAGGCGATTCGCAATCGTATGTACAATGTGAGATAACAGTAATACAGTCAAAGAGATGATTATATCAAGCCGATCACGACAAATTGCAGACGCCTTAGAGGCTAAAATTAATGCATCCTGGTAACGTCGAGAGACGGATCCGCTTGTTTACAACAAATAGAACACGATTAAGAACATGCTCTATCGTTCGGCTCGATCGAGTTCCATTGATAAATCGCGTTCTATCTGTGTATACTCGCTACATACAAACACCAACGTAGGAAAGCAGTATTATGTAGAATCATAGGCTGTGGATACAGACCAGAATGAAAAAAAGACGGAGCAGACACAGATACACGTGGGAGAATATGTGCTACCCATGTTGAGGATTTACATCACTCGCCTTGGACTGTTTTGCAGTGAATAATGAATAGATCACGGCTGTCAGCAGTTGTACTGCAATGCTAATGGCCCAATACCCTCTGTGCAAATTGAATCTGCAAGACTTCCGAGGCAGGTGATGCAATAACATAACAGACAGCAACGGGATATGTTTCACATGGTAGGTGAGCATAATTGATCGAAATAGAACGAATGGGCTTCAATAGTTCTCTTACCAGCAACATTTTGAAACTATCTGTACAGTAATTATTATAACATCGCAAACAAATAAAATGCTACCCGCAGGTGACACGTAGACGAACGAGACGATGTGTGTAACTCCTGTACATCACTACAACGCGCACTGTCAAACTTCATCTTCAGCTTCACAGTCCGTATCTAACGAGTCGCCCTCACCCCAACGAGGTCTTGCACCGCCGACACGATTCATCAGGCGGTATTGAACCTAAAGCAGGTGGTTTCCACTTAAATACGTTTAGTTTGCATCACAAGCGCACTTCAGACACCTGGTGATAGAAATATAGTACACAAAGCAATTTTCTCTTGGGTTATGAATAATAAATTTATGTACCATAAGTACAACAACTTACAAGATTCATGAACATCCAGGGCTTTTCCAAAAGACTGCGAATAACCTTTAGAGATCATACCCATCTCGAAACATTCAAACCCATACAACCGTTACATTTGATGTCAATAGTGCATAAATACGAGCTCACCTAGGTACAATCCACTTCTGATGATCTTAAGGAAATGGCTGAGCGACGTTAGGCAGGAATGCTGATTGCCACCTCAGGGAGCGCGCAAGGTGACAGTACATATGGACCATTTGGCGAGTTCGCCGATCACAGGTGCACCGAGATGGCCGCCGCACTCGTAAAGGAGATGGTGACCCGATCGACGAGGGAGCCCGATGGTTAACGAGTAGTGTTACAATCGCGTCCGCTTACATAATTAGAAGCCGTGTAAGTTGTCCAAAGAGTCGACTATGCATGAGCCTTATGTATGAGCATACTAATAATTTACCCATTTTCAAATGAGCTCAATCAGAGGTCTATAAGAGCTCCTGTTGACGAACATTTTGGAGGTTTGGAAACCGTATTTCTGCTCTATAGAACTTTGAAGAGTGGTTCCCATTAGCCAGCAACAGGGCATAGTTTTAATTATGAATACTGTTGTTTCAAAGTAGTTCCTAAGCAATGATCGCGATGAGGTTTGAGTTCTCTAGTAATATTATCAACGTAATTACCTAAGATTTGAATCTCGCTCCGCGGCTTCCCTCCGAAACCGTGTTCATAGAATTCACGTTTCTCATATCTCGTCTGCACTCACTCTCCATTCTAGTTAAAATGAACATCAATATTGATTTTTGCATAAAAATCGAGTATTCCATTAAGCATGTCTCAGAAGAATATTATGAGAGGAGATTCTTCGAAGATTCAGAGGACACGGTTTAGGAAATCGAAAAATGCTCATCATGAGTTTTCTTATGGGAAGCTCATTGAAAAGAGCTCAGAATTTCAGAGATCAGAGCTGGGAATTTTAATATGCTCATGTATAAGGCCGATGTATAGTCGACTCGTAAGACCATTTACACGGCCGATAATTACGGAGGCTAAGGCGGTTGGAACATTTCTCGTTAACCATTGCGCTACTCTCGTTCGACGGGTCATCATTGCCTTCACGCGGGGCTGGCAGAAACAAAAATCGCGTGCAGCGGCCATTTTGGTGCACATGCGCCTGATAAACTCGCCAAATGATCAACAGGTACTGTCGCCTTTCGCGCTCCCTGAGTCGGCAATCAGCATTCCTGCCTAACGTCCCCCTCCCTAAGGGAATGCTACCATTTTTCAATATCGCCTTTCCAATAAGTGTCCGACTTTAGACTGCAATTAGTGATTCTTATTCTGTATAGGGCTACAAGGAGAAAAGAATAAGGAATTAAGCATTTATAATCCATCATCATGAATTTGACTATCATATCAAGCTGAGTTAATATTAACGGAAAAGGTAAACCCTCAACTTGAGGACACCTTAAGATAAGGTACCAACCCTCTGTCGTAGACTTCCACTAATCATGAGGACTTGCGACAATTGCTCAAATTTGAACACAAAAAGAATAATTTTCTGTTATGCAATTTCTATTTCAAGAAACATTTGGATGAGGTACAAGAGCGCAAGCAGGATACGGTGTCGGATACCCTACAGAAGACGAATCTACAGCATTTTTGCCTTCCGCTTATCACTTTAAATATCACGCTCAGTATGCATCAACATTCGAGATTGCTTGGCTCACCCATAAAATCATAGAGAAATTTACTGCGGTCATTGGTCGTTGGCTAACCAAGGCTCAAGATCTGCTCAATAAAGCAGGCAAGACAGTAACTACAATAACAGAGCACACTACCTGTTTTCATTATCAGTACGAAATTAAGAGAAAATATAGAGAAGCTGTTTGAGAGAAAGAAATGTTTGCACACATGATAGCCCGACTCCGCCGTCGGTCACAGCCGCCTCCACAGTGAAAACGGCAGTGATGGAGAATACCCCGATGTGAATCGTCGCTAATTATCTCCCTAGGCTATCCGCGCGACCCCGATGACACAACATGAGAGAAGCAAGCCCTCGCTAAGAAAGCTAATCATCGTGATTAACTCTGCCCAGTACAGAATAAGGTAGAAATTACATGAGTAGATCGTTCAGAACACTGGAGAAAAATGCCTGAAGCAAACTTTTCCATCACGTTGACATTGAACTTTTCTTTAACAGCCCAAAATTAGCCCGCTTTCTTACGTGCTACATGAGCAGAGAACACAACGCGTGGATTAGTAGGCGAAAAAGATACTTTGCAGAAAATTTGTCAAAATTGAAACAATCCGCAACATCGTATATTAATTTCAAAAGCTTACTAACGAGTAACGTGTAAGGAACAGTACCTCGTCTGTGTTTTCATTCGCATTCAGAAGATGCGTACCGTGATCTTCTGAAACGTAGTTGGGCTCCGAATCAGTAACGTAGTCTGTAGCAGGATGATTGTATATCCATGACGCCTGGAACATATGTCATTCGGTTGTGTCAACAGATAGGACAAACTCGCATAATCCAAAAATCGGATTTCCGTACCTCTCGGAACTGTTCACTGGCCAGAGGAAGGAGATGCTCAACAATCTGTCGGAATGTAGGTCGATCTCTGGGCACATACCGCCAACATTCAACCATTAGTTCATACCTACGAGAAGTTTGAAACGATTATACATTCTATACTTCTTTTATGAGAGAAATTCAACGATCAAAACCATCGGAAGAAGGCTGTAAAGAAGCGTCGTCATGAAAAAACTAACCAGAAATCGGGGCAATCCATTGGACGATCAAGGGTCTTTCTAGAGATACCAATAAAGGAGAGCACTTCCTCGTTCGCCAAACCTTGGTAAGGTTGTTGTCCAAGAGTCAGCATTTCGTATAATACAATACCATAAGACCTGCAAATCAAGTATACAACTACCACATCAAAGCGGTTGTGTACGAACTTAGAAGCACACCAACCAAACATCGCTCTTCATATCGAATGTTCCGTCGCGCAATGACTCCGGCGCCATCCATCGCACAGGCATCAGTCGTTTGCCGTTGGGTTTATAGTACTCATGGTAGTAAATGTCACGTGCCATACCGAAGTCTCCGATTTTCACGGTGTTGTTGGCGTGTACCTGAAACAGTTATACCTGAGAAACGGTAAAAAGAGTATACCTGAGACTGAACACACCATGCAGTTTCTAGCCGCCAGGTCTCGATGACAGAAGCGAATCGACTCCAGGTATGCCATGCCGTCAGCGATTTGTGCCGCCCACTCGTAGTACTCAGCTGTGGTCGGAACTGGTAAGTTGTCCACATTCTCCTCAGCACCTGGCCTTCGCGATCGCAGATAGTCGCGAAGGTTACCCTGAATATTTTGATTCTTTGTAGTGCTTTATAGTAGCAGAATCAATGAATCGATATATTGAACTTTATAGAGGTGAAATTTGATCAGCACCAGGGACGCGCTACGCATTTAACTTCCATTCAGGATCGCTGAGGCACGAGGGAACGATTTTGAATTCTATCGATACAGAGACTTGCGAGGGTCAACCGCTGTTCACGCTACACTCTTCACCTTTTCAAAATGGTTCCATTTCACTCGCCCCAAGGAGTAGAGGCTTGGATATACCAGGCGAAGATCGACCACTTCACCGTATGAGTAGAGGTAGCGCCTCTTACCACAGGAGCATGCCTAACCTACACAAAACTTACCGAAACGAAAGGACTCTGTCAAGGATAATGAACTTCACCACATCAAGGAAACGCAAAAAAAGTCAAAGAAATAGTTGAAGAAGCAGTTCCAATGAAGGTTAGACTTGGTTGGGAAACAACGGGAGTTGAACCCACAACGATATTTAACACGTTGCCGACCGTATGAGCCACCGTGTGGCTCATACGTAGACTGCCGCCTGGGACAGTATGAGCCACCGTGTGGCTCATAACCATTTACGCAGTTTTACAGCAAAACGCGTGTGTTTTTTCTAGCAAGTTGTTTTGCTTTGTGATCACTTCCGTAAGACTAAAACACAAAATAGATGGGCCGAGAAAATATTACTTCCTTCACGAGATATTTTCAAAAAAGGATGATGTCCTTTAGAAATTTGGTGTATGGTCGGGAGATCATGATCAGGACCAGTAGTTCTGCTCGAAATCCGTCCGGAAGGGTACTTTGAAGAGTTGATTACCAATCTGACATCTGTTCTTGAAAATCTCCTCGCTTGTGTTGAATTTCAGAACCATCCTATAGTATAATTCGAATAACCCTGACTTCGGTCGAGTGCAATCTATTTCTAAATATTTGACGTGCGAACGTCTGGTAGAAATAATTGGAAGAAAGGTCAGTTCCAACAAAATGTTTTATCTGAAGGGAGAAAAGCTGCATACGAAGAAGACAAAATTACTTCAGTTACATCTTTTGGACAAAGGACCATCAGATAATAGGGAGGTGCAAAGTTGATTCCGAAATTCGGGCACTGCATCCTAGCGTACTACCAGGAAGAAGTATTATATCGTATATCAGTTCTACATCGCTGTCCACTAAGAGTCGATCAAAATAATCCTCCAGATACACAGAACTGGTGATTCCTACAATCATCAACGTGACGGAAGGGAAGCAGATTTTCACTGTTTTGCTCCCTTCTGTCACCTTGATAATGTCAAGGTGACAGAAGGGAGCAAAACAGTAAAAATTTGCTTAAAAAATCGCTAAAAAGGTGGCCTGGGAAAAAAGTCTGCCGCCTGAGACAGTATGAGCCACCGTGTGGCTCATAGCGCGCGCACACGCGCGCGGGCGCCTGTCCGGCGCAGCGGTCGGCTGAAAACGCGGCGGTCGTTAACGTGTTAATTAATCTTCAAACTGCGCGTCACACGCAAAAAAAGGAAAGCAGAGGAGAAAACCCGCAACAGACAAGCTAATAGGGATGGAAAAATCCAGGAAAACCGCAGGAAAGAAAAATTCCGCGTCATACAAATGAAAAAAGTCTCTGGTGTTTTCGGCCACAATCTATAATAGAAGCATCGCTATCAAGACACAAACAAGGTACCTCTGAGGCTTAGCAGAGGATTCCTTGCTCTCCAAATTCAATAAATTAGAAGGGCGAATGATTATTTTGAAAAAACATATGGAACAACCAGAGCGCCTATTTTTCTATTCCAATTCCAAAATTTATTCCAATTCCAAATACCCACCTTTTCCATCATCTCCATAACGACCAGCACCGGCTGACCATCAGAAACAACTCCGTACAGCTTGACAATGAAAGCCTCGGCAGAAAACGATTTCATCACATTGGCTTCTGAAAGTTGCGATACTCAGTAGGAAGGTGAGACTTTTGTTGAAGAACCGCTTGCGGGCTCAAAATGTTTTCCAGCCTGACCTAGCAAAAAGTGCAGTCTCTCAGCCGAATTGGCGGTCTCCGTCACTGTCTTGATGGCGCACAGGCCGAACGTATCTCCACAGCGAGATAGCACGTTATTACCGTAGCCACGATAAACCTAAGGAAAATGGTTCAATGGTACAATAAAGTATAAACATGGATAAATTTACTTTGCCGAATGTTCCTCGCCCAATTTCGCACTCAAGAGTAAGATCCGATCGTTGCAGCTCCCACTCGTCAGGTTTATAAACGTCCGCCTGCAAAAAAAGAGAAATGGCAATGTTAAAAACGTATCCTCCACCGTCAACCTCTTCATTCTATTACACTAATCGCAAATAAGACAGTGAACTTCAAATTTTATTAGCGTGTATTTTTGCGAATTACTACTGAGAACACTGGAAGCTAATGCTGCAATGATGGTGCTAGAATCTTCATAAAAATCGCGGCTCAAGCGGGATTCGAACCAGCATTTCGGGCCTAGCGGCGGCACCGTTATCTGGGGTTATGGTTTTTACAATACAGTGTCCCGGATAGACCCAAGACAAGAGTTCGAATCCCGCGTAAGCTGCGATTTTTACGATTTTTTTATTTTTCATTTTTCCTAGCACCATCATCACAACATCTACGTTTACGATAACGTACAGAAACAATTATTCTATAACTATATACCATAAATACAGGCAACCCACTTGAGAGAGATATTCCGGATTAGCGGATATGAGCTGAGTAGCATACTCCTTGACCTTCTGCGAATAGTACTTCTTCACAAAGAAGTAGCCAACTATTCCCACGGTCACAGCAAACAGCAGGACGAACAACAAGGACAGCAGAATGTTCTGAAACCTTCGACTTACGAGTGAAAAATGAAATGCGAACCTTTCACATACCTTCAACGTCCAGAATCCCGGTGAGTATATCTCGAACAGCTTTTCTGCGAAAGCCGGTTGTGAGACTCCAGCCAAAGACACAGTACGGAGTTCCACTCTAAAAGCGACATTTGAGCAAAAAAAATAACGTTGCTTGCCTGTACATATTCTCCTTATCTAGTACAACACGAACAAGCCATCTCCAACGGTGATATTGTAAACAAAACAGGGAAAGAAATAACGAATTAACAACGAACCACTTCTATAAGCTGAGCTTCCATTGTCAGGAATATACTTTTCTTTTTCATTTCTCGACGCTTACATTCTTTGTGATACTTGTCAAATAACTGAATTTTGACCCCGGCTTCATCTTAACATTCAGATATGCAGTAGACCTAACGAAGGCAACATGAAAGAAGAATTCTCTTTGACATGTGCCGTTTCAGTGAATCAACCTAAGTGACCCCTATAGTACCTTACAATTAGTGGACACTCATGAGTTACCAGCGATCACTTTACTACTTACAAATATACTGCAAGTGCTACAATCAAGAAAACTACGATGATAAGCGAAGAGAGCGACCGTCTGGACTGTATTAAAATTAAAGTACAAACAGTTCTATATGGCAGAAGTACCGATGCTTATGTTACGTTAGGTTATTCGCAAAAAAATGATGTGAAGGCAATGGCAAGGGTGTCGGCGTTGATCAGTCCCCTAAGGACGCGCCCTCACACTCGTTTTCGATTAGAATCGTAGAGGGATGTTGAATGAGTATTTGGCCTATACAATGACTTGCGGGACCAGCCGCGGTACCAGGTCAGTGTCTTTCCCAGCCCAGACAAATCTGACCGTGCGGGTGTGAGTAGCGAATCTTACTAAAAAATGAAAAAAATGAAGTAACTGGAGTAAAATGTCGAATTCAAAGATACCTACCGATAGTCACCGTCGTTCAGTCCTTCGAATACAGCACCGTTCACATTCGGAGACCATTCACTGGACGCCGGGATACACTGGTCCACAGGAGTCTGTGAGCAGTCGTTTTCTTTTTGTACACAAATGAACCCATTTTTATGCTTACCGATTGTTTAGCCGTGTTGATTACTTTCACTTTATAGGCTACAATCATTCCATTGGGAGCGACTGGCTTCATCCACGTGATCCGTATATTTGATGTACCATTGAGTACCTCTACGTTTATCGTAGAATTGTCCACCCGATCGGCGTCCACTGAACATGGTCAATTGCAACAGCTACTTAGGAACTATTAAAAATATCTATTAAACTAAGAACTTGACATTTCGTCAGGCCGTTAACTTTACTAGAATTCGCAAAGCTGAGAAATTCATGGTATTTTAGTTAAAAGCGACAGATGAAAAAAGTGCGGCATTGCACAAGCGTAGAGGTCTCATTAAAGGAGCCGGTGAAGTGGTGGATAGCGAAGGGGAGCGCAACAGTGGAATGGATACGTAATAGGGAATAGAAATGAGAAATGAATAAAAACCAGAGCAAAACGTTTCACCAGCTTAAAAACTTAGGTAGGGGATTCTCCCGTAGTCATGAAATACCAGTGCCGTGCGAGTGAAGAGAAAAGGGACCAAACACACGAGTGACATACCCCTTCGCCCCGGACGGCCCGTGATTCATCAACGTATGGCTTAGTGAAGTTTTTTGGGGTTTATTAGAGGTCTACCATACCTCAGCATACACCAACTGTTCGGAAAGTTTGAAGTATAAACAACATTCAAACCCTGAATAAACCTAAAATAAACCCCACATAACCCCCGCATGTCGCATTTCGATTCACCCGAAGTATATTTTGGACTCTATGGCGGCTATTCGCTTCATGAATTTAGCCTACGATTCTGTGAAGTGAATTTACGGAAATTCAAGTGGAACCTTAAGATGGGGTGCTGCTTGCAGCTGGTTATTTTTCAGCAGAGTGAGGACCAAACATTGAGCCGAATTTGGCCTACGATTTTGTGAAGTGAATTTACGGAAATTCTGGCCTACGATTTTGTGAAGTGAATTAACGGAAATTCAAGTGGAATCTTAAGATGAGGTGCTGCTTGCAGCTGGTTATTTTTCAGCAGAGTGAGGACCAAACATCGAGCCCACATTTCACTCCAAGATTTTTTTTTACTAAATTCCGAAACTTTCGCGAAATCTTAGCGGTATTACCTCTTTCCAACCCACTTTCATTTCGACGATTTTGGTGATGTTCAAAAATTCATGCTGATATTTACCGATTGGCTTTGTCCTCACGTACCGCCACGCTCTTTTCGTTGAACAATGGGTTTCCGGTGCTGTTGGGTCTTGACATACTGTGACTTGCACCTGAAAAGGGGTAGAAAGCATAAGGTAACACGAGAGGTAGCAACAGCAAATGAAGGTACTCACGAAATAGCGAGTGTAGTGCTTCAACCCTTTGATCGTGAACGAAGTCGATGTCACGTTTGCGGATATCACGTCATTTTTCACGGCTTCAGTCTTATTTGGTAGCTGGAAACAACAGTTTGGAAATTTAAAAGAAAAAAGTAGGGAACTAACGTCTGATTTCCAGCTCGATCTATGGAAATTTTATAGGTTTCGGACCACCGTACTGCGCGCGATAACGCACGTAAAGGCTTTTCGATAAGAACAAAATGACACAACACTTTACAATTCCATATTAATGATTGAAAATGAGAAAACAGACTTCGCTCACGATATCCTTTATTGTTCCTTTATCTCCGCCACTAGGGAGAGCACCTGGGCTGCGGTTTGTTGGAGAATCGGCAACAATGGCACGACGCTGACGAGACACATCTCTCCTAAATAATGGTAGATCACGGAAAAACAGAGACAAAAGCATCTAACTAGCTCACACCGACACCATAACAAAAGAAATCCACGCACGACATCCCGCAATGACAGTTAGCTTACTCTTAGCCGGGGGAGTGTCGTTTGTTCGCAATGTCGGCTCGACCAAGGGCGCGCGACAGTTCCTGTGGATACAATTAGCGACGACTCGCGCAGGGACGGTAAGCTGACTACGGCGACTCGACCGTAGTCAATGGTCCCGATGTCGACCAAATTTGAAGGCGTCTGCCCTCGATCAATGAAACACCTCACAAAGTGATTCGAATAGGCACTTACTGGAATCAAAACCATGGAAACCCATACATTTTCTGGATCAGAATTTCACCCTCTATCGTATGAGCTAACAAGGAACGCTCTTTCTGTGACACTAACGGCTGTGTTCCCTATACTTTTCCCTTTTGTGGTTCCTACACTTTTCCTACAAACCGGAGTTCCGATCTTTTGCTTCTCATGAAATTACTAGCTTCGTGTATCTCTTTCATGAAATATTAAAAAGTTCCAATAGTGTCACTGAAAGAGCGTTCGTTCTTATTGTTAGCTTATTCGATAGAGGATGTAATTCTGATCCAGAAAATGTATGGGTTTTCATGGTTTTGAATCCAGTGAGTGCTTATTCGAATCACTTTGTGAGGTGTTTCATTGATCGAGGGCAGACGCCTTCAAATTTGGTCGACATCGGGACCATCGACTACGGTCTAGTCGCCGTAGTCAGCTTACCGTTGCTGCACGAGTCGTCGTTAATTGTATCCACAGGAGCTGTCGCGCGCCCTTGGTCGAGCCGACATTGCGAACAAACGTCCCTCACCCCTCTTAGCCTAATCTCTTCTTCTGGGCACAGATTCATAAACGGTACGCCATCCGCCATAAACCACGAAATGCAACCTAAGGCGGATGTCACGCCATCGCTTTCGCTCCCACGACACCCAATCAGCGAAGCTTCGCTGGAGCGAAGACGACGGCATGACAGCCGCCTAATGGGACTTAAAATATGACTCATCCACACGAGGCGGGGTTGTTCAAGGTTATTCGAGGAATACTCGGGGTCTTACTCACACCTCTCCGTTGCGGCGACAGTTTGGAGACGAAGTATTGGCGGCGTATAAAACCCGAATAAACCCCAAATGAACCCCGCTGAGCGTTCATGAATCATGGTTTCTGTGACATTCAGAGTATATCTCGGGGTGCTGGTTTATGCCGGGTTTATCTTTCGTAAATTCAAAACGCTACTCGATCCCTAGAGATGTGCTTAAAGACTCTCAACGGCAAAGGCGAAATAACTTTTTAAGCTAATACTCGATTCCACCTGGAAAGGTTGAACTGAATGGTACTAATATTAATGATAGCCTATTTTCAAAAACAGCCCGTAGGGCTTTCTACAGCACCACCTGACTGCCGTTGCGAGTTGACCGTGCAATATTCAAACGATGACCGTTATGTAACTCAGCTTTTTAGGATTACCCAGAAACAGCATTCCTTAATACTATCCATCGAAGACGGTGCATTACGAGAAAGACTTAAATTGAGAGGACAACCACTTCAGGATAGCGCACAGTAGAAACCAGCAATCAACACAGCCACGGTAAAGGTGTAGAGAGTCAGAAGAAAGAGGGTGCCCTCTGGACCACGACCATAGGTGGCACGAATCACGCGTGCTAAAATTCGCTGAACTGCCTACAAAAGACGTTTGCCGTTGGCGTAGTAGCGACGAAATCGATGGTGAATGGTTCTGCGGGAGCGCGCTTGACGACGATCAGCAGTATTTGCATCCCTAGTGCCGTCCTCATCTCCCGAATCTTCACATCGCAACGGATCATGGCTATGCGCACAACTGAATTATGCTTTCATTCTACGTTGAATGCCATTGAAAGAACTCACCTAAAACGCAACTACAGTCATGATAAACCCCTAATAAACAACGAAAACTAACAGTCATCTCAAAGAAAAAGTATCACAAAGGCTGATCATTAAAGTAAGATGATGCCAGGGTCATAAACAAAGAAAACGATAGAATTCGCACACACAATAAGGCAATCGAAGTATAGCTAAAACTCACTTCTGAACGAAAACCACATTGTGCACAGCGTTTTCGAATGCAGTCTGGGACTCTACACCTTCGTCGAGCTCGCCAGAGAGCACCTGAAACTTGTCCTGAACACAGTCACATACACCTTTCCTCTTATCCTATAAAACTGGGAATCGCTACCCGATTTCGACTGTTTTGCGGAATTTAAATTAATCACTTGGTAATAATTCGGCCCTACACAAATGAACGTCTTTCTTAATACATAACGCGCCGCGTGAGCCACATGATGGCGCACGATCTTATAATCAATGTTTTTGAATAATGCTGATTGTTTTTCACTGAGACTCATGGTAGACTCTCTTGCATGAACTCTAGGTATACAGAAAATGTTTTGGTTCGTGAAAACCAGGGCTTATCCTGACCTGTAGGGAGAAAAAGCAGTTTCGATCAAAAACTTCATCGAGCACCTTGTGTAGAACAATTTTAGAGGGTATTGGTTTTCGTTCAATTATAACACTCGGAGAAAACTTTTCTTTTCAAATAGGTTCCCTGGTGTTCTTTTCACGTATTTCGTTTGATTTCGACAGATTGAGGTATGTAGTTCTCCGCGTCACCACACTGGCGGTGTCTCCGCTTCTTCACTGCTTACCTGAACCTGCTCATAACGGTCGAAGTCGGCCGAAATTCGAAAAACGGATGACAAATTCGTAATGAGCACCACCAAATACCCATTGGGTGAAAAACGTTCCTTACGAGTACTGGAGTGCCCTATGCATAGTGTCATATAGTTGTTCTACATAAGGTACTAGACGATGTTTTCGATCGAAAATCATGTTCTCCTTCCTGCAGATCAGGATTAAACTTAGATTTTGACGAACCAGGGTATTTCCCATGTACATCGATAAGTAATTTGGTCTCAACAGTGCGGCGCACGCAAAGGAGCTCGGGAAAACACGTACGATTCCAACAGCCAGCCAGCGAAAAAGGGCTTGGTGCGTTAAATGTTAATCCATTCTAGCGTACTATAGAATCACGAACCTTTGAAGGACACTTGCAACATCCTTCAGATTTCGGACATGTGTCGGGTTGAGTCTCGGCTCCACTGCTTCCCATCAGCACGGAAACTGCACGAGGAGCCGGTGTTGTTGTCGTGTCACGCATTCCCTCCACTATTGGACCCAGGGGAGGATCCAAATTTCGAGAAACGTCTGCAATTGTTGGACTTTATTGCTGTAATCTTTGAAAACCCTTAACTTTATCACGAAAATCATGAAATTTCAAGACTTCTGAAAGCTTACCGTCGTGACAAACGGCCGCACCCACGTTTTCGTTCATATATTCATCATTCACAGCTCGCCAACTAACGACGTAGTGAGAGATGTCACCATTTGGCTGCGCAGGTGGATCCCATTCAACCCTAAGAATATTTAGCAATGTTAATCAGCTGAGCAACTAGTAATTAGGTCAACGATTGAAGAGGAAATCTGCATAAGACGTCACTTCGAACATACCAAGATGAAGGAACAAATCAACGACAAACTATTTTGCGCATTAATTTTCAGGTAGCTATAAAGTTGTTGGCAAAACTCTTGACGTTTCAAAATATTTGCTACTTACTTTGTTACGTTTCCCAAAGTTGGAGTGTCCCACAAAATTTCACAGCTTATTTGTCTAAAACAAACAGCAACTCTGGCTTGATCGGCATTCATCAGGTTTAGCTGAGACATGCCGTTTTACATACTTACATCATACGTCAACTAGACACGACGAGTAGGATAGCTTTTAGACGAAATGGCAACCATTTCGCCCATATTTGATTTCTTCTTATTCCAAAATCAGCATCCCAATAACAGCCTACTGCACAGAAAATTTCGAAAGCGATAGATCCCAATAATTTTCTAGACACCCGCGCATCTTATCTAATGTGCGTTTTTAAGATCCCGATATGAACGCCTCTTTGATTCGCTTTGAAACAAAAACAAAATAAACTTGCAGGATATCCTCAGTTCCCAACGCCTCAGCCTTAGTGATTCGTGGCGGATCCGGGACTGCGAAGCGGGTACGAACGAACGCGATATTTGAGACGGCATTCCGAGCCCCTTGGTGACGAACCATTTTCGTTGTGACATAGACTGCATACCTAAACGGAAGGATTCCTACCAATATAACCCTGAGGCAACGAGAAATAGTACCAACTGCACTTACAATGTATGTGGTTTTATATGACTGTTCCCTATCATAGCAGTCACATACTCAGGACCAGTGCCATTAACACGTTCGATGTTGTCGTTTACCTTAAGTGGGCTGAGTTAGCAAAGAAGGTTTCGAAATACTCAGCGGACTCAAAACGTACCCCTTCGAAATGGTAATACCACGAATCCGTATCTTGACAAGAGGATCTGTCGTCATCGATTGACAGATTCGGGTCCTCCCACTCGACTTCTTTGTACAGAATCTAAAGAAATGTTATTTAATGATACTTTTCAAACTTATTCACTATATCAGCGAGTCCGTAAAGGACTTATCGGCGCCTGCCCCTCTACCTCTGCCTGTACCTTTTATTTACTAAGGAAGCACACGGTAATCAGAGTATCGACTTTTTAGCATTGTCTATTCAATGTTTAATCTCCAGTACTGAAAATAGAAATTTTCTTCAGGGTCCACTACAAATGCGTTTCAACAGAAACGTTATATCCATGGAGAAGTTTGGGAAGAACTCTACGAAGCCTTCGACGATGGTATACGGCAAGTAGCTGAAAAGCAAGCAGCCCTGCAGTGTACTTTATGTCCTCGCTTTCCACCTATTGATAAACAGCTGGAGCAGACAGAAATCACAACACAAAGTACAATGTGAAAGTGTACTGCAGAATAGCGCTTTTTCGTCAACAATTTGAAAAATCATCTATGATTCAATAAACTTCACGACAAACGAAATCACCACCATGATCGAAGCAATGTTTGCAAACAAATATTTAGTTTTCATAAATGAGCAATCTATAATTTCCGCTAGTTCACCGAAGCATTTCGATTACGAAAGCATTTTCATCCCTATCACACTGAAAATGAGGCAGCGCTCTCAGTTTCCGATTTTTGGCGCTATCGTTGACCTTTCGTTTGCTTTGGAAGCCTCAAATTTTCTCTCATCTTCGCGATCTCGTAGAGATACTTAGTAATTGCGGTGGAAATGCTAGAGAGAGAATGTTCATCAGTTCATTAGATAGTTTAAGGATCACCAATTCTGAACCACTTACAGGACGTTGAAGATAAAATCGGCACATTCCCGAATGAAAATGTGATATATCTCAACGAAAAATATCACTAGAACTTGAAAGCCCAATCTATCGTGATAAAAGAAGAAATATCAGCTCACATCGTAGCCGAGAAATTTCCTGTGATCAATATCGGACGTGTTGAGAGCGGGCCATCGAAGAGTGAATGCTGTCTGTGAAACAGCACTTTCCACAACAGTCAAATTGAACGAAGAGTCTTCACCTGAAGCGAATACACCATAAATACCAGCATTTATCAATAACTCACGCATATTACAGTCTTTACACTCCTGGACATTGAAAAAGAGGACAACATCCTCTAGATCAACTAGCTCCGCCGTGAAAGGATAAATAGGCCAAGAATTTATAGCCTTGATATCCTTTCCTAAAAGAGCTCGACAAACAACGAGCGTTCCCTTGAGCACTGGACAAATGTTGGTGCCTCTGCGCTTTCGTAGAATGAATGCAAGCATGAGTGTCAACTTACAGAAGAACTGTGACTAATTAGAATACCGTACACATATTGACGGAAAAACGATTAGCGAGAAGCGTAGAAGTCCTAATAGGGAGATATCAATTGCAGTCTTCAACTTTGCGTTCGAGAAGACAACGACGTTCCTAACAATGGCTTTCAAAACTTACGATCAACCACGATCCGATTATATAATCGAAAATAATATCAAAATTTTAATGATAAGACTTACATATTGCCTTGTCGCCGTTGCTATAGTAACTGAGACTCTGATCTTCTTCTGCCAACTCATGCTCACGTCCCAACTTCATCATCAGCTCTTTGATACGAGAGTAGCACAGCATACGATTATTTTGGAACTAAATATTTTATTATATTTGGTAAATTTATATCGCATGATACAAAAAACGTGAAAAAAGAAGAGAATGATGAGGACAGGTACCTGTACTGAGCCGGTGTCAATAATGAGGCGATTATCCGGAGGAAACAGCTTTTGTAGGTTGGAGTTTTCGAAGATACTCATTGCATATCTGAAATCACGGTGTCAACGCGGGGAGCGAGACTTAAACCTCATACTTACAAGAACTTTACAGAATGTTAACCTAGCAGGTGTGGTAAAACGGTAGAGCGACTGCAGTGAAATTCGAACACAATTTTCAGTAATTTCCGAATTCAATGCTATTGCTGCTCTTCTCTAATGGGGCCTGCACACTTTTTGGTGCCTTGAGCGACGTCGCCGGCGGCATCACAAATTCGAGTTCTAAGAAGAAACGGCTTTAAATTCGCTATCATGCAGATGCTCACAAACGTCGGACATGGCGTAAAGAAGACCATATAAAATATAAATAATAAATAAAACAGACGTTAGATTTATATAAAAGAACAGCCTAATGACTCACTTATCGCGGTACAGCGATCGACCCGTAATTCTGGTCAAGCTCCGGAACATATGCAGGTTGACAAACGATGGAGAAAGCCGAACAACGAAGTACCTGAACAATCAAAAATCTCCTTCTCGACAGATATTGTCTAGACAACATATAACAATATCAATATATCTCACAATTCAACTAGTTCAGTATGAAATAATGTACTGTAATCGTACCCGTCTATAGTGGTGATTTTCCCGAACACCTCGGTAAGTTGAGAGGCAGCGACGGTGCTCATTCCCACTCGCATTTCGACTTCAACATATCCTTCTATGACACTGCAGTGCTTCAGTTGCATAGCCTGAAGCAAACAACTGGTCCATCCAAATTGCTCAGAATTGGATATACAATAACAACTCATTAAGAAAAATAATATCAAGCCTACATAAAATAGACAACATAAATGATATACCTTCGACATGCTGTCAACGGTAATGTTTCCAGGACACTTGCGCACGCATTCTCCAGCACATTTGCGACAGCGTCTCTTATTGTTGGGATCTAAAATTATCAGTCATACATAACAACAGCTCAACTATTAATTCAGAGCTGATATTTACCTTCTTCTAACCCTTCCGGACAAATAGTTGCGCAAACTCCTTCAGCTGGTTTATGAACATCTTTACCACCTCGAAGTGCTGTCATCCTATAAAAGTCGCTGTTAATTTCAATCCGATGAGTCTATGAAGCAAAGTGACGTCCGTGTAGGCCTTGAATGTTAAATCACAACGGATAGTAGTAATATTAGGCTTCCATTAGTACAAAAGAAAACAAGAAAGAAACAATATTGATTTGTTGAACCCAACCTACAGCACCCGACATCTGCTCCAAATCCTGAATTCTAAACGTTTGTGCTAAAATACCGACGCCCATAGATATACAAAACTTACGCAGGAAAATAGTAAAATTTCGGTAAAAAAAACAGAGAAAAGAACGGAACGGCTCAAAAAAGAACTTAATGGGGGCTGCGATTATGCACCTGGTTGTCTAAAGTTAGAAAACGAAGACGCCCATTAAAAACAGGACTAAAAAAGGAGAAAGGAAAGTAACTGAATTTTGAAAATTAGATAAATTCTGATACCCACCTTCATGACAAATTCTACTGTCCAAAGAATTTTCTTACAAACCACAAGCCCTCGGAAAATGAATAAAATATTCGAGCGTACTGTGTGGAGAAGCAGAAAATAAGGCTAAGCTTCAGTACGAGAATCGCGTAAATAAGATTAAATTCGTAGACAGCACAGAACAATTGGAGAAACTCAGAAATTCAGGCCCATTTCTAGAGTAGGAAAGAATTCTCGCTTCTGGTAGGCTATATAAGATTTTGGTGTTTAATATCTTCATGAGTAGATGGGCTATGTTTCATAACTATTTGCTCTTGCTTCAATCCTAATAGAAGTGGTTCATTATCAGAGACCCACTGTCGTAAACATAATATACATGTCTTTCAACCACAAATTATGCAGCTCGTTCAGAAGCACCCCAAATGTCTTAGGTACTAGTTGTTATGTAAAACCAATCTTATTGAATCCTGTTATCTTCTAAAAACAATAACCGTACTGAATCACCATGTACAGAATGAAAAATCGTAACAAAAAGAACGAAAATGAAAAACCGGAACACTTAGAAACTTACGAGTCACATTCGGCTTCGGTGATGCAGCGTCTGTTCAGATACACAAACAAATGCGGTGGACATTTTTCGACACATGTACCCTGAAATCGTGGATAGTGAAAATGTACGACGAACAGGTTTCGGATTGACACAGATGGACACGTAGTTTAGAGGAAAAGGAATGCTGCGCAATCACTGACATTTGATATACAGTGCACATCATTCTGCTCGCAGAAATGCCCTAAATACTTCCTGCATAAATAACTAATCGCTAAAATGCTGAAGTTTTGAAAATGGCGATCAATCCACCAGATCTTCGCGGCACTTCTTTGATGAAAAAGTAATCACTGAACTCCTGTGATTTGAAAAGGTTCTTCTTATGGTTCTGAAGAAACGACCACAGCCCTTTCATTCTCTATTCTATGTCAATACTTCCTGGATAGAAAACTAATCATTGAATTCTGCTATTCCTCGTCAGGGCCAATAGCTCTGTCGTGCTCTGATCAGTTCAAAATGAAAACATAGGTCCCATGCCGTTGGTACCTCACCTATTACATTTCGCTCATAAACAGCCCCTCTATCTCATGAAACTCGTCTCAAATTCAATCGAAAAGACATGAACTATTGGCGAAAACAAGAGTGATGCGTTTAACACACTGTTGTGAATTCTCATTCACATTCGTTTTTAGGTGATGATTCATGACATCTGAACAACTGCATCTACTTTCACTACAACAATGTACTAGTCACATCCTAGATATGGAGAAAGAACGGAAAATAGGTTGAAAATAATAACTTGATCAACAAAAACAACACAATACTTACATCGTGATTGTAGTGTAAGCAACCATAACACGCTCTGTCATCATTCGGTACTGTACAGCCAGCCACACACTGATCATGACATTTCGCCCCGTTGGAATCAGCGCAGCCAGGGCCGACGCTGCCGTTCACACGATCGTACGGGCAATCTAGATGAATAAATTTATGTGATGAGGTTAACAAAAATAGCGGCTAATTTTGAATAAATAATCATCTAATGGGCGACAAAAAACTACATACAGTAGCGGTCAAAAATATATGTCACTTTTATTTTTATACATAAATAGCTCAAATCAAGAAAAATCTGATGCCATTCGATAGCGCTGACGATTCTATCTTGAAATATGTCGAAACATACCGTTGTTGCAAATTCTGTGTTTTTTAAAAATGTTTTGTAGTGATTTTCATACGCTATTTTAAACGAAAATATCTCAAAATCCGCCGAATAAAGGATCAATCTGAGATGATATTCTGATAGAACATAGTCTAGCTATAACAATGTGTTACAAACGTTTGATTCAGATCGCCGCTAAATTATAGATTTTCCGGAGCAAACATTTTGGTGGTCAAAAACTGGTCAAATTTTAGGACCATGTTTCAAACAAAAATCTGTATCTTTCTAACTGCGCAACGAAATTATACCAAATTCGAGAGGATGATAGAGAACACTTCTCTCTTTCAAGCTGCCATTTCTGCTCCTAAGCTCTTCTCTTAGTTTGTGAGAAAATTCCTTGTAAAGTTGAGATTGCGTAAACTGCTATATTCATAAAAACTCAAGAGTAATCGACTTCATTTTTCCTCAGTTGATAGTACATTTATGGTACTCTTGATACTGTATGTATGCTTTAATAAATCAAAGTTCTTCATAAAAATATATCGCTTTGACTAACACACGCTGTGCGCGCTTTTGCCAGCCACCGTACAATGTACTGGTAGTGACGGCGCGCACAGCGTGTGTCAGTCAAAGCGATATATTTTTATGAAGAACTAAGAATCATTCTAGCGTACGTGTAGCGTTGAGAGAACCATAAATGTTCTATCAACTGAGAGAAAATGAAGTCGATTTCTCTTGAACTTTTTTGAATATAGCAGTGTACGCAATTTCAACTTTAAAAGGCATTTTCTCACAAACTAAGAGAACGGCACGGAAACAAAAATAAGATTTTCAAAGAGAAAATCATTCTCTACAACATATTCAAATTTGGTGTAATTTCCTTACGCAGTTAAAAAAATAGGAAATTTTGTTAAAAACATGGTCCTAAAATTTGACCAGTTTTTGACCACCAAAATCTTTGCTCCGAAAAATCTATAATTTATCGGCGATCTGAATCAAATGTTCGTATCACATTAAAATAACCAGACTATGCTCTATCAGATCATCATCTCAGATTGATCCTTCAGCGATTCTTGAGATATTTTCGCTTAAAGTAGCATATGAAAATCGCTACAAAATATTTTTTAAAAACGCAGAATTGGCAACAACGGTATGTTTCGATGTATTTCAGGATAGAATCGTCAGCACTATCGAATGGCATCAGATTCCTCTCGATTTGAGCTATTTGTGTATAAAAATGAAAAGTGACATATCTTTTTGACCGCTACTGTATAATCCCAGAAAGATACCTCGAACCGAGATTAATCAAACCAAAGTGGTTTACTAATGGCATATACAAGGTTTGAAACACCTCAGTAGCGCGGCGTCGGCGATATTGAAAAAGTAACGGAAACAAAAGGAGTAACAGTAATAGGCCCCAAATAAAGACTGAATGAACCCTGCCGCATGTCGATGAATCACGGTTTGTTTTGTAGAGCTTCATCAGATCAATCATAATTCTCAAAAGAAATAGAATCTTAGACTTCTCAAATCGAACTTAGTGTTTCAACAGTTCCGCAACCCTCATGCACTTCATGAACGGGCGAAGTTTCCTATCGAGTTCATAATAACACAGTTTAATGCGACGACGGGTTCTCCTCTAAGAATTGCTGGAAACACCATTAGTCAACGTGTTTGCTTCAATGAATGTCAAACGCCCTAGGAGAATGTCAGATAATGAGAAGACAGGGCGAGCTCGATAGCGTAAACAACGCAATCGCGAATCATGAAGCACGTGACTTCGCATTTTCATCACATGCTCGACGACACAAGAAGTGCATATCCAACGCCGACTGTGACATTACCTTACAGGTGATAGAAGGCGGACAATATGCTATGCATGTCGCAGAATCAATTACTTGCAAAAAAACATGGTAATTTGGAACGTTTTGGAATTATTCAAATTGGTTGGCAATCAAAAATGATCTCTTGTCGAGAGAAAAGGAGATAGAGCGAGAATATTCGCCTACTGCAGACACTAACACGATCTAGCTCTCAACGAGTTCGTATCTCATGTTCATCTTTTCTATTTGATTCAATAAACAAGAGATAGATGCTCTCCGGTAGTGGAATAATTTCAACAGTTTCTTTTATTTAACTTTCCTGATCGTGTTCAATTTTTTGAAAGTTAATTTTCATAGAGTGAAGGGTCGGCAATAGTTTCAAAAGAAGCAATGCAAAAAATACGTTCCGGCAGTGATTAAAAGTACTGACTCCACGAACTTAAAAGTTCTGACTCCACGGACTCCGGAAGCATCCGTTCTTAATGATAACGGGAGGCCGGATCAAAACCACCGATTTCACTGAATCTTCTCGAGAGTTCGTTGTCCGGATACCGGTTGAACTTCGCTCGTGTCGTACTATAGGGGCCTGGATCAGCCATTAATTTATAATTATTATCATTATTTTATTATTATACTTGATATATGGATTTATTTAGGATGATGAATAACGAATCCGAGAGACTTTTTCGGAAAATGAGTTGATTGACTTAGATATTTGGAGATGCTAGGTTATTCGCAAAACACTGACATCGGACGGGAATTGAACCCGCGTCTTTCTGTTTCCGGCAGACTGCACTAACCACTGTGCTACCGTCTATAAACCGCTAAACAAAAAGCGGCAAGTAGCAGAATAGTTTTTCGGAAAATTTTTGAAAATTCCACCCGAATTGTATTAACTCTTCCAGTTTCTATAGCCTACTGGTTGCTCTCGACTGCAGCTTCGCAAACGGATGTCATAAGGGTGATAAGCGTCTAGAACAACCCTTGTGGACAGGTTTTCCGCGACATCGGCGCTTTATCTCAACAGTTTTAGTTGACGATAACGGTGAGCTCAAGCCAAAACAGGGAATTTGTGATAAATGCCCCAGATAATTCAAGTAAACACAGTTTCAAATACTCTTCTGATTAAGATACAAAGAGTACGCAGGGTCGGGACTTGTCACTGTCAATGGTCATGTGGACAAAAATAAAAGACCTAAACATAAAAAGTGAGAAGCACCACATAATATCAGAAGACTTGAAGAAAACAATGCAACCGACGTGAAACTCATTTCACGAAGATGGGGTTTTCACAAGATAGCTCCATTATAATCAGTATAAATCATGTATAAAAAAAGAAAACAAAGAAAATATCAATACCTTCTTGGCAGACGTTTCTGTTCCAACAAGATAGCTGTTCACCGCGCGAGTGCGAGACGCGTCTACATTTCGATTCATCCTCGACGTCACAATCATCGGTGCAAGACTCTAAACGAGTTCGGTGAGCAAGAAAAAACAAGAGCTACTAGACACAAAAAATCTGCTTACAGCACTTTAGTTCTTCTTTTTGTTTTCAAATGCCTAATATTCTAATAAGCAGACCAATGTCGCTTACGTATTTTTCCCTCGCCGACACCAATTTCAACGGCATCATCGACCAAAATATCGTTCAGCGGTCCTGCCATTAGGTGTTTCCAATCAATGTAACGTGAATAGCACATCTTGTTGTTTTCAGCGATCCGAACTCCACCATTTCGAATGAGACGCAGTTTTGTAAGGCCGATCTGCGAGGTAACAAATTATATGTTCAATGGTGTCGTTGAACAACAACAATCGAAAAAAAAACCCAATACAGTTCCCTCTTCCACTTGAAACAGAAATGCAACAGATGAATCAGACAAAAGAGAACAAAAGCTTATCAATGAATTACTTGCCACAATTTTCCATCACCAAAACACAACAAAAAACTCCCAACTTACATCCGTAAGATCTTCGTTCTGATAAATAATCAAGGAAAAATGTTGTATTAAATTTTGTCCGCCAATAATACGAAGATTCGGAAAAATCCTTGACAGCGTTGATAACTTCCTGCAGTTGAACAAAGAAGTTTAATATATGATTTGTGCGACTCACGAAAAATACATCCCTCAATATTTAAATATTAATAAAGAAAGTTCCAACCTAACGTGGAAAATTAACAACGAGCCCGTGATTTCTCGAAGATGATGGAAAGTAGGAAAGTCGGCTTCCGTAACATTAGCGTTTTGTATCAGCGATAACACCAATGACCCCTCTAGTACGCTACAGTTCCTGAAAAATATAGGTGCACAAATATGCGCCGACGCTATGATAAAAAGCGTCAATAAACGACTCACACATGGTTGCTTGATATGGATTTGTGCCCAGCGAGCTTATATCCCTGACTTGGGTGATTTCTAATATCAAGTGTGCCGCATCGCCTCTCAGGCAGCGCATCCGAAAGTCCCACCTTAATTTCACACCAATCCACCATTACGCAGCAAAAAGCAAAGACTTTCTAACAACTGAATACAAAGCGATTTCAAAAACGAAAAAATTAAAAATCTAACACAAAATAAGATGTTTGGCAGCTTTTCCGCCCCCAAACCAATCAAACATTACACCTGATTCCATTTGAAAATTCACTGATTACAAAAACACAGCGCTCGTCAAACTAGAACTACGCCAAACAGGAAATTTGTTTCAGTTACGTGAATCATAGATCAGAAAAGCAACAATGAGAACCGGAGCCTCGTCAGCAAACCCGTAGAAATAGTTTCTCAGAAAAAAAAAGCCTAGTACATTCCCGTGACGACTTCAAATTCAAAGTAGCACATAGACTTGCCAAAATCTGAGCATGAACTTGAAAAGAAGTACATTAAGGGGCAAAAACAAGTAGAGGTTTTAGAGCAATAGACCCCAATCAATGAATCCCGCTAAATCTTGCTTTCTATTTGTCAAACTCGCTTGGAGGTGTTGTGGAAGTAGAAATTCCATTCGGTGGGCAGAACCAAAAACATAAGCAGAAAAAATAACACATCGAAATGTTTGCGCTTGCAAACAACAACCAACTAATGTAGCAGGACTCAAAAATTGTGAGACTCACGCATAAACACGCCACTAATATAGAGATCGAGATGACCACACTTCTGTCAATATATCTGAAATGGAAATTTTGAATAGAATGACACAAAAACATAGTAAAAATGAGAAGGAATGCATACTAGAAATTTGAATGCATAGTTTTCTAGTTGAAAGAGAACAATTTCTATCTTTAAAAACCTGAGACGGAAAGAAGCGTGACAATTTTGGTGAAAACAGTTATTCAGCTCTTTCCGAAGAGGATGCGCTGCTGTTCTCGACGATGTGGATAGAGACGGAACGGCAACTCGTCATTCCAAAGATCCTCCAGAAAGGTAATGTCTAACCCTCTCGATTGGAACTTTTTGAAGCTTTATGAGGCTTTGCTTTTTTATGTTGCTAATAAGCTTTAGACGTCTCTCGCTCGATTCAAAAAATTTCCCGCTCATAAAGTTCAGGAGCTCTGAGCACCTATTTCCAGAAGTTCGATCGCGTTTCCGATGCGTTTTGTTAACTTTTTTACTTCATCCTATTTGCACTACTTTGATGCATCATTTTCCATAACGTCAGTAGTATTTTAATGGTATTTAAACAACAGGTAATACGGCGCTGTACGAGAGGCTTCGCGGTTTAAAATAGATAAACAACTAAATAAAGAAAATATCTCAGTGAGCACTTTGAAAATCGACAAGCATGCGTTTCGTTTCCACTATATCAGTTACAAGGATTGACCGGAAAAACGAGCAATCACACTGCATCACACAATCGGGATTTGACACCTAGGCGAAGAGAAACGCTGAGTTTGATACTGATGACTATTCGCGGTAGCAAACTCGACCACAAAAATCATAAATTTAGTCGTAAATCATACGAAGATATCACCTCACTACTGTATAACAAATAACGCCTGGCCAAAAGAGAACGTGAGCTCAGTTCCTTCCTACCGTTTTTTCTTCGGAAATGGAAGTGAGATGAGGGTGTTAGGCTGCCTGGAAAATTGGTTACCTAACATGGGATTGAGTCGTTAAGTCTACTGATTTGAAACAGTTCAATTTTCAATCAATGCGCTGAGAAGTCGAGCGGTTCATACGGTCAGCACGATTCATCAACATCCAAGCTTTTGCTTAAAACATTTACCCAAGTAAACGACTTTTTTAAAGATCCTAGTTCCCTTCGAGATTATTAATGGAACCTTAACTTGAGGCCAGCGCATAGACGCTTTCGAAACAAAATACGTTTACGATCACAAAGCAATTTCAACTATTTTAGTTATTTAAAAGAACGAGCAGCAGCACGGTTTCAACCTAACACAAGAAACAACACTGCCCGGTTTCAGAAATTTCTGACTACCGTATATAATACAAAAAAACTACTGTCATGCTTCTGTAAAAACAAAACCAATTCAGATGATATCAGATTTCCACCCAATCTTTGGTGTTCAAGGCCTAACCGTAGAAATCCAACTTAAAATGAATTTCTGTTTCTTTTTGATCTTTTGGCAATTACTTATTGAATGTCGATAGAGTATCAAGGACAGAACAATGCTTTTGGAGTATAACAACACCAAGATCGATTCCAACATATTCGCTTAGTCACCTAGCGATCGAATTAGTTTTGCCTAATTCTTTCCAAGTACGCTGCTACCTCCGCTGCACTAAAAGCTCTCCGAAGGAGGACAATGAAATTTGTTCTTTTGTTGGGTCTAAGCTCTTCTGATTATGTAAATGAATAATAAACATAAATAAACCGAAATGACGAGTCGTATGAAGACTTTGAAAGATGCCGACATGAAGAATATGCTCTTGCTTATTGCAGTCAAATTAGTGATAAAAAAAATGGTGGTGAGAACAACGAGCCTTCAACCAAATACACGAGTGAAAAAGTTCGCCCCGCGCCAAAAACGCAAAAAAAATAAGAATGAGAAGCCAATTAACAATGGATGACAAAGCAGAATATTTTGAATCACATACGATGATGAGGCTATTAGAACAAGAAAGATCGTTCCCAACCCAAATCGGAACTTTGCTAAGGTGCGGAATGAAAGTCGCGGTTGCTCAAAACGATGACTAACACTGTAACTTCAAAGAAAGTAAAAGATGAACAAAGGACGTAAAGATGAACGCGGAAAAGAGTCATGAACGTTGAATACAGAGCCTCATTCAAAAAATAATTCTAAATCGAAAGCAATGCTAACTCGAAGCTCACCTTAACTTTAAGAGAGTTCGTAGGTCAGAACTATGGAGTGCATGGGAGCCACAGCGTTGAGCGGCGGCATCCGTTCCGCGGGCTTTCCGTCGTCTCAGCATCGTAGCCGCTTATCCATGTGGAATAGCGCTGGTTGTCTGAAAGTAATCAGCCTCGATCAGTGCTCATCATCAACGACGACGACGACGACGACGACGATCACCGCGGACGACCAAAACAGGCGAGCGAACGGCGCCGCGACCGTCGCACCAAGCGCCTCTCGCCGCGGGCGACGTCGCGCGCGGCAGGTCTCGAAATCGATAGCTGACGGGCAAAACAACAGAGACGGGGCGCACGTACTCTTGGCGGCGACGTCATGTGTCGCCCGGTGTCGCCCGCCCCGCCGCCGACGAGGGCCGGGGACTGTCGACGGACTATTTGTCCTCAGGGGATGGACGTGAATCTGCCCGATTACATCACCTACGGACCATCAGGGACTTATCACAAGTGCCGAGTGGCACTACTAGTCAATGTTCCGAGTTTGCAGATTGCAATTCCGTCGGCGAAACAATGGTTCGAAATCTCATGATGGTACCGACAGCAGTGAAATATTCATAATAATTTACCATTATCTATCTACTATGAGGGCGCGTGTGATGCAGTGGTAAGAGCCGCCACTGCCACGCGCATGGTTAAGCGATTGTTCCCCGCCCGGGCTCACAAAGCCTTCCATCCCTCCGTGGTCGGGTAAATTAGTACCAGGCTTGTCACGGAAGGTAAAGTCACTGACTTGGTATATCTGCTGGCCCCTTCAAGTCATTGTATAGGCCAAACACGCATTCGCCATGCCTCTACCATTCCGAATGGAAAGCGAATGATGCGGCGCATCCTTACAATTAGGGGACTGATCAACGTCTACACCTCTACCTGCACCCTTTTTCATAATAAATAACTTTATAACAAAGAAGTGACATATGGGTGTTAATGACCGTTTAGGCTGGTGTTTTGTGTTGATTCCGACAAGTATGTAGGAGTCGTTATAACGAGAAGGTTCGTCAAGTGAGTCCAAGGGTAAGATAAGTTGATAACACGCACTCATCTTCAATTGAATAAGATGAGTGCGTGTTTGAATAGGTAAATGGATAGCTAAACCGCACAAAAACACTAGATTGTTCATGAATGGATGGGGTATCCATGTAGCAACAGTCGTAGCTGCACCTACTAGACCCTATACCTGTAATCAAGTTCGGACGTTTTCTGCTTAGTTGCAGCGCATGTGCTAGCTACGTACATACAATACCAAATATTAAAAAATACAACGTTTAACAGTGGGGTGTAGACGCCTCTTAGCTAATCTGCTCCTTAAGCCCTTCGGATACACACAGACCTTCATAGACCTGTGCGCATCCGAAGGGCCGAAGTTTTTCTGGCAGTATGGATGACATACCGTAAACTTCAATATCAACTTAAAGAACCACTTTGTTTCTTATATTATCTTATTTACTTTCTTTCGGCCATTTGCATGTAATGACCTTAATTCCTCAGCATTTTATCTATCTCCAACCTTGCCTAAAGGAGATTTTTCTGGCTGTCTTTGAGCATAAGGAGCTCCTGTAGCTCCCGGCGTGCTACTTAGTCCGCGCTTCGATTTGTTTTCTTCTTAATTGACATAGCCTTATCCTTGGGACTGTATTGGGACATGACTCTTCGTAGGCCCTGGTCTATGGTTATCTGGAGATGTTTCCGCTTACGTTGTAAGTTCAGTGCCAGCCTTAAATTTTCAGTTTACTAAAAAAAACTTCAATCTTTTTCCATTATTGTGTGCTTTCAAGTTTCTTTTTTCTTTTCTAATGTAATTGCCAGTGCTTATTCCGAGGTATGTCTGCTTAGTTTCTCATAATGGCCCACTTCGCCTTTTTTCTTCTTTTTCGTTAACTCACAACTGTTGTTCTCTGATTTGTCACATTTATTATACGCCGCTCACTCATGTTAATGTTTTGCTTGTTTTATGCTTATGGCGCGTCCATGTACGCATATAACAAATAAATAAGTAAATAAATAAATAAATATCACAAATAAGTGCCTCCCTGAAGGAGCTGCATGCAAGCGATCGCGTTGGAAAGGAAGGATTCAGCGATTGACGACCAGGTGGCATGATGTGTGTCACAGCTGTTTTTAGGGTGTTTTCGAAATTTTGACGGAACTTTATGGCGTTATCTTTACACTACGGTCAGCAGAAAAGGCAATGATAGATGAAAATCACTCCGTCTGTTGTTTTAAACAGTGATTCAACATTGTGGTCGTCGGCGCTGAAAATGGAAAGTTGGTTAGCAACCAATGTAGATCAGCTAACACGACTCACTACTGCTCGAAATGACCACACATTCATTTTCTGACGGTGGTATTTCACGTGTATCTTGTATTCCTCTTCGAGCCTCATAGAATCTTGAAGCTATCGCAACTTTTCTCCAAGTCAAGGTGAGCTTTTGGGGGGTTAGTTGTGAGAGGTTTAAGACGACAAAACCGCTTTATCAGTGATCAGAAGGATATCGTCGAGGCGAACACGCGGATACCGCACTGTCCTCAATGTATTGAGTTTGCGACTTGTTTACCCACGTCTTCTGAGTTACCGATCTCTCACACGGTCTGTGTATGACTCCCGTCAGCTATTCTCCTGACTTCTAGGTGAGCCTACTTTCGTCTGTCGAATGGTTTTCTTTTCTTAGATATTTGGAGATGCTAGGTTATTCGCAAAATACTGACATCAGACGGGAATTGAACCCGCGTCTTTCTGTTTCCGGCAGACTGCACTAACCACTGTGCTATTCGAGATGTCGCTGTGTAGAGCGCATTTGGCCAGATTGTCCATGAGGCGCAGCTCATTCTGCATGAAAAATCCAGCGTCATTGTGCATACATTTTGAGCCGGATAGAAGCAGCTGAGAAAACAACGGTTCATTTCTTTACTTCACCGACTTTATCAGCGAGCTTCTGAAAGTCGCTCAAAAAATTTCTTCGAATCCGGTGAAATGCCACGTGCTGATCATATTGCTTTCATTATTGGTGCATCCAGTTCCAACGGCATCGTAGGCGCATCTCATCGTTTTCGAGAGCAGATGCTCGAATTGATTCAGACACTTCGGATATTCTTCCAGAATTGTGTCTCCAGCCATTCTCCTACACATTCTCAAGCACTTTTTGAAATTCTGCTGACGTTTGTAGGTTTGCTGGCATTTGTTTTACGAGGCACATTTGCACTGCCCTTAAAGAAAAGGCGGCTAGCACAACGACCGGCAGAGCGATTCGAATCACAATTCTTTCCAACACTCAAACTTGGATAATTAAACCTTTCCTGGTTACAACGCTGCGTTGAAGTAACTTGTAATTTGAAATACTCTTTGGTGGGCTAATCTCGCACCTTCCTGGTTTACAAGCTCCAACAGTAGACCGAAACGTCATCCAGGTGAAACTGTACAATATTGACTAGCTCGAGTGATTCAACTGAAATCGCATCAAAATATACGCTGTACACGTGACAATGGTGGTAAAGAGGTGCCTCATATCTTCAGCGGATATACCCCATCCATTCCCGTGGAGAGATGAACTCCGCGAATGAGGATGATGGAGCGCACACTCTAAGAAAGGCAGTAGTGTATGTAACGGAAAACAGCGTGGGACCGTGAAAATGTGCGGAGATTAGGAGCACGGGTAAGTGCCTCGGCAGCATTGTGGATTCACTCTGAAGTTGTTGCTCCGTTTGACGATTCTGGGATCACGTTGAATTATAAACGGCCTGGCTTCGTCTAAGAAATGTGGTAGGGAAATAAATCACCCAGCAGAAGAGAAGTGCAGCGATTTATTTATCCAGGAGACGCGAGCAGTAAAGAAAGCCAACTGGTCCAGCATAAGATGCGCGTGGCCCAACAGTTTGCAGGCGTCCCCTATCAATCTCTCAAAGGAGAAATTTTTACTATGCTGTTAAGGCCCTTACAGACTCGACGACGTGCAATTTGAGCGACGAATTAGCCTTTATAAGTGAAATTGAGTCAAACACACGACGACGAGCATTCTCGTCTAACGCGACGTTTGCGGCAGCCGCATTGCTCGCATTGCAACGCGCGGTCGCCGCCGCGGTGAAGACTGCGAATTCGTCGCTCAATTTTTTTGTCGTCTGGTCTGTAAAGGCCCTTATGAGGCTCAATTCACGCTCCCTTACTCTGAATGTCGTATGCTATCGAGTGAGAGGCCGTGAAATGAGCCTGGAAACATTAGTATGAAGAAGAGAATAGCAAGAAGGAGAACTATTATAGAATAGTAAGAAGAAGGAGAATTTGGGGAATAGTGTCGTGTCATTTGGTAATTAGCAATTTTGTTGAAGACGCTTGAGAGTCAGCGGAATTCGCTGCCAGCCCAATAGTCAACTTCATACTCGCGGCCACAGAACGTGCAAGGAACCTCCACATTTTATTTAGTTACCCTATTTTTAATCAAAGGGCATTACGAAGGCATGTGATTTCGCCTTCTGAGATAACATAGCTAATTTCTATACAAAGTGTGGAGGAAAGCGTAACAACTGTGGGTGCTTAAGCAACTACTACGCTCGCCAACGTCGTCGCACCTGCGTAGTTGAGCCTTCCGTAAGACCTAGTATTCAGTAACTCAGTCATCCAGAATGTAAGAAGTTCAAGCAAAAATTTGAGTAGATCCTTTTTCCTACCTCTAAAGTGTGTTCGATAGAATAGAGTCCACATTCAAGTCATAAAAAAGGTAAAAGTAAGGGTGTCGGCGTTGATAAGTCCCTAAGGGTGCGCCGGTGCATTCATGGTCCATTCAGAATCGTATAGGCATGGTGAATGCGTATTTGGCCTACATATGCAGTAACTTGTGTGACCCAGCCGCTATACTAGGTCGTCTTTACCTTTCCAAACAAGCCTGGTACCAGTTTACGCGCACCACGGAGGAAGGAAAGTTTGCTGAATTCGGACAGGGCCAATCGCTCGATCGTGCGGTGTCAGTAACGCCTCTTACCGCTGGACAGCATGAGTCCTGTCGTGTATACTCACGACTAAACGAGAAAAGTCATGCATGCTCACGGGAACCGGATTCCCGGCACGCGCCAACGTATGCCACGTATGGTGGTTCACTGCGATCTGGAGAACTCGGTTGTGCCGTCTACGCCAGCGAGGTGCGGTCGTCGGAGCGACCCCAGAAACACCGACCAACGGAGCACCGAAGGACATCACGTTGCCGATTCGGTCAAACCAAGGACGAAAAAAAGCCACGCAGAAGCGACCTGAAGAAGACAGGTAACTCTCGATAAGCTCTAAGCGGACTCGGGACCTCTTGACACACGTCACGTCCTGGGCGCCAAGGGGCATCGAGAGGCAAGGCTTCGACTCAGCCCCTTAGGTAGATTCGTAGGGCGTGGAACCGCAACTGACACGTAGGAATAGTAAGTATTGTAAGAGTTTCAGCGTAGGGAGATAAACTGAAATCACAACAGATGGTCTGTCGTGTAGTAATATCAGACACAGAAGATGTTGAATCGCTGCATCACGATCTCACTGGTGTACAAACGTTACGCAACCACGAAGAAGGCTAAGGAAGTTTCCGCGCGAGATATGGGTGAAGCCCAGAGAGTGGAAAATCAGGACGTAGTGAAGATGGGAGTGGGGTATGGTTAGGTGGACCACTCAGTCCCAGTAGTGCGCAGCATACGGGGTTTTAGGGCCTATTGCATCCAAGATGGTAACCGCCTGACGGGCTGTATTAAGTGCAGTGTGAGTTTAAAAAAAACCTCTTAAGATTATGGACACAACGGCGTGCTGCTCGTACCTTCTGCAACGCTGCGCAATAGAAGATTAAAAAAGGTTCGGGCGGCGCGACAACTCCTGTTCTAAAACGCTCAGAGCTAAGTGATAGGGGAGCTGATGATGATCATTCCGACGAAGACGCTCCACCGCATCTGCTTTCTATTCAGAATTGTGGAGGTATGGTGAATAGTACATATCTGACCTAAACAATGAATTGCGGGGGTCAGCCACTGTTCAAGCCAGTTACTTCAAGTTTCTAGTAAAGTCTGGCACTAATCTACCTGCCTCCGTTACGACTCACGGCATGGTTAGTCTGAGGATCGATCCGGGAGAGTTTGATTATCCAATCTTACCACTGTATCTCACCCGCCTACAGAATTCGCCATCCATTTAGAATCGTGGAGGTGTGGTGGATGGTACACAGTGTCATCAAAATGGGAGACACGGTCATCTGCGCATATGCGTCCGCACATAGCACAAAGCTGTATGTGCGCATAGCACAAAGGCGAGCGATGGCCTGAGACAGGCATCGATAGGCGACTGGAAATGTGAAGAATGTTATTTATCAGTGTCGAGGAAAGCGCTAATCCGTTGTTGCTAGAGGTGTCTCACGGCATGCGTCACTGCTCCAGGCAACGAGAGGATTAGTCGCTTTCCGGAAACGCTGCCGTCACGAAGACCGACACTGCAGTAACAGTTCAAGGGGTGGTGAAAACATACGTCGCACCTCAGACGTACTTTATGTTTTCGAAAAAGCCGTTGCAAATGAAACGCGAATTGCTTGGTAGAGACCGGCTAAAAGCTTCTCGTGACGAGTATCAAAGAAAGTGGGATGCGAACTTGAATGGATCTGAATTTTGATCTCGAAGAGTTTCAACTTGCAAAAGGACGATCTACTAGGAACTACATATATGCTAGAGATCCTTTGTCAACCAGTGGAAGATAAAGAAATCTCGGGTTACGCAGGACTGCATGGATTCTGAACGATGAGTACACATCTCGAGCACGATGTGAAGATTTTCTATGCCTTTAAGAATGAAGTGTTTGAATAATTTTCTGACGCCGACCTCTACGCCGTTCTTGACGCTTCCGGTCAGGTAATGCAATCACATCACAGGAAACTGAGAGCGGAGGAGCTGACGTGCGCCAACGCGACTTCCTTCCGAAGCATCTGTCATATCGGAGATTGCCGCTTACAACGTACGACAAAGAAGGTCCGAGTTAGAAAGTTGAACGGTTCTTGCCCTCTCTCAACAGGAGTTCAATGGTAGGTGGTATAAAAAGCCTAGCAGTAAAAATATTTTACGTAGTACATCACCTATCTGCAGATCCCTTGAGCACGGAAAGGGCTATTGTGCGTGATATAATTCGTACCGCGATCAAGGTGTCGTCTAATCAGCAACATAGGAAAGCATCCTGACAACCGGCGCACAACATCGTGGTGTATAAGGGAATGATACGTGATCCAGTCCATATTCTCACATAGGCAGCAGCACGCTCGTACGATTAGCCACGAAGAGGACAGGCATAGAATTACCTTCAGCATTCCTTTCGTATCCGTCGTGAATATACGTAAATGTGTCCGCAAGGCAGGCCTCCAGGATATGGTGGGGATTACTGAAGTTCCTCCTGCATACCTCAGGAAGCAATTAATCAGAAATCGTTTCTGCGACCGAGTATGTTCTACTCCTTTGAGTGTCATCTGCCCCTTCGGAAAGAAGGAGACTGCATGACATCAGGGGTTGTCTGATAACGTGCCAGATGTGCAAGGAGGAGTACCTAGGTGGGACGGGAAGACCATTATGTTTCAGGATTAAAAAGCACTTGGACGGCTTGAGGATGATTACGACATCCACACCGTTGGTGAAGCACAGAGTGCGACGTCACGAAGGTGCATATGTCGATGAAGTGGTGTCCATTTTGGCTCAGGAGCCCGATATCGTTGCATGCAGAGCACTCGAAGCGTTCTGGATATCAGTTAAGGGCCCTAATATCGACCGGAAAGAGGTGTGTAGCGGTCACCCAAGAGCTGACCCCGTTCACCGACCTATGCGGGTTTCGAATGAACTGATAGCTCCATATGAGGTCGCAAGATCGGGTGTTCGTACGAGTGGGTTTCATTCACCCGGCGACCTCTGCAGCCGTTCAGTAGGATGATTGGTGGTCGACATCACCGGGGAGGTTGGTAAGCCGTCTTGCTTGCCTTTCCTATTGGTTTTCAGAACGACGGTTGTTAGTTGAAATGGTTCTTGGGCGGGTAGGTTACGAATGTCTTCGAGTTTCCAGGCTCTGACGAAGGCGACAAGGCCAAAACGTTAGCCGGATGAGAAGTTTGTTAAACAGCCCCAGGTGTCGCTTATAAAATTTTAACATTGAAGATGAAGACGTGCCGAGTCCATCGACTGCCTCGTCGATGGGCTCCCCAGCGGGGGCCCCGCGTGGTAGCTTCTTCGAGCCACCCCGTGGATTGCGGTTCATGAGGTCTTCAACGTTCGCAAAGTTCGTTCCGACGTTCGATCTAATAGGTTGTTAACAAATTATTTGCCGTCTTTTTCAAGCTTCTGTTGTGCGCCTAGTAGAGAAGCTTCCGAAAACATTCAGATAGCATTCGATAGAAAATCATTTGCTCTTTCACGACATCTATCTACTGTTTACGAAACGTTGAAATGTTGGTAACTTTTTGACCATTGAAGTTGAAATCAAAAATGGGAAAATTTGACCCCACCGACAGTGAATTTTCCCTGCTTCGTTTTGAGACTTTCTGTAAAACTGTATACACCATCTAAAAGTAGACAAATTTCTCTATGAAATGCTATACAGTTTCTTTTGGTTTTCCTTGGTTTTTGTTTACTTACAGAGCATCAAAGTGGGGTATCTCAATGAGAACAATAATTTTTGGATGCTTGTGCTGCCTTTCTACCGAACGTTTTTGATGAGCTCTTAACACGTCGCGAGAGAGCATTTGTTGCTCTGTCAGATAGTATGTTTATTTTTCCATGCTAGCCGTGTTTTAAACTTTTATCATGAAAGCGTTTTCAAAATTCCTCGACGTGTAAAACTTTTCGTTGGGAATCTTTCGCAGAATTTCAGGCATCATTCGAAAGAGGAGGATTTGTGCTATGAGGAGATGCAACACAGTTTTTCAACCACACTAGGTTTTGTTAACTTTTAGGTCGACAAAGTGGTTGACAAAGTCGCGTTGGCCGCGCAGCGCGGCCACGCGAGCCGTCGAAGTCGCCTTTTAACCTCCACTTTGACGACCTAAAAGTTATCAAAACCTGGTACGATTGAAGAAGTTTGATAAATCTTCTTATAGCGCTAATCTTCCTCTTTCGAATGATGCCTGGAATTCTACAAAAGGTTGCCAACGAAAAGTTTCACACGTCGAAGAATTTTGATAACGCTTTCATGATAAAAGTTTTAAAAAACGGCTATCATGGAAAAATAAACATACTGTCTGATAGAACAACAAATGCTCTCTCGTGTTTAAAGCTGATGGAAAAGTTCGGCAGAAAAGCAGCACAAGCATCCAAAAATTATTGTTTCCTTTGAGACCCCACTTTGACGCTCTGAAAGTAAACAAAAATCAAGGAAAACCGAAACAAGCTGTATACCATTTTATAGAGAATTTGGTCTACTTTCAGAAGGTATATACAATTTTGCAGAAAGTCTTGAAACGAAGCAGGGAAAATTCACTGTCGGTGGGGTCAATTTTTCTCATTTTCAATTTCAACTTCAATGGTCAAAAAGTTATCAAAATTTCAAGGTTTCGTAAAAAGCAGTTAAAGATCGTGAAAGAGCGAATAATTCTCTATCGAATGCTATCTGAATGTTTTCGGAAGCTTCTCTATTAGGCGCACAACAGAAACTTGAAAAAAACGGCAAATAATTAGTTAGCAACCTAATAGTGGTCTTGATGTACAGTTGGACTTTTTTCTGACTCTGACGAAGGCGATACACGCCTGTTCAGTATATAAATATCTGTACCAATCTCGGTCCTGAGCTTCAACCTGAATCCTACAATCGCTCTCCATCATGCCGAGATTCGTAGAGTCGAACATGGCAACTGCAAATAATTAAGTTTCAACAAAGTTACTCCGCTTTGGAACGCTCCTAAGCGGCTTTTCCGGGAACTGATCAAAAGACATGTCCTGTACTGTTTAATGACAACAAAGAATTTTGATCGTTCGTAATAATGTTCTTAAAATGTGTTCGTGTTCGTTTTTACTGTCTATAGTGGTTCTATTACATAGTTACTAGGCATCATGCACTCACCTCGTTACTAGTTTCTCGTTAAAATTGTATTGTGCGACTTCTTCTTCTTCTTCTACTTAGCGTTTAATCCCGCGCCGTCGCAGGGTCTGCTGTTTTTGTCAACAGTCGCCATCTAACTCTATCCAGGGCGTCTTCTGATGTTGCTTTGACCTCTTTGAGGTCTCTTCTGATGAAGTCCCTCCATCTCCTCTTGGGCGCTCCTCTTGGACGCTTTCCGGGTGCCTCGAACTCCAATGCTGTTCTTATTGGGTGGTCCCCCGGTCTGCTTAGAATGTGCCCATACCACCTGAGTCTTTGCTCCCGCATTTTCAGATGCACGGGGCTACTCCCATGACCGATCTTACGTCCTCATTTCGTACCCTATCCATTCGTGTCCACCCACATGCCCACCTGAGCATCCTCATTTCGGCTGAGTGTACTTGTCTTTCATGTGCCTTATTTGTGGGCCAGCACTCGCTGCCGTAGAGCAGTGCTGGTCTGACAACGGCCCGGTACAGCTTTCCTTTGAGGACCCTCGAGCATCTCTTGTCACGGAGGATTCCAGTTGCTTCTCTCCGCTTCATCCACGCTGCGTTTATCCTTCCCCTCATTGCCCCATCTACTGCTCCATCCCTTGATAGCTCGCTTCCGAGGTATCGGAATTGGTCCACCCTCTCGATAGTTTCCTGATAGCAGCCCAGTATTGCCCAGTATTATGTCGTCAGCGTACAGGATGGTTCTGGGTGGATCTTCTGTCACATGCCGGACCAGGGCTGTGCATTTAACGGTTAACGGTTTAACGGTTTTAACGGATTTAACGGCTTTTTCCGTTAAAAATTATTTAACGGATTTAACGGCAAATTTTCGAAATTTAACGGAAAATTTAACGGCTTTCGAAGTGCCCGCGCGGGAGTGGCAGCAGGTCCAAATTGCACGCAGTCGTGTCAAGACCACCCAGCTTCTCTCTTCCACAACATTAGAAGCAATCTGGGCATTGTAATATAAGTTCGCCTACTGAAATTTCTGTAATTTGAGCGTGTTGTTTGGCTGTTTTAGACCTTATATTCGCAAAAAACGTATTTACAGTGCCTTCTATCCATTTTTGCTTCTCCAGATGTCTGATTTGCTTTCAGATTGGCAGGCTTTTATCAATTTCACCGCAGTGCTGTTTCGACGCGGACGTTTAAAGTAAGTTCTCTCATTATACTGTAGTCTTTTGTTCACAAGACCAAGTTATTTGCGTATTTTTCGTTATTTGTCGAGTATGCTCTTCATGTTTTGCTTTTTCCAGGGTCTGATTTGATCTCTTTTTCCTCACATAACTTCTTTAATTCCGAAATACTTTTGCGCTCCTCCGGGAACAGTTGAAATTGAAAGGGCATTCTCATCTGCGGGCCAAGTTTTGACCGACTTTCGTAAGTCGCTCACACCTGCAAATTTTGCAGCTCTTCTGTTTCTCAAACTTAATATTCCACAGATTGGCTTCGACCGTTGATCATTCCTGACTTTGAATATGCTTTCTTTGTAAGAGACTCAGCTCTTTCGTTAGCTGTTGTTAATAATATGCGCTCTAGTGTACTAACCGATGAATTGATCTTTCCGGCACAACAGTAAAATAAACGCTTGTATATTAGTGTCGTTTATTTTCGCGATATTACGGTGAAAAAACCATTATTTTTAGAAATTTCAATTTTTTTTGCAAAATTTCAAAAATTTAACGGATTTAACGAATTTAACGGTTTTTAACGGCAAATTTTGCCGTTAAAAAAAGTCGTCAAAAAATTTAACGGCCAGAATTTAACGCACAGCCCTGTGCCGAACCATACTGTCGAGGGTGAGGAGGAAGAGGAAGGGGCTAAGTGCTGATCCTTGGTGTACACCTACCGTGATGTCCACTTCCTTCGTGTGTCCGTGTGGGTGCGAATTGTTGCTCTGGACCTGGCGTACATATCCCTTATCATTTGGACCAAGCGTTCGGGCACATTTCGTTGCCGCAGTGAGCTCCATGGTAGTGTACGGGGTAACCTGTCATAAGCCTTCTCGAGGTCCAGGAAGGCCGGGTAGATCGGTCGGCGCTTTTCGCGGTATTTCGCCATTACCTGCCTTGCTATGAAGATGGCATAGTAGATCTCCCTGGCATGAAGCCGAACTGCTGCTGTGGGATATCGACCATATCTCTCAATCTACTGTCTATCAGTCGCTCGTAGACCTTCATGGTGTGAGACATTCCTCTGTAGTTCGAGCATTCTGTGGCGTCTCCCTTCTGCTTGAAGATGGGTATGATGATACTGTTTCTCCAGCTTTCAGGCATCTTACCTTCTGCTGTGATCTTCTTGAAGAACCTCGTCAGCCATCCAACTCCGTATTCCCCTATCGCTTTCCATGCCTCCACCGTCACTCCGTCTGGTCCCACTGCCTTTCCTACCTTCATCTTCCTTATAGCCGTCTGGACTTCCTCCTCTGGCCAGAGTTGTACTGGGCCTTCCAATGGCGCTGCTTCAGGGATGTTCTCTAGAGAATTCTTTTCATTTAGGAGTCCTTTGAAGTACTACTCCCACCTGGACTTGTCGTCTGCCGGCGTTCTTAGCATGCATCCTCTGGTATTTTTCACAGCCTCTACCACTCTTACGTCTAGCTAGCCCGATGTCGCGCTTTAGCCACGCGGGAGGGGAACTTTTCTGCCTGTGGTTCCTCCAGTTTTTCGTAGAGGTTGTCCATCTCAGCATTTTTGGCTTTAGCCACTGCTGCCTTCGCAAGCCTCTTGTACTTCTTGTAGATGGTGAGATCTTCTGATGATCTGGACTTCTGCCATGTCTTGTATGCCCTTTTCTTTTCTCTTACCACCTTTTGTACCTCGTCATTCCAGAACCAGGGAATGACGAGGTCTCCTTTTGACCCTCCACGCGTCTCTCCAAGGGTTTCCTTAGCACACTGCAGGATCGTTCGTGCCGCCTGTTGCCATGCATCATTTACTGCTCCATTCGGATCTGGTAAGCCTGCAGCCATCACTCTACTCCTGAGCTCATTTCGCTCAGGGCCTCGCAATTTCCACCATCGGATTCTGGGTTCCGTCTTCATCTTTTGCTTCGGAGGGAGGCTGATGCTTAGGTCTGCAACCAGCGGCTTGTGCTGAGTCGTGACATCTTCGCCTGGGAGAACATTGACGTCCTTGACCGTTTTAAGGGCCTGCCTACGTACTAGGATATGGTCGATTTCCGTCCTTCGACCTCCACTGCTGTAGGTCACCTTCCGGCTTCCCCTCTTTGCAAAGAATGTGCCGCAGATAGCCAAGTCGTGGGCGACTGCTAGGTCAATTTTTCGACTGCTAGGTCAATTATTCCATCTACATTCTTACACCCGATTCCTCTACCTCCATGCACCCTTTCCAACCCTCGTCTGTCGGTCCCCACATGCCCGTTCAGATCACCCGCTACGGTGAGGAAGTCACCTTCCGGGACACATCTGATGACGTCATCAAGGGTCATGTAGAACTCGTCCTTCCCCTCCTCGGAGCATCCAGTTTGTGGTGCGTATACCGATATTATGCTCCAGCATCCGTCCTTCATGTCTACTCGTACAGTTATTATCCTGTCGTTGATCCTTCGTACAGCGGACACTGAGTCTTTAAGAGCATCCGAGACCGCTATTCCTACTCCGTTCCTCCCCCATCGTGGCCCTTGTAGAAGAGCTTGACACCTTCCCCGATTTCTCTGATTCTTTGTGCGACTTTGATCATGGTTTTGTGACGGGGTTTTGACCATCAGCCGGCCTGTCAACCTGGACCTGACGCTGGTACCGTTGCCATTTTTGCAAGGCATGGCTTTTTGCCTGAGCCCGGATTTGAACCTGGGACGTTCTGCGCGAGAGACTACGTTGCTAGCCACTCGGCTATCCGGGCTCCTGTATTGTGCGACTTGATTATCAGTTTAGCGACATCGAGAGGACTCAGAGATTTTCCCTTATTTTATAAATTTTATAAAATTTCAATAATGCAATATAGAAATAATAAGCTCTAAGTGCTGAAATCGTCGCCTGTCATTTCTCCCCAGTTCATTTCATGAATCCAACTACTCTCCTTACTGGAATTTTGCTCGTTTTGCTTTATACTGCCAATTTCTTGCAATTTGAACAATTGTATGTTGTATGTTCACTGTATTCGTCACTCTGGTCGGTTGGGAAGCAAAGTGAGTGAAGTCGTTGATTTTTTTCTAGAATGATTGAGTCGTAACGAATGTTGTCTAGTGTGCAATCAACTTCGCGAAATACTATGATGTGCGTATTCTTGGTGATATCGTGCAGTACTGTTCAACACAAATCGGTGATGTGCCGATGAATTTTGCTGATATGATATGATTTTGAATGTTCTATTACCATTTGTATCATAGTTGTTTGACCTAATATTTAACTTTCCGTGGATATAGGTCTTCTCTTCACCACTCCTCGGAAATCAAAAAGTGTTGTCTGTTCTAGGTATCGGATAGACGGCGACATTCTCAATTTCTGCACTTCAGTCCCTACACACAGATCTGAGAGAGTGTCGGGCTCTGATTCCTTTTCCAGTACCAGATTTGGCTGTATACAGTGTATACATATACGTCCAGAGTGTGGTTTTGTCAACAACACGATTTTGATGATGTTGTTGCATAACTTAATCATTTACAATTTTTTGAGATAGTTTTGGCTCTCGGCGACTATCTGAATGTGCAGTGTCATGCTTGTGTTGATGGTGCAAACATTGCAACAACCATATTAACGGGTTGTTCTGCTCTCTGCTACAGTTCCACGCGAGATTCCTGAAATGACCAAAAAATCTCATGGGTATGTCCAACCGTTGTTTGGTTGCATGAATTCTCTTTGCGGTAATGTGTCCGGTACTGCTCTCATCAGAATTCATTGATAATAAACCAATTTTTACGTGTAAAACGAAACTACTCAATGTAGGGAACTCTTTTTATTAGCAGAAGTGACTTTCAATGACTTTCAAAGTGTTTCAATGATCTTTTCCTCTCTCCTAGGGAAGCTTGTCGACTTCAGGTTCTTCGTCGCTATCGATTCTGAAGAGAGAGTGGAAGTTCGTTACGCTCACCATCATGCAGACAGCACTGTCGTATGCCACTCGTTGAAAGGTTTGGTTATTGTTGTGGCGTATTTCTACATTTCAAAAACGGATGAAATGATGGAACGTCGTGTTTTGCTGGTTCTTGGAGGAAGCTCGACGATAGCTTATGAGAATGGTTTAGTCACAAGCATTGATGTTAATGCATTTGCTATAACAGGTGTACTCATCTTCTCTCCCATAATAATCACTACAAGAAAATGAAGAACGTCTGAAGGATCACCATCATCCAGAGAAACTATCTGCTGGGCTTTCACGACGGGTATCGGCGCTATGGACCCGAAAATAAACCCAGGTTGGCGCGCGTATTCGCATTCATGAACGCACCGGTGAGTTTATTCGAGGGATATCGTGGGTCTATTCCACCCCGCTGGCGCGGCGATGTATCGAGCACCTCGATGTAGTAGGAGCGATTCAATATTAATTCCCGTACATCAGCTGATATGTCGCTCAGTTTCCACTTTCAACTTTGATTTATCAAAAATTACAGCGCAAAAACCAAAGCGAATAGCGACCGAATACATGCCAGGAAAATTTTGGTAAAAAATTGGACCTATCGATTTGTGAACTGATGGTCGCTTACCCTTTACAGCCGTGATCACGGCCGTGGCATTGCTTCACGTCGAGCTTCGCAGTTCCGATTGTCATGAATGCGAATATTCTGGAGATGGACCGGTTTATCTCGCCCGGAGTGCTATATACCTCAATTTTCGTTCATAGGTTTGGATCCTGGTCGTTTCTAGTCACCCTGTCGCGTATGATGGACGCTAATTCTAGACGCTAATCCATCTCAATTACAAGAAAGAAATCTCCACTGAGTTACTTCCTATAAAATCTTATATCTCCGATCTGCTGTTGGTCAAATTTAACCCATTGACGACCGCGCACTCCGTGCGTGTCTGGCGCTGGGGACCGCGCACACGTGTAGTGATGAGAGTTCCTCAACGGCATTAATTGTTTTCAAAATGATCATAAGAATAATTTCTCTTTGTATATTGTTGATTTTGATAGTACAGTTCATACATGATTATACAGGTCCACGCGGTGCAAAAAGTGGATCCCATCGGCGGGACACACGGTCCACCGCGGTCCAAATGGTGTGTCCCGCCGGCGGGACACACGGTCCACCGCGGACAAAAAAGTGTGTCCCGCCGGCGGGACACACGGTCGTCAATGGGTTAAAGCAGTGAGTTTTTCAGGGAAAAGCGTATCTTGAAAGTCGACAATTTGCATCGCAATTCGCTACGTCAAACACCTCGAGGCGGTCCTTAACGACGAGATGCATGCCCTAAAGTGAGTTGCTGCAAGTCTCCATTATGAAACTTCTAACGAATGTAGTGCTCCACAAAATTATGAATGTTAGAACAGTATTTCTAGTGTATCTGCTTCAACACCCTCGCTGAAGAGTCAGAGGGTCAGACCCAGATGGACGTCCATGTGTAATGTCAACCCGAGCCCTTGCATCGTGGATCAACTGAAGCTTCGATGACAACCTTTTCCTAACCTCTTTATGCTGTTCTTGTGTATCTATTCACTACCTTGTGCAGATTATTTCATGTTGTCCAGTACCTGACTTTTCGGTGTTACTTCAACGTCAACGGTTGAAACTGTTGCGAAATAGTAGCCGTTTTCGGCGAGAATGGCTTATGGTATACTCCGGCAACGTGGCCGTCGCAGCGGGGCTAAAAATGCATGGCCCGCTTCTATACAGCACTGCAGCTGGGTTTTTTGTATGCTGTTGTGTGCGGGAACTCGGAGCAGTGCTGCCCGACCATCGTAGCTGGCTGCGATTCCTGCCATAGTACTGTCCTGAGAGGATCTGTACCATCCTTTTTGCCCTTGCGGTAAACTGTCCGAGTCCCCGCACACAGCAACATACAAAAAACCCAGCTGCAGCGCTGTATAGAGGGGAGCCAGGCATTTTTAGCTCCGCTGCAACGGGCCCGTTGCCGGAGTATACCATAAGCCTATGTAGGCACTGCGTGTCGCAGTGGCCGGCTGGCAACATTGTCACATTGCCGACGGTGATCGCCACTTCGCTGGTTGGGATACCCAAATTGCCAGTGGGAATCACCTCTGAGCTTGAGACAAGGGGCCCGCCCTGGATGCCGTGCTGGTCGCTCGGGTGCACTCAGCCTCTGGCAGTCCGCCCCATCAGCCAAGGGCAATGAAGAAATGTCGGTAAGAAGAGACACATTTTCTGGTGCAGGTGTTTAACCGTGAGTTCCTTCGGCGAAACAGTGCCAACCTCGTTCTTCTAGCAGAACTGATAGAAAAGTTACGATGCTATTGATTGTGTGTGTGATCTACGGCACGATCCAAATCATTATGGTAATCGCTCTATAACACTGGCTATCAGTTTGTTAGTTCGTACCTCTCGTCAAAGTCTGCAATGGAACTAACAGAGAGTACCAGCTGAGGATTGATGATATGTTCGCCAAAACTGCCTTCGTCAGAAAGGCTACCTATTTGAACAGTTTTGAGTTCGCAGTTACTGTCAGCTAGCAGCGGCCAGCCAGTGTCCAGGGCGATGTCTTCTCAGCATCGGGCATCCAATCCAAATGCATGCATTATACTGTTTTTGAAAATGCTAGAATATTTTACGCGCAGCAGCATTACCTTTTGTCTTCCTCAAAAGAAAATGGAGAGTGGAGAGATGCAGTTTCGTAGAGTCCTTTTAGAACTTTATTTTGGTAGGTTCACGTTCACACTCAGATCTCGCCGTCGTCGACACATGAAGGTGTTTGCGAGTTTTGGCATCGTTTCTGCCGCACCTAAAAATCCGTCGTAGTCGATTCTGAACCTTCATCTCAACTGTGGAACGAACACTTGAAGTCTACCTGAGACTGAATAGGTGCACATGTTCTCTGTATTTCCTCGAAATTTATGATTTATTAGGTTGTAAACCTTCCGTTTGTATGTTTTTTTTCACCGTATAGTAAAACTTCTTCTGGAGCTTCTGCATTTCTCTATAGCTGTGAGCAGTGGCCTTTTGTCTAGCTTTTCCTACAGAAGATAGCCTTCCTATCCATCAGATTTTATAGTCCTTATTTGCCTTGCTCCCTCCTGAGATAAATTTCCGTACCTTCCTTTTTGATTTCTTTCTGCCTCAACTCCTTGTTTCGGCTGCTATGCTTCAAGTTGTGAAATTGCTCAAGTTGTTAAGTTGCTAGAAAATCTATGTGTATTGTTCTATTTGTTGGTATCTTGTAATCACGTTCTCTGCCTTACCTACTACTTTATTACTTCTACTCCTTCGTAATGCTCCAGCTATGTTCATTGGTTGGCTAGAGTATCTTGGACTGTTGATTTAGGACTCAGTCTATCCGCTAAAGGTAGCGCTTAAACATGTGTTCCACTAACTTGACAATGTTGTAGCATGGCGCCAATCTGTTTTCCCCATTTCGTTATGCGTCTATTCATAGTCGGCTCACTTTATTTCTCATTATCAATTATCAATTGCAGATAAGGTGATGCAGCAGGCCAACAAATCGTCATCAATTGCACTCTTTCTCTTATGTGGCTTTATGAATCCTCCGCCCTTGTCTTTCCCGTTTGCTGCTTTTCTATCCTTTTTTGGCTGTATTGCTTATTGTGAGGGTCCAATAGGTGTTCTTGAATCTCTGCACTTTTCGATTATCTACTGCTGTAGGATTTCAATGAAAGTAAGTAAGAAGTAAGTAAGTAAGTAGGGTAGTTAAAGCTCTTCTAAAATGTTTATCACCCATCCGATTTCGTTGGAATTCCTTCAAATTATAAGGCCTAAACGATAGAGCGTCAACTGCATCTCTTCAGTGTGAGCTTCGACTAAGGCGTTCTGCTGCATTGTCTAAGCCCGAAATTTCGCAGTGTAATGGAGTAAGGGGTTTTGCATATTCCCCCAGAACATAGAATGAACCGCTACGCCAAGAACACCTAGCATAGATTAGGAAGTGTCGAAAGCCCCCAGTGAAGTCAAACCATCATGCACCACTCACTACTTTGTAGGGGAGTTCCAGTATTCATATACGGTAGCTGCTAAACCTCCTACTGTATTGGGAAAGGTGGGAAAGTATGCTCGAAAGGCTACCCACAGTAAGTCGCCTACACAGCTCAACGCTGGGGTCACTTCGCGTAACGAAATTTCTCATTTTTGAATAAAACTTCAACTGGTAAAGTACCTTGGCTGTATCAGATGAGAAGTGAATGAAGAATGCTACTCACAGCCGGAGACCCCAATGGCTTGGTCCTGGTAAACAAGGAAAATAAACACCAAGTCTGAACTGCACCTCAAGTAGGGCATTCTTCGCATATTGTGATGCTGTTCTAATTTTATCGAGAGAGAGCTCTTACCTGAAGATGCGTTAGTGACTGTCAAACTATTCTGTCAGCAATTGAATTGTATGGCTTGCAAACCAAAGGGTAAGTAGGGCAGAGTACGCTACCCACACGACGCAGCCGAAGACGCTTTCAAAAAAGTCACATAGAAACATTTTGGAGGATTATTGGAATTCGATGTACAATGTAATTTATAGGGAGAGCTTCTACAGAATACCGTTTGCTCCCGCTGCTTCCGAATCCCGCGGAGGAAAAAATTCTCAACAAGTAAGGCCATCTCAAAATGGAAGTGTAGAAGTTTATCGTGAATAAACTGGCAGGCTTCCATACGTACAAGGTAAAATAATCCTCAGCAGAAAGGCAAATCATAGTAGTCCAACAATGTTTTTAGTATAACTCAATTAGGTTCTTTTTCAAAGAAATTAAGATGTGGCAAATTTTCAATTGGAAGGTGTACAACCTAATATGAATAATGATTATTTATGAATATTATTTCTTGCTTTGATAGTTTCATTTTTGTAATGTACCTACGGAAATATACGAAATATTCTATATAATGAGGTCGACACCAACGATCGATCATCCAAAATTCCGAACATACGGCGAAACCCATTTGGTTCCAAAGTTGAGCGACGCAAGGTAATAGGTACTTCGTCTCAGGTTCTGCTTCAAAGTAGAGCACAACTTTGAAGCGCATAATTTTGTATGCATTTATAGGCCAAACAGTGCAAATGTTTCACATTTGCATACATTCTCAAGTCATTTGCTGCTGAGACTACACAGCGGCCACAGAACAAGCGTGAACGCAGCCGCTCTGCTCATCTTTACTGCTTTGCTGCCCTTTCTGATTGTCTGCATTATAGGAACGTTAACACTTGGGCCATGAAACCTTTGTAGAGCGATAGCGGGAAGGGTACGCGTATCTCTGCAATGGGCAGTGAGCAGTGCTGGTAGGACACCATAATTTTCAGGCTGGGAACAGCAACGGCGTTTGGGGACATATGAACTCAGGCCCTTGTTATACGTTCGCTCACCCCCCCCAGCGTAACTCGTCCATTCAGTATCAGACACCGTGGGGCCAGACACGTTTGTACGAGTTATCATGGTGACGCTGGCGTGGTGAACTCGTACAAACGTGTCTGGCCCCACGGTGTCTGATACTGAATGGACGAGTTACGCTGGGGGGGGGGGTGAGCGAACGTATAACAAGGGCCATAGACATGACCAACGAACACCCCGCAAAGGGCGCAGCTATTGCATAAACACACCCACCTCCCTTTTTATTCTCTACTTTTAATGGTTTAATGTCACAGTAGAGTCTAAATTGGTCCTAACTCTCGCTCGGTTAAATTGCTCGTCCACTGGACAACATTAAGCGAACAAGGTGGAAAAGAAATCGGTATCTAGCGAACGGCAACTAGTCACTGAGGAATGTATCGCAAGCATCGCATGTGACCAGGCATGATTTCTATAGGGTCAACGATTACCAAATGAACTTTCACGGTTTTTCATATATTTTGGAAAAATTTTTTGGGAAGATTTTTCGGATCTTTTTCATGAATAAAGACTTTTTGGGAGGTTCTATCAGCCCAGAATGTGAGTTATGGGATCCCACCACTTATCGTCCATCACGTTTTGTTGCATTCTAATTTGGCCAACAAAATTCAGCGGCCGATATACTTTCGTTTCAACTTCACTAAAGCACCATCATGCGCTGTTCAGAGTTACTGCGAGTTGCTGAATTTAATTATAAAAGTGTGCCCGACTTCAAAACGGGCAGGGGCTTATTGAGTAGCTGGATAGACTAATCACCTTTATCCAAAGCGATAAACCAAAAACAAATGAATTCCTGGAATGACGGCCCGACGGTCCAAGTGCAATAATTCCACAGTCCAACAATTTACCATCTTCCTAGGGCTCTAGCTGCGCATTACATTGTAGGGGCTCGCGGGCAAGAGTATTCGCCGTTAGTGAGCCAATGCAACATCGAAACGCCCAACCGTATTGAAATTTCCCCCATTTCAGACTTCATAGACGAGGTCTCGTCGAGTAAAAGGTGAAGGTAAAGGTGTCGGCGTTGATGAATCCCTAAGGCCCTCGCCATACTCACGACGGCAACGGACGCAGCGAAGCTAGAAAATGGCTCGCTTCTATAAAGCACTGCAGCTGGGTTTTTGTATGCTGCTGTGTGCGGGGACTCGGATGGTTTACCGCAAGGGCAACAAGGACGGTGAAAATCCTCTCAGGACAGTACTGTGGCCTTCGTCGCAGCTAGTTGCGACAGGCGTCGGAAAGGGCCCAAGGATGCGCCGCCGCATTCGTGTTCCATTCAAATCGTAGAGACCTAGTGAATGTATGTATATTTGGCCTATACAATGAGTTGTCGAAGCCCGCCGCTGCACCAAGTCATTGTTTTTACCTTCCCACATTAAGTCTGGTACCATTTTACCCGACCACGGAGGGATGGAAGGCTTAGTGAGCCCGGACGGGGAACAATCGCTCAGCCGTTCGCGTGGTTGTTTCATCGGGTAGCATCTTGAAGAGGTGTTGGCTGCATTGGCCGGCCGCAAAGCGACACCTTTAACTCCTGTTCCTTTTTCAGATCATTTCTTCAATATCAATGAATGGCATAAGCCGCCTGAGCTATTATAACGCACCTATCATTCCATATAAATAACACAATATTTATTTGCGAAAAAGAATCTTCATAAGGCTGACCACGTCCTTTTGCAGCGAAGCGTTTTTGTCGCTGAAATAAGAACGCAGTTTTTGAGTCTGAGGAATAATAGTAAGTTTTCTGAAACAAAGGATTCGACAACGGAAAGCCGGTTCCGCTTAAAAGAGTTCCATGAAAACTACAGAAACATAGAAATGTTCTTTAAAATTTCTCAGAATTTCGTTTGGAGTCCAACTAAAGGGCGAAAAGAGACACGAGCGGTAGCTACCGGAATGCGATGTGGGGACCGGATATAGTGACTTAGGCTAGGCTATATGCTCGACTGATTTCTTCGAAACATTCTCACGCCAACAATGCAGAAATAACGAAAAAGAAGTGTGGCAACCCGTGCGGGACTTTGCGTCTGCTGAGTAGGCCATTTGAGTGTCTCTGTTTAGGTGCTTGCTGGAGTTTTTATTGCATACACTCCGACGAAGTAATAAGAATGACAGTTAAAGAAGAATGTTAAGAAGCTTGAGTCGAACGAACCTCTCAAAAATCCACTTGTGGAATCGCTCAAACTCTTTCTGTTCAAAATCATTAGGGTGCTCCTTTCGCCATTCGGTGATGTGATAGTTGCTGCTCCAATATTGTCGATCTTTGCTTAACTGAGGATTTCTCGAAGGGGTTACGGCTTTGTTCGGTCGCGGAGATTTCAGTCCAATGAGCGATTCTGAAAGTATGCCTCCAGCAAAAGATAACTTTACATTTCGCTACTTATACGCCTCCTTTTCACTTTGTTTCACTTATCCCAGTTTAATCTATCACTATTTAGCAAAGGTACTGAGAGGTGGTACAATAGTGAGTCAGACTACATCTGCTTTCTCATGTGTGGTTTGCCGCGGATCGGAATCCACTAGCAACCGTTCTTCATCGGATTCTGATGACTGCCCCCACTTGTCGATGTTCCCTCAGCAACGAAACGCAAAATCACGCCTTTTCAAGTAATCTTTTGAACACGCTTGCAAGACTATTCTTCCAAGAAGTTGTCTACCTTCCTTTTCTTTCACGTCCCGAACATCTTCTCTGTCTCGAAAAGACATCTACATACGATGCTAAATAGTGCCATGGAAACGTCTTTGCAAAAAGTCATTGGAAAACGCCAGCTTTCTCCTCGTAGCATTTTCTCTAAATGTCAGTTCCATGACAAAAATAATACCGGAGTTTTGTTCTTCATCAGTAACCCTTGACGACGGGGTCAGAGTTCGACGACGTGATCCGAAGACGAACTTGTCTCCGGCGCTCCTCGATCGCCGCATCCTTCTAGAACTGCGGGACCGACTATTTTGCTTGTTTCTGAAATATAATAGTGAGAAGAGACGCTATGTAGTGCGTTGTTCAATTTCATTTTGCAGCAGATCGTTGAAACACGAGAGGGAAATGTATGACGAGATCACGAAGAGGCAATAGTACCTATAAAAGGTACTGGTCAAAGACAACAAATAGCATGTAACACCATCGCCCAAATTCATCAATGCTATACTTGCCAGGAACCGCAAAATATACGTCTACTTTCAACGCATGGCGGGATTGTCCAGGGTTTATTAGGGTTCCATATGGGCCTAATACAGTATACCTATCATAGTGGGGGTTCAAAGATGTCGACGTGATAACGGTGCATAAACCCTGAAAAACATACGACGCGTAAATGAGTCTCCGATCTTTCATAGCCATCTTTCGAAGCTTGTGTCACCCACTAAATTCGGCCTAGGTCGTCGATTACAGGCCTTCTGACAAAGCAACATAGATCCCTTGACGGCCCTTCCATTAATGTTAGGGGTGGCATCCACCGAACCTCCTTATAGTTTCCATTCTCATTTGTTATGCTTTGTGAAATCTTTCGCGTGCAAGACGTTATATCGATGAAAATAACAACGAGTTCAGCTCTGATCCACGAATGCGTAGTTGGGGTCCATCAAAGGGTTTACTTCATGGACAATGTCGTAGAACAATCGAGAGTCCGTGGTACTTCAACGTTACTGATTTTTAGGTATAATTAACGGAACAGCGTTGCTCACAGCTTGCCATTTTGGCGGCTTCAACAAGTAATGCCCTAGTCTCGAGTGGTCCGGAGGTTCTTGCTGATTTATGGCAACATCTGGCAAGGGTCATATGCAAAGACATCACAGTATACATGCACCTGTTTTGTTAATCACATTTTTCGTGAAACAAGAACCATGTGATGATAACGTGCATCTGCTGTAGCCATTTGGAAGACCATACAGATCACTAAGGATTTTTTAGAGACCCAAATTTCCATTTGCTAAAGAGCAGGAGCATAAAAGCATCTCCGGGAGAAGATCATGCCTGGAAATGGATGGTGTCGCTAATGCGCGACCCCATTATGCAGATAACTGGATTTGATGTGACTGCTTCAAAAATTGAAGGAGCAAATGAGTGAGGGCTTTCTTGATGCGGCTGACGCATAACGAAAGCATGATGTGAAGAGAAATGGAAAGAGAGCGGTAGATTCGGATATTTGGATTAAAAAAGGAAGAGAACGGGTGACCGAAGACGACTATGGAAGTGACAAAATGGAAAGTACTCAAAATATGGACAGGAATCGATGGACAGCCGTTGGTCAACAAGAAATATCCGCTACACTGAACAAATACGTACATTAAAAGGTTGTTTCGATACTTCTTCCTACTGAGCGGTTAAGGAGAGCCACGATTCGATAATTGAGTAGAGCCAGCAAAGCAGTTACCATGTTCTCCGAAGTGCAGCTTGAACACAAGACCCGGTTGTCAGGGTGAGGCTTGGTGTTCGATTTTTGCTCCAAAATTTACGGCTCCCCACCACGTTTGCCATTTTATGAAACATTCGTGTCTTCGTGATACATTTCACAAATATACTGACATTTTCCATGGGCAGCTCAGCTTAACAGATCAGACCGCACTTTTTGTCTCCTTCAAGATTTTTTTATCAAATGCAGCAATAGATTTTGATTGGTATCTCCAAAGATGATGGGGAAATTTTCGTGTTCTTCTAAAGATACATTCAAAACCGTTGTCGAGAATCCTCTGAAACACAACTGTTCAGTACATTACAGAGGATTCAAAAAAAGTGTCATATTTCGAGCCTTCAATGTTTGATAACCAGGTGGACGGTTATCTCACATAGGACAATCATTCCACTGATGATAAAGTAAATAAGGTTTGAAGGTGAGAGAATGATTAGCCACTCATTGTGAGAATCGTTGGAAAAACTCGACTTGATTTCGTTTCTAATTGCTAGTGAATACGAAACAAAAGCACGCGAACGCCTGGTTACAGACTACCATGAAGAAGTGAGGTTCTTGGCGGTAGCAACAAGCAGATTTCAATAACGAGCAAAACATGACGGCAGAACTCTCTGAGTTCTCTCCTCTTGGAACCTTGACATCTCCTATACTTGTTATACGCTGCTGCACCGAACAAAGTTTCTCGGTGGATCAAACTCTGTTATGGCCTGATGTTTCGATAATTTCAGGTCTTCATAGGTGTAAGAAGTAATTCGGAATCCGTGAATTTAGATCTAGCGAGCCAAGAGCCAAATCCTCCCTGCTTCCATTTCCATGACCCTTTCACACCTCATTCCTCATCGCATGCCAAAACAATCAAATCTTACAACTTTGTCCGAAATGTTTGATAGAAACACTAATAACATCATCACTTTTGCGCTCGAGTGAAGCTCAATAATGACTTTGGACAAAGAATACCTGCATTGTAACATCTTTTCTCTCCACAGCTAAGGGGCCTTGCAATAAGCGATGAGGCAATGTGCTGTTCGACACTAGCTCGCCTACCCTTGACGTAGTGTAGATAAATCGACGACTGTTTCATGACAACATCAACAAAATCCGAGATGAATAAATGCTTTCGCATTCTTAACCAACAAACCAAACGTATCGTTAAGCAGCGTGGTAATAAAGCAGAGATCCTTTAACTAGAAAACCAAGATCAGAAATTGCAGACAATCAAATCTTACACCATCGAACGGCTGGCTACCGTATCTTAACATACATGTGGAGGTATCCGACGGCACGGCCACTGTAAAGTGATATCGAAAAGGAAGCTCCGAAAGCATCCTGATATATGCCAAGTCAGATCATCCCATTGCTTTCAGGCAAGCTGCTATGGATAATAAACAGATACAGCAACGGACGGGCGTTACGAGGAACGACAAGAATCAGTGATATTAGCTTCCGGAATAGCCTCAGAGAATGGCTATTGGAGGAACAGCAGCAGTTAGGGAGAATACTCGCAGTGGATGAGGTGTGTCTTCTTGAGCTCAGATTCGATTGGGTACAGCACGCCTTAGCCGCCCAAAGCCACAGGTGCCTGTGGATGCATTCATCAACATTTCAAGTTTCCGGTGGAACTTTTCTTCGCCCGGTAACTTAGATACTGGCCAGTGGGTAGTGTACACTAATAACACGCCACTGTCACTAACGATGTCCACCGTAGCCAATTCGATTGCACGATGCAGCCTTTCGTGGTGAATAGGAGAAAATCCTCTTTGCTCACTTTGACGCGGATTCATAAGATGCTACTTTCCAAAACTCGACTTATTACAATTCTGCATTCTTCAGAGAAAGATATTCTGGTAGAGGCAGGTTTCGTTTTTCGTCGACTTTCGACTGACATTTTGGATCGAATGAAATTAGGTCTTCCGCAGATTGTGACGGATGGGTCTAAATTAACGGATGCAATGCGCTTCGTTTCTTCTATAACATTTCTTCTTTGTAAAAAAAACGAAAATTAGTTTTTGCCGAGACTGTTGCGATTCATGGTAGATATTTTAAAGAGGTCGATGGCAATGCGAACACTACAACACTAGTTTAGAGTCGAATTTTAGCTGTGGCGTTTGTTGTTAGGTAAGCATAATATTTTCTTCCTAGCATGCAAGAATAAGAAACGTTTCTTCTGATAAAAAGCAACTTTAAATGCACTTAACGGGTAGATTCAAGATTATTTATCACAAATATCCCACCGGGTATGTGGGCTACAGCAAAAGATCCACTTTTCTTTGATAAATGACCGTTTCTTGTGTACAACGGAATGAAAGCAAAACACGAACATATACGTAAAAAAAACTACCAATGAGTTTAACATAAACACCGCCAATCTAGAAACAAAAACTTTCCAAGCTGTTCTCTAGCTGTTGATGAGTTTGAAGTGAGACTTAATGAAAATAAATAAATAAATAAATGATTCGATTACTGCTCAGCATGGCAAGGCTGGATACTGCTTGGTGAGCATAAAAATGACATCAGCATCTGGATCTCGCTTTGCAGGCACTGAGCTCGTAAGACGACAGCTAGTGCGAGACTCCTTCACGCCATTGCAATTTTGGGTTAGATCACAGACGCCACTTAAACAAATACATGTCATGAATCAGAATCCAATGGTAGTTCTTTTTTGTTGCATTGACATCAAACCTAGAACAATGTTTCGCTCTTTGTTGGATTCCGTCATATATCATGCTTATTAGTCCACAATAACAACGTGCAGGAAAACGTTGGGAACAGTAAGAATGATTACAGGAGTGAGAACTTAGAGAGAGAGAGGAAATGTGTCAGCTTCTGCGGCAGATGTTCGTTGAAGAGCTGCGATTCAAGCACCGCGACGACGAATGAGGGAGAATCGCGTGAATAAGATCGAGAGCTCTCAAAGGAAGGAAGAGAAGAACGGCACGCAAAGGCTGGAGGCCCAGAGGGCGAACATTCGCCAGCATAATGATGGTGAGAACGATTCAGAGTGTAAACAAACTCTAAGATGAATAGGGTCTCAGAGGCCGGCCGCTCCCCGGAGGACGAAGCGTAGTTCTCGATTTTTTGCCGTATTAGTGCTGCTCCCAGTGCAGATTTAGGATTGCTCCCAGCGGTAGACATGCGCAGATGATTCTGCCCCTCTTGCCGCCGCACCGTTGAAAGTGCTCCTCCACTCTGGTTAACACCGAATCCCGCATGTTGAATCTTCTGGCCACAAACGTCGAAACGCCTTCGCGACACGCCGCTGAAGGGCTCTACCTCCTGACCTACCCAACCTCTCCATCGCAAAATGGACTAATCATTTTCGCGCCATAAGCATTAGCCCATTAGCACACGGCGCTTTAAGAACGTGTGAGCCTTCCCTCAAAAAACAATGTCAAAAAAGAAGGTCAGAAATGTCAACACTCTGAGTGTGGATTAGTCCGTATCACCTTGCATCAACAGCTGGAAATAAAACAAGGATTAGAATTACCTAGATGTCGTTTTGGTGATGCTTGGTTCATCGCAAAAATCACGTGTCAAGTGCAATTCGAGCCCACATCCTGCAGCTATCGGGGACTCCGTTATGCTAGAATTGAACAAGCCGTACGGTCAAACTATCCACGAGTCCAGTAACAATGTCTCCCAAGAAGTGGTATGTAGGAGTGTAAGACAGGTCATTCATGTTACTCACCGAGCCGCACTATCTCCTTGCCTTCCGAGCCAGTTACCTTTTTTCCCCTTCCACTAGCACGTTTCCTAGATTAGGCAAGACGATTCAGTGCTTCAGCATTCTAGCATCAAAGATACCGGATAAGCTCGAAACGCGTGTTCAAGTGCTGCCCGACTTGGGCAATTAGCTGTATAGCTAATATCATTAGTACAATATCTAGCATAGCAGTAGCTGTCAGTATGCGATAGAAGGAGTAGAATTTCACGTAAAAACGAAAGACCTGACTTACAATACTTGGGACCACTTGCTAGAAGACATTGCAGGTCAAGACTTCGAGACAGTAATAGTTGCAGTGTCGGAGCTGCTCAGTCACAACACAATATTCCTGTTGAAGAAGAATGATTTTCTGATCAGCATCTGGAAGGGCTAGAAAAGCCGGCCATTTTATTCTTTTGTATTCACTCAGGACCAGTTGTTTCACTATTTCTATTCTAGACGTCGTGCCAGCAACCCCAGAATCGTTTTGCGTTGCGACATAATCCCTTAAAATGGACGGATTTCTTTCAAACGCGAATACAATTTCCAGTGTTGCCACCTACAGGAAGCAAAAACAACTGTTGTTTGGAGGCAAGGTTTCCAACTTTCACAACCATGCTTTCTGCCAGAAGCAACCCTCGAGAGATTTTTACGTTTACCGTTATACGATATGGTACAACGAAAAAACAAAAGTAACAGGACGAAAGAGAGAGAAAATGTTGTGTCTCACTACGGCACTGGGCTGCCACAGGCTGAGCGACCTATCGGCGCAGACTCTGAGGTCACATTCGAAATTCTGGCACGTGAGACCTATGCGGTTGCCCGCAAAACCCTCGAGGGATTCTGGAGCCGGGACAAGAGCCTGCGGCAAAACAGAAGGGGCGAATGAGTCTATGTGACCACAGAGCTCACCACAATCATTAGCTTTTAATTCTAATATGGTCTCGCTGTCTTCTGAATATGGAGTCGTTCCCATTTAACTGCACTGATAGATTTGCAGTTCACTTTGGGTTTTCAGACTTCCAAAGATATAACGGAATCTGAAGATGGCATTATGAGGGATGATTCCTATGAACGAATATTTTCAAGAAAAATTGTCGACTACATTGCTATTCATTTTCCGCTCTGAGTCCTCAGTGGTTTGGGATCTGCACACGTGTCATTAGTGCCCCGATCCAAGCAAAACCCTAGGGGCTTCAGCTCGACATTTTTTCCATGGTCGGTTCTTTTTTCAACGCCTCTGCCAAAAGCACTGTGTCTTAGCTTTTGCAAGTTGTAGTTTATTGTTGATGTTATCAGTTGACAACCAAATCCTTCAGGTATCATTTACCAATGTCATGCTGAGACAACTTTCCGGAAAGGCTAAAAATTGAGTGCGAGGTGAAACGCGTTTAAAGTTCACTTTTTTCTGCAGCCAATCATTAGACGAAACCTATCGGGTATAAAAAAGTATATTACATTCCACAATTATCACAAAAAATGGCCTCCATCAGTTTTGTTATGCAGATGTTATTTGGTTAACGTGGATCCTGGATTGGAGAGCCGCACAAGTAGTCTCTATTGCCCCCGAATTCGATCAACTCTGTTTTGATTTCAAGAATTTTTTTCGCTTTTGGACTCTTGAGATCCTCGTCATTAACTCGTCGCAGAGAATAGACGGGTCTAGGTTCAGGGTATTCAGAGGGCTCAAGAGAAACAGCAGTTTCCGCAATTTATTCCATTTCTTTTGAATTTGGTTCGCTTGATCGGGAAGAGCTCTAACTCTGAACATACGATATTAGGTTGAGGTCAAACTGCTCCTTCCCCTTATTCATGTTCACACAATCTTGTTTGTCAACCCTCTTAGTGATCTCATGTTACTCTTGTTTGCTGACAGTCCATTTCCATTCAATTCTGGGTTGGTCTCAACACGGCCTTCCCCATTTTGGTGCTTCACAATCTCCTAGACGGATCTTAGAGATATGGACCTCGGAGGATCCGCCGAGTCCTTTATCCTACTCTACGCCCAAGGTGGCTGTGACATTTCATCGAGAACATTTCTTCGCTCAAGCAACAGAAATATTTTAAGCAGGAAAAGGATGAGCAAACGCATAATACAACAGTTCGAAATATTATGAATGTCGCGGGCACGTAATTTTTCGCTGCTCTATAAGTGAAGCGAGAGCAAGATAGTGCGGGGATGAGATGATTGGGAAGATAACAAAGCGCACAGAACTGCACTGCTAAGAGCACAAGGTAGTTAGCAGAACCGGGCTGAGCTTCGCGTTTGATGTGATTTCGGATCGAGAGATCATGGTTGCTGCAAAATGTATTGCTGACGTTGAAGACAATTCTCATCTCGGATCTGTTTAAGGGAACAGCGCTGATGCTGAAGACGAAAATTCATCCTATTATTTTCACTTAACAGTAGCATGGAGCCTTCAGAGAGATAACGATAAGAAGACCGAAATAGAGGCTGCCATAGTGATAATATAGACGTAAGTTTGCAAACACATTTTGTGAGTTTTATTTGTTACAACTCCCGAAAAGCCTATTATAATAACTGTTGCTCCACTCCCAAACGGGCAAATCTTATAAGAATTGTTGGTCCCCTCTCAAATGGGTAAGTCCAAGTCAGAAACACAAAGAGTGATCTCCATGCCCTCTCGTCTTTAAACCTCGGCATTGTCGATGATTTCTCAATATGTTTTACTTCTGCCGCACGAGGTTGTTAGGTGGCAGTACTTTATTTACGGCTTAACGTTTCGACCTTCCCGTCGTCTTCGGAGGCCTCAATCGTCCACCTTTGAGCTTAATGCTCAATGTTAGTAGGTAAGTAACGTTGTTGTAGGTGTTGTACAGTAGGTAAGTAACATGTTAAGAAATCATCGACAAAGAGTGATGTTTCTCAGAATGGAATGGAACGGAATGGCTTCCTTGCTATAAAGAAGAAGAGATCAGCGTGAGGACTGCAAAGGTAGATTGCAGTGAAAAGTCCAGGAATATTTTCTACAGAAAAATCAGAAGTAGAACCCTGAAGCTGTGCAAGACCACGTACACCAACAGCTCAACCTGAATAGAAGAGAGAAAACGTTGGGAAGGAAACAGCCCCTTTGAACGGACTGTTCGTTAAACGCCTTCGCTTCAGGAGGACCAAACAAGTAACACGAATGTTGCGCACGCCCGACATCCTCATATGATTCGATTATTGAATGAAAAGACAATTTGCTCAGTTTCCACAAAGCAAACTTCCGCAGTTCCATGAATCCAATAAGGAGGGCATTGAAAATCAAAAACAGGTGGAAAAGAAAAGAATGAAAAGGACCATTGGACGAAATAGGCGAATAAAACATAAACGGAATATCATGGACAATGAATTTATGTAAAAAAAGAGGAACAGTGAAGAGGCTATGTGAAGCTTGTGAAGAAATTGAGCGTTTTCCTGTAACTACATAAAGCTGAGCAAGAATACTACTGACGGTGAGATGCCTGCTCAGATTCTGTGTTTCAAACTTATTTGAAACGAACCCACTACAGGGTTCCACTGAATTCAAACACATTATTCTATATAAAACGTCACTGTCATCACCTACTGGAGGACAAAACTAAGCCAGACAGGAAATCTCTTTGCAGTTCACGAGCCATCACCGGGCGTAAAGAAAAGCGGGAGTTTTGATAACGGGAACGGTCACGATGCTTGCATTAACATGAAATAAAAACTATAACCAAAAAATGAAAAAAATACAAAATTCTTGAAAACTTGAGCTCAAAACGTCAGCCTTTCAGCGACCTATGTATCACAGGCACGCAAAGGTATGGACAGTGAAACATTCTCGACATCACCAAGTAAGAAACATTTTAGACCAGCCAAATCATCATAGACTTGCAATTTCGAGCATCTGCCAAGAGTATATTAGCCTTCTCTAGTCCCTTTTTGAAAACAGTGAACATCTTTGGTACAATTCTCGGCAGGGAATCATCTACCTTTTACATCTGTTGATGTGATGGACTAGTTATGGAGTTCCCAGAATCCCGCCCGCTGCTAGGCGAGAATTTTAGCGTACCCAATTGGATTTGAGTGAAGAGAATGAAAGAAGTGGACAAGCACAAGTAATAAAAAGCGAAGCTATTAGAGTTTCAGCTAAATGATTAATGTATAATATCGCTGTCCTGGTGACGCAAATTCAGTGTGTTAGGTGGTTCTTAGGCCTCAAAATTCCTAGTCAGAGAATCTAAACAGACAGCCTCGAGGAATATCGACAGGACAAGATAAGATGGTGAGTTGTGGTATTCGAGTGATTCTACATGTAATGCCTGGTAGCGGTAGACGTCTCGACCACTATCTTCCAACGCCGACAACGATGTCATTATTTCAAAACGGCGACTCGCATTCTGGTGACTAGTGACGGCCGCGCATATCGAACCGACGTCGCTGTAATCCTCACATCCCTCATAAGTATCGCTGTTTGCCTCAAAAGTAGAATATTTCACAAGAATTCTACGTTGAAGTACAAATCCTGTGAGCAGTTAGTAAGTGAGAACATGTGCAGCCCAGTGCGAAATTATAGGTTCACCCCGCGATTTGTCCGTAAGTGCTCAAAGAACCTATTGAGGGGATCTATTAACATTACTGTCATATTCCTCACCATCGAAAACCTAGACATAAAAATTCTGGGTGGGATGTCTTGCCATTGTAAGATACTACAATGTTTTTTTGAAAAATCAGAGATGATGACCGGTGCAAAATTATAGGTTCACTTCATTGAAAAACTGTCTGTTCTTGAAAATATGAACGTCCAAGTTAAGTTTAGTACTTTGTTACATTACCTTTGTTATAAACAACATCAAACATTCTATGTGGCATACTTCGAATAAGATTATGAAGAACAGTTTGCTCCACATGAGCCCAAGCATCAAGCATGGCGTTCTTCAGATCAGTAACCGAGGTGTAAGTGGTGCCGTTCCTGTAAACATTGTAAACAAGAAAGCCCCACAAATTTTCCATCGGGTTCAGATCTGGAGAACAACTGGGCCACGCTAAAAGTTGGATTTTGATGGAATCGAACCAACTCGTAGTTGAGCTCGACAGGTGTATGTGAGCATTGTCTTGCTGGGAGATAAGATTGTGCCTACGAAATCTTCTCAAATAAGGGAGAAGGTGTTCTTTTAGCACACCCTGATAATCTTCGCTGTCCATATTACATGAGACAAACTCCAAAACAACAAGCCCATATCCGGAAAATGCAGCCCAGACCATAACATTTCCACCGCCAAAGTTGCGTCTAGAGAATACTGTTTTTTTCTTAGATCTCTCCAGTAGTGCTTGTAGCCGTCGGGCCCATCGAGGTTCCACTTGTTCTCATCGGAAAATATCACCTAAAAACTAGAGATGCTTTTCTGCGCCGACGACTATTGGGCAAATCGTGGGGTGAACCTATAATTTTGCCCCGGGGTGTGTGTGAGTTGTCCTGGTATTACGACCATCTCTGCATCTTGTAAGCATGATGATGTGCTCAGGAATAGAAGTTTCAAACTTGGCCCAATATTGAGCGTTCCGATACTGCAAAAAATATAGTTTCGTTGGTAAAAGAAGAGAGTTCCGCCGTTGATTGGAGGTAAATTCTAGATTAAGCACTCTCAAAATACCTAGGCGCTACTTACACCCGCATGCTCGGGCCATCGATCCCCGCTCGGGACAAGCAAGCCTTCTATTCCTCCAGGGTCGGGTAAATTGGTTCCAGACTTGTGTGGGGAGGTAAAGACACGAACTTGGTATAGCGGCTGGCCCTCATAAGTCATAGTGTAGGCGAAATACGCATTCACTATGCGTCTACAATTCGAATAAAACACGAGTGCGGCGGCGAATTCGAATTTATCAACGACGACCCTTCACATTTACCTTTTACCGTTTTACCTTGTGTTTAATGCTCACACATAATGACAACTCTGACTAGGAGAGGCCCCTTCAAATACGAGCTCACCGCCCGTTCGGTATTATACTCGGTATTGGTCATCACTTTGTAAACTGGAACAGACATTTTCCGGCAGACAATCGGGTTGAATATGAGTAGTGAGTTTACTGAGCAGTGATCTTCTAATTGTTGTATCATGTATTTGATGTCATACTTCATCCACTAGCAGAATCTTTGCTGAATTGAGCACTGAAGATGGTTGCAATAAGTTCACTGGAAGAGGTGCTCCTCACTGAATCATACGTATGAAGAGAGCTAAGTCAGACCGCAGAATAACAAGAAAGAGCACGCGTATGAACATAGCACTTGCACGAGTCCTCAACGCATCGCAACGAGACCGATCATTCGATCATTTACTCATTTATTAAGAGGACTACTTCTGATTGGCCTGGTCAATGGAGGAAGCAAAGGAAGACAAACATACAGGAATACAGGGATTATCAAGACTATGAGACGAATAACATACGGACGTGATTGAAATGGTGATTAAAAACTGTAACTTTTCCACGTAAAGTTACCCCTCCGGTGACTTTTTCAGATAATTTATACCTATCCAAGAAAGGAACTTCAAATAGATATTGTAAAAGGATGCTCTGATTCACTGTCATGGACAGAAAGCATTGAAATAGAGGCTGCCGTGGGGTGGGCGATGAGTGTGACGGCAGGTATAAGCAGGTACGAGAACCCGGCTACATTGGTAGTGTGCCCGCTCAGGCGGTGAAATCATCGCCCCTTAATTTGATGCCACTATGGCTCACGACAATCTAATGAAATTTTCTTCGGATTCAATCCAATGTTTTGCTAGAAAGCACTACCGTTGAAAGCAACGCACGAAGCCTTTTGCAACACACAACCTTGCAGCACAGGTTTGCTGAGGCCGTTTTTTTATTTCGGATCATGAACTTTTCTTCGCTAGGCCGTAAAAGTCTACCATTTTATTCTGACAATTTCTGTCTTACAGCACAAGACCGGAGTTGAGGTTTAAATGGTTGCAACAAGTAATTTGACTCTAAGAACCTTACCTGCATTAAGGTAACATAGGATGCTACGACAGCGCTATCTCCGAAAATACATGTATGAAGTAGAAGCAAGCATATTTTGTACCTTATTCACCCACTATCAGGGAAAATCGAGAAATTTTTCCAGTACGCACGTGATGCAGAGCCAGAGAGAATGGTGTTCGCGAGAACAAAGGTAAAAGTGCGAAAACACGGGTAAACGTGAAAACAATCTGATTGTTGTTAATGAGCCTCTAAGGACGCGCCTGCACATCCATTTTCCATTCAAAAACGTGTTGGCGTGATGAATACAAGGCGACGAAGGAGATAGGATGAGTATCCCAGAAGAAGAATTCAAGAGATTAAAGATCGAATAATGCACTGATGTCCAATCAAAGTCTTCCTTCTTTTCAACAACGCAAAACACCAGACGTTATAAAGAGCACAAAAACGATGCTCGCAGAGATCTGCACAAGAAGTATGGTGAAGGATGGAGAAGTTACGGCGACGTTCACTGAAATTGCAATTAAAGCGGAATGAGAACTGCTCTACAAGGCTATATCGCCACTTGCGAAACCATTTTTTGCGTCCACGACACGGAGTCCTATAGCTTTCTCATAGTAGAAGCCAACTCAGCTCAGGGTGAAAAAAAATATAACACAGGTATCTCATGTTCTTGCAAACAAAAATATTCAAACATATAGTCTTACTTTGAAAAATCTGCTCGGATTTGGTTAACCGTGGATATCAAGAGGCAAATCCCTCACCAAAAACTTCGGGATAGGATGGTTCTGAATTTTTGTGGAATTTCTCAGGGGTGTGCGGAAGGGAAATGGCCAAAAATGGATGGAAACCGGAATATGAAACACGGAACCAGAAACAAAGACAAAAATCACAAAAATAATGGAATTAAGCAGAGACTGGACCACAAAACGTTTTCATTTCTGTTTCTAAAGGAACCCGTAGAATGCTCTTATCTTTCCACTAGAATGTGTCTATTGTTTTGGTGGAAGCGTTCAGCGCTTCGTGATAGCCTCAAAGTAAACGACGAAAATTCATGGAAAACCACACCAATTTCAAAACTTCATTATGAACCATTGTTTTTGTACTGTTGTAGGCACATCTTGCAGGTTCATTTCTACTACAGCTTTAGCATTAGGGATGAGAAGCCTAGGCTTAAAACTTACGCATAAGTACAGATGAGGGGTCCTTAAGCCATTGCATACCACCACAGTGCAACTGCCGTAAGCAGGCTAAAAAGCCAGGCTCGAATCTAACCGCAAGCATAGGCCTTCACCCCTCACTCTTAATGTTGCGATACCAAAAACGCACACGAAACGAAAGAAAAGGAGCCACAACGAAGGGAAAGTTGTCCCGAAATCGTGAGCAGCAAGGCTTCGCCCCACAAAAATACGGGACCTACACAGTAAGGTTCCTGCGGGTAAAATACGGTACTGACCGTGTCACCTCTCAATGGCATCGACGTCAATACAATAGCTTTAGTCTCCCTTTTGTTAGCCTACACAGTGAAGCTCTTCGATTTTTCTTCTGCTTCCATGTTCCGCAAAAAAACCACAACACGGAATGGAACGGAAGGTCCAAAAACGTCGTAACTCGGAATTCGGAACACAGAAACGAAAGTTTCGCACAACCCTGGTTCTGCGACAAGAGTGCTTCATGTTGGAAGTCGTTGTGGCCGAACTGCTTCACATTCCACTTTCTTATTATTCTTTGAAGAGTGGTTCATTTAACGTTTAATTAACGATGGTCGCTGCAACGTCCAACGGTTATATCCTGTCTCTTGTGTAGAATTGTGAAGTCGTCAAAGCGTGTTCTCATACGTGTGATACGCCTGCCTATCCAGATGAATTTATTTTTGTGTGGATAAATTTTCGTGTGATATGGTGTTACTTGAAGCTTGAAGTTCACTGGCAAGAGGCGTTACTGATACCTGCGAGGTCGAGCGATCGACAGCCGCCGTTGCAAACCAAGCTCTCCATCGTTCCGGGGTCGGGTAAATTGGTACCACACTTGTCTGGGAAGGTGAGAATTTTGTATTGGTATAGCGAGTGGTCCAAATAAGCCGTTGTATAGACCGGGTAGACGATCACTGCGCCTCTAGGAGGTTAAGGGAAGGCGAATACTGCGGTCCACCTCTTTGAAGCTGATCATCGCCGATCATCCTATTACCAACACTTCCCTTGTTGTGCTACCTAATACTCCAGTTTTCTCTTCTATGAGCTTGTTCCAGAACGAAGTGCTAGAGTTACGTCACAGCAGTACAGCCTTCATCACTCAACAACACGGAATGCAAGAAGTGAAAATGAAGAACGAAAGATCAAACGTCACTCTGAAAAAAATGCGCAGTCAAAATTTCAACCCTGAGATTTCTGGACTTATAATCTCACAAATATCATTTTTTCAATCGCTGCAGAGGATACGAGGAAGGAGCAGTATCCAGGCTATTTGACGAATAGGTCAAAGCGGTCCAGTTCAGGTATTCTATCGTGTTCTTACATGAGTGTGGTTGATACTTGAGCTTCAGCATTCTTAATGTTCAAGCCTCATAGTGGCCAACTGCTGTGAAGTTTTGCTTTGCACACAGGCTAATTTTTTTTTGATGAATTTTCGGCTCAAGCGGAGTTTGTGCAGCATCTCCAGAGAAAAGCCACTGGCAATTTGAACTGTCCACGAAGATTCACTTCTTGCCACCATCTCATTTGGTTCATTTCAGCTTTATAATTCTATTTGTTCTGAGAAACATGTTTAGTTCCTATAATCGAATTCATGCTACAGTGCGTTTCATAAATATACGCCACCCCCCTCTTTTGGCAGTTGTCACTTTGCTGGACGAGGTGTAGCTTTTTCCTGTATCTCATTTTCATAAGCACGGAAAAGAATCACGGGATACACTTTTTCACACTACATAAATATATTTAGCATTTTTTATAAAAACTTTTTCGTTTTTGGTCATGTCACGATGAGTGGAACTTTGCAATAAAAATCTCTTCCTGTTTTCGGCCTGTAATAAAACGAGCTGATATTGTGAGTAGCTATTCTGCACATATGCCTCTAGCTCCACGTCATACTTCTAATAAGCTAGCCGCAGTTTCTGCTGTTAGCGGTGCCGATCTATTCATCAGCAGGATCTCTGCAAATGTTGGTCGCTCCAGGACCGCCCTATGGGTCTACTTGTGTGACTCTGGAGGCTATTTATATGTAGAAGAAGTCTAGTAGTCATTCGCGACAAGTATACAATGAGGGGAGGGGAAAATTTGCAGAGTTACATCCAGAAGTACCGCAAGTCTGCGTCAGATCCACGCAGTTTTGAAGACTCCATCCTCTTGCTCGTTTACATGGAGGGTGCTCCACCGAAGAAACAAACATTCGTAGTTTGGCAATGATGTAGACATCTTGCCTGACCAGGGCACGTGAGCTGGTTCGACTTCATTTTTGAGAATGAAACTCAAATACCGACGGGCACAATGTGGCATTTTATCGCTTTGCACAATTAGGCCCAGAGAGATTTGGAAAATGTGTCAGGCTCATTCCGGATAGTCTGATTTGACAGAATAATGCTATTCTAAAAGTATAGGGCAGGAAGTAGAGTTACTTTCATGTCAACAGAGAAGAGCCGTCTTTTTCTCAGAAGAAGGAAATTCGGTGGACCTTAACTTGTGGTTTGGGGCGCCTTTTGTGCTATCATAATGATCGAGATGATCTTCACTAACAGAGAGTTGGATGGCGAGAATCACCAGCAAGCGCTAGCAGCTCACATTATGCCTTTTCTGAGCCAGCGCCGGACGGTAGAATGCTCAATTCAGCGGGACTACGTGAAAATGCTTCTATGGCGCTCGAATTAATCGTCCTCTAAAGTCCACGTTGTTAAGATTCTGGAGGAGGCCGCTTGTAGGCTGGATCGCAGTCCAGTATAGAATCGTTAGCGCATACTCATTCGAAACTTGTAGGTGAACAGAGATTACTAAGTCACCATCACGGATATCAGGTGTGCCGCACTGACGTAATGCGTGAAAATTGGCCCACAAACTCTTCAGAACTCGCACTAAAGAATGCGGAACCACTTACTGGCAGCGGTGGGAAAACAAGGAAGGATAATCAACGGGTTTAATTACCGGATTGTAACCGTATCTTTAGTAAATCTGCAGGAAACTAAAGCGTTGCGTTGGTCGCGAAAACCTGCCGATATTAAAAAATCGATATAAAAAATACTACATCGGTTCATGAATTCCAAAAAAGAGTTTTCCATTGTTATTTTCCATGCTGATATGCTGATGATAATGGCATCAAAGAAAAAACTGCATCTCTTTCGATAAAATTAAAACCACCAAAGTAGGGGAGTGGCGTATATTTATGAAACACACTGTATTTTATGGTTTCCTGATCCTAGAGATTACTGCTTACTGCTGTATAAGATTGCCTTATCATCATGCAGCAAAGCAAACCCATGTAATAGCACATGTAACTGACGGGTTTGACACCAGCGTCAAACACTTCAATAAAACACTCCAAGATCGACTTTCTGTGGACCTCGACATGTCGTTATCTCGATGTTCAATTTTTTTCGGTATCGGCACTTGAGGCTGGTATTCAGACTTCCTATCCGGCTAACGTTTCGGCGTTATCGCCCTCGTCTGTGCCCAGAAACTCGAGGGCAATCGTATCCTATCCGCCCGAACGCCGTTTCAACTAGCAACCGCCGTTCTGAAAACAAACAGGAACGGCAAGCAAAACGGCAAGCCAATCTTGCCGGTGGTGTCGACCACCAATCACCCTATTGCTCGGCTGCAGAGGTTTCTGGCAAAAGCGTCCTAGCTATTTTCGCCTACTGGGAATCTGATGCTACTAACGCCAGTTCATAAAAGTGAATGCAAAATGCGAAAATATTGAATTTAGGCTGGCTACATAATTTTGAAACGCACTGTATTAGGGCTCTTAACTGATATCCAGAACGCTTCCAGTGTTCTTCGTGCAACGATATCGGGCTCGCGGGCCAAAATGCACACCACTACATCGGCATATGCACCTTCGTGACGTCGCGCTCTGTGTTTCGCCAACGGTGTGGATATCGAGATCTCTTTAATCCTGATATATAACGGTCTGCCCGTTTCACCTACGTACTCCTCCTTGCACATCTGGCATGTTATTAGGCACACATCCCCTGACGCCATGCGGTCTCCTTCACCGAATGGACAAATTACACACGAGGTAGTGAGCACACTCGGTCTTATAAACGATTTATAACTAATTGCTTTCTGAGGTGAGCAGGAGGATCTTCTATAATCATCACCATATGTCGGAGGACTGCTTTGTGGACATACCTATATCCACACTGAACTCGTCGGCTATGAAAGGAATGTTGAACGTATTCTATGCCTTTCCTCTTCGTTGCTAATCGTACGAGCATGACGTTGTCTATGGGAGAATTCGGACTGGATCAGGTATCCAATTTGACGCGCAACGTTGCGCGCCTGTCTTCTTGGTGCTTCCTTATGTTCCTGGTTAAACAACACACTGATCACCGTACGAACCATGTTACGCACAATAGGGCTCTTACAGACCAGACGACAAAAAATTAAGCGATACTTCGCAATCTTTACCGCGGCGGTGACCGCGGTGATCGATTAAAGCAACGCGGCCGCCGCAAACGTCGCGTTGGACTAGAATGCTCGTCGTCGTGTGTTTCGCTCAATTTCATTTATAACGGCTAATTCGTCGCTCAAATTGCACGTCATCGGGTCTGTAAGGGCCCATAGCCGTATTTGTGCTCTTAAGATGTAAGATTAGTTAGAAATCGTTCATATGACCGAGTGTGCTCTACTCCCTCGTGTCTAATATGTCCTTCGATGAAGGAAACCGCATGACATCAGGGGTGTGTGCCTGATAACGTGCCAGATGTGCAAGGAGGACTACGTAGGTGAAACGGGTAGAACGTTATATGTCAGGATTGAAGAACACTTAGACGGTTTGTGGAGGATCTCGATATCCACACCGTTGGAGAAGCACAGAGCACAGACGTCCCGAAGGTGCATATGTCGATGTAGTGGTGTCCATTTTGGCCCGCGACTCCGATGTCGTTGCACGCAGAGCACTCGAAGCGTTCTGGATATCAGTTAACGGCCCTAATATCAACCGGAAAGAGGTGTGTAGCGGTCACCCAAGAGCTGACCCCGTTCACCGACCTATGCGGGTTCCGAATGAGCTGATAGCTCCATCTGAGGTCCCGAGATCAGGTGTTTGCTCGGATGTAATTCACTAACGCGCTGACCTTTGCAGCCGAGCAATAGGGTGATTGGTGGTCGACACCACCGGCAATGTTGGTTTGCCGTCTTGCTAACCGTTCCTGTTTATTTTCAGAACGGCGGTTGCTAGTTGAAACGGCGTTCGGGCGGATAGGATACGATTGCCCTCGAGTTTCTGGGCACAGACGAGGGCGCCAACGCCGAAACGTTAGCCAGATAGAAAGATTGAATACCAACCTTAGGTGTCGCTAATAAAACATTTTTAACATCAATAAAAATTCATCTCTAATGGTCAATCAATCGCGATCCATTCCCTAGAGTGTGAATCACGGCAGTAATTATCACACAGATAACTAGTCGCTAATTTTGTGTCACTTATTCCTAACAAGGGAAGCTTGTAAGCGATCGGTGACGATTCGAGACGAAACCCATATGGGCGTGTAGGGCTTCGCACGAGGAATGCAACGATATATTCACAAGTTGCTTTCGCCACCTGGCTGATCTGAAAATGGCCGACAAAGTTTTGCACTGCCGCATGCGTAGGCTTACCGCTAACGGGAGTAGCGGGGATGAGCTTATCCTCAAGAGTGGCGAGGTGGCCTTGTGGATAGTATTGTGGACTCATGATCTAATGGCCGAGGATCGATCCCTCTACTAGACTTTTCTTTTGCCTCCATGCGCTAGATTCCGAATTACGCTCCTTCTGCAATTTTGTCGCAGTTTCGGGATAGAATCGCGTTTGGGACGAGTATGGCCAACAGAGCATGCACTAGGGACAATATCTGATAGCACTTATGTACGTGACCGACACCTACCGTAACGAACCCAAATTGATCTTAAATTCAGAAACTATTGTCAGATTCGTGACCAGCGCCCCGAATAACCCCCGTAGACAAAGTTTAGGCGAAATCGGTGATTTCCATTTGATTGACCATTAGAGATGAATTTTTATTGATGTTAAAAATGTTTTATTAGCGACACCTAAGGTTGGTATTCAATCTTTCTATCTGGCTAACGTTTCGGCGTTGGCGCCCTCGTCTGTGCCCAGAAACTCGAGGGCAATCGTATCCTATCCGCCCGAACGCCGTTTCAACTAGCAACCGCCGTTCTGAAAATAAACAGGAACGGTTAGCAAGACGGCAAACCAACATTGCCGGTGGTGTCGACCACCAATCACCCTATTGCTCGGCTGCAAAGGTCAGCGCGTTAGTGAATTACATCCGAGCAAACACCTGATCTCGGGACCTCAGATGGAGCTATCAGCTCATTCGGAACCCGCATAGGTCGGTGAACGGGGTCAGCTCTTGGGTGACCGCTACACACCTCTTTCCGGTTGATATTAGGGCCGTTAACTGATATCCAGAACGCTTCGAGTGCTCTGCGTGCAACGACATCGGAGTCGCGGGCCAAAATGGACACCACTACATCGACATATGCACCTTCGGGACGTCTGTGCTCTGTGCTTCTCCAACGGTGTGGATATCGAGATCCTCCACAAACCGTCTAAGTGTTCTTCAATCCTGACATATAACGTTCTACCCGTTTCACCTACGTAGTCCTCCTTGCACATCTGGCACGTTATCAGGCACACACCCCTGATGTCATGCGGTTTCCTTCATCGAAGGACATATTAGACACGAGGGAGTAGAGCACACTCGGTCATATGAACACTTATTTTTTCATGCTAGCCGTTTATTTAAACTTTTATCATGAAAGCGTTTTCAAAATTCCTCGACGTGTAAAACTTTTCGTTGGAAACCTTTTGCAGAATTTCAGGTACCATTCGAAAGACGAGGATGTGTGCTACGAGGAGATGCATCACAGTTTTTCAATCGCACCAGGTTTTGTTAACTTTTAGGTCGACAAAGTGGAGGTTCGACGGCTCGCGTGGCCGCGCTGCGCGGCCACGAGTCAAGGAACGTCGATACATCGCTGATTAGGAGAGTCGAGGAGTCACTGAGTGAAATAGTACTCTTCCTCTCGGTGATCCACGGCTAAACCTGAAAGGACAAAAAGGAAAATTATGCGCAACGGCTTGAAGAAATCGAAGATTTTCAGAATGATCTGATTTTTCCCCTCGATAAGGACCTGATTGGATATTTTTTTGTCACACCACGCCCTTCACCCAATTCATAAAAAGTGGTCTCGCCGACGATACCAGGCCTTTCAAAAGTGAAGTACCTCTGCTTATAGCTGTGCACATCTCTCCTGTTGCGGAAATCGTACGTATCAACGTCGTACCAGTAAAGCTGAGAGCACTTTTAGCTCCGTTCGTGTAATGTTCGGGATCCGCTTGCTATTGTTTTTTTAGGATTGATTAATGCTCCGAAAAATTTCCGTTTTAACCGCTGTGAATGCAATTGACGCTTTATTGTTGGCTTCATCTGAATTGTCGCACAAATTGAAAAACGTTTTTCTTAAATTTAATTTTCTACTTCCTTGTCTTCATAGTTCTTTCTGCTCTTTTCTGCTGATTTTATTGTTTCACCGTCAGCAGCATATTGGGTGTTCTGAATGAACAAACAATGCTTTGCCTACGATATCGTGTTTTCGCTATGTTTTAATGGTAGTCTGACTGAGTTTCGGCTCAGCAAAAAGTCGACTTGTTGGCCATTTCAAATAATTGCCGCATAAACTATTTCAACTGTTAGTCATTGTTTTTGAACTTGTATTCAATCCGAAGTGCACTATTGTACATACATTTTCAGGTGTGGCTCCATCCCATGTTTTGGGTAGATAATTAAATAGACAAATAAATATACAGTTAATTTAATAAATATATAAATAAATTAATACGTAAAAAATAAATAATTCAGTAAATAATTGAAGGTACAGGTGTCGTCGTTGATCAGTCCCCTTACGACGCGTTCTGTTTCATTCGGAAAAGTAGAGACATGGTGAATGCGTTTCGCCTATACAATGACTTGCAGGAAAAATCTTTGAACGAAGTCAGAGTCTTTACGTTGCTTAACAAGTTCGGTACCAGTTTATCTAAATCCTGAGGGATGGAAGGCTTGATTTGCCCGGGCCGGGATGGACCGCTCGACCATGAGGGGTCAGTAGCGCCCCTCACCGCTGCACCATACACTCAAATAAATAGCGACTGTGCTAGAACCGCTTCAGATTGCCTAGAATCAGTAGGAAGACCGAGTGCGCGGCAGTGACCTAGGAATTGACCTATAACATGCCTCCAAGTCTTTTAGGCGGGTGGTCCCTAGGCGTGAAATTTCAGTTACCCAAGTATTCCACCAGCTACAGGTATTTAGTGGACCTCGTTATCTCTTACTTTTTCGAAAAATTTGATGTGGTGTTGAGTGAGTAGTTTCTCAGGTTGAACTCGACTTCTTCCACGCTCTGAGGAAGGTGAGGCCGCCGAAACTTTAGCTCAAATAAATTGTTAATATCAACCTCAATTGTGCTGCGAAACCAGACTCCCTCCAGTAACTTGAGTTACTTGGAGTTGTGAAGTGTTCATTGGTGGGTTGATTTGTTGATCTATTAACAAGCCGATGCTGTGTCGACGAAATACTAGCGAGAGGTAGCGATTAATGCGGGTTTGCTGAACCTCTGCGAGTCGGGCGCTCTCGCTCGTACTCTGCCGACACACATTGACAACATTCGATTGTTCGTGTTCACCACGCCACCGCCACCACCCAATCAGCCGCCCTACCTGACCACCTGTGCACCTTACGACCTATCTCCGCCTCATTCTGACCCTATTCGACTCCCTGGGTTTCAAAAAGATCGTGTGGATCGAAGGAAGCCATCAGCTAGCCGAACTCCATTGAAGGGGTTGTGGCTGGGTCGCTTTCTGCTCTTAGTCCTGTCTTCTGCAGTCAAAATGATGGGTCGTAAATGTCAGAAAACAACCCGGAAGGCCGGTGCCACAATCTTGAGACGAAAACTTTATGACTTTCTCACTCTCCCGTTTAGGTGGCTAAGCTGTACGTTATTTGAGCCAACATTTCTTAATGAACTACGTTTTACTTCATTTCTTATTTCATGACTCCAGGCGATGTTATCAATAACAACAGCAAATTATACCGTACTGCAAGTTTGGTAGAATCTAGTACGTCCACTACTACGAGGCTTTTGAAGTCTGAAAGCAGTTGAGGCGTGGATTCGTGCCAGATATCATCCGTAGGTAACATCGAGCAACTTCCCTTTTTATGCATGACTTTAAGCACCAATTCTGACCAAAAGGTCTATTCTAAAGCTGAAAAGAGTTTTTGAAGGAAGTCACTTAGAATGCAACAACAAATTGCTTCGAAACTTGTTGAGAAAACACCACTATTGGGTTGAAGGACGTCTTAGCACGTGTTGGGTGACTCACCCTTCAGCAAAAACTGGACCGGCGCAGCAACATCTGCACTTTTGACTGCTCTCACATCGAGACTTTTTTCCTGGAGTTTTCTCATTTAGAAACCCGTTTTTATCATTTTATTGCTCTAGGCACTTGACGCTCTTTATCAATAAGAATCGTGTGGCACCTCCAGACAAGGTGTTCCCTTGCTACACTACTTTGCTTTCAATTTTAAATTGGCTTTCATATAACGGATAAGGCCCCTGCAACACTACCAACTGTTCAAACGAGTTTTGAGAGTCTCACCCACCACCAAATCGTTATATTTACACGTTTCTTTTTCTTTTACCCATAATCCCTTGCATTTACCTCCCGATTCGTTTTCCACACTTTGTACGTACGCTACGTTCATTTCCGCGATCTGCACCGAATATTTACTCTATGATAGACTGTTTGTAGTACTTTTACCTACATGTTTACTTTGATGTTGTGTTGTTATTTTCTTGTTGTGTTAGTTCTAGTGTGTTCATATGGTATTTATTTCTTCTTCATACTAACCATCGCCTCTGCATGCTTCGCGTATGTAATAAATTGAAATTGAAATCAATTTGGGCTCTCTGCCATCCATTGCGCAGTTTTTCAGCCATTCTGATAGCAATCGAGATCCAGCAAATGTTTTGCCCATTTCATCTTTTATTTTAGACTGCTGTGCAAAGTCTGCAGACTGATTATGTTCTCCGAATTGGTTTCGTTTAAAGTGTTTTTTCCACAAATACAACGTCATCGGTACACTATCTCTCCTTTCAAATGATTATTCCTTCTTCTCGCAGCTAAATTCATCCCATTCAGTCGGGTTTCGTGAATTACGCCTAACACGGATTATTATAACTTCTTAAGGATCGACTGTTTCTTATCCGAGGATCACCGTCTGAAGAGTTAGAACTCATTGTCAGTAATGCTTCGAGAAACTAGCTGCAAACGTCGACTAGTTCTCTATGACGCTATGGGCTCGCGGTCACAGAGCTTTTCTAGATCTTCCTCATCAATTCAGCATTAAACACAGTGAAAATACGATAATACGCTTTATTTGCCGACGACCTTAGTTATGCAGCGCGGCAGAACATGCGTATGTGGTGGTATAGGAGAAACGGGGATCAATGAACTAGCCTATTAATCACTACGGTGGGGCGGGATGTGGCTGCAGGTTTGCTGCGGCTCAGCGACAATGACGCACCACCGTGGGAGCCGATATGACAACTATTCCTCTAATATATTGACTAGAACTGACTCACCCACGTGTCCTATCAGCTACGGGTGCTAACTGACTTCACTAGTCTAATTCATAATGGTTCTGAAGAAGGCGAGTACGCCGAAACGTAAGCCATGAAGATAAAATGCTCATGTCAATGCTGGTCGAGCTGCAGAAGCCGGTCTCCTTTCCCTGACTTCGAGTATACCATGATTGGAGTGGAATGTATTAGTTAACATATTGAGCAGCATTTTAGCCAAAGTACAAAGTATTGTATCCTCTGCTCTACTGTAGCCTAGCGATCCGTAGCTTGGCTCTGAAGAAGGCGAACCCTGCTAAGTTTTAATAATGATCAGTTGATAAAGACCAATCACAGCTTTCTTCCTCCTTTCTTGAAGAGTTTCAAAGAATCGGCGCCTTAATAGTTATTATGGCGAAGCTCTTGAGAGTAAACTGATATATGGGCTGTTTAAGCAGAATCCCCATCGCAGCGTTGCATGAGTATATTGTCAGAGAAAAAAGTGAAGTGAAGTGCGGCTTTAGCGCGCATACTAGATTGCATTTGTTCTGAGGTGACAAAATTACCGACTTCCGTCTTCACTCGCACCACTTCTCACGTGCGATAGAAATACTCACATGGAACGAGACTTCTGAGTATTTCTTATTTGCATGAAATCGTACAGTAAACAAAGGCTTTAAAATATAATACCTTCAAAATTGATTCGAATACACTTGCGTGAGCATTTGTAGACAGCTTGGATTAGATTTCTCACTATTAGGTATTGCGGCCCGAGCCCTCACTGTAAAACGACTTTTGCATTAGCTGACTCAAGACTTGTGAACTCCTGGTTGAGATCGAAATTTGCTTCGTTTCAAATGGCAAGCTGTTTGGGTACACGAACAAGAAAAATTATGGTGAATTGGTATGAGTTACGGCATGGCTGAGCGCGTCGTTCAAGGCGAACCAATTCTTCTATCTCTTCGATTAATCTCCATAAAGGGTAATCAGACTTGTCCATCAGGTAATGATACCGACTTCAACATTGGTTGATCCCTACGCGTTACTGGTCAAGCCAAATACTTCTTCACCACAACACTACTGGGAAGTGATCAGTGCGGAACAATCTATCTACAACCACACTTTCTGCATGATTTTAAACGGGCGAGACGCACTTTTCCACGACTTCACTAAGGTGCTTCAGAAGCTTCCGCTTTGCTTTCTCGATAACGTTTGAGTAAAGGTAAAAGGTAAAGGTAAAGGTGCCGGCGTTGATCAGTCCCCTTGGGACGCGCCGCCGCATTCGTGTTTCATTCAAGTCGTAGAGGCATGGTGAATGCGTATTTGGCCTATACAATGACCTGCGGGGGCCAGACGCCATACCAGGTCAGTGACTTTACCTTCCCAGACAAGTCTGGTACCAATTTAAGAGGGATGGAAGGCTTGATTAGCCCGGGCCGGGATCGATCGCTCGACCGTGCGGGTGTCAGCAGCGCCTTTACCACTGTACCACGCGGGCCCCCCTTAACGTTTGTGTAGGGAGACAAACCTCTTCTAAACCATCACGTTGAGTACCAATAAATTGCCTTTTCGCTCGATTTTTGACTTTATACTTTACATATATCACGCGTTCATTTCTTAGTAATTTTGTATATCATTCTGAATCTTATCTAGCGCTCTTTTACTCTTTGAACTTCTTGTCATGTTTCAAACTCTCTGAATCGAAATTTCTAATCAAATGTCTAAAATCCCTTAAGGATTAGGTTCGTATCATTTTGCTTCAAGTGTTTAAACTTGGACGAAAAGCTGAGGAGGAAATGAAAATTTTGTGGAAGCGTGGATGCCGGTCGCCTTTTCTTGTCGCAGAATTTAACTCGCGATCTGAAGATCCATATATAATTTTCATTTGATTTTGTTGGTACTAATGTGTTTTCCATTTATTGCGGGAAATGTTGCATTACTCGAACTTTCTTCAGTGTCATCGTCGAATAAGTGAATTGAATCGTATCTTGGGCTCGCTCTTCTTGAGTGCGTTCATTGCCTTCTTCCACCCGTTTCAGCAGAGCGACATGCTTCTCGTTGATGCTCTCTAGTATTCGCGAAGTGGTTTTCTGCTGTTCGTTGTTGAGGTCGTCAATTTTCTCCTTCGTATCCTTCTTGAAGTTTTCTGTTTCGGCCTTTAGGTTTCTTAGTGCGTCGTTAACGCTATCGATCTCCACTAATAAGGTTTCCATGGTGGACACCACGTTGGCGATGGTTTTCTTCATTTTCCTCATTTGGTTGGAGATGTCTTCGTTCAATTCCTCCACGCTTGTCTTTAGATCAGACAGTGTTTTGTTTTCTTGCTCTTGACTTAGTTGGAGTCGTTCTTTGACGTTTTCTTTGGTCGCCCATTCTTCGTCCAGCAAACTGTCCAGATGACTCAGTTGACGGCGTGCTATCCTTGATACCGTTTCTCTCGAGAAATCTCGGTGGACTTCCTCCACGTTCGGATATCCGGGCTGGTCTGGCCGGGTCGATTCATAGTAAACCTCCTCGTTCAGCTCGCGCAGGAACTCCAGTCTCGATAGCTCCTCTGCCTCGTGGGCTGCCACTAGTATTTCGTACCATTCGTGCGCCATGACGAAGTTCTCCGTGTTCCTCACAATCTCCTGCCTCCTCTGTTTGTGCTCACAGAACAACGTTCAGTTGGTAAACTCTCGTTGCGATGTTTCAATCACGTCCCATGCATCGTGGCACTTGTTGCCGAAGTGCTTGAGCTTTTGCTGTATCAGTTTCTCCGTAGGGCGAACTGGTGTTTCTTCAACGATTTCAAGTTTTCGCCTCAATTCGCGTTCGATGCATTGCTCCCATTCGTCTCGAGGGTCCATTCTGCAAGAAGTGTTCTTTGAATGCTTGAGATGATTATTAGTGCGATAGTGCTAATGCGACATGCGTTGATCACTCGTGCACCGGTGCTGGTGTGGTGTGACCGTAATCAATCGTGTAATGGTGGAGTGTCTTCAGAGTAGTTTATGGTCAGGTTTGTGTCGATGTTGATGTTCGTGGTGAACATGCTTCCATAGAAGTTTGCATGTAATTAGTTTAGCGAGTCGCACTATGTTGCATAGCATCGTTAGTATTAGCCGGAAAAGAAATCGAGTTAGTGATAGAAGTAGTGTGCTGCTCAGGCACAGATATGTTGTTAGTATGGCAATCGCTGCGAGTACTATTACAAGCACCAGTGATCCTGTCCAATGAAGAAATACGTCAGCCATGTGACCGAAGTCCGGAAAATTAATTTCCGAGTACACCTCACTTTCTCCATTTACTAGACGTCGAACTGCTCCGTGCAGGCTGCCGGTGTAGTGCAGTATTCCTGTGATTTCAAACTGGTGAGCAGTGTGGCCGCAGCGAACTGTGCAATTAACGTAAAACCGTGCTGTATCTGGGTAAAATTGTAGTTTCGAGTGTGTACCCTCATAGGTACAAGGTATCGCAAATGAATTATCGCCACATCGAACTTCTGCTGTTTCTTGAGGAGTAGACGATTTGCAGTTTACTACCGCCTGTGCTCCTTTCGTGCACTTGTAGCACCCGACACAATGTACATTCTCAACTGTACAAATGGCGTCTGAGATGAGTGCTGTAGTGCCAAACCGTCCATGTATTCGTAAGACGAATTCTGCAGTAGGAAGTTGTGGAATCTTTGCGATGAGCTGCTGCCTGGCTACATTCAGCTCCACGTTCGGGCGGATCTGCGGTATACTGCGATCTGGTTCTCGAACGTAGGATGTCAGATTAATATTCTTGCAGTCACAGTGCATTTTCTCTTCTGCTGGTGTGCATGTGCAGTCTTCGTCCACCTCACAAGAAAGGTTTCTGGCGTCGCTCCACGTTTTGCAGACTAATGGAGGAGAATAGTGCCTCGGCGCCAGAGCCGTTTGCTTTCCATTCGTTAGGAACGTGCTGCTTAAAATGGGTGTAGGTGGCACCGCGAGAGAAGACAGCGTGAGCGTTAACCATGACAGTTTTTTCGGCTGATTGGGTAAAAGCCGCACTGAAAATTGTTTTCGTGACTTGGCTACCTCTGCATCGCCTAATATCACCAAATGTCTAAAATCCCTTAAGGATTAGGTTCGTATCATTTTGCTTCAAGTGTTTAAACTTGGACGAAAAGCTGAGGAGGAAATGAAAATTTTGTGGAAGCGTGGATGCCGGTCGCCTTTTCTTGTCGCAGAATTTAACTCGCGATCTGAAGATCCATATATAATTTTCATTTGATTTTGTTGGTACTAATGAATAAAAAACCTGAGTCTACGTAAGCTGAATAATAGGCAACCTGGACTTCGAACAGCTTGACTTCGCTTCTTCCTACAAAGAGGTTCCGTTTACTTTCTCACGGTCACTTCTGCAGTTTTCGGCTGATCTAACATATTAACGTTGTTTTCCATTTATTGCGGGAAATGTTGCATTACTGAACTTTCAGTGTCATCGTCGAATAAGTGAATTGAATCGTATAGCAAGCTAGGAGGGTCACATAACTTCTCCGCGTCGGACATAGGTTCACGCTGGTGAACGTCGGCATTACTGTTTATTAGTATTGGTTTCCCAGAAGAGCGGAATCAAGTGACAGTAAACAGCGATACCTTTTTCGTCCATATAAACACGAGAGACGTGTTCAAGACTTTATCGTTTGTTTCTCCATCTTCGTCGCATTATATCACAAGACAGCTGCCAGGAAACTATTTAAGCTTTAAGTTGTTTTAACCTCGCACTTTTATTTTTTGCATTGTTTCTGTTCATATTATTGTTGACTTTAGTACAACTGTCGTATTTCACTCTGGGGTGCTCTCATTTGATATGTCTCATTCTTCTTTCTTTCGGAGCACTTGAACAACATAGTAAACAAAAAAGTAAATAAATAGAACACCAGCGGAGAAAGGAAACTGTTCAGAAAGAGTATTGCATGAGAAGCTCATAGTCACCATTCCTGCCAAGAACCGGCCCTTTGCCAAGGTTTGGGTGAGTCCAAAGCATGCGATCTCCAATCCAATGGCGTAGTTGTTCGAAGGAGTTCGTAAACTTGCTTTACTCAGGCATTTTTGAGATGTGCTCTATTTCCTATCACTGATTAGGGCCATCGTTCCCTCTGTTTCACATCCTTTTTTCTTTTCTCACATCATAGATTCCCAATCTTGTGGAATGGACCGTTCGGGCGCGCTGGCAACGCTTCGGTCTGACACCAGGGAACAAACATGATCGACCAACAAAAGAACAGCCTCAGTATCCCGCACACTGGACTCCGCGTCTCCGACGTCGGATGGTATGAGAAGCGGTGGGAGGCAAAAAAATCTCGGGCTGCAGGATGTCGTGGATTCTGGACCACGACGGCACATCTGGATCACGACATCGGGACTGCTTTATGCTTTGTATTTACAATGCTAGACAGTCTCCTCAAACACCGACCTTCACGCTCTTGTCGAAGCTGCCGGTCACATAAAATATCATGTGATCGCACCACAAGAAACCAATAGCAGGAAAGCCGACATTCGTCAACTCAACGTGAAGACAAGATACCGTCTCGGAACGGCGGTGGCGTTGGATCTATCGTGCACCCGTCTGTAGTCCATCTCGTCGACTCTCACGAGATCCTGTCTCCTCGTCTATCCATTTTATGCCTTCATCCGCCGCATCAGAAGACCTTTTTAGTCATCAACTGCTACTCACCATACGCAGCAGCTGATGATTCGAAGCTCGATATGCTTTACGGGCAGCTCGAAGAAGTGAAATGAGAAGTCCTTCTAAAAGTTCGTCGTCGGTGACTATAACGCAGGGATCGGAACGGGTAGTGGCGGGAACCACACGAAGTGGCGGGAACCACGCGAGCGGAATATTTGGGGTAGACGATGGGAACTAAAGCGGAAATCAACTGGTTGACCTCCTGTCCGTCACACGTCTCCTCCACGGCAACTCGCTATCTGAGAAGAAAGAACACCGTCGCTAGGCATGGGAATCAGCTAACGCCACGCCACGTCACGCTGAGATCGACCACTTTCTGACCAACAGAATGTGCTGCCTTCATGACACTTCCGTGGTACCATCTTCTTGCAGAGGTTCCGATCACCGCCTTCTTCGGGCTAAGATCAGGTTCGACCACCGTTTGGAAGAACACCCATTGTAGGCCGAAGGAGAGGAAGCAAGCCGTGTTCGACGAAGACCTTCTGAACGATGTTTTATCCTCATATGACTGGCGAGTCGCTGAGGACCTGATCGAGGACTATGAGCTGCTTCTAAAAGGACTACGAATGTGTGCTGATGCTGCTTCTCTTTCACTATCACGGAGAAATGATCGCATCTCTTCGAACACCAAGGTGCTGCTTGAGGAAAGGGAGAGATGGATCCGCATGCAACCACCTGGAGTGGCTGGCATTCGCATTCCGTCCAAAATGAAAGATCGTGACGATTCGGCTTATACAATACAATGACTTGGAGGGTCAGCTGCTATACCAAGCTAGGGTCTTCACCTTACCAGACAAGTGTGGTACCAACCTACCGTACCCGAGAGGCTTGCTTAACCCAGGCTGGGATAGATCGCTCGACCGTGCGAGTGTCACTCTTCCTATCACTGCACTGCGGTTGCCCCAAAACATGAAGTCTACAGAAGCCATTTTGCTGTACTACACTTCGGATCTCAACTATTCCTCCTTGAACTAACCGTTTGGTTATGCCTAACTCATTGTTAGTTTTGAATTGGAAGTTTAGTACAGCTCGATCAGTTAGACGCTAAGAAGTTTGCAAGTCACAATACGAGTCATGCGAACATGCAGCTAGTGAATATTTGTATGGGTAAGTAAAAGGTAGAGGGTTCCTTTTATATAACAGAGTGTAGCAGGTCACTGAACACTGTGTTGCTGTACGGATACCGCCTTTAGTTTCACGGTTCCATCAATTTTTCCTCTGTGTCGACAAGTATGTATTCTTCTTCCTGTTTTTGTAATGACCTCACTACCCCACATCTCATTACCACCAAAACTGGTGAAATGATGGCTTCTGCACATGTTCGTCTTCGCATAACAGTGGGGACATTGCGAGAGGTACCAAACGGACAGCTGACGTCCGGACATTTCTGCAGTGTTATCAAAATAGACAGGTGTTATCAGTACAGATACGACGACTACGCTGTCACCCACAGGTTACAAAAACGTCAATGGGGTCAATTACCTCTACTGCATTATAAACCAAGACTCGCAGAAAAATTTCACCCTTCGTAAGACTCTCTCAGTATTCTGTCTTACTTAGTTAACTTGTTCTCTTTTCTTTGTTTGTCTTTCAAGCTCATCGCTTTTGATGCTTGTTCTCGCAGTTTCTTTCTCCACGTGTTCACGAAAAGTGAAGATATCGAGCTATCCACCTTTAACACGATCCAAGATATCCAAGGAGCGGAGCATATCTATTCAGTATTATGTATGTTCTTCAAATCTGCCAGCTCTTCCATTGTTAAAAGAAGAAGTCAAAGCGCACTATTACACCTTTAGAGAGCCATAGGTCTCTGACGAAAACTGATTTAAACTCGTAACCAAAGTGCAGTGGAAGCGTGAATAGAGGAAGGAAAGACTTGTGTGACTTTAATTTGTCAATTATGTCCAAGAAAATTGTCTAATCAAAATGTATTGCCTGTGTATTGTTCCACGTTTGAGGACTTGAAACCTTTGCCATTGCTTCTAAAATTATCAGGGGTACGTGTACTTGATGGCAAACTCTAGCGGAGGGTAAACCCAGGTGTTTTTTTAACCTGAGGCGGTGCCGGACATAAAAAAAACTTGTGCTCTGTAGCTGAATTCACAGAAAAACTCCAGAGTTTTATATTTGGAGATGCTAGGTTATTTGCAAAACACTGACATCGGACGGGAAAAGCGAAAATTAGCAGACTATTTTCGTGTTAACTCCAGAGTTTTTTCTCGGATACTACGCTATTACTTTCTCTCTCAAAACCTCTCTTTGAACTTTGCGTTTCGTTTGATATTATAATTGTTCGACTCAACCGATGAGTCATTATTTTCAACTTTCTTTAGCAGCATGGTTGTGGAAGGTAAACGAGTGCTCACGGTGGTATCCGGTGCCTCTCGTGGTATCGGGAGGGAAATCGCCGTCCAAATGTCTAAACGGGTCGCATCGAACTCAGGTTTGTACGTTGTGACGCTTTCAGCCTTCCTTGAAACGAAAATACACCGCTGTTTAATTTATGTTGCTATTGTTTATTGTTATTCGTAGATATCGAATCAACATGTTATCAATCCAATAGACTATTGTCGAGTTGAGCTCAAACGATAGTCCCGTAGGCCGCCACCTCCCCTTCTCGCTTATCAGGGACACTGGTTTGATTCGTTCATTGCAAAGATACCCCATAGAAAGTGATAGAACCAGGTTAATTAATTCGCTAAGCTGTCTCATTTGTGTTATGCTTACCTCTCAGGCAATACCAATCGTTGCTGCCACTTTTATCTAAAAAAGAAAGGGTTTTCAGTTTTTTTGCTCACCGCTCGAAATGAGGCAACATTGCTGCAAATCAAGCAGGAGATTCTCAGCAGGTATGTCTGTACTCATGGATTTTTCCTTCTAAACTGCTCTTTATTTATATAAGAATACACAACGAGTGTACACCACTATTCAGATGAATATGGGTTAAAACAAACAAAAACCAAACAACTCTGAGACAAATACAAAAGAAACTGAAATGAAACCACTGCACCTAAAGCCTAAGGGAGAACTACCTTGCTGTCCTGGATCTTGGTGTCCGACGTGCCAAGCTCCCCTTTAGGAGGGTCGGTTTATATCGTCCTCTTTGAGAGCACGTCCCTCAATTTAACCTTGAGGAGATGTCAGAACGTTGATAACCGTGACTTTTGCGGATCAGCAAGTTAGGCTGAGATTTGATTTCACCTGAATTGATTTTTTGATGATGATAACAAATCTTGCACTAGTGTTGAAATTTTATCTGAATATGGTAGTTTACGGTACACAAATGTTTTGTCCTTGCCGGCACATGATCAATGTGGATCACTCATGTAAGATTCATTATCAATTCCCTAATAACTGGCTTTACATAAGCGATTTTCTCGACTTCGCTACTTTCACTCACCTTCATGTACCTTCACAAACTTGCAGAAATTCTGAAAAAAAGATCAGATTGGTTTCTCGCAGCCCAAGTAATCTTCTATACGTAAGTTTAGCAATCAATTTTCTGATAAAACTGAATGCGTAGAGTAATTGCTTATTGTCCGTTTTTATCATGTGGTTATGGAACTTGTGGAGGTTCAATTACTCAATTTCAGCTCAGAAAAGGCTCAAGTGTGGATTGTCGTATGCGACATGGCTAATTTCAACAATGATGCCATAAACACTTTCAAGGGAGTTTTGGAAGAAATAAAAGGCGAGCTCTAAATTCATTCGGTTTGATATTGTTGCAGAAAAGGCAGTCCTGTCAAAGGCTTTTTTCGGACAAGAGAGATGGCCATGAAAATTACAAAATGGAGGCTCTGTCGAAAGCCAGCATCGGGATTACAGAACCAGATGTGGAGCAAAGATAAAGCGGCCTGCGGCGGCGCTAACGTGCGCCGAGAAGCGCCGTTCCGAGGGTCCACGCGTGGTGACCCGGACAGAGTCAACCGCAGTTCTTTTGCGCCGCATGCCCAACGGGGGTCCCAGCGTGGTAGCTTGGCCGAGTCACCCCGTATATCATTTCCACTGCCGAATGCAGGGAATGGTGATGACAACCACACGTTCGAGCGAAATCTATAGGCGGCGAGAAGGGATCGGAGCCCAGTCGGCGGTGGGTGTCCAAGCGAGAGACCGAAGCGGCAACGGGCCCAAAATTGAGAAGTCAAAAAATCGATTGAAAACAAGTTCCACGAATTTGGGAAAAGTGCATATGGAAGGATAGAGCACGAGCTGTCGAGCTCAAATATACACTTATTTTGCAAATAAGTTAATTTCAGAGAAGTTACTGGAAAACGGCGCTTCAGCGCACGGGAGGGCCGCTACCGGCACTTTATCCTTGCGGCACGTGCTGCAGACTGGCCAGTAGGTGACAAACGCATTATGATTAAGAAGAGTATGTATGTTACAAAATTGGTTCCGACTTATTGGGGGGGGGGCGCGTTGTTCCGTGGTAAGAGGCGCTACTGGCTCCTGCACGTCGCGCGATTGATCCCCACCCAAGCCAACCAAGCCCTTCATTGTCCCAGTGTAGGGTAAATTGGTATCAACGTTTACTGGGAAATAGGGACACTGATTTGATATAGCGGCTGCCCCGCAATTCATTGTATAGGCCAAATACGCATTCACCATGTTTCCTCGATTCTGAACTAAGGCGGCGACGTGTCCTTAGGGAACTCATCAACGTCGACAATGATACCTTTTATCTTTTGATTCCCTATTGTGATTGGCTAACAGGATCACCTGCACTGGAAACCGATACATCATGACCAGGTATGAAATAGCATCGTTTCAGAGTTGGGTCCGTTCGACGGCGCTTTCATCTTCCACAACTGCGGGACGGTTGGTGATGTATCGAAACGAAGTACTCAGCTCAGCAACCCTGATCAGTGGCACAGCTACCTCAGTGTGAACCTCATCGCGATGGTTCAATTCAATAACCTTCTATTGGAGGCAATCACAACAGAGGTACCGATTTGACTAGATTTGTTCTCAAGCTATACCAAGCTCAGCTGAAATCACTTGATTCAGATTGCAAAAAATCGATTCGTTGTGAATATTACTTCTTTGGTTGCGGTGCAAGGATTCCCTTCTTTGACCCAGGTACGTTACATTTCACAAAGTTGTTTTTTCATTTGTAGATTACTGTATCAACCTACTTTACCGGCAAGAGTGATGCAGTGGTAAAAGTTGCCACTCCCACTCGTGCAGCTGTAAATCGATCTTCACTCGAGCTAAGTAAGCCTTCTGAGGTTGGGTAAATTAGTACCAATCCTGTCTTGGAACGGTGAACATACTGAGTTGCATGAAGGTTGGAGCCGCTGAGGCTTTGTATAGGTCAAACACGAGTTCACGATTTTGAATGGAAGACGGATGCACTGGTGCCTTCTTACAAGGGACCAATTAACACCGATCTTTCTATCTTGTCTTTTACTTCACTCTGCTGTTTCGATGGAATCCTATTACGGCAATACGCAAATGCCGTTCTTGAAGAATATTGGAGGGGAAAGGAAGATGTTTTGAGAATGCCATTTCAGCGGCGTAAATGAACAATAATTTATATACCATTATACAGTAGCGGTCAAAAAGGTATGTCACCTTACATTTTCAAGCACGAATAGCTCAAATCGAAAAGAATTTGAATCCAATTAACACTTAACCTGGGTGTCCTCTGGGTGCCTAAGAAAAGGATAAAGGATGTCATCAACAATTATTCTTAATCAGATAGAATCAAAACCTGAGGTTAGGATAATTTATAGTCGAGTGGTGTTTACCATATCCAACGCAACAATTGCAACAAATAATTCTTCGTATGGATGGCTGTATTTGTTGCAGTACTCCGTCGGTAAAGCTGCTCGAGAAGCGTATTTTCGAGGGTTGGCTGTCGAAGATGACACAGTCAAAGTGTTTAACTACTCTCCAGGTCCAGTTGATACGGCAATGCATGACATAGTTGCAAAAGAGTAAGTGCAATAGTTTTTTCTTTTCAAACTTCACCAAAGTTGATGGTTTCTTCGTTTAGATCGTACGACGAGGGCATTCGATCAGCGTTCTCTCACAATGCTTCCGTCACCCACGATATCCACAGATCAACGTTAAGCGCTGAGCAGACTGTGGTGAAGATGTTGCGACACCTCCAAGAGGATAAATTCAAAAGCGGAGCCAGGGTCGATTACTTTGATGATGAAAAATAACTATAAATATTTGTCCAGACACGTTTTCCGTTTTAACGACAACTGCCGAAGACAGTCACTCCAATAGAATATGATAGCAACTGAGTGGTACCCGAAGTTGAAGACATAACATGTCACGTCTCGATTAGCTGGGATTGTTAGGCGATCAACACGGTGAGCACTTGTCCATTTTTCAGGCAGAAGCTCAAGGGAACGAAGTGCTGGCCTGAAATGTGTTCTGAGCTGCGAGTTACGGTTATATAGCAATTGAACTGAATAAAAATGATGGTAAAGGTGTCGGCGTTGATCAGCCCATAAAGATGCGCAACGTATTTGTGTTCCATTCACTGCGTAGAATGACGTGGTGAAAGCGTATTTAGCCTATATAGCGACTTGAGAGGCCAACCGCTATAGATACTAAGCCAGTGCCTTTACCTTCCTAGGCAAATACAGTGCGTTTCATAAATATACGCCACCCCCCTGATTTGGCAGTTGTCACTTTGCTGGACGAGGTGCAGCTTTTTCCTGTATCTCATTTTCATAAGCATGGAAAGAATCACGGGATACACTTTTTCACACTACATAAATATATTTAGCATTTTTTATAAAAACTTTTTCGTTTTTGATCATGTCACGATGAGTGGAACTTTGTAATAAAAATCTCTTCCTGTTTTCGGCCTGTAATAAAACGAGCTGATATTGTGAGTAGCTATTCTGCACATATGCCTCTAGCTCCACGTCATACTTCTAATAAGCTAGCCGCAGTTTCTGCTGTTAGCGGTGCCGATCTATTCATCAGCAGGATCTCTGCAAATGTTGGTCGCTCCAGGACCGCCCTATGGGTCTACTTGTGTGACTCTGGAGGCTATTTATATGTAGAAGAAGTCTAGTAGTCATTCGCGACAAGTATACAATGAGGGGAGGGGAAAATTTACAGAGTTACATCCAGAAGTACCGCAAGTCTGCGTCAGATCCACGCAGTTTTGAAGACTCCATCCTCTTGCTCGTTTACATGGAGAGTGCTCCACCGAAGAAACAAACATTCATAGTTTGGCAATGATGTAGACATCTTGCCTGACCAGGGCACGTGAGCTGGTTCGACTTCATTTTTGAGAATGAAACTCAAATACCGACGGGCACAATGTGGCATTTTGTCGCTTTGCACAATTAGGCCCAGAGAGATTTGGAAAATGTGTCAAGCTCATTCCGGATAGTCTGATTTGACAGAATAATGCTATTCCAAAAGTATAGGGCAGGAAGCAGAGTTACTTTCGTGTCAACAGAGAAGAGCCGTCTTTTTCTCAGAAGAAGGAAATTCGGTGGACCTTAACTTGTGGTTTGGGGCGCCTTTTGTGCTATCATAATGATCGAGATGATCTTCACTAACAGAGAGTTGGATGGCGAGAATCACCAGCAAGCGCTAGCAGCTCACATTATGCCTTTTCTGAGCCAGCGCCGGACGGTAGAATGCTCGATTCAGCGGGACTACGCGAAAATCCATCTATGGCGCTCGAATTAATCGTCCTCTAAAGTCCACGTTGTTAAGATTCTGGAGGAGGCCGCTTGTAGGCTGGATCGCAATCCAGTACAGAATCGTTAGCGCATACCCATTCGAAATTTGTATGTGAACAGAGATCACTAAGTCACCATCACGGAGATCAGGGGTGCCGCACTGACGTAATGCGTGAAAATCGGCTCACAAACTCTTCAGAACTCGCACTCAAAAATGCGGAACCGCTTACTGGCAGCGGTGGGGGAACAAGGAAAAATAACCAACTAATTTAATAACCGGATTGTAACTGTATCTTTAATAAATCTGCGGGAAACTAAAGCGTCGCGTTGGTCGCGAAAACCTGCCGATATTAAAAAATCGATATAAAAAATACCGCATCAGCTCATAAATTCCAAAAAAGCGTTTTCCGTGGTTATTCTCCATGCTGATGATAATGGCATCAAGGAAAAAACTGCATCTCTTTCGATAAAATTAAAACCACCAAAGTAGGGGGGGGCGTATATTTATGAAACGCACTGTATGATCCCATGTTTGCCCGACCCCAGATATGGGTGGGTTTTACCAAAGAACGACTCTTTCGATACTTTTGTAGCAAGTATTTATTACTACGTCAGAATATCAACAATATAATGGCTACGATCCTATTTATGCACATATTTGTGGGCGTAGTCATCGAACAGTCTCATTCGGCTACTTTTGAGACCCAATGGGTAAATACATCAGACGGCACCGCATCTGAGTGGATCCACAGATTAGATTCCTAACAACATTCCTTGTAAGTGCTCACTCGCGGTATGCCGCTGGGTCGTGCCTAGGGAGCCGTCTCGAGAGATACAGTACCGGACGCGCCGCAACGATAAAACGGCGGTAGCGGCGCTCCGGAGCGCCGAAACGCGCCGTTCCGGTGTCCACGCGTGGTGACCCGGGCAGGGCCATCCGCAGTTCATTTGCGCCCCATGCCCAACGGGGGGCCACACGTGATAGCTCCTTCGAGCCACCCCGTAGGGCCCCCCACTCCCAGCTTGGGACGCTGGGAAAGGACGCTCCGTGTATTTATAGGTGACGAGGAGTAGGCGGAGCCTAGTCGGTGGAACGGACGCCGCATATTTATATTCGGCGACGAGAGGGCGGAGCCTAGTCGGTGGTGAGTGACCAAGCGAGGGACCGAAGCGGCAACGGGATTCGAAAATCGAGGGGTCGAAAAAATCGACTGAAAACAAGTTTCACGAATTTGGGAAAATTGTATATGGAGGGATAGAGCTCAAGCTGCTAAGCTCGAATATGTACTTATTTTTGCAAATAAACCAATTTTAAAGAAGTTATTTAAAAACGGCGGGTTTCGGCGCTCCGAGGCGCCGCTGCCGCCGTTTTATCGTTGCGGCGCGCCCGGTACTGTACTTATCATATATTGCGCTCACCCTCATATACGGGCTCCCTGTGGCTATCTGCTACTTTCTGTATATTAGGTTGTGTATCCACAACACCGGAGGGATGGTAGGCTTGGTTAGTCCGGGTTGAGATTGATCGATTGACGGTTCGGGTGTCCTTAGGTTGCTGCGCCCTTTACATTTACCTTTAACTTCCGGTAACTTGAAAAATGTCCCAAGCAGGTTCGGCGTCAGTATCTGCGACCACCGCACCACAATTTTGGTTGTCACCTTTTTTAGATGTGGGCATCAGTCCTGTAGTCAGTCAGCGTTACCGAGAAGGCCAGTTTTTCGTCACTTATCGTTAAAGCGACGTGCAGGAGAACTTCAGTAACAAGAAATCCAACCATCCAACCCAACCACCTCCTAATCTGCGATTGAACGTGACCCTTCCGTTTCGAAGGCGGTTGAATATTTATTCCGAAACTCCTCAAAAATATTATAACTGTCGTATGCTGCTGTACCAAACGAGGTCAGAAGAAAGGATGAGATTCATAGATCTAACGTTTCGGCTATTCCGTCGTCGTCAGTTGCCTAAAGGGCTCTTTCAAGGCAGACGTCATCCGTCAAGCGTCGTGCGCTGGGGTTTCGCCGCTCGGTTCGCCGCGCGCGAACTGCTCGTAATGTCCGGCACGTGTGGTGCGGCGCCACACCATGGCCAACGCGACGTCGATCGGACGAGTTACTCGTAATGACGCGTGATAACCCGATCAACCGATGACGCTGACCTACCTATCCTTCATCACACACGCGTCACGCGTCACTTTATCGACGCGTCGTCTGAAAGAGCCTAAAGAGTGGTCCAAAAATCGTTGACCCTTGATCTAAACGGCCACGCGCCGCATCGTTCCTAGCATTTTTGATTGACGTCATAATCCCCACGAAACTGAGAAGTAAAGAGAAATCTCATGACCAACCCCGTGATCCACGGCGAGAGCGTTGCCGACGAAGACGAAGAAAGAACTTGGAGAATTTCCTTGAACGTGTTTACTGACATGAGATGGGTACGAGGTCAGTCGAGCCTTTTTCTGTCCCGTGCCATCACGCTGAATACGTTCTAAGTTTAGTCTCTCTCCGATGCAGTGCACCATCAAAGTTCCTCTTCATGAACTAAGACGGAGCTAGACTAAAGCGCTGTTGGATGGAGGCCTTGTTTTGCTTCTAAATTTATGTCATACTCATGTGTGTCATCGTTGTTCCTGTTCATGATTGAGTGAATATTCGGATTGTTTTAATTAGAGTTCTGATGCTGGCCACATGGTACAGGTTTTACTCGGCTGGCATTTCGGCCTAACATCCGAACCTTCCGAAGGTCTGAGTGCGACCCCCGCGAGCTGTTTTCCTGTCTTATAGGTTACGAGGAAAACGAGTAGGCCGAACCGTCAGCTGAATATAACCTGTACCACATTGGTCAGCTTTACCACTCGAACTAAAACAGTATCGTCATAATGCCAAGATTAATGGAGAGTCGGACGTGAAAGAATATTCGGATTGAAGTCCAAAAGACAGGACGGCAGGGTGATAGGCCGCTTAACGGCTGCTTTGCGAACAACTACGAAAACGGCAGTTCTTTATGAATACATAGACAGTTGATACATGGGAAACAAATAATGTAACAAGTGACGAACCAGTTCCAGGATTTGTAATATCCGCAGTGGAAACCCGTTATACGATCACAAGTCATCAAGAAATAGAGATATTATATTGAACCTTGAGAAGGTGACTCACTCATGAACACCGATGAATTATTCTATTCAAAATACACCAGAATGCTTAAAAAGGAGGAAAGATTGTAATGATGAAAGCCAATAGAGATAAAATCTTAACCCTTAATATATCTTATTTCACGCTCTATATGGATTCTATTTAGATAAAGCGGGAAGGCAACGTTCCTTTCACCACAAAAATTGGGATAAGAGTTCCCAGCACATCAGTGGCGATACTAGGATAACAAAGGAAAGTACTTGATAATTTGATCTGGCGAGTATCCATGAGCAGCGAGCACCGCACCACGTTTCCACTCATCCACGGACACCGTCCTCGTCCAGAAGACGAACGCTTCGTTGTGTTTGGGTGGAATGTGCAGCAAATGAGCGAGGATTCCGGCATAAATATCATCGAATGGGTACATCTGAAAATGGCTTTTCTCTATCTATTTTGGAATGATGTCTTGGTTTGACGGTTCACTAAACAGAGATAAATGTCATCAGAATTCTCGGCGATAAACGCAACCGGACAGCTGCGCATACCCACTAAACCTTTGCAATTAGGCCTGTTATCTTGAATATTGAGAAGGTGACTCCTGCTCCAACCGCAAGTAATGGACATTGCAAAAACCAGAGCACGTATTCATGAGCAGTATACTCGAAATAAACCCCAAATGGAGCGCAAACCAAGTTTCATTAGCGCGCTGCGTGTTTAGCTATTATTTATTGGGACTTATACGGGGCCTGACACAACTCACAGATGAAGCGGGAGTTCGAACACACCAAATGACGTGGAAACCCGGATTCTTCTACGCGATTTGGGATTTCTTCAGATTTTATCATTTATACGCAGTTACTATTATAGTTGGAGAAATTCACAATCTTGGCGTGCCAGTGAGATGTGTAGGGATATAAACCTCGAATAAACCTCGAATAAACCACAGGATGCGTTGACGAATCAAGTTGAAGTATGCAAACCCTCGTCGCGCTAACGAGTTATGGTAACACCTCGTACAAACCTTGAGCAAACCCCGACGCGAACGAATATCGGTTTGGGGTACACTATGGGGTCTTTTTTCGGGAGTACTATTCATGAATTCTGAATCAGAATTGTTTCATACGGAAAGCAACGCAAAGCCCTAAAAGAGGACATATTAGTTGAAATCTCACCTGCACCATTTGCATCGCATAATAAAAGTAGGAAAATGTGTGCTGAGACATTAATACGGCTCCAGCTGAGATATACGTTGGATAACGATCGAAAGGATACATTTCCAATGATACCTGAACGGGCGCTTTACATACAGAATACCTCGCTAAGAAAAATAAGCAATATGTCAGAACAAACCGCGTGTTTGTGTAGACGGAAGCGGAATGGTGTGGTGTCGAACATCCATCCTTCGTAAAGCTGAAACAAATTTACTTCACTCTACCCGGAGATTCTGTCATGCAGAATTCAATTGATTGATTACTATAATAAAAACCAACATGACGAGAAGAATCCGCCCGTGAGACATAATGCACCAGGTCAGCGGTGTTCACGATGTAGTCGTCGTCAACGAGTAGCAAAAACTTCGGTGAACGACATCCATTTCCCCGTTCAAAGGCGTACTTGATTGAATGCACAAACTAAAGCAGAGCATGTGTAGTGTGTAGACCATTCACGACCAGATAGAATTGCCTTGAAGGTATGAGTAGTTCAATAGTTTTGATTTCGTGATTTCTATTTTATCAGGTTGGAGAGATATTAGAAGACTTTCGTATTAGGCCTATTTAAACACTACAAATACACTATAAACACCCAAAACACTACAAATTATGTAGGGCGCGCGTGGTAAAGTGGTAAAACGTATTGAGTGACAATGACACCCTTAAGGCCGCTCGTTCGATACCGGCCCGTACTGGCCAAGCCTCCGAACGCTCCCGGATCGGGTAAATTGAATCGAGGCTCGTTAGGGACGGTAAAGACACGGACTTGATATGATCTGACAACCCCCCATAGGTCACTGTATAAGCTAACTACGCATTGACCACGCCTCTACGATTCTGAATGGTACACGAATGTAGAGGCTCCATATTAGGGGACTGATCAACGCCGATCCCATTACCTTTCCACTTACCTTACAAATTATGAGGGCGTGATTTTTTACATTTATTCACTACTTTGCTGGCTTCCGGTTGTTCATTGCAGATTTCGATAGCTTGCTTTTGTAGCTTCCTCATATCCTAGAAAGTGACGAGCAGCAACCTGGTTGTGCAGGTGTTCTGCGACCCAATACAGGGCAAGAATGCGTTATCTTTGGAACTTTCTAGCCAAGCTCTGAGGTCATCGAAGAGTCATTGCTTCAAGTGGTCTAAGTGTTTGAGGTAAAATTCATTAAGGCCACGGCCAAATCGAATCCGATCGCTTCAGGAAGATTCGTTGCAGAAGTCGTACACTCCTGAACTGTCGCTGAAGCCCATCCCAGCGTGATCAAAATTGAATAATTGGTTCAATAAATGGGTGCTCCATAGTATTCCTTATTCAATATTTGATGTGAGGAGTTCACCACCATTCTTCAGTGTACTGGTTTGTTTTTCCCACCCCATAAACCTCGATCGATGTGAATCACCAATTGCGACAGAGTGCTGCGAGCTTATCGAGGAAGGGTATCAGGGTTGCCAAGGAAGTCCGAGGCTGGGGTTGCTGGGAGACACCCGGTAAGGATTCTCTCGGCTCGTTCGTGTCCTTCCCCTGCCGACACCACCTTGAAATAAGAGATTTTGTTAGACAGGGTAATGAGGAGACCACGATCTTTCAAGAGCACGTATTCTTTTGTTCTACAAGATCAGAAGCCAAAATAAACACCACCAAAGTCAAGCTTACAATTTCATGCCACAAACTCCTTCTATTTGAACACATTTTTGCGAAAATTAATTATGTCAACATTGACGGAAACCTGATCATGGAGAATATTGACTAGATACATACACATATTGTACATATCTTGTCCTTTTCCAAAATCGAGGAATGGATGACACCTTCCAAGAGCCCTACCCATATTGGGACCTAACGGAAAACCAAACTAGCAGAGAAATGCAAAGCGCTCGTCCCAAAAAGCACGTAAAGCTGAGGAATGAGCAGGTCTGAATAAAGTATTGGCTGTACCGCAACGATAAAACGGCGGAAGCGGCACTATTGTGCGCCGATGAGCGTCGTTTTGGGGTCCACACGTGGTGAACCGAACGTGACCTACCTCAACTCATTTAGATCGCAAGCCTAAAAGGGCCCCCGCGTTTCACCTTTGCGAGGAGCGGGGTAAGAGCGTTACATCGATCGATCCTCGTCCAACCTAACTAAGCCGCTATTTCTCCGGAGCTGGGTATAATCGTATTAGATTGATTTTGTGAGAACGAAGACAGTGTTGGGAACAGCGGCTGTTCACGATTCTAATCGTATGAGGGAAAGAATGCGCTAGCGCCTTCATAGGAGTCTAACTAACGTCGGCCAATTTACTAACATTTTACCGTGGGAAAGTATAGGACTCGGTAGCTCCGAGAACAAAAGCAGTTTAATCATTGCGAATACGTTTTAGTTACCTTGCGAGTGTTGTTTCTGTAGCTGTCCAGAAAATCAACGTGTAGGATGTCGTCGTTGGCAAGGATCTCTTCCTCTAAATTCGACTGCAAGCCGCCGTCGGTTGTATCTCCAACCACAAATATCGTTGAAGCGCCTTCCTGGTGTTGCCTGCTGCCCCAAGTTCTTCGAATGGCATCCCTCTGCTGAAAATATCGCACCAAATCTCGAATCTCGAAAAAACAAGCAAGATCTACAAAAAATGTCCTAATGCGTTACAGATTCCGTAAAAATGGGGGTGCACCAGAAGTCCTTACCTTTTATATTGCTACTGTTAAGTCTATCAAGACACCGGCAGGTATACATTGTGTTGCCGAGGTTTTCCGATGAATATTGACAGAGTACGTTTCATATTGTTGCGCTTTTAACTTTTTACCGCAAAATTCTGCTTTGGCTTACCGTAACTATTTGGGTGTGGTGCTCAGCGGCAGAGCAGGACTGGTCTTCTTCTACCCCTAACACCTGCCGTCACACAAATTCAAAATACATCTACTGTCGCATGGCGGTAGCTGCAGTCTCCGCTGCCCTGCACAGAAACCGCAAAAGGCTATTTGAACCACCATAGGGGGTACTACAGGCTTTGGAAAACCACCAGAAGGATTAGTCGAAGAAAGTCAAATTCAGCTGTGATGGAGATTCTACGAAAGCGAACCAGTCTGGGCTTGCTACTGAGCACCACAACTGAACAGCTATGAGGACGCAGAGTAGAACTTCGTAGTAAAAGGTTAGTGGAAAAACAACAATAAGACTGGAGGGTAAAGCCTTTCTCGGTGATTAAAAGGCCAACGGAATACAGAGGCATGGACAGTCTAAGCCAACTGTTCCAGTTTTGTCGATGCTAGGTACACCGCAAAATTAGTGGCTCGAAGGGGCATCAAACTCGAGGCTCATTGTCCGACCCGTCTGGGCTCGCTACATCACATTTCGAAAGCTCTTTTTTTCTGAACGAATCAGTGATTTGTGCTTCCCCAAAACCGTTTTCTTATTTTACCAGTGGCTATTTTTCTAGCACAGTGCTTGATCCGTTTTCAGAATCCACTCACCTATCCAGCCCACGGAAGGCTGACTTGCAATTTTACCAGAGAGACTTTTTGAACGTGTTAATAAGGGGAAGATGGTTCGGAAACTAAAAGAGATAGGCGGAAAAACCCGTTTAAAAATAGTGAGAAAAAAGGTATTACACAAATTGTTGATCAGTGCGACGGACCATACCACGTCCACTACGCGTTATTTTCCAAGCGAGTCACTTTATTGTTTAAAAAACGGAAATCGTATAAAGTTCTGCGGCCAAAATCGTACAAAAAACCTTCAAGCCCACAACAATTTTGTAACAGCGGGAACAATGTTCGAAAAAAGTCACAAGAGAAATAATAGCTTATTTGGTTTCACATACGTCGAAGCCCTCTAGCAAAGCTTCTTTTACCAACACACTGTGACTCTATTCGACATTCAAGGGCCGTTCACAAGTTACAGTAACTCAACAACGCAGAGGCTGGATATACTTTTGCAACGGTTGCACCTCATTGCACTGCTGCTGGAGTACGGTGATTTTCGAATTGGGACCAATAGCGACATTTGAGTGGTTGCCAGAATGTTGGTCTCGATGGGATGGTGATGGCGCAGAAACTTTCAGTCATGACCACACACCCACATCATCCTTCTGCAGTATTAAGGAATTGCCCGAGGCAATGAATGACCCCACTCATTCCGTGCTGCGGAAGCGCTGCGGTCACTCTTTCGCAGTGAAAGCTTGAATATAACTGGAGAGCTTGCTCCACTGCGCAGACGTAGCACCTCTCTTCCCGATCCTTAACTATTACTGCCACAGTAAAGTGGGAATGAGTCTCTTTAACCTCTGATCGTTGCTGCGATTTACCGAGAGTTGGAAGATCAATCGAGAAATGTGCTCTAACTGGATGGTCACAAAATCAATCCTAAAAAGCCTAAAGTATCCAAATTTTCATTCAGATCCCTTTTGATCAACTTGCACTTTTAGATTTGTGGTAAACCGGTGGTGGGCATTTAGCCCATAGATAGTCGCGCTGGCCAACAGGTCGTAAAATACCAAGAATTAAATGTACCCTGAAGTCTCATAGATAAGCCCGCCTTGCGCGAACGGCAGCGCGGCGTATCGATCGGTCGCCTTCCGTAGTAGAGCGCTACACATTAACTTTTTTTTTGCTTTTTATCAGAATTCGCCCCAATTTCGCATAGGGGCGTTCTCGGAGGTGCTGATTACGAATCCAATGTTCTTTTTTGGTACTTCGCTAGGATTGTACGTTAGGATTATTTTAGGATTTGTATTTAAGGCTTAATACCACCCTGGGAAGTCAACATAGGATCTCTTAATTTTCCTCAACTCAAGGGAATTTTCGGGGACGTTTGTCACGAATATGATGTTCATTTTTTTCGTGTTCATTGTTCATTTCGCGTTTTCCGCTCGGCGCGTTACTCTGATAATACTTTCTAGAAGATGTTCTTTGACTGCTGGCCTTTTCTAATGAGGTAAATACCATTGAGCACCGAGTAAATTCCAGTCAGTTATCTTAAAGGTAAAGGTATTGGCGATGATCAGTCCCCTAAGGACACGCCACACATCTCCGACGTTTTATTCTTCTTTTATATGGTGGTGTCTAATTAAAATCTTACTCTGCTTTTTGACTTTGCGGTATTATAGTAGATCAACAGCAAATTGTGTTCTTTGGACTTTTGACTGTGCTATTTCGGATCAGTTTTTCATGTTCAAAAATGCTCTGGTTCGAATTTCCGCTATTCTTACGACAAATTATCAATGGAGGGATTAACTCGTAGGGTAGCGCGGCGCCGCAGCGTCGCGCGCGCGAGCGGGCTTATCTATGAGACTTTAGGGTAGCTCAATCTTCCCACCTTTTCGTTGCTGACAGCCGATTTGACAATAATTAGCAATTCTTCCTTTCCCTTGGTGTTGCATTTCGGGACCGCTTTATACTGGAGAGCTCGCGGATCGTTGACTGTGAAGGCGCTCAGTTTTCCACTAATCGTCGCTCGCTCGACCTAAATGCACTGCCGAAAGTCTTCAACTGGTTAGAATGGCAAAAATGAGAAGGATCACCTCAGACAGTACATTGACGCCATAAGGTGGCCAGCGGAAGTCGTCAAAGCTTGTTTCCCACAAATGATCGAACATACCGAGAACCCATAACAAAAGAAATCCACAGAATAGTATAAGGATAGCACACTGATCGCCACGTTTCAGCCTTTTCCTTCGTATAATGTTCATTCAGAGTGTACCTGATGGAATGCTATAACTCATTATAAAGCATTGGGTAAGCAATGCAAGTAAGAAGCCAGTGCACAACTGTCATTGAATAGTATTCGAGTGATTTCGGCAAAATTTTGTTTAGAACTGGTGGAAGCAGAAACCTCCGGAAGTTAAGTAAGGGAAAGTGAGCCTAAAAACAGGGCCACGGTACAAGAACGGCAGATCCGCTGCGACTTGAGGCGTCAGGAATGGGTCATTAGCAACCCGACGATCCTCCACTTGATCTTGCCAACGGCAACATAAGTTAAGAATACCTAACGCTCATGCCTCGTTTTCCTCTAAAAGAAACCATCTACTCCACCTACTGCAACACATATCTCCAGTTCGTCGTATTTGGTTGAAAAATGAAAGAGTTTCTCCAACGAACAAAAATGTCTAATTCTCTTAAAGCTCACAGTGATTGAAATGATCCTCAGCATAGAATTGCACCCTTGAACGAACGCACACGAAATGGAACTGCACGAGAAGGAACACAAGGCTTTATATACCTTCTCATCAGCCATCATAGTGGAGTGTATGTACATCTATATTTAGAAAAAACAAGTGCTAAAAGACACCATACATATTACCATACACAAACCACGTCGTTCACGACATGCAAGTCAAAACAAAACAAAAGTCTACCAGCAAATCATACACTTTTACCTGGATAAGAAACATCACAAGAGTTTGAAACGAAAGAGACAGAATGATGTATGGGGTAAATATCGTACATACAACCATAACTGAGCGGCTAGACTACTTCAACAGTTCCGCTTTGTTCAAGTATTTCATGCGACGGTGGTGACGAGGCCACAGGTTCGGTAAGTTCGGCTTCCTCATCTTCCTCAGTCAACGGTATCCGATCCGACAGCTGCCAGTTGCGCCAGCCCACGAGCTCTGCAAAAGTTTACATATCACTGAGTTAGAAAAATACGTAACAAGAGGAGGGGTCCTACTTAAAAAGAAGGAAATATGGCGTCATCTCTACAGAGAAAAGTTGAATTTTACACACTGAAAAGAGTGAAATAGACGACAAGGAAGGAGAATGCTTATAGAAGAACACCAGAAAGTGTCAACAATATTCGGCGTAAACTTCTAACTACCACAACAATATGAAAGACTTATTAATAGAAAAAGTGGAAACGATGGATAGCGGAGATACATATAAGAAAGCATTGAAAAAAAAGCGATTTAGAACGCACTGCCAAAGTTTGCGCTCTCTACTCTGAACCATCTCAGCGTCCTCTACAAAATCGGCAAATATTTATGAGTGAAGAACACGCGTTAATGTTTTGAGATGCTTCTCTTCTTGTGAAGCTGATTGGTAAGCAGCAAGGGAGTGGAACAGAAATAGCTGATAAACGTATACGTGCTTTCTGGCACCACAAGAAAGCTGTAATGAGCGTTCGACTATTTGACATCAAAACAACATATCCAAGTATTGCGATCGTTTTAGTTCTAAAATTTGTAAGGCGAATAACAGTAACGTCAGTGGAGACATACCACTATCCATCAGTTCTATTGAATTGAGGAACTGATTTCCATTGAAACCACCGATTGCGTAAATCACGTTGCCAGCTGTCACTACGGCATGAGTGTTTGCTCTGCAATCGAAGCTTCAATGATGATCCAATTACTGTAGGAAAAACAATATCACATCAATCTACCATACAACACAAACTGTCAGCGGATCACCTATAAGTTCAAACTATAAATCCCCCTCAAACAAACTACGAACCACATTTTCGAGTCGATAACTCCGTTTTTTATAAAGCTGGCTCCCACACCTACTGTAGCCACAATATTTCAAATTGTTATTTCAGGAAAACGTATACCTAGGAGTTGTAAGGGGAGGTCCAGGGCGCCAGGAGGCGGTCGGGTGATCGAGCACTTCAACCGAGGAGAGCGACTGCTGTCCATCGTGCCCTCCGATGACGTACAACGTGTCTGCAAAACAACAACTGAGCCAATGGTGCAACAATCAGCAGTACTCCTAAAGAACAGGATCTATAGTTAACCAAAAAAAGAAAGGACGATAAGAAAGTACACCCTATGAGGTCCGCTTCCGTTAATAAACACAGTACCAGCTAATTGTCACCGTACTCTGATGTTCGGATGGTACATTGAAATAACACAGTGTACTGGAGCCATGCTCATGAATGAAATACCCGTCATAAACCCCAAGCACTCGTACAGTGCGTGATTCAACAACCTGCATTAGGTAAATTTTTTCGAATACTTTAGGTATTCAAGACATTGGTGTTCAAGGTCTCCAATTGCTGGCCTAGCAGTAAAGTGTGTTAGACCCGTACAAATCTTAAACAAAACCCAATGCACATTAATTAATCACGGATTATATGGATTGTTGAACCCTCACCGTCCTGCAGTGTATAGACAAGACAAGCGAAAGTTTTAAATAACTTACCGCGGATCACCGCAACAGCACAGCCTCTACGTGCAGTGCGCATCTTTGCTAACATACGCCAAGTGTTAGTTTTTGGATCATAGGCCTCTACTGAATCCATGCAATTCCACCTGAAAAATATTATGAAATAGAAAATGACAACTGGTGGCAAAAGTATTCCATATATTGAGCTGTGAGCACAATTCACCAGTAAATAAATAGACAGACTATGCGAGACTTGGATAGGAAGGTACCTGTCACAGCCACCGCATGCTACAACCAAACCACGCCATGCAATTACTCCTGCTTGGTAGCGCGGGAGTTCCATGGGTGCTATGGTTTCCCATACCTGAAAATAAAATTTGAATTTTCGTAAGATTACTAACCGTTCCACTGCGAAATAGTCGACTGTAACAAACCACAGAGTTGAGATGCAAAAATGGTTTAAAAACAATTTGAAAAAACGCACCTGTTGCGCTTCATCAAATCGCTCACACTCCTTCAGCACTTGCTGATCCCGCGATCCACCAATACAATAAATAAACCCGTCCAAAGCAGCACATCCTACAAAAGAGTCCTCCTATTTGGACAATGCATCTTTCTCTAAATTCTGCACAAAAGATTTCAAAAATACTACATTACTTTATTAGACATATTTATTTTTCTTTTAGTTTGTTTGTCTTCAAGTTGTTGGTCTGTCACGATTCAGTACTACGGCACGTAGTCTGCTAGCCAATCATTTCCTCCAAAAAACAATCCCTTCGCCACGAATAGAAAAAATATAGGCCTGGGGGTTATATTTAGAAAGGCAGATTAAAGTTGCCAACGTCTAAAGTGGACAAACCGTTGTGACTTCTCGAATTCTTCAGCGGGGGAATCGCACTCCACTGATTCAGCTTCGGATTATACACTTCTGCTGTTTTCAAATCATGATTGCCATTGCTGCCAGCCACTGCGTAAATCTATAAATAAGGCCATCATTAAGAAAAAACGTTACTGACCGATAGACGTATCCCAATGGAAAAGTGGACGATAAAATAAATCCGAATAAAGCCTATTGAATGAAAAAATGAACAAACTTTTCCATTTAGCACAGCACTGTCGAATCGACCTCGCTCATCGTTCATGGATTGAAGCTGTTTCCATTCCCCACGAACAACATCATACTCCTCAACAGATTTGAGGCACTCACCTCGATCGTAACCTCCTGAAACGAGTGAAAATAGGAAAATCATTTTTGTCCTTTCGACACATCCATATGACGAGCTTCCAACACTAAGAGAGGACACCCACCGCAAACAATAATTTTTCCATTGAGGAACGATGCTCCTATCGAACACCTTGCGCCATTCATAGTGGCAAGGGGCCGTCTCTGGCTTCCAGTGCAGGTGATCAGACGAGATAACAATACGTTCTTCTGAGGGTCGACCGCGGTGCCACTAAAAAGGATGACATTTCAGTGAGTTTATATTTCGTCGGGGGTGGGACTAGGTTGCTTGCTTGAACCAGAGAATAGAGGAACTTTGCTCTCGAACCAGGAAACCAAACGAAAACAAAATACACCGCAGCAAAGCATAACTTTGAAGGTCAATGTCTCCGCTTTTATAGTCGTTAAAGTGGGGAATCTCAGGGCACTGAGAAGAGGCATGCATTTTTAAAGAAAGCGGAACGAACTCCTTGCTACCACTAGAATTTGTGAACAAATAAGATGTTATCCAGCAATTGAACTTACTTGCTTTGCTTTGATTTAGTAATATCGTCATCGTCCGTAAGCTGAATGCTAAGAACGACGAGGCGTCTGTACAGGACAGCGAGAGCCACGAAGTAGTCAGCTAAATTAAAGAGTTCAGCAATGGAGAAACCGACACTTTCAAACAGATTCCAATGTAGTTTCAGAAATTCGAATACCTGATGCTTGGTGAGTCGCAATTAGGCGAGTCTCAATCGTGTCCTGTGGATCGCTCTGATCGGAATCGAGAGAATTGAGGCTTTCAGTCGAGGAGTAACGAACATTTGGAACACGGCTCGCATTTAGCCTCACCGGAACAGCGCCAGTTACTCTGTGCTGAACTGGACTCGTAAACGTTGAGTCCATGGCACCGCTGGAAAATACGAATTCTGGATGTGGGAGAAGCTGGTGCTGCACTTATCAAAATCACTTACATGGTCATTGCTTTTGCAACTTCCTTTCCACTCTTTTTGTAATCCTGGATAATATCGCAGCTACCCACGGAGGATTTGTCATCTATCTCAGCGCAGTCAGCTAATCTATGATCGTCTTCCATGTAAAGCAGGGAGGTCTAAACAAATTTCGTAAGTGAACAAGACAACTGCATTAACAAGAAATAACGAAAACTCGAGGTAGTTTTCTTGACAAAAAATAAACGATATATATAGAGTAGAAAGCACAAGACAACTTCTCCGGACAAAGCACTATTCTTTCGAGTAAATGTCTAGGCTCCAACAGGCATAATACGCCTTCAAAGACAACGTTCTAAACCTACAGGCGCCCTAGGGCGCAAAAAAATCATTCATCCATTTATTTATGATTCACTGTTACCTGCGCCCAGTGAAACGCCGAGTGCTTCAAAAAATCTGCCAGGTTTGGTCTCAACTACAACGGGAGATTCGGGCGCGAAAGCTCACATTGACCTTGTGTGAAGTAGCTAAGATCTGTTCCAGGTAGTAGAATAGGGCGTTTTATCACAATTTATAAAGGTATACAGGCCCCTATCAACTGACGTTGTTCTGGTGTTTTTATTCACGCGTGTCTTATGTAATAAATAAATGAACATGAATAAATGAAAGAACTTTCAATTAACGTACCTTATGTATAAGCATTTCAATAGAATGTTCAGCTCTGTCATGAGGTAGTCTGTTGAAATAGTCGAGGGCATTTTGTGCAAGCAAAGTGCCCGTTTCGAGGTTTGCAGGCCGACCGTCATCTGCTGGTGCAATAATGCGAGTCTAAAAATGAAAGAAAATAGAAAAAAGAAAAAGCGCCTACTGCAGAAACGTGCAGCAGGCGCTATTTCTGCGAAAACGTGCAAAAATAAGTTGCTTTGTAATTGAGGTGAACACCATACCTTGATGCACGGCAGCTGAGTGAATTCCACACTATCGTTCGCAATCTTCTCGAAATTCTGTTGAATGAAGGTATCCACTTTGCCTAACAGGTACTTATCGTCGTTGAAGTTGGCTTGCCGTCGAACACCTTAACAATATCAACAAATATTCCACTGGCAGCCAGGTTTTTGTGAGGAACGTGATTAATATCGACACTGAAGCGCATACCTATACAGTTCTTTATGCACAGATTATCCGCGAGGAACTGAGCACAAGCCTTGACAACTGGAGTCATTTGAAGGGAAAACGCAGTCTTGTACAACTCGGCGACTTTTTTCGAACTAATTTCCAGACTGAAAAGGATAATACTTGATCAAGGCCAAGTAAACCTAAAATAAAAGGATGAGTCACAGGTTTTCACCAAGGAGAGTTCTAAGTACTCACCAGGCTGTATACGCGAAATTCACCAAGGCTTCAAAGCATTCGTAGTCGGTCTGAGCGAAATCGAAGTAGGCCAGAGGTTTTTTCGTCGATGGAGCTACAGTAAGCGTGGTAGTGAAATGCACACCGTTCTCATGGCCATTTTCCTGTTGTTCCGAATTTGAAGTGGCTAAAAATTCGAAGAATATCGGAATACTTCATCTGTTGAAATGAATGATCATGAAGGAATCCTACGAGTGTTTTCCTCCTCGCTTTCCCGCAAAAACATGTCGAACAACGCTGGTGAAACGGCGGCTAGCACAACTTTGTGAGCAAATATCTCCCGTTCTCTGAAATGAACACGTAGCTCACAGATGCTTGAAAACAGGCAGAGGACTACACTCAGTCATACTCGGAAGCAGCAACAAAAGTACAGACGATTGAGGTGTTGGGAACACAGAAAAAACAAAAAATCGGACAGCGCCACGAGCAACGTATGATTTTCGGAGGTAGCAACGGTGCCCCGTAGATCATATTGCTATTATCAGCTTAAACCCAAGAGTACGATGGAAAGGTGTTGGATTCGAGTGAGATTTGTATTGTACAGCTCAGCTGCCTACCGAGTATGAATGAGCCACTCAACGAGTAACGACATAACTACCTCACGAACAGAACGATGTCGCAGAGTTCTCTGTTGCAGCGGAACGTATTCAAGCGGTTGAGCAGCTCGTCCTGTAGATTTAAGGGCATCACAGAGGAAAAGAAACATTCAACAAAATGCAAATTTGATGAATAATAACAGAAAGGAATAGCAGAAAGCTAAAAATGTCGGCGTTGATCAATCCCCTGAGGACACGCCGCCGCATTCGTGTTCCATTCAGAATAGAATAGGCGAAATGCGTATTTGCTCTATACCCATGAACTGCGGGACCAACCGCTATACCACGTCTGTGCCTCTACCTTCCCAGACAAACCTGGTGCCATATAACCCGCTCTGGGGGATGAAGTGCTTGGTTAGCCAGGGCCGGGATCGATCGCTCAACTGTGCGGATATCGGTAGCGCCTCACAACACTGCACCACGAGGTTCTTTGCCACTAATGTAGGCGAATAAATAAATACGGAACTAAATGAGGTAAAAAAAAGGTCCGCCTAGAACAGCGAAAAAAATACTCCATTCAAGTACACGCTTCATATAAACATTTCCAGCTACATAGTTTGAAAGTTCCTGAGCAATCCTTTTCCAATCACGGGGTGCCCAAGTGAAATTATCTTTTCCTATATCATGTCTTCTGTTTGAAATAAATTCCTCATCGGTGAATCAGGATTTGCTTATATTCTACATTTCAGAACCCCTTGCCTACCTCGGTGCCCTCTTTCAACGCATGACAGCAAAACTATTCTTTTTGCGTAGGCACGTCGAGTCACAAAGTTAAAAGCACAGTACGTTTCATAATCGATCATATTTTCTATTCCTACTGACAAAAGCCGCTGCTACATGTTCCAACCATGTGACGTTAGTATCATTGCACTTTTATGTCGACTGTTGTTTGCAAGGTACATTAATCAATAAAATAAAAAAAAACTTACTACGATAAAACCCAACCCACAAATGTCTTATAATAAAACAATAAACACGAAACAAACCTTGATGGATGCATCCCGCAGCACCAACTGATAATCTTCCCGCTCATCGAGCGTATCATTTCCCCATTTATCCGTGTCATCGGCTCGCATAGACACTGCGCATCGCGAACGCTTCGGCACCAGTGTCAAAATGTCACCCTGGAAAAATATTCGGATATGAAAAGCAACAACTAACCTTACCTCCACCTAGCAACGTTGTGATAGAGAGAAAAGACTTGAAAATAATACTGCTTTGCATCATTTCTTTATAACAATCAATCACTGTATGGAGGACAACTAACAGCCTATACTGCCCGAATTTCTCTACTTTACAAAAGCACCAAATATCCAGATTAAAAACTTTTTAACATAGCTTGCAGCCAGATTTACAAGGTAATTATAATACTCTACTTCTCACTCCCCTCACACACTAGATGGATGACAATTGAACTCACATCTATACCGCCAAATGTTTTTTTTAGTTCACAAAAACTGTTCAGTTTGACACTTCCCAATGGATCCTCTTCTTCTGTAGATTCCGACCAAAGTAAGGGGCAATTATCATTCTCTAACTCTTGTTTCGCGTAACAACTACTATGTCTTACACCTAGCTCTCCGATCAGTATGAGTCACTGCCTCAGTACAAACATCAATTGAGGATTTCTACATATGGAATTACAGTATGCACTTTCTTTCTGGTGACTTAAATCGTACCTTGAACACGGATGTTTGGCAAATGCACTATTAAACCTACGTGTCTAACCTGAGCAAAACTACTGGGTGGTCGAATTGCAGTCACCTGCACTTTCCGCGATTGGTGATATGAAGTAGGAAAAAACGCGAACTCTGACCATTAATCCACTTGAATGCATGTGTGGAGATAATGGACTTTCAACCATGTAAATCCTAGTAACAAAAACATAGAGAAGGTCCAAACGTTCTTCCCTCAGTTTTCAGAGCATGTTATAAATAACTTCGTTCCACGTCAATCGGTCATTTCTTTATCTAGAGCTGATAGCGACGGCGACTGTTCACAATACGTTCACGTGGATAACGAGTTTTGCACGCCCTTCCATAAAAAACGTTGAAAAAAACGTTCTGCGCTGACAATTTTTCGGAACAGTGAATGCCAATCTTGCAAGTGCACATTGTTTCCGATTGGTTGTTCTTGTGTAACGAGACTAGACACCACGATAAGAGAAGTGGAGATATGTCTTTAAAAATGGTCTCCATCTCTGTCAGTGTACTATTTTTCCCATCAAGCCTACTAGAAGAGTTGATAAAAGGTAACAGTTGATAGTGCGAGAGGGTAATGAACTGTTGTCATCTGTACTCGAAACATTAAAAAGCTTAGTGCTGAACTTTCCAAGAGACCAAAAGATTGAACTTTTCTCAACAGGACAAATTTCAATTCAAGATCACAAGTGTTGAGCGATCAAAGAAAAGAAAATATGACTAGAAACTGTTTAATACTACATAAATTATACTAGTGAAAACATTGACGATCAAAAACTACAGCCAGATATTTACCGGTGTGTTCTTTTGTGAACTCTATGCTAGTAAATAATCTATCAATACGTCTGAATCTACCCATCTAATGTCTAGTTATTGAACCGTCTTAGCTATTCGTTCAATTGCATTTCTGATCTTTTTAAAAATTATGATATGGTCGGTTTGCTCACTAACTACTGCTTTATAGTAGGCTCGCTTTTATGTGACGTAATAACGATATAAATTAATAAATAAATAACTGAGTCGTACTGTTTGTGGTCCGGATTCAATATTGTTTCGGCATTCAAATATCGGCCTTCATTATTTAGTCCACTTTTCGTTCATCTTGTTGTATTCCTCGTGGTATCAAACTGACTCACATTCTGATGACTGATTTCTACAAACTGATTCTGGTCTGATTACGAACGCGACCAAAAATTCCCACATTTCAAATTTGCACGGAGCGATATCAGCAGTCGTGGAGTCGGTGTAATTTCCACGACAACTGTCGCGTTGCCATTGGTAGCGACAGTGAACGGATTTGTCACGCCGACGGCGTCGACGACGAATCAACGAGAGACCGAGAAGAAACCGCCGCAACGATGGCAAGACTTACTCGCTTCGTCTGTTCGGCATTGGGGGACAATGACTTCGCTTGCTCACTGCTCGACATCGTCATCGATGTGATAAATGGCCCCAATGGCGCGTGGTCCGCGGCACTTCTGCACGAATTGTCCGTACGCTGAACCTCAACACGTCCAACACTCTTCTTTGACTGAAAGAAAACAAGTAGAGGTACGCGTGACAATCCCGGAATGGTATACAATTCCCGACGAAAAGCGGAGAAGCATCAAGAAGACAAAACACGAAACCATGAGACGAACCGGAAGCTAATGAAAGGCAAGGTTTCTGGTAAGCTGGCCAATCCTCCAAGCATAGTTTTCGTTATGAAAAGAATAAGAGAAACAGGGGATGGATGTACTTGTCTGTAACTAAGCGAGAAGAAAGCAGAGACCGAGCCGTCTCTTCACCTTTTGCAGATTATCATAAGAGAAGAGTGCAATTGACAGCTAGGACACATTAGGGCATTGAACTCAATGCCAGATCCACATTTCTGCAGCCTTTTCAAACCGTGCCGGAAAGGTGTATTTCATCTCGCCTCTCCCTTCGGCAAATTCGAATAATCGATTACGATCAGAATGCTACTGTTACGATCTATTTGAACAACTGAACTAAAAATATTTGAAGAGTTGACTGGCCCGACGGTGGTTCAGATAGCGTAAAAAACCAAATCGTAAAGCCGAGCGCAAGAAAGACTATTGACTCATTGTTTTTGTAACAAAAGATATTACCCGGCGCAAGGATGGCACGCAGAAGGAAGTATCTGAAATAGTGAACATTTTTGAAAAACCGGCTACTACGAAAAAAGTATGTAGTTTAAGCATATTGCAGCCTGTCGCCCCCTTCTAATGAGCTAAACGTGCCAGTTAATATAATATTTGCAACAAAAAATCTACCGTTATCGCACTGCTACCTTCCAGCAGTTATTTCAATTTCAGTTTTCTCGAAAGCGTATCAAGAAAAAATAGAAATATTAACAGCGTTTTTCTGTATTTTCCTAGACCTACTACTTTTCGAAAGGCAAAGCAATAAAATAACTTCCACAACATAATCAACGAAAAAACGGTTATAGAAGTTAGAACGCCGGTATTTACGGCAGAGGTTTCCATGAAAAAAGCACGAGTTTGCAAGAATGAGTAAAAAACTCCACTAAAATGCACCTGCAAATCGTATTGTTTCGTTTACGAGTTTTCAAACGACTTACTTGTTTTCAGAATACGAAAAAATTATTGTATGCTGCTGAGACAACGAAATCCTACAAAAACTACATTCACGTGAGAGAGGTAAACGCTGGACGGGTAAAACAGAAATAAGCGTCTCACCTTGGACAATCTGCCCCTTCGCCGGAGTAACGCCCTACAACAATTTAGTATCTATACCTAAACATCTTAAAATACGCAACGACGAAACTCATTGCAGCCAACAAATTCAAACACCTCATTCAGGCATTAGATAATGTATTTATCTTCCTACAAGTTTTTTGCAACGAATATAGCGGGACAGCAACTTACCATGGCAGATGGTTTACGTTGTTCTCACGCCAAAACAGCGGGAACATCAATCCAGACATTACTGCGCCCCGATGTATACGACGGACGTTTCCGGGTCCTCTTCCGCCTGCTATCACAATAAAGAAGACCGGAAGGAGAAAGGTGTACGAAATCGTAAGAATACCACAGGTTTGTCAAAAGCTACTGAAAAAAAAAGCACCTTCTAAGGCTAACATCGCAACTTATCTAGCCAGGACGGCTGTGTTTATAAAACAAGCGAGTAAACAAAAAATGCGCCATTCAGCACGAAGATCCGTACCAGACTTGCCAATAGGAAACTATATAAAGAAGATAGGCTAGAGATTAAAAAACAATTCCAGACTGTTGGCATAACTTTGCAGGTCTCAATCATTTATTAGCTTCACTTCAGCTACCGTTTTGAACAAGAACGCTGACGAGTTGTTCGGAAAATGAAGCAGTAAACATGAGTAAGGCGAAGGTACGAATTTCAATTTTTGTCATTAGATGCTGCTCATAAAGAACTGACATCTGATACCGGGAAATTTTCCCCCTTCTAAACTTGATATGGATTCGTGTGTCTTACACAAATTACCGTAGAAGGCTTTACATTTAGACGATGAGCTTCTCTACTAATCCGTTGTGCGGATGCTAATCCTTCTACTGCGGGAGAAAACTTGATGATCCAACCGGCATTGATACGGAAATGCTTACGATTGAGGGCGCCAATCAGACGAGTAAGGACGAGTAAAAGGCCTTTAAACGTTCTTTCAGTGCTTACATGAGGGAGTTAACAAGCTTTACCTTTGATCTTGGTCGGGCAGAGAGACACTTGCACACATGATTCGTCCTTCTCTATTTGATCCACAGCAATTCTGAACTGACCATTACTATTTCGAATAGGACATTCCTACAATTGTGGGGTTGTTGGTGAATGTGAAATCTCCTAACCTTCTTTCTGACACCTACCGCTCCCTTTCCTTATTCTAGGGAATAACTTCGAAAAAAAGTCAAGTACTGACTGCTATTTGATGTTCAACTGAACTCTAAATCCAATGAAACCTAAGGCAGCACAGCATTCGCGTTATTCAATCGCGATGTTGTTTTTTGAAGTCACATGCATTTGTCATGTCGTACGTACATGTCGAGAACTACACTAGCCTATGCCGAAAGAGTGTTCGTCACATTTATCTGAACCGCTACAATCAAAGCCCTTTTTATCAGTACTCTCAAAACAGTGCTACTTCAACACGTTTCGCCACCTATTTGAACGTTGACCCAATGAAGGTGTAACTATAAAATGTTCTTTTTAAATAGTTTGAGAAGTTTTGCGAAGAAAGAAACCAGTAGAGCATGATACAGACGAACATTTCTGGAAGCGTATGCACGGCATGAACCTAATCAACCACACTAAGGAAGGAAATGTGACGCTCCGCAGAAGAAACAGAAAAAGGAAGCATTTGTCACGCCCAGGTTTGTTCAAAACACGTCGTCTCCACAGATGAGAAGGAAATTTGGTGCAAAATGAAAAAAAAACAAGAAAAGGTGGGCAATTGCCGGCCGGAGGAGCGCAATGCACTACGTCCTTCACACACAAGAATATTGGTCGGATGATTAGCGACCCGCGTGCAGTGTCCGCCCCGATAAACGCGATGGGGAGGGGACGTTCGACGGCCGCAAAGGCGGAGCCTCGTCGCGCTAAATCAGAGATCCCACCACCCCAGGGAACAAAGCTGTCATCGCACATACATACCTATCCAAGCACAGTTGAAGTATACCTGAACCCAGCAGGGTGCAGAGAAGAATCTCCAGTGCAGTCGGTCCTCCCAGAATCCTACTCATTTATTCCTTAAAGAAGCCGGTGCTATATAGGTTGGTGTGCAGCTAGCGCAAAAAAATCTTTACGCCGTATTCTTTTACAAAAACCTTTGCAAATTGATGTTAAAGCATGGAGGAATTAGAAATACACATCCAACAGCAATTTGCTTTCTCCAAAAATTCTAATAAGCTAAAGTACAACACTTCTACGGCCCCACCCCTTCCCACCCATCATAGCACCAAGACGTGAGTCCAGACCAAAGTCACGCAAAAAGATAAAGCAAGACAATGGCATTGTCAGATCAAAACAATAGTTCTGCAGTACTAATAGACCAAATACAGACTTACAATCAGGCCATAATAAAAGGTCACTTGAAGAACATTTGAAGAACCCACCATCTAAGTAGGGGTCAAAGCTTAACGGGATCAGATTGAGCCAATCCGAAGAAGTAACTGCAATCGTTGAAAATGACTCGCTGCAAGCGAGTTTGAATTATGTGCAGCGGTTTGTTTCTCGACTGCCATACAATAACGCTAGCAGCACAGTCGTGTCGTGCAGCTGTAACAGGCGCTGCTGATACCCTTACGTTCGAGTGACCGATCCCTGCCCGAACTAACCAAGCCTTGCATCGCTCCGGGGTGGGGAGAATTGCTACCAAACCTGTCCGGGAAATAAAGATATGGTCACGGTATAGGGGCTGACCCCCGTCATTGCTGACAAACGTCAGGCCAAATACGCATTCACCATGCCTCTACGATTTCGAATGAAACACGAATGTCGTTTGGGTACTGATTGATCAACGCCGGCGCTTTCGATTGACATTGCTTTTTCTTATATCTTCTCGAAAATGCTACGATCGAATGGCTTTTTATGAGCCAGTTTGGTAAGTTACTGTGTTCAAGCTTCCGAAGGCGACCGCAAGGCCGAAACGGTAGGCCACTGAATTAAGAATTCCATCTAGCAACCTCATGAGGCAAAAGAAATTGATACTGTATATCAATTTCCATGCTGTAACCTTCTCAGTGCTGTAAAATGTCACCAGACAACATTTTCTTGTAACATGTGTCCTCACATTTCCTTTGTGTTAATTTAATTGAAAATCACAGACCTTACAGCAGCTTCGACATATTACGTTAGCACCTCTCCCCAAGGACTTTCAACAGGTACACCATTCAATTATTCGTCTGCTTGATTATCATCTATTTTCCCAATATTTAACATGAACTGCGATAATTAGAACCTTTCAAAGTGCATATAACGGCCAACAACTCAACTGCAATTGATAAATCTTCCATGTTCTAGAAATCAATAGTGAAAGCTCTATTTCAAATCTTACTCGGGAGTGGGTCACCCGCCTCGAAAATCTAAGCGGTCCAATTGAAAATGAGGGACAAGGTGGGTTTAAGAAGGGTCGTTTTAGATAATGATCATGAGTTGTTGCAATTTGATTGATGTTCAATTTGCATTTGAGTGGTTGTTCAAATTTGTTCAGTAACTTTGTTTGATTGAGAGCACATCGCGTTTGGTGAGGAAGAGAGTTAAATTTCTGACAAAGGCTGCTCACACTGTTGCGACCCGATCAACCTACTATAATAGACGATGGGAGACGTCCCCTTAGAATTTTGAAAACTGATGCCAAATTCACGATCACTACCTCAAATACCCAGATGTATCAATCTTCAACAAAAAAGACGACTTTTTGGTCAACGTAGTGCCCGTTTTTCGTTTGTTTCTGACTGTATCGAGAATCTTCACGGATGCATCTTGCCAGGGAGAAATTTGCGATCAGCACCATCCAGATGAATAATCAGTCTTAACATAGTTCGAGCGAAACTAGTGGAAAACATTACCCCGACCCCTAGGGAGTCATAAGTTGAATAGTGCCCTGGAGTGCAACAAGTGGAATAGCACTCTATAAAATATTAAAACAACAGAGCGTTGTAACAAACTAACAAAGAAGAAGACGAAACAGCCTAAGTGCATAGAGTAAGATTTACAACAACAAAACCATAGCACATGAGCACTAAAAGAGTGCAAGCGCAGCACGTGCTACGACGCTAATTCGCGCCCCATAGACAATTCCGCACGACGATGATCGATTCGCTACAAAGTACGTACACTGTTCTCCCGGATTGAACTGGGGCATCTGGAGGAACTAGAGCTCTCTTTGGCACTATTCAACTTAACGGACTCCAGCACTCGATTTTTTCAGTCAGAAATTTTTTCCTCAGAAATTCGCTGAAACTTTGCACAGGGGGGTAATTGGGGGCGCTGATCACGAATCTGCTGTCCGTTTTTCACGAGGGTGGCCTCGGACCACCCAAATCGCTACGTGGGTGGTCCAGTCAGGATCACCGATTTCGCTGAAACTTTGCCTGTGGGGGTTCTCTGGCGTCCTGAACACGATGGTGAGGTCCGTTTCCCAAATGACGGCCGAATAGAGTAGTTATAGGTGAGTCTCACCAGGTAAGGGCGGTAGGTACCCACCTATAACTACCGTATTCGGCCGCCATTCCGAAAACGGATTTCACCATCGTGATCAGGACACCAGAGAACCCCCATAGACAAAGTTTTAGCGAAATCGGTGATCTTGACTGGACCACCCAAGTAGCGAGTTGGGTGTTCCGAGACCACCCACGTGAAAAAAGGATAGCAGATTCGTGTTCTGGACCCCAAATAACGCCCATATGCAAAGATCAGCGAAACTGGTGATCCTGACTGGGCCACCCAAGTAGCGATTTGGGTGGTCCGGGACCACCCACGTAAAAAACGGACGGCAGATTCGTGATCAGCGCCCTCAATTACCCCCCTGTGCAAAGTTTCAGCGAATTTCGAAATTCGAAAAAAATCGAGGACTGGAGTCCGTTAAGTTGAATAGTGCCGCTCTCTTTCAATGCGGGCCAGGAAATCGGCCAAGAACAGCAAGTGCACGGTCAGAGGATTCAGAATTGGGACAACGTTCTCCTCGGTTTGAAACCACCGCCGGACAACTGGTCCGCAGGCTCTCTGCCATCGGAGCTCGCCGTCTCTGTCACACTACCTTTCCCGTCACCGCGCTCTTTTGGCATGCCTGCAGGTATCCTCCTCGATTAGCGTGCACACTATGCGGCGCTGACCGACCGAGCTTTCTCCGAACACCATAATCTTTTGTGTCTGTGTGGAGTCTGCGCATACTGCTCCCGCACGGTCGCCCGCCCGTGGGAGATCGCCGCGGGCCTAACGGCAAGTCAGCTGAGTAATGCAAATTGTCAGTGTGTCAGTGTTCGAGTAGGTTACCTTCCTTGGATTTTGTTAAACTTTTACATTTGATGTTATGATCACGACCAGCTCCTCTATAAAAGGCGAGTGGCTTCAGGCACTATTCTAGTTTTTTTTCTAGAGGGCTGTAGCGGCGAAACAGGCTCGTTCTTGCTTCTTCGTCCACAATATAAACTTTTGTTTCCGTACACTGCACTTTTATTACTTAGCTACCACTGGAAGTATTACGGGCCCGCGTGGTACAGTGGTAGGAGGCGTTGCTGACACCCGCACGGTCGAGCGATCGATCCCGGTAGCGTCCGGGCTAACCAAGCCTTCCATCCCTCCGGGGTCCGGTAAATTGGTACCAGATTTGTCTGGGAAGGTAAAGACACTGGCCTGGTATAGCGGCTGGCCCCCGCAGGTCATTGTATAGGCCAAATACGCATTCACTATGCCTCTACGACTTGAATGGAACACAAATGCGGATCCTCAGGGGACTGATCAACGTCGGCACCTTTACCTTTTACCTTTTACCACTGGAAATCACACCTTCTCCATCTTGGCATCAGCCAGAGTCTAATCGTTCCTCTGAGGGATGCCTGTGACGCTATCTAGGGACGTAGCGACATCAAATAGCAGACTCGTCGACTCAACGTAGGAAGAGATATTATGGGATTATGTAATCAAGCGTAACCGGATGTAATGTGTTGAGAGAGCATTTGCAACAGTAAAATGGTAAATGGTAAGTTAATGGTACCGGCGTTGATTACTCCCTTAAGGAGGCACCACCACCTTCCTGTTCCAATCAGAATCGTAGAGGCTAGGAAAATGGGTGTTTGGCCTATACAAGCGGGGCCAGCCGCTATATCAAGTCAGCGTCTTTACCTCCGCAGGGTATCTGGTACTAATTTACCCGACCCTGGAGGGATGGAAGCCGTGGTTAGCCCTTGCCTCGATCGATCTCTCGACTGTGCGGGTGTCAGTAGCGCCTCCTACCACGGCACCACACGGACTCTAGTAAAGTAGTATTGTACAATTGTTGTGTTGTGCCTTTGTAGCATCTGGATTTGAACAGAATCTTCGAATATAAATTCGGTGCTGTTGAAAAGGTTTGAGCACCAAAAACCATCTTCGGAGGATGATGCAGTGCGAATCATCTGCGAGCACCAGATTCATAATCAGCTTGTAGTCATCGACGGGAATTAGACAAAACAAACATCAGATCCTCGAGCAGCAACCTGAATAGCAGCGCTCTTGAAAATTCAGCGAGAACGGACGAAAAGTTCACTTGAACTCTCGAACTTCCCCACTTCTAAATTTTGGTGATAAAACTGCAACAGGAGTAGGCGATCAGGTGCGCATCATATGTAGCAAATTCCTTTTCTAAATGAATTTGTTGTATTCGAATTTTCATATTTTCTTTATCCTTTATATATGCTGCTACTCAAGGGTAGCCAGAATCTTTCTAAAGATTTGATGGTTAATTGAAGTGGAACTTAAGGTTGACATGGTAACGTTTGGTTTGGATCACGGAACTTTAGCTGGTCATTTTGAAGTAGCACGACTGAATGGATATTCTGGAGAGAGGATAAGAGAAGAAGTACCAAGCATTAAAATTGAAGCAACCAGCTCGACTCGAGTCAACCGAGGAGGAATCGCATGGGCAGCGACCAGCTGACAATTTATCGAAGCTCGCCAGATGGCTCGTAAAACGAGCCGATGATTCGTTCAATATTTCCGACGTTTGTAATATGAACGTTCACGTGCCATTCCACTGCCACGATAGAAGGGTCAGATAAGGTAACGGAACAAATGAGCGTTCCCCGGGCACCTTCCACTGATCTTCTGAATTTTGCTACGAACTCGAATTTCACGCAAAATAGCACGCTAACGCGACTTAGCGGAAGATAAGGGTGATTACCTGCGGATGTTCAAGCTCACAAGATTGTGCTGAGAAACGGTGAAGGAAAAATTCGACGAGAGAACAGCAGCAGTACTTTGAGTGATGAATCGTGCAACAATTGGCTTATCTCAATAAACTCAATACATATCAGAAGAATTACCACTTCTCATCAACATGATGGTGATCATTTACATGTTAGATGTCGGAAAATGTCATCTACGTGAAAAACTAGCAGGCTTACAGAGACTGTATAACCAAAGAACAACGACTGAAGCCAAACGACATTAGCAGCTCTCACTAAGTGTTCACATTCCGCGAACTACTCTTGTCAATCTCATAAGGTTCGAGAAAGTGATAGCCGAAGATAGTGATAAGAGTAACGCGATTACAGGAAGGGGTTCTTTTTTTAAATTTTTTTAAATTTTTTTTTAAATTTAATTTTAGCACAGTAGACTAGAAAACCAACAGTTTATTCAATTGTCTGCATGAGAAACTCTCCAGCTTCTTCTCAGAAAAGTTATTAGACACAAGTCCTGCCACCTGTACCGTCAGCAGCAAGGCAGAGTGACCGCCAAGGAAAAGAGATCGAATTAGGGACGTATCCGATTTTTGCAAGACAACGGCGCAGCTTGCAAGGGTGACTCGCCCTTGACTATTGGACAGTGATGGAAGGTGCTGGCCCTCAAATCGTGTCCTACAGAGAACCTGGTCCAACGAAGAATTTGGACGAATTCTTTTCCTGTCTTTCAACGTCCTGCAAGGTAAAACGTGCCCTGATCAAGGATACGTGGATTCTTTGTTGCACAGCTTGATTGAATCAGAGTCAAAACGATTCTACGTCGACGGCATCGAATGATGGAACGTCTACCTGATAAGATTGGAGAGGACTAATAGAGAATGATGGCGGATACGTCACTGCGAAATCTGCCTCTATAGTTCTGGAAAATCAACAAAATCCTGTATTGAAACTGCAAACAAATTGCGAAAACATCTGCAACTAGCTAGCAGAAGAGAGTGAAACTCACCGAAGTCTTTTCTATTCTCATTTCCACCACGTTTTTCGGATTTTCGTTTCTCGCCGATGTTCTTTCCGATTTCCGCATTGAGGTCTCCAACGGAGACTTTGGGGGAGTTCTTATCGCAGGTTCAAGTTGCCTATAGAAGAATTTTATTTCAGAACTGGCGAACAACAGCTGACGGTTATGGTCACTGATGCAAAGGTTAAAGGCGCCGCGACAAAGTGAAAGGATCTAATGAAAGTCTATGAGAAAATTCAATGTCTCGCCATCGCACACGCCTGATGGGTTTCTGAGCGCCATGTCTTCAATTACCTTCAGCCTAGGTAAAGGCAAACGTAAAGGTATCGGCGTTGATCAGTCCCCTAATGTCGCATTTGTATTCCATTCAGAATCGAAGAGGCATGGTGAATGCGTATATGGCCTATACAATGACTTGCGAGCGCCAACCGATATACCAGCTCAGTGTCTTTACCTTCTCAGACGACTCTGGATTCACTTAGCTCCGGAGAGAAGGAAGGTTTAGTTAGCACAAGCTGGGATCGATCACTCGACCGTGGGGGCGCCACTAACGCCTCTTACTTCTGCCCCATGCGCGCTCACCTTTAGCCTAGACATCAAAAAATTAGAATAGCTGTTGATTGAACCTCGCCACTCCTCACCCCGTAATTTTGAGAAAATCTTGAAGGGCACGGCTTAGCAACAAGTTATTATAAACACGCTTTATCTGTATAACACATTGTTTTGATGGTTGAATTCAACGGTGCTAAGTTTTCGTATCTATTCTCATAGTTTATGCGACTTTTACTTTTTATGCTTTGTGCATTTTGTGCTGACTTTGATTGTTTTTGTTTGGTTCTTACTTTCACACATATGGGTAACCAACCAGGTAATGGGCATAACACATAACAAACATAGTTATGTGGGCGTTATGTGTGTAATAATGTGGCGAGGATAAGTGGCGCCAAAAATTCGTAGGTGATCGCAGACATCCGCCGTTATTTACGATGACGTGATTCGATTCCGCTGACGTCGGCGAACTTTAAGTTTTCTGGTTTTTCCATCGTAACCTCCAACGACGCGATCAAGATACAGAAGGTCAGTGATGTATCACATTCGACTAACAATGGAGAAGACCAATGCGTCAGCCTCCCTGAGCTAATAATAGAGGATCACATAGAAAGGCAGAAAGGAGTCGGCGAAAATTCAAGCGAAAAGCATCGCCACCCAGAAGGGGGAAAAGGACAAGGGAACAAACCTCAAGTACACAGTGCTTGAGTCCAGTCTGTCGAGTACACATGTGTGTGTATGTAGAGCTGTTGAACAGATGTTGAGAAGAGCAGAGCTTTGAGTGCAGCGGAGGGGCGGTCGTATTGATAGAGTTACCGGTCTGTCTCGGAAAAATGTCCTGCTGTCAACGAATTTCAGATCACTTTGAACTGAAGCACATACACTTGTTACGCTGAAGAGAAAGTTGAGTCTGAAGGGTTCAGTACAATGACTGACAGCTTGCACTGGCTAATTTGTGGATCAGGGTGATTTAAAGTACCGCTTTCTTCCTTGAGTTAGTAGTTTCGAGAATAGATCAAGAATTTCTTCACACTGAGCTTCATGAGTGTCCCCCGAAGATTCTCAGCAGGCACTATTTACTCTAGCGGAGCACGAATGGGATCACATCATAGTATTTCGTTTTTGCTAGATGCAGGTGGTTGAACCAAAAAGGCAAAAAACCGCGAAAAAGTGGTTCGAAAACAATGTGGAAATAGCGAGAGTTGAGGAATTCTGGGCAACCAAACCTTCGTACAATAAATACATCCCACACCTGCAATGTTCGTGAGGTCAGGATTTTCGGTTGTGCCCAAACTTCAACAACGGGATTATTTGGGATCAGCTGATTACGAACCTGACATTTGATTCTCGATATGTAATCGATGAGAGTAAGTTATGGTGGGTATTGATTACAGGTATCAGTACCCTTACTATATGGTCAACTTCAAACAGATTAGCTTTTCACAAGAAGGAAAACACGAAATTGAACTGATTCGAGCCACTTAGACCTCACGTCCACCCGGTCCACAACTACAAGAGCAACACTTTTTTCACAGAAATTGGGAGTGAATCTGCCGAGCAAACATGTGGCGGCCGATTCTACCAGCCCAACACATCGGAATTACAACTTGTTTCAATTCAGGTAATATGGAGGGATAACGAGTCACAGCGCAGAGGACGACAATCCAAGGAAGGGATTCAACTCTGAAAAGGCAGGTTGAAGTGTAATCGTGATGATGAGATAATTCCACATGGGAAGGACATTCAACGACAAATTGCACAATCAAGCACTGTTAGCGACGTTCTTTGAGCTTTACACAAAGTGTAATGAGAGAGAACACGGAAAACTAAGCACTTTGCACCTGAAAAACGCTCTTGCGCATGCATGTGAAGGACTATATAGAAGCTCAATGAACACTCGGGCAGAAGACTGTATCTTCAACCAAAAAAATTCGTTCAGTTTTGTTTCTCTCAACAGGAAACACTCGCTAAAACTTTACAAGGAGCATCTCACCTCGATCTGTTCGTGCATAGGAGTTACCGGCACTGTGGCCAGTGTTCCACAAAGGTCGAAAGAAAACATCCCAACAAGATTTTGAGAGTTAACACACTCCAAAATAGGTTGAGTTGACAAGAAAGCTACAAAGAGGGGTGCAGAATACCGAAACCTCATTGTCAGTTGATGAAAAACTGTAGGATGCTTTGGTTGGAATTCCAGAACATCTGAAGACGACGAATAGGACGAATAGTCAAGGTCAAGTAAAAATTAATCCAACCTACAATCCTCAACCTGTAAAGCGACACAAGGCAAGGCAAGAATGTACCAATTTTTGAAGAACGGAGGATTAGGGTAATGAAAATCGGTGCTATGTGAGTTGGGTGTGTGTGGAGGTGGGGTTCAACCAGAGAAAAAAGACTTCCTGTTCTCATATTTCTTCACGTGAACTTGCTTAAATTAGTGTGCGAGTATATAAAATTCTGAAAGTAGACAGTTAAAAACGATTTGGCTTCTTTCATGCATTTTGGTAAGCGCTGGAAGTACACCCTTCAACTGACCGCCTCCCCCCAACCCAAATAGCACCTAAAAATCTCACTCCTGAGTTATGAAATTCAGTCGATACAAAATAAACAGTGTCAGCTGAAGATGAGAATGTTCTCGGTGGTTTTGAATGCCTGGCAGGTACAGAGAGAACAAGCCGGAACGCACTTTGCGAGCGGAATGATGCCGTCTGTCGCGTCTCTTTCACTGACAGAACACATGGCGGCCTTGTCGGCTGCGAATGTGGTCTGACCTGACCGTCCACCATGTGAATTGTTCATCGGCTGCATGTGAACCAAAGGGCAAAAGAAGTGCAGACAGCGATTATTTTTGATTCAGATGAACTTACAGTTTTCGGTGCAGTCTTGAACACTTGTGGTTGTTGCATCCAAGGAGCTGTTGTATGAACTGATTTATCAACACTTGGACATTATATTCATGTACACTGCGTATTCTGCTACGTGCGCCGAAATATAACAAACGTGAGAAATCCCAATTAATTATACTTCTCTTATGTGAATCTGAAAAGCAAAGCAAAATAAGGCGATAGTAACTTTTGATGCATCCCATTCTCCGACGGGAGGGAGGCTAGCACGATAGTGATCAGATAAATACCTGAAAAGCCTCCATAGCCCCGTTATGAAGACAGTCGGTCGGTGGGGATTGAATTGTGCGTTGTATATTATACTAATAATTTCAATCATCAAAAGAAATAGCCCTTATTTGTTTCTTTTTTTCCCTTTATTTGTGCACTGCGCACAGTTTTGCCAAGAAGAGGGTGAACACATACATCCTCATAGGTTCTACCTGATGACAAACTACTACCTCCTCCCCTTTCACAAGTCCCCGCATTCAACCAAAAATTCGGTACGAGTTTGTAAATTTATCATGGATGTGGACGTCCAAGTTGACAACGAAGTGAACATAAGACACGATTGGCGAAGCACCGGCCTGAGGTCAAAGGAATACTTGTTCAAATACTAATTCTAACAATAAAATGGCCCACTGAACGTGTGGAAAGGCATAACACATCAAGAGAGCCCGGTAAACAACAGAAGGAAAACGTTAAACCCATGTTGAATTTCAGCCAAGCAACACCACGTTTTAGGAAAACAACTTATGAAGAGGTTCTGGCTTTGCAAGAGAATTCCGAAGGTACCTAAGCAAAAGACGTAGGCTGTACGATATCACAAGAATGTGATGGCTTGATCATGAATTATAAATTGAACTGAAAGGTCTTTTCCCGTCGTGTAAACACATTTCAGGTTAAAACCTTCAACATCATTCATGTTCTTCCTTCCAAAACATATAGTGCATGAAAACTTTGAGGTGAATGCATTTGAGAGCCTGAGATGCGACTCCTCGTATCAGCCCGTTCAAATCGTTTCCAGTTTGACGCGTTAGTGACGGGAGGGTTGACAAGATAGCGATTAGAACGTAAGCAGGAATCAGTGAATCGCACAGTGTATCAGTTTGAAGGTCAATGTTCAAACGTCGTCGAGTCAACACAAACAACGGCCAACAGCTGATGATGACAACTATCGAGCGCTGATAAGTGAAGCAATATGACTGGCATCATATTTTAGTTCCTTTGTAACAAAGGAAGTACTCCGGTGTTCGCACTTTTAGAGTCCACTACGGCATCCCGGACGATTATGATAATTGAGAAAGAGGAGCTCGGAAGTAAAACGGAGAGTTGGAAACGGCTAGCAAGGCCCTAACAGAGTTCAAAAACACACAAGCTATAGGCGTACAGGACACTACAACTTCCGTGTACTATATTATAGTGGATTGAATGTTCTTTTGCTGTTATGAGTACAAAAATATAACATTGAATACACTATGCGGAGACCTACTATGTATTAGGTTGTTAACTAATTATTTGCCGTTTTCTTCAAGCCTTTGTATATACTTATATACTTATACGGTTACCTTGTATATACTTATACGGTTTTGCAAAAAGTCGCAGAACAAAGCAGGGAAAATTCACTGTCGGTGGGGTCAGTTTTTCTCATTTTTGATTTCAACTTCAATGGTCAAAAAGTTATCAAAATTCCAAGGTTTTGTAAATACCAGATACACGTCATGAAAGAGCAAATAATTCTCTATCGAATGCTGTCTGGACGTTTTTGGAAGCTTCTCTACTAGGCGCACAACAAAGGCTTGAAGAAAACGGCAAATAATTAGTTAACAACCTAATATGTTCGCTCTTATGTTAGTTAAGCCTTGGTGTTGGTGTTATTTAATTCATTCGTTATTTATTTATTCATTTATTTATCATTTAGTAAACTACCCTCACTACCCACCATTATTTAGTAGCCAACTAGCACGATAATGTCACAGCTGTTTTCATGCGGCACCGTCTCCATGTACCCCCGAGAGGCTTTTGATTGCGATGAACCGGTCGGGATCAAATTAAGTTAATGAAGTTCACGGAGCCGCGCAACAACGTCGAAAGAGACATTATCTGGAAGGAGCTATACTTTTTGGTGCTGCTGTGGTCGCCAGAAGTGGAAGCTTTGTTTATTAGAGCAATGATAAGGTCTACGCAACATACGTATTCCATGAGTTCGATGCGACGACACCGTTTTAACATCGCTAGACATGAAGACGGCAGGTCAGTCTAATATCCTAAATTCAATAAATTCCCAGTTACCTATGTATGTCGAAGCTATCATTAAGCCTTAGGTGAAGCCACACTCACAAAGAAAAAGAAAAGTCGTATTTGAGTCACTTCTTACTGAGCACTATGAATTCACAGTGTAACTTTAAAGGCTGAAGTTCGTGGGATCTTCGAACTTTCGCAAAGGTCGCGGAAATATCGGATCTAGTCGTCTACATTTGGACATTGCCAGGCTCTGAAGATAGCGATACTCGCCAAAACTTCAGTCTGTCAATGAAGATTCTATCATTCTCCATTCTGGGTTCTAAACTGCTATATTCCATGGCTCATGTTTATGGCGAGATTCACCGAGAGTTGTACATGGCAACTACTTCACAATGCAACGACGATGAAAACACCAAAACTTCTTTAATTGGCACGTCTCTCCGTTATAGATAGATCAATTATAGCGCGGCAGCTGAAGTCTTCAAACACCTTTCAATAGGTGTCTCAATTCGCAAGGCAGTCGGAGTGCACAAGACGTCCTGCGGTAGCGCTTCAATGGAAGTAGAATATTGTGCCCATTCCAACTGAATATGTCAATGTTCATGGTGCCTACAGTGCGCACTGCTCTCTATTGTGGTCCCTTTGATCAAATGTTTCGGCAATAATTGTTCTTTGAATGTTCCCAAAACAAAAAATTCCTGGAGCTCATTATTGTTCGAGCTTACGGCTCTGATCAATGGGGGTGGACGGTTGGTGTTTACAGCGGCAAGAACGCGCTCTCCTTCAACAACAACAAGTCCACAGATGACAAACGACATTAGTTTCAATTTGACCACAAGGCAACATAATCCAAAACGACAAACATAGGCACAAAGACATATCACACATCACATATCGACTTCCGATTCGGGTACAGCACTCGGTAAACGCAGAGTAGAACATCACAACAGAGAGGACCGTGCAAGGTGCCTGCGTTCAAAGCTGAAATATTTGGCAGAGAAGCAATGGAATGATTCTGGATTGGCACGAATAATCCACAAATGAACACGACAACAACATCGCAATCGGTGTTTTTCAACAACAAATGAACTCCTTGCATTTGCACCTATTTGTAAGCTACCATATAAGATGCGTCCGCATGCGGGCACAAAAGTATGTGCAGCGGCTCATTGCCCATCAAGTAACTAACACTGAGCTGTGCACTCAACAGTGGAAACTCAAGGTGGGCATATTGCTTTCAATTGACACTTCTTTGGTTTCTTTTTTAATCTCGTCAAATGTGCTAGGAATGAATGGCTTTTGGCGGGTCAGTTCGGTAAGTCACTAATTTGGAACTGTGTTCAGGCCTTCGTAGACGACGAGAAGGTCGAAACGTTAGACCGTTGAATAAAGAATTCAACTAAATAAAGAAATCAATAGAGAGCTAACAACTAAAGAAGCTAAAAGAATTAATACTTGAAATGGAATTGATATTGTTACGTGGTACGTGCAGCTATCCCCTGCAGGGGCCAGATTCATCATTGGTAGACCCCCGATAACCCCGAGATATGACCCGAACGGCGCTCACATTTGTCTACATATCCTAAACTTCCTATGTTGAACGCAATATCTCATCGACTCTGCCGTCTGGTTCTGGCTGCGCCGCGGTATCGGAGACCGCTCATCCGTTCATGAATCTGGGCCCAGGTTTCTGGAATCCAGTTAAGCTTGGGCTATGGAGAGCTTTTTACTGCAGAATATTCCAAGTACGACTGTCCTTGAACCTTGAAATGACTTCCAATGTAAGTTAGTCAAAATGCTCCAGTTTAAAGCCAAACTTAATATATACAGCTTTATTCCGGTCTGCGTGTCGTCGTAAGCGCCTTCATAGGAGCCTCAATTCTTGGGTAAAGAAACCTTTTGCTTATGAGAACTGCTTAGTGCTCCTTCAGCGGAAGATCGCTTAGTTTTGATTGCTAATCATTGAAATCAAATGTCACGAAAAAGTTCTTGCTACTCTTAATCAGTGCCCCATTTCGCTTTGCAGTTTTCTTCGTTTTTTCTTGCTAACGATTCTATTCTAACCAGTTCATTTAACATCCCTTTAGATTGGTCCTAATGGGATGACTGGAAAATGATATGAAACGAACGAAAGCGAGCAGAAAACAGACATTGGCGAAGGCAAACTCAAGTACGATGAAAAAAAGGATTTTAAACCGTGACAAGACAAGTTTCATAGCCGTTGTTTGCAGCACTAAACTCGCATGTACATATGTTTGCTATACATGTATTGAGGCAACTTTGTAAGGAGCGCTCCCTAAACAAATAGAACAATAAAGCTGGAAGAAACCTCAGAATGAAAGGTATAAGGAGCCTGAAAACCATGTGAAAGTGGTTAACTAGGATGTGTTGTAAATCTGCTGTAGGAAGGCTTTAGAAAGAAGCAAGCAAACATGAGTTTGGAATTAGCTTTTACCGTTCAAATAGTTATCATGTTGTTTAGGTACGAAAGTGTAGAGCCAAGAAATGGGTAAGTTACGATGTGAACTGAAGTCGTTCGCTGCAAAATAAGATGGACTAGAATGCTTTTCGTTGGCAGAAGTCGGCAGTGTAATATATGCCGCGGGAGGATCCCGTTCCGAGCAAATTAATCGCCGACCACCGATTTCAAGTGTTGATGTTATTATTTATTTATTTATTTGTTTAAAATGCATCAAAGTGAGCACAACTCAGAAATCACATGGGAAACACATGTAGAATTACAGACAGTAGTGCTTTTTCAACATCAACTAAACAATTAGGAAAACAAATCTGAATCTGATGTAAAACGGTTATTGTCCAAAGCAAAAATATCTACCAACAAGAACGTCTCGATTCCAGATACCTTTAGAAACTAGTCTGAGGGTGAGAACCCAATAGTGAAGAGCAGTGGGAGGCCAGCATTGCAAGCTGTGGAGATGGAAGGACTCCGGATACCTGCTTAGTAGGTCCGTCAACCCCATCAGGCCCCACACCCCGACCGAAAAGAAATACTCTATAGATAAGGATCTGGAAGGTAGTTGAATAAGGCAGGAACAAAGTACAGTAATACAGAAACCTCATAAAGGAAAGGAAACAGAAGATAGTAAACAAGACTAACTCGCTTCATTGCCTTTTCGAATAAACGTTAAGTAGAAAATCATGAGACAACTCTCTTAATGTTACGAAAAGCTCGAACGATCGATAGCGATCTTTCGATGAAGTACTCGTTAGAAATCATGGCTGTTTCAAAAATTTTCGACGGCAGCAAATCAAAACATCCGGTTGTTCTGTAAAATACACAGTTGAAGAGCTGAGAGTAGTTCCTGTTCATTAGTGGGTCAAGTGGAGTAAATGCCGTTTGAATTTATACCTTCCTGCATTCGACAATCATACTTTATATCCGCATAAAGTGCAAAATGTGGTAGGCAGAAGAACAACGACGGATAATAATACATGGTCCCAAGGGACTCTATAGGAGTCAATAACAAAGCTAAATATGGGTTGATGATATAGTTCAAATGGCGAAGTTGACCGCAGTGTGTGCCCTATGAAAATGATAAACTGGGCAGAGCGTGTTCCACCTCGGTTTTTGATGATTAAGTACTCAGGAGAGGCGGTGAAAGAGTGCAAGCAGGGGAGGAATGTTTCCTTTGAGAGCGACTTGTTATGTCATCAGAGATGGAAAGAAGTAGCCTGAATTTGATTGAAAGAGAGTACGGTTTGAAAACAAACACGTCTTCTGATAGAGCGAAAAATTCTGTTTTGAAAACTGTACGGAAACTAGTTTAGACGTTCAGAAGAAAACCAGAAGAAACATCGAAAAATTATTCTTGTCTTTCAAACGACAAACTTTGAGGGTTTGGAACTCTGCAAATTTCCAGAATAAGTAGGGTATAAGTAATGTACTATCTAATAGAGAAGATCATCGTCTTTCAAACGATATCACCTGCATCACCTGTGTGACCGTTTAACATCGAATTGCTCGAGCGCGCGCCAGCAACGTCTCCATTCGGCCCTGTCGCGTGGCATGGTAGACCAGTGGCTCCTGCTCGGTCGAGGAACACGAAGAGCATCGAATGGATCACTCAGTGATTTGACGAAGAAGTCCGAGCAGCGAAAAGATGAGCGATTTGATGTTCTTCTAACGTCCCGTGGAATCCAGCCAGTAACGGTTCTCGTCCAGTGGTCGCCATGGAATCGTATTATGTGTCTGCCCCACCTGATTCGACAACTTGGCCCATGCAACTCCGTCTCTGATCTTGGACTGTCGACGTAGCTCGGAGCACCGTATGCCGTCTCTCGCCTGGATAAAGCTAGTCACTCCGAGCATCCTTCTCTCTATATTTCGTTATGGCATGCAAATCGCATGTCCATCCTGCTTGTGTAACGCCCAGGATTCTGACGCGTACGTCAACACAGGAAGAACCAGAGAGGTGAGCGCATAGTCGGGTGTTCTTCGTATTCCTTACTCTTGAAAGTGCCCTCGTTTCCTCCTGCCCAGCTCTGGGTTCAGTCGTTGGTCATGTTGACTCCCCGACCCAAGTACACATAGCTGGAGCACTCGGAGATATTCGTTCCGTTGAGGCATCAGAAACATATCCATTCCCGAGAAACATCGTCATCGGCAAGTTCAGTTCCAAGCCGATCTTCCTACATGCGCGATCGAGGTCGGCCAGCGTGCGTTCTGCCTGGGTGATAGATGGTGTTACGAGTACGATATCATCCGCAAAACGAAGATGGTGCAACTGCAGGCCATTGATCTTCACTACTATGTCGTCCCATTGTAGTGTTTGCATGATGTCCGCGAGAGAGACGTTGAACAGAGGCCGTATGCTCGTCTAAGGGCCGATTCAGAGTGTTGCTGCATGAAGCTGCAGCAATGCTGAAGGATAGGAAATGCAGCACTGCAGCAGCTGCATGCAGCACTCTGAAGCAAGGGGGGTGTTCAGAGTGCTGCAGAGTGCTGCAGCTGCATGCAGCACTCTGCAGCAGCTGCAGCAGAGAATTCCCACCGGAATTCTTTGCTGCAGCTGCTGCATCGACGCCACGCCATCGATGGATTCTGAAGAGTTTACATGTCGAACATGTCAAAACCGACCGAGCTGCTGCTGTGCGTTGCTGCAGAAAACTGCAGCAACGCACTGCAGCAACGCGGCGGTCCCGAACGGAACGACGCTCCGCCCCTCTGTTGCTGCAGAATCATGCAGCAACACTCTGAATCGGCCCTAACCCCGACCGGGGTTAAGCCACGTCATCCCCGACCGGGGCACATCCCTGCTGCAGGGTTGGTTGGGGCTGGGGCCGTATGCAGATGTATCCCCACGTGGCCCCACGTAGTCCCTCGAGGGTCTCGGGGTCCCCTCGAGGGGACCCCGGTATGCATATGCCCGGGGGTCCCCTTGAGGGGAGAAGCCACGCCCACTTTTTGGGGGATAGCCGTCCCCCTAGAATTGAGTAGGGGGATGGTGGCGATGGCGCGCCAATTTAGCGGTGGAGCTCTACGGCTGCCAATCAGCTGAGAAGTACGGAAATGGGGAAGTCTTATTTATCTGATATTTCGTTCGTATTATACCTTCCAGTGTTGATAGGTGGGAAGTTTTATTAGTGACTAATAAATCCTGCTGCCTATAAACACTGTGAAGCACAATTATAACGAAATAGCTACACATTAATGTCGAGATTTAAAGAACGCAGCACTTGTAAGCTACTTTATAGTTTTGAGGGCACTATTCAATTACGACATTCCGGTAGTCGGAGAAAATTTTTCTTTTGAATTTCGCTCATACTCTGTTTCTGGTGGTTTTCTGGAGCGCTGAACACGATTCTGGCACCCGTTTTCCGAATTTCGAGGAACCAACATTACATTTATGAAAAGAAACATCCCTTTTGAGAGTGGTCAGGCTTTTATGAATAAAATAATACACCAGTTCTTTTGAAATTATTGCTAACAACATATCGGATGAAATTCCTTTATCCTCATCGACCTTCTCGAACGGTCAGAAGGTTCTTCTGATCTTATTCTAATGGAGAGCCTTTGTGGACAAATTCTGTAGAGCATTAAGGCGACTGACAAGAAGTACCTCCGCGCTAAAGAGCTAAAGAAAGCGAACCGTCGGCCCACAACGACTTCTCCGATTAAACTCTCCGAAACCAGGTCGCATTGACGTCAGCTTGACTTTTGACTTGGCAATGGATTGTGAACAACCCTATATTTGTTAGTACCAGTGGGCTACTTGAACTTTGACTTCACTCAAAATGCAGTCAATTGCCCTCAAAATTGCCTGACGCAGTGTATGATTGAAAATAGAGGCAAAACGGGAATAGGGAGGAAAAGACTTCAAAGACTCGAGTGAAACCGTAAAGGTCCCTTCACACTTTACTGCGTTGCTGCCGCAATAATGATGAAACATAGGCATCGACGGCGCGCGCTGCAGTTGCTCAGTGGCGCAGTATCCGTTTTTAAATTTCTTTGTGAAAACCACCCATGTCGCCAACTATGCACTAAATAATTTGTTTTTGACCAAAGACAGTCCAGTGGACGGCCGGAAATGCGCACAGCTATTGCGGAAATACGCGCGCCCCCTTTTTACTGCTCTACCTTGGTTTGCTGCCGCAGTAAAGTCTGAAAGGGCCCTAGTACTCGAGCGACGCCGCGAATTCAGCGCTCCAACGCCATTTGTAACGCCACGGACGCCTCTCAACGCGGCTGCGTGCGTGCTAATGCCGGGGGATGATCCCCAAATACATCTGCATACGGGGGCCTCCCCGAGTGCGGCACTTGGGGATCGGCCCCCCCCCGTGCACACTTGTGTATCCCCTCGAGGGGGACATCTGCATACGGCCCCTGGTCGTATGCTCGACAACGGGGAATGCCTCGGGGACACGTGGCAGTGTTGGCAGCATGATATGACGATAAGAGCCGAGATATCATTGCATTTTCGACTATCCTCTAGCGCTTAGCATTTTATTCGAGGTTTCATTGTACTTCCTTCAATACCAATCACACTTACTATAGGAACTGTGAATTGAATAGAAGTGAAAACACAACTACTATATGTGAAAGCAGGAAATCAAGGCTTCTTCCCTACCGTTGTTCTTGGCCACCTTACGGCGCCTAGGAAGGTGAGGAAAACTCGACAATCAATGGCCCACAATTTCACCGAAACGCGCAACTGGAGCGAGTTACGGTCGCGAATTCATTCAATCAGGGCGACTTTTTGATACATTTCTAACATGCGATGAAAAATGTATACTATGCTATGAGAAGAAACACTTTGCACAGTTTTTTCACCTCTAGGATCTTTCTGAAGACGGATTTCCACTGTAAGAAGGTAGTCTACATCCTGTCAACTAAAACTTTATTGATCTTACTTTCTCTTCCCTCCTCCTAGCCAAACGATTAAGAAAGAAAAAAAAAAGATGCAGATTTTCAGATTTTTTTCGCTAGTGGCACGGATGACTAACACTTCTCTAGTGAAAGACATGCTTCTTGAAACGGTGTTTAGATTCGGAAAAACGGTTAGAGCAGTGCTGTTATGACGTTTCAAAATATGGTGCAAAATAAGGACAGAATTTTGTTTTCAACCTAACAGAATAATCGAAAAAATTCTGTGCTATATTCAACGTCTGTACAAAAAATGTCATTAAACTCTGTGCTATCGCTGAACTGCACTTCTCTCTAGTACTAGTGGAAATCGATTGCTGAGATTGAAATTACGATAATTGATTGCTATTACAATCTATTTCGGTGTTTTGAGCACTAATCAAACGACAAAATAGGACAAAATTTGAAAAAGAAGGCAGAACATCCTCAGCATGTAAGGAGCTTTAATAATTAATTTAATAATTAATAATAAGCTCCAATGCTAAAATGCCGCTTTATCACGGCTTTCCTCTACAAAATGGTAGATGGACTTATCAGTGGTCGGGGATGACGTGGCTTGGGGGATCATATCATCCACGTCATCCCGGGGTTAGACGAGCATACGGCCTGAGCTTCGGCGATATGGTATCACCTTGGCGTACACCTCTCTTCACGTTGATGCGAACGTTGTTGTAGAATGGTGTGATCCGGTCGTGAATCCTTTGTAGAGCTCACTGAGGATATTCAGGTACTGAGTGGAGACGCCTTGTTTGCACAGAGCCTCGATGCCCGCTTCCGTTTCGACAGAGTCGGGATCTGCTTGAGATCGATAAATGTGAGGCATAACGTTGTCCTGTACTCTTGGGACACCTCAATGAGCCTGATCCGGAGTGGATATGATCGATTGTGCTAAACCCTCCTCGAAACCCGGCTTGCTCGCACGGCTGTCCTTCGTCTATCGTTCGGTCGATCCTATTCAGAATGTGACTAACTTGTAGGCTACAGACAGCAAGCAAATAGGGCGGTAGTGTCGTGCGGGTCTCCGTTCCTACACTGTGACCCAGTCCTCCACCTTTTCTATATCGCTGGTACTTTGCAGTCCGACAGGTATCGTGTGAAGAGCATGGCCAATGTTGATGAGGACTGGCGGTAGGTTCTTCAGATGTTCGGGTCGGATCCTGTCGAGACCGAGTGTTGTGCGATTCTTCATTGATGAAATCGCATGACGAATCTCGGAAGGGAAGAAAGCGAGCATGACACATCCATCTTTCAAAATTGGGTGTCAGGGAACGTGGCTATCGAAGATATCGGAGTAGAAGTCGTCGACTCTCCATAGCGCTTTTGGAAGAGGTGACAGTTCCATCCAGGCGCTGGGGAGCTGTCATCTTGGTCTTGTAGTTGATTGAGCCTCGACGAGCGTTAAGCTCTTGCCCGCTTCAGCCACCTCAACTAGCGGGGCTACCCTCCTCTTTAACTTTTCTATCTTTATCGCTTCTCTGCACAACTTTGCGAGCTCGGACGTTAGGGGAGGGGGACGTTCTGCACGGAACCCTAATTGCCAACTCATGGCGCGCGCAAGGTGATGATACCTGCGGACCATTTGCGAGTTCACAGCGTGCACGTGCACCTTGGCCCCCGCCGCACGCGATCTTGGCCGTGGCCGAGCTCCTCGTTAACGCTGTGGTGACCCGACGGACGAGAGGAGTCACCAGCTCGACCAGATCGAGAGCGAAAGCTATGGCTCGCCGATTCATAGGGCGCGTAAGGCACTGTAACGAGTCAAACATGCACAACATCTATACGTGCCTATATCAGAATCTCGAGCTCTATTCAATGAGCTCAATCGCACTTGTGGAAAACTGTCGAGAACCCAATTCTGTGCTACAATTTCATGAAAAAAAGGAAGGAAAATCAGGAAATCTATTTTTTGGTTGCCGACGCGACCACAACTCTGAACTCAAATTTCGTTCTGATTTATGATTTTTATTACGTCAAATAATGAATACAGGAGAGCGATGCCAACCACCTAAGACTGTTAACTAGTTTCTGCGGACATCGAGGTAATAATGGTATTTTTATTTTGTATCAAGATGTCCAGGTACGTCCCAGGGCGAGCAGTATGAGCTTTCACCATTCAATTTCAGTTATACCATTTTCAGGCGAAAAGCAACATTTTTCAAATCAAATTCATCATTTTTCAGACTAAATTCAACGTTTTTCAACCAAGCGCAACATTTTTCAAATCACCTACAACACTTTTCAGATCAAATTCAACAGTTTTCAAAAAAAATTCAACCCTTTTTAGACCAAATTCAATTCTTTTCAAAATAAATTCAACGCTCTCCAGACCAGACTGAACGTTTTCAATTTATGTACGTAATACAGTACTTTCTGCAGACTTAATGTAAGGTTTACTTTCTTCAGACAAATCAAGTACTCCAGAAATGTTATACAACTCTTCAGACATTTTGGCACGTAATGGAATCTTCCACAAAATGTGTCTGGCGAAGACGTACAAAAAGCTGTTAACAACGGAAGCGAGCCTACGGTCTGCTATACGACCGAGCCAATAAAAGACAACTAAATGGCACACTCAAAAGGCGTGAGAGTGTCACTTCGGGTGGAGTTGGTGGCGAAATCCGGGCACTGTTCACGGCAGCGGAACAACAACTTTTCGGAACAGAACACTTCGCATCCAACATCCACCCGAAGGTTGACGTTTCACTGCAGCTCCACAATCAACAACAAACACCTGCGTGATATGATATAGAGACATTAAGACGAGTGCAATTACCGTAGCATCCTACATATCCCAGATGCGTAAAGCTCTGGTAGCCGTAATCCCGATAACCTAAAAACGCGGTGATCAAGATCGGTCACGAAGGCGACGGTGAAGCTGTAGTGATATGATGAAGACACGGTGATGTCAGTGACGTGACAGCATCGATCACACCTCACTTTTTGTGTGCCAACGAAAATCGATAAATCGATCACGAACACACAACCTTGAAAGCGCAGCTCATCACTGCTGAGAAGAACTTCACCTCTCATTCATCACATGTTGAGTGCTTGCGTTCAGGCCAGTTACGATATCGAATGGCACAATGATCGCCGAAAATGGCTCATGCTCAGGCGTGCACAGGCAAACAACGCCGATTCTTTTCATTCAAAACAATGTCGAAAATTGGAACATTACAGCGGCAGGTACAGTGCAAAACGGCTGCTGCAGTTAATGAAAAAGAACCGATGGGTTTATGGAAAATGGAGATCAAATTACAGAGGTGATACGTCCGAGTTGTTTCTGCTCCCGACTTGCAATATTTTATGTGCCGACGAAAAAAAAACCTCAGATCTCCACTAAATCACGGAAAAAATAACGAGTCCACAATACATGGTTCCAACAGCACGGAAAGAAATCATCAAGAAATCATAGCAATTCAGGATCATTTTGTGAGCTCACATTTGACTGCCTACTTCTTTTCTGAATCGTGCCGGATTTTAGGCCGCAATTGTACAGACTGCGAGATTTTCTGACGATTTTCTCCGGTGCTGGTCCGTACTACACACTGGTCAGGTTTAAACCATTTGCGTGGATTAATCTATACCCCTTACTTCCTTTCCAACATACCCTCTCCCACCCATTCCTCCTGTCCTCCTGCAACCTTAATTGATCTGGCTCCTTCTCGCTTAATCTTCTAATGGTGTTTCTACCAACAACTAAACCCATCGCCACCCCTCACACTCCCACTACCGATGAGCCTCGAGTAGTGTTTTCTATCTTCACTTATTTCGAAAGAATGGTAACCGGCCTTTGATTGCGTGTCAGCTCAGATGACTTGCGATATCTTTTTCAAAGTCGCAGGTCGAGGTTCGACCAGGAATATTTCCAGCGGCAATGCAATCGAGAGCTTGAAACTGATCCTGAAGTGGATTTCTTCTTTCTCATTATCAAACCCGTTTTCGAAGGAGATCGACACCTAGACTTGGCCCCAATCAGAGAGCCAGTTGTTTTTGCCATGCCATTTTTTCTTTGTAGATTTTTACGCAAAGCTTTGCACATCTCACTCGCCGGAACACAAGCCTCAGCACATGCTCTGCACAGTTCAACTGCAGTGTAGTGCAAGAAAGCCTCACGACTTCAAAGCTGAACGGGGCATGAGAGAGGCCACTGCAGGATGAGGTGAACTGTTCTATTCACGATCTATTGTGCTACGTACTGGTTTTGTCGACTAGAAGAAGAAAAATGGCCACCCCAGGAGGGGTACTATTCCTAACCTGTCTACGCTTACACTCTAAGCTTAGCATAGCACGCTTCGAATATGTGAAAAAGTAGTGTTGAATGTGTCTGAAAAGTTTTGAATGTATTTTGAAAACTGTTGAATTTGATCTGAAAAGTGTTGGATTCGATTTGAAAACTGTTGAATTTGATCTCAAAAGTGTTGACATTGATTTGAAAACTGTTGTGATTGATTGAAAAACGTTGAATTTGGTTTGAATAATGTTGCTTTTCGCCTGAAAATGGTATATTTGATAAAATAAATATCCTTATTGAAACCCACATGTAATTTTGGTACAGAATTGCGTTCTCAACAGTTTTCTATGAATGCGACTGAGCCCATTGAATAGAGCTCGAAATTCTGATGGAGGCATGTGTAGGTGTTGTGCATGGTCGACTCCTTACAGTGTCTTATGCGCCCTCTGTATCGGCGAGCGATAGCTCTTGCTGCCGATCTGGTCGAGCTGCTGACTCCTCTCGTCCGTCGGGTCACCATCGCGTTAACGAGGAGCTCGGCCACGGCCAAGATCGCGTGCGGCGGGAGCCAGGGTGCACGTGCACGCTGTGAACTCGCCAATGGTCCGCAGGTATCATCACCCTGCGCGCGCCATGAGTTGGCAATTAGGGTTCCGTGCAGAACGTCCCTCACCCGGACGTTAGCAGGTATTCGCCTTCGGTTTTTGTCACTCCGCGTTGCGAATTAGCTCAAGAGTTCCGTGGGGAAGGCGTTTTATAGTACTCTTTGGGCTCTCGGCTTCTAGAGCACAATCACGTTTGTAAGCAATGGACCTGTTAAATTTCTCGTCGATGTTGTCCTCGACGGAATCTTTTCAGCGGCTAGCCAGCATGAAGAAGGGGTCCCAGAGCGTTCTAGTAGCTCTCTTCTTGAATTTCATGGTTTTCTCTTGCTCCCGTACGAGTTGGAGGCTCGCGAGTTACCATAAATGGTGTTTTTGTCGACATGGTGAATTCAGGCTGCCTTTCAACCTGTTCGTTTAACTCTAGACCATGGACGCCGATACGAAGCTCTTCCGACGACCTTCCAGGCCCGATCTTCGCATTGAAATCTTCGTCGATGACCTTGTAGAGGACATGATCTTCCTTGTAAAGCTTCTCCAACTTCATGTAAAATGCATCGACAGCCCGATGTTGGTACGTTAACTACGAATACCGTCAACGCCTGCATTGATCCACGTTGCATCAGCCGTAAACGTCCGATTCGGGCTGTCAGTTGTTCGAACGAATTCTAATCAATTTAGCCCTCAGAAACTAAGCAGAAAAAATCGCTGTCGATGAGGTTATCTTTCCACTTTTTCGCTTTTCACTTCGCTAGCCAAAAACAATGACATTGAATGTTACCACAAAGTCCAAATATACTTCCCGAAAGAGCAAATAATTCTCTTCCGAATGCAGTGTCATGCTCTACAAAAGCTTTCGAACTCAACTTACAATAGTCGTTTGAAAAGAGAAGGGCGGGAACTTTCTTGAAAACTTCATAGAACAACGACAAGTATTCAAGCGAGACGTTGGAGCGTAATTATCAACAAACGACATGCAAGATAACCGACAAGAGGAGAAAGATGGATTACACACGTGGTCAAAAGTGGTAAAAAGTTTATTAGGGGCTAATACGCGTGAACCAACAAAATCCTCCGGAAAATGATGTAAGGAAGTAACTTGGGTCATGTGCCGAGAGCAAAACCGTTGAAAACAGCAGTGTAATAACCAGTGCAGGAAAAAGATGAACGAAGGAAAAATATCGGATGCGAGCCAAAGTTTTCATGAACAAGTAGCTAGGTGACACTAAGAACGATAAAAGTGAAATAGTAAGGAAAGTTAACAATAAAATATAGATTGACGGAAAGACTATAAAGACATGAGAAGGAATAACGAAAAGCTCAATTCGATTGAAAACAAGGAAGTGAAAATTTCGAGAAAACAAGTAATTGAGAGTTTCAATTTTTGACAATCGTTAGCGACCGACTGTGCTCTACTTCAGGAAATCGTCGCCAAGTTCAGAAATCAAGCTCACTTTCGGGCTTGTGCCTCCGGGTCAGGATTTTTGGGACGAGAGTTAAGTAATGTAAATCAAAAAGACTTACAGCCCTCTCACACTCGGGCGGCGCCTTGCGCGGCGTCGCCGGGGCTATGATGAAAGATAGGGCGCGGCCGGCCCAACGGCGTCGTCAGCAACGTCGCCACCGCCGCCGCCGGAGGTGGGTTCTCATACTTCGGCGGCGGCGTCGCGGGCCGAGACGTCGCCGGCGAAGCCGCCTCCGGCGCCGTTGAGGGAATGGTGCCGGGCATTTCTTGCCAGCGGCGGCCGCGATGGCGCGCCCCGCGAGCGCCGGCAGCGACAGTTGGTGGGCGGAGCGCCGGTCCTACCCCCACCCGCCGTCGACGACGCCGCGCAAGGCGCCGCCCGAGTGTGAGAGGGCTGTTACGACACCGACGTTCCCACAAGATTATCATTTGTTCTGTCCAAGTGTAAATTCGTAAAGCAAAATTTCTCGGTCCGGGTGTGGCGTTGTGCGGTTGCGTTCCTTCGACGTCTCGCTGTGTTGCTAAGTTTACCGTTTTTACTCTTTGATTATTAATCCTACTTGACTCTCGTGTTTCTAGTACAGCTACCTAAGGACCAATTGGGCTTGTGGTCGGGTGTGAGTTAGTATTTTGAGTGCGTTATTGAACTTTTCTTCATTCTCGCTGTTTGTGTTATTCACCCCGTTGCGTTCCATTAGTCATTGATTCTTCGTGGTCATTTGGATTCAATATGTCACAAGGTCGAACACGCCAGGCTAGCAAAAAGAATGCTATTGTGGAAACGCGTCATGCCGATATTTCGGAGAATGGTATGGCTAACATGCCAACTAATGAGCTACTAAGAGCCATGCTTGACCGTAATAGCGATCCTGTTTTGGAAAAACTCATATGTTGTGTCATTAGCAGGATGCCACAGGACATGGAAGACATGGTTGAAGCTGAGAAACGATCTCGCAGTTTAGTGATATCTGGAGTTGAAGAGTCAAGGCCCGAACTCGAACCATTACAGAAACAGGAGCAGCTTGATGGTCAGGTATTGAAAATGCTTAATAAGCTTGGTGTTGAATGTAGGCCTGATCAGGTCTATCGTATGGGCAGACCTAGCGAGAAATACCCACGATTGGTAAAGGTGATCTTACCGACTAAATCACACTGTAGGACAGCACTGGCAAACTCCTACCGATTGCGTGACATCCCTGAATTCTCCAAAGTATATGTTCGGAAAAGTCTGACAGAGGCTGAACGTAAAAAGGAGGCGGACTTGAGGCAAGAGTGTAGGGCTCGTAATAGAGAGCTGAACGGCAGGGTTTGGGTTGTGTACCGTGGAGAGCTGCGGCGTGCTTCTGAGCTTCCACTTTCTAGGAGCTTGGGAAACGCGGGGCTCACAGCGGTGCGCACCCAACCCTGAAATGTTTACTGTTCAACTCCCGTAGTGTCAAGAACAAAATCGACCATTTGCATCTTTTGATTTCGATTCATGAACCTGATATTATATTCATTACTGAGACTTGGTTATCCGCTATTGTCAAAGATTCAGAAATACTTTCAAATCATAGCTATATAATCTTCCGTTCCGACCGGTCTGGCCGAAGGGGCGGAGGGGTCTGTTGCATAGCCAGAACAGGGATCAGCCTTTTTGAGTCCGAGCTACCTCCTAACCTCAGGTCCCTTCCTTTCAGTTCTGACCTGCTCTGTCTTGATTTTGTTGATACGCTTTCTTCGACTTCATTCAAATTTGTTTTAGTTTATAGACCCCCAAACTCAAATACTGTTAATGATGAGGGGCTTCTCGATTGCCTCCTTAATCTTTGCATCTCAGCTGAACATCTAGTTCTGTTGGGTGATTTCAATATCGATGTTGACTGGAAGTTAGGATTGCCCAGAAATCCCACTAGCCAAAAATTTTTCGACTTATTCAATAGCTGTGGATTAAGACAAATTGTCAGAGAACCAACACGGCATAATTCGATTCTTGATCTGATTTTGACTACTACTACAGATGCCGTGAAAGACGTTTCGATTCATCCTCCTTTTGCCGTATCTGACCATAATATAGTAGGCTTTGAAATTGTAGGATCTCCACAAAAAGAGCGGAAGTTGCCCTTGCCTAATTTCTTGAAAGCAAATTATAGCGCTCTCACAAACTACATGGCAGACATTGATTGGTGGAACATATTCCAAGGATACACCACAATAGACGATTTGTACGAAAGATTTTGCCGAGCTGTATATCTTGGATTATCGCAGTTTGTTCCCTTTGATTTCTTTGAAGTGCAAAAAATAAAGTATCCTAGGCATATATCAAATCTGATATCCCAAAAAGCCCGTCTATTCAAATGTAATCGGCGATCTTCCGAAAATGAGAGTGAATACAATGAAGTATGCAGAAAACTTGACCGGCATTTAAAGAAATTTTTATCAAATCGTGAAAAACGTGCTGTACTTTTTCCCAACAGAAAAAGGATCTTCACACTCATAAAAGACAAACTGAAACTGCGATCGGAGTTGCCTGTGCTTTCTGATGAAGCAGGAACTAGATTTCATACTGATTCAGAGAAAGCAGAAGCACTTGCCAAGTATTTTGGTTCTGTATTTACGCCTAAAACAGATCTGGGCCAGATCATCACTGAAAACACTCCGCCAGTGCAGGATTGTGTCGAGGACCTTTTTGTTGAGCCACAGGACGTTTTAAGGATTATGAGGGAACTTAAGTCTTCCACCTCTATTCCTTTTGACGGTATACCTCAAATTGTCTACAAAAAATGTGCTTTATCCTTGTATAGGCCAATAACTATGTTATTAAACATCTCCGCTATGATGGGTAAAGTACCAGCCATATGGAAAAAAATGATAGTCACTGCTATTCCAAAAAATACTAGTGGATCATTTCTGCCTTCTTACCGGCCCATAAGTATTTCTCCGATACCGATTAAGATATATGAGCGAATCCTTCGTGACTTCATCTCGTCTTGGGCCAATAAAAAGAAACTAATTCCAAGGGAGCAGCATGGTTTCACATCGGGAGCTTCAACCACTACACAACTAACAGATTGTGTGTTCGATTGGATTCAGACAATAAATGACGGTAACAATGTCGATGTAATCTATTTCGACCTGTCAAAAGCGTTTGACAAAGTAAGCCATGAAAAATTGTCGATAAAACTACACCAGTTTGGTATCAGAGGGAAGTTATTTGAATGGGTCCGTTCATATATGGAGGATAGATATTTCTGTGTCCGAGTAGGATACTCATTCTCAAAGGAATATAAATGCAGCAGTGGCGTTCCTCAAGGAGGGGCTTTATCGCCTCTACTTTTTCTCTTATACACGCTGGACTTGCCGTCTACTTTATCTAAAATTCCAGAAATTCGTGTCCAAGTTTTCGCGGACGACATTAAGATTTACGGAACTTATAATGAAAATTCGCGTGATACTATCCATCTGGCGTTGACGGAAAATGTGGTCAATATGATGAACTGGTCCTCAAAATGGGACATTCCAGTTAATTTAGCCAAAACAAGCGTACTTCATTTTGGGAACATTGCGAACAAACCATATAACTTTGGTCCTATATTGCTAAAAACTGTAAACGAGACACGAGACCTAGGTTTTACCATTAATGCAAAGTTGAATTTTGAATCTCATATTTCATCAATGGTGAACAAGGCATATGCTGTCATGTTTTCCATACTGAGAAACATCCACTATACGGATATTTCGATATATTTACAATTTTACAAATCTTTCGTTCTCCCTATACTCGAATACGGATCGGAGGTTTGGAACCCAGCTGTAAAAAAACTACAGATGAAAATCGAAAAAGTACAGCAGGTGTTCACAAGGATTGCATTCTGCCGTTGTGTGACTCATGACAATTCACAGGACATCCCTTGTTATAGAGAACGTTTGAAACTATTTCGAATGAAAAGTCTTCTGTACAGGAGAACTTTTAAGGACGTAGTGTTCTGTTTTAAACTATTACGAGGTGAGTTGAAGCTTAGGGCAAGTAAGTACTGGCGATTTCGGCCCTGTAGGGGTCGAAATGGAGTCTTATCCCTCGACTGCCCTAAGCTGACTTTGAGAAGGGGTGCCAAGTCTTACAACTCAGTTTTCTTCCGTGGAGCTAAATGGCTCCAAATGCTTCCAGTCTCACTGCAGTTAGCTAAGAGCTCTTCTGAATTCAAGAAACAGTTGCGAAACAGTGATTTGTTAAAAGCGCTCAAAATTCCAGATTTATATGTATGAGTTTGCTTGATTTCGTTTTCTTTTGTTCACTCTCTTCAAAACCACTTCTGAGACGATGTCAGAAAATGAAGACCGTGATAAAGGGAAGTGGATTTAAAGTAGTTAGCCAAGTTTCACTCTGAGTATTTCACTTTCGGCTCTTTTTCAGCGAAACACATGGTCTTCAATCCTTGTAGCATCCTTATACCTTTGGATGGTTTCGGCTGAAGAGTCGAGGAGCTTACAAGAGTGATAGGATTCCGTTGTTTTAGAACTTCGACGATCCGCCATTCTAGGACCCTAGTTGTCGTTCATGCATGCACATGCTTAATTTTTGGTGGAGGCTTATTGGTTAAACGAACGGACGGCAAAACGGCAGAAGTAAATCATTATATTTTCTGGACGTGAACTCAAAGGCTATCATGATATCCTTGGCTGAATAAACAAAAATTTTCTTATACTTTTTCAACTACTATCAGTCTTGATAACCCTACTCCTTGACTACCTACAGGCTAAGCATTTGGTGTCGGCTGATCTATGCCGCAGTTTAAGTGAATTTATTTGGCTCCATTTCGTCCGCCACTAAGGTACGTATTTAATTTAAAATCAGGTTCCTTAGATAAATGGGATAAGGGACCAGCCTTAGTTGGTGCGTGTCTCGATTCTCACGGGAGCACAACTATCACTATCTTTTTATCCGTAATATATATTTATCGAATATTTTTTCTCCTTTTATTCTTATAAAAGCTCTACCAGCGCCAAAAGTTACATGATGGTCTTTGAGTTCGTTGGCTTACGTTGGTTCTCTTTGGTTTTCGGTTTTGTGATTTTCCGTTAAGCCTCTTCCGTTAAGCCTCTCCCTTCACAGCTAACATTTTCTTCTGTTATGTTGTGTTATCACACGTGTATTCTGGTTGATTTAGTATTTACTAATGCTCAGGTGTATTCTGTTTGATTTAGTATTTACTAATGCTGTTATATTCCAGCGCGTCAATTGACCTAATTGACGTATTTGATAAATAAATAAATAAATAAAATGACACGAATCTGATCCTTGCAGAGGGTCTGAGGTCACTCGGTTGAAAATTCCCGAAGAATGAAAGTCATAACAAACAAATTATGAAGCAGCATGAGGTTAACTAAAAGTTAACCGATGGCGGAATAGGGAAGAGGGAGAGTAAAAAGGGGATAGACTATGCAACACAAAACAAAATGAAATAACGGAATGTTGTAAATTTTCAAGTGGGCAATCGGATTAGCAAAAATGTTGCTTACTCCTTACTCCTAGTACACCACCTTTTACTTAGTAATAAGAGTTGCAGTTGTACGTGCTGTACCTTGATATCGAAGTGGACAGTTTCTCCTTCTGTGTCTCTCGAGGTTGCTAGATGTAAACTCCACTAGGCGATGCTTAATAACGTCTCCACGTGGAAAAAAAACCTTATACTGGAACCTCTCGTACTCGCTCGGCACAGCGACGCAGAAAACACTCGGTTGAAGAAAAGGGAGAGGGGCACAAAATAGGTGATGAAACAGTGGGATAAGGTAACACGCCCTCGTGCTTTTGATCACTGATATTTCCAGTATTTAGCTGCACATAGAGAAAAAAGTAAATCGAGAGGTCACAAAACGAAGGAGCCATCCATGATATGGCGCAGCAAAATGACACGAAACACACTTTGTTTTCCTAATGGAATGACATTTGGGCCGGCATTTGAACCTAGAAATTTGAACACCATCTTGCTCTTAACAGTCGTATTTTTAGTCCACGGAGACAAACGCTTGGCGATTCTGTGAGACGCGCTGTTTTGTTTTTACACGGAGAGACATGAGCTGTTGCTCCAACGACATTCTCATTTTCTCTTCAGCGTTTTCACTCTCGCACTTTCTAAGATCCTCGTTCTCATGAAGCATTCATCTTTTTTGATTACCACGACGTCTTGGAAGCTGCTGCGGACTCTTTGAGAGTATGACGAACGCTATGACTGTCCATCGTTTCTCGTTGTCATATCCTTTTTGCGGTCGTTTGTCGTGTTTCTCGGTTTTTAATTTCTTTCTCATCAAGATGTCCACTATAGTTGTGCTCGAATGAATATTCGAACGTTCGAATTCGAATAATTCTATTCGAAATCGAATATTCGAATTCGAACATTCGAAAAAACGCGATTTTCGAATGTATTCGAATTCGAATGCTCGAAAAATCGCGATTTTCGAACGTATTCGAATTCGAATGCTCGAAAAATCGCGATTTTCGAATGTATTCGAATTCGAATGCTCGAAAAATCGCGATTTTCGAATGTATTCGAATTCGAATGCTCGAAAAAACGCGATTTTCGAATGTATTCGAGTTCGAATGCTCGAAACATTCGTGTTCGAATGCTCAAATTCGGATGCTCGAAACATTCGCATTCGAACGTTCGATTGCAGCGAAATCTGCGATCTATCGCAGATCTACTGCGAAATCTGCGATCTTAAGTGTTTGGGTTATTCAATCAGTTTATCCCAATGTGGGTGATCACACAAAGTGTTTGGGTTATTCAATCAGTTTATCCCAATGTGGGTGATCTTGTTCATGTTAGTCAAACAAAATTCGGACATCAAGCGAGGCGGGTAAGAGGGCCACGGACAGGCGGGTAACGGCACTTGCCATCAATAGGGTGTAGCAACGTATAATCTTGTATTGGCGAAGTTCTATGAAGGACGAACAATTTTGATGGCTTAAGATAAAGGACGCTTAATCCAGAACACGTCTAAGCTGGGCCTACGCTCCGAAAATTCTTCAAGCTACTCAGTACGGCAAAAAAGGAAGTTTGAGGTTGCAAATGCATTGGTGGTTCAATGAGGACGTAAAAAGTCTAACATACCGAAGTGTCCGTTGAGGCATAAAGAGCATCAAATCTCGGGTAGTTGTAGAAAACATGGAGAGGTGGAGGGATGAAGCAAATGGGCAACGTTAAATCCATAAAATCACGCGAAGGTAGCCGTTGACAAGGTCGAAAACAATCTGTGAAGGGGTATTTTACACTGCCTCCCAGTTCTAGCAGACATTCCACAAAGATAACATGGTATTGATCAGATCACGGCAAAATTGCATTTTGACTATTTTGTTTGTTCACAATGTGTGGTATACTATTAGGTCGTTAAGTATGAAATGGCCGATTTTGCAAGCTTCACGTTTCAAGGCTAATACATAGGCATGTTAGCTTGTGGGCTCCTGGTTTTTCCTTCTATTGTGAAGGTACGTTCCTGAGATTTCAACAACCCATGTTGGTTTTCAGTGCTGCCTCCGAATTCAGGCTGTGCAGGAGGTTTTCGGAGCCGTGGAAAAATCCAAAATTCGTGTTGTTTTCAAATGCGACTTGCGTCGTGGAAGCAGTGCACCACAGGCCGTCCGGAACATTAATGAGGTATTCGGTGAGGATGCCGCTAGTGAACGCACAGTACGTCGCTGGTTTGAAAATTTCCGCTCTGGAGACTTTAATCTCGAAAGTGAGCCTCGTGGAAGACCTGGATCCAAGGTGAAGAACGTAGCTTTGAAAGCGGCAGTCGAAAGTGACAACAGTCAAATTACTCGTGAGTTAGCAGCAGGCTTCGGTCTACCTGTACCCACAATACTGGAGCATTTGATGCAAAATAGCGAAGCGGAAAAATTCGATCAGTGAGTCCCTCACGAAGTGAACGAGCAGCAAAAGTATTGTCGCTTCGACGCTTGGCTTTCACTTCTTTTTCGACGCAGATCTTAACCACTTTAACATCGCATCGTTACTTGTGATGAAAAGTGGACTCTGTACGACAATCGCATGGGCTCAGTACGATGGTTGGACAAGGATGAGGTCCCCAAACATAGCGTAAAGCCCAAAATACACCAACAAAAGTTGATGATCTCTGTTTGGTGGTCTATCTATGGAGTCATCCATTACAACTTTACGAGTCCTAGCACATCGATAATAGCGGACGTGTACTGTAACGAGTTGGATGCTACGACGGGAAAGCTTGCGTTAAAGCACCCGAGATTGGTCTACAGAGGCAAGCCAATGCTCCTGCATGTCAACGCAAGACCACATGTCGCACGAACAACGTATCATAAATTGCAGGAGTTGCTCATGAAGATTCTCATTCACCCACCTTGTTCCCCAGATCTTTCCCCAACTGACTACCATATGTTTAGGACATTAGACCACTTCTTACAAGATAAACAATTCGGTTCTAAAGAGGATGTGGAAAATGCCTTCCGTGAATCAATTGTTTCTCGTACTTCAGGTTTCTATGCGTCCGGCAGTAACAAGTTACCAATAAAATGGCAGAAGTGTGTTGACTGTTTTGGTGAAAATTTTGATTGATTATAGAGCCGTTTGTTGGTGAAATAGTAAAGCAAAGTTTCGACACGATATCGGCCATTTCATACTTAACGACCTAATAAACTTTACCTCCGAAGTTCGGTAAACGCACTGCGATATGGTCATTTCGGGGCGAAATCGTGGCAAGCTTGCACAACTGATTGTGTCTTAAGTCTGAAAATTTGTGCAGGGTACATGGAGCAATCCATTCCATCTACTTGTCCGTAGATTTCCATTTTCTAGTGCTTTTCCTTTCTAGTTGCTTTAAGCAGTGCTTACATTATTGGGACACCCTGTATTTGCTTTGATGAGATCTTCCCTCGCGAAACGCAAGTTCTGTCCGAATGGATATTCGAACATTCGAAATCGAATATTCGAATTCGAACGTTCGAAAAAACGCGATTTTCGAATGTATTCGAATTCGAATGCTCGAAAAATCGCGATTTTCGAATGTATTCGAATTCGAATGCTCGAAAAATCGCGATTTTCGATTTTCGAATGTATTCGAATTCGAATGCTCGAAAAATCGCGATTTTCGAATGTACTCGAATTCGAATGCTCGAAAAATCGCGATTTTCGAATGACATTCGAATTCGAACGTTCGAAAATCGTCGATATTCGAATATATTCGATTATTCGAAATTTTTGGGAGAGCACAACTATAATGTCCACTGTTTTCGTGAAAGCACGCCCATCCAGCATCATTCGTACACCTGTGTCAGCCAGGTGACAATACTTAAAAAACCATCCGCTTACTTGCCGACAGGTTATAAGGACTTACAAAGTGAATCGGAACGCCAATGACTCGCCCTTACTTCAGATATCAGAAAATGATTATATCAGATCCAACAACTAGTGCAGAAAGAAACATAGACTGATCGGTCATTCCACCAGACTCCGCTAGCCAGAACAGAGGTGAAGTATAGTTGTGCTCTCCCAAAAATTTCGAATAATCGAATATATTCGAATATCGACGATTTTCGAACGTTCGAATTCGAATGTCATTCGAAAATCGCGATTTTTCGAGCATTCGAATTCGAGTACATTCGAAAATCGCGATTTTTCGAGCATTCGAATTCGAATACATTCGAAAATCGCGATTTTTCGAGCATTCGAATTCGAATACATTCGAAAATCGCGATTTTTCGAGCATTCGAATTCGAATACATTCGAAAATCGCGTTTTTTCGAACGTTCGAATTCGAATATTCGATTTCGAATGTTCGAATATCCATTCGGACAGAACTTGCGTTTCGCGAGGGAAGATCTCATCAAAGCAAATACAGGGTGTCCCAATAATGTAAGCACTGCTTAAAGCAACTAGAAAGGAAAAGCACTAGAAAATGGAAATCTACGGACAAGTAGATGGAATGGATTGCTCCATGTACCCTGCACAAATTTTCAGACTTAAGACACAATCAGTTGTGCAAGCTTGCCACGATTTCGCCCCGAAATGACCATATCGCAGTGCGTTTACCGAACTTCGGAGGTAAAGTTTATTAGGTCGTTAAGTATGAAATGGCCGATATCGTGTCGAAACTTTGCTTTACTATTTCACCAACAAACGGCTCTATAATCAATCAAAATTTTCACCAAAACAGTCAACACACTTCTGCCATTTTATTGGTAACTTGTTACTGCCGGACGCATAGAAACCTGAAGTACGAGAAACAATTGATTCACGGAAGGCATTTTCCACATCCTCTTTAGAACCGAATTGTTTATCTTGTAAGAAGTGGTCTAATGTCCTAAACATATGGTAGTCAGTTGGGGAAAGATCTGGGGAACAAGGTGGGTGAATGAGAATCTTCATGAGCAACTCCTGCAATTTATGATACGTTGTTCGTGCGACATGTGGTCTTGCGTTGACATGCAGGAGCATTGGCTTGCCTCTGTAGACCAATCTCGGGTGCTTTAACGCAAGCTTTCCCGTCGTAGCATCCAACTCGTTACAGTACACGTCCGCTATTATCGATGTGCTAGGACTCGTAAAGTTGTAATGGATGACTCCATAGATAGACCACCAAACAGAGATCATCAACTTTTGTTGGTGTATTTTGGGCTTTACGCTATGTTTGGGGACCTCATCCTTGTCCAACCATCGTACTGAGCCCATGCGATTGTCGTACAGAGTCCACTTTTCATCACAAGTAACGATGCGATGTTAAAGTGGTTAAGATCTGTGTCGAAAAAGAAGTGAAAGCCAAGCGTCGAAGCGACAATACTTTTGCTGCTCGTTCACTTCGTGAGGGACTCACTGATCGAATTTTTCCGCTTCGCTATTTTGCATCAAATGCTCCAGTATTGTGGGTACAGGTAGACCGAAGCCTGCTGCTAACTCACGAGTAATTTGACTGTTGTCACTTTCGACTGCCGCTTTCAAAGCTACGTTCTTCACCTTGGATCCAGGTCTTCCACGAGGCTCACTTTCGAGATTAAAGTCTCCAGAGCGGAAATTTTCAAACCAGCGACGTACTGTGCGTTCACTAGCGGCATCCTCACCGAATACCTCATTAATGTTCCGGACGGCCTGTGGTGCACTGCTTCCACGACGCAAGTCGCATTTGAAAACAACACGAATTTTGGATTTTTCCACGGCTCCGAAAACCTCCTGCACAGCCTGAATTCGGAGGCAGCACTGAAAACCAACATGGGTTGTTGAAATCTCAGGAACGTACCTTCACAATAGAAGGAAAAACCAGGAGCCCACAAGCTAACATGCCTATGTATTAGCCTTGAAACGTGAAGCTTGCAAAATCGGCCATTTCATACTTAACGACCTAATAGTATACCACACATTGTGAACAAACAAAATAGTCAAAATGCAATTTTGCCGTGATCTGATCAATACCATGTTATCTTTGTGGAATGTCTGCTAGAACTGGGAGGCAGTGTAAAATACCCCTTCACAGATTGTTTTCGACCTTGTCAACGGCTACCTTCGCGTGATTTTATGGATTTAACGTTGCCCATTTGCTTCATCCCTCCACCTCTCCATGTTTTCTACAACTACCCGAGATTTGATGCTCTTTATGCCTCAACGGACACTTCGGTATGTTAGACTTTTTACGTCCTCATTGAACCACCAATGCATTTGCAACCTCAAACTTCCTTTTTTGCCGTACTGAGTAGCTTGAAGAATTTTCGGAGCGTAGGCCCAGCTTAGACGTGTTCTGGATTAAGCGTCCTTTATCTTAAGCCATCAAAATTGTTCGTCCTTCATAGAACTTCGCCAATACAAGTTTATACGTTGCTACACCCTATTGATGGCAAGTGCCGTTACCCGCCTGTCCGTGGCCCTCTTACCCGCCTCGCTTGATGTCCGAATTTTGTTTGACTAACATGAACAAGATCACCCACATTGGGATAAACTGATTGAATAACCCAAACACTTTGTGTGATCACCCACATTGGGATAAACTGATTGAATAACCCAAACACTTAAGATCGCAGATTTCGCAGTAGATCTGCGATAGATCGCAGATTTCGCTGCAATCGAACGTTCGAATGCGAATGTTTCGAGCATCCGAATTTGAGCATTCGAACACGAATGTTTCGAGCATTCGAACTCGAATACATTCGAAAATCGCGTTTTTTCGAGCATTCGAATTCGAATACATTCGAAAATCGCGATTTTTCGAGCATTCGAATTCGAATACATTCGAAAATCGCGATTTTTCGAGCATTCGAATTCGAATACGTTCGAAAATCGCGATTTTTCGAGCATTCGAATTCGAATACATTCGAAAATCGCGTTTTTTCGAATGTTCGAATTCGAATATTCGATTTCGAATAGAATTATTCGAATTCGAACGTTCGAATATTCATTCGAGCACAACTATAAGGTGAAGGCTGTTCCATCCATCAAAAACCGATTTTCAAAACTTTCCGCGATCAGTCAAAAAAGACGCCAGCAGATAAATAAACAAACCAGGCATTGGAAAAGGAACCAAAACGAAGCAACATTTAGGAAGATTTACAGCGATATCGAATATGGACGGAAATTGCCTAGGCTCATGACCGAGAGCACACGTCCAGCACCTTAAAGGTCTGTAGAAGGGTGACAATCTTTAAGCATTTACGAGAAGCTCCAAAACTAATCAAATAGTTGAATGCTGCTGTGCCGAACGAGGTCAGTAGAGTGGATCAGATTCATTGGCCCAACATTATGACTTGAACGTCGTCTTCAAAGGCCCCGTGATCCACCGTCAGAGCGTTGCCGATGTAGCAACTATAATAGTTCTGTTAGCTGACAAATGCGAATAACTTGGGGAATAAAATTATACCAATCTTGGTCCATCGACTACTACATTCTACTTCAATGAAAGGCACGACAGCACAGTATGAATGTTGTCAAGATGTCTCTATGATTGAGATCCGTTCACAAAACACGAGGCGTTTCTGATTCGTAGCGGGCAAGCCGGCTGGGAAGCTGCAGGTTTTACCCGGTCATTACTTGAACGAAAAGTACCATAGCAAATTGCGTTTGGCAGAATCTAAATTTAACCAATAAGCTACATAAAGGCGTCACACATTGTTCACAAACCATGGAAATGTTTGGCAAAGCTTTAGAATAGTGACGAGGAGCTACGCTGCCGAAGAGGGAGGGCCCCTGCCCGGTACTATATGTCCTCATTAGGATCCACAAGATTTCTAATCCTGAGGACATATCCTCTAACGACCTCTCCCTCTTTAAGGTTAGACCCATCGTTAGTAGCATCGGGGGTCCCATGGATAGATGGGGCCTTTGAAGACGACATTTAAGTCGAAAGCCAATAAATCTGATCCACCCTTCTAACCTCGTTCGCCACAGCAGCATACAGCAGTTATAACATCATGCCAAGGTTTCAAGACGACAGAACTTGGGGTAATTACATAGTCTTATCTCTGTAAAAAAGACAAAGCTTGGCGCGTTGGGTGTGTTCGCTTCAGCTGGCTCTTCCAATTCCGCGAATACATCATCCCTTCATTTGCCGAAGTTTTTCTACTTCTCTACAAATAGATCGGATAACTTCTAGTTTTAGAGTGGTTTATGATTTTATTCATTCTATTCATTCATTTTTTTGTCGGCCGCTTGTTTGTCGGTACCCATCTTACGGGTACGCAGATGGAACATTAAGATCTCCATCCTCAAAGATGGGTTTGGAGAGCCCTCATGTATCATTCTTCGGCTCATTTCTTCAGTGGCGTGCATTCTCTCAAACCGTGCTACTTATACTTTGCGCATCCTATGATCTGGAAATGTACATTGAATGTCGATGAGCCTCTGTGCGGTATTCTGTCGCTTTGTCACTGCAACTATTTCAATTTGGAATTCCAGCTTTGTTACCGCTCTTCTGCGGGTTACTATTATATACTACTGTATACTAGAATATGATGGGGCAATGATGGTGCTAGGCTTATTGCAAAAATCGCATCTCAGGCGGGATCAGAACCCGCGCCTCAACCTATCCAGGGCGGTGCACTAACTAGGTATTCGCAAACTGTCGTTTCAGTAGCATAGTGGTTAATGCACAGCCCAGGATATGTTAAAACGCGGGTTCGAATCCCGCCTGAGATACGATTTTTGCGATAAACCTAACAGCATCGTTGCAACATCCTATTAGGCAAAAACAAGCTGCATTTTTTTAACCAACGACTTTACTTTAGATATTTATAGATGTCACCTGTGGCTATGACGGACATAACTCTTTTTTTTGGAAAAAGGGCGACTTATTTGCTTTAATTCGACGGGGTAGGCAAAGCTAACTGAAGCAAATCCATAGAATGGTCCGGAGTGGCACAGCTCGAAAACTCCTATTCAACAGAAGATCGAGAGATTTGAAACTTTTGCACCTCATCAAGTGATGAGATCAGATTATCAGGTGCTAGGGCCGGATTGTCAGAATACCTGATGACCATCCAATACGAAAAGCGCTGGAGTTTCAGGTCTCGGGTAAGCGAACACGCAGGGCTCCTAACGATAAGAAAAGTTGAGGACCATTATCAAAAACGAACTCAAGGAACTCAGAGCTACGCCCCAAGACGCCCTGAATAGAAGTAGATCCCGACTCTTGACAAGAATAGCGGACTCCGCAATGGCACGGGACTAAATGCTTAGGAAAACAAGCAGTTTTCTTACCATGAGTGTTTCAAATTGCACTAATTCAGACGACTGCATTGGCTCTCCACAAACGACGCAGCCTGGGTTCCCTTCATTCAAACTGGTTTAATAAGTTCTGCACAGAAGCTCAGAGAACCGAACTGAGATTTGACCAGAATGATAACCAGAATTACGAATTTTATTTATTTTTTTATTTATTTGAAAGCGCGAAATAATCGCGCAGGACATAACAGTACGTGAAAACGAGGTAAAAAGTGATTCGAGGAACGACTAAGAACATCACACACTGAAAACAACTCAAAAAAAACAATGTAAAAAGTGAATCGAAAAACGAATAAGGACATCACACACATACTGAAAACAACTCAAAAAAAAAGAACTAAATTTAGTATTCCTTAATTCGCTGGTCGACAAAATTTTTGAATTTACCCAGAGACATCTGAAGAACATTGTCCCTCAGCAAAGCGCGAAAACTTCGAATTGTTCTATTGGAGAAGAAATGTGATCTGATTTGGCTTCTCACAACTGTATCATTTGGTTTAAGACCACCCCACCTCGTTCTTGGTGAAGAAACCAACGAACAGAATCTCGAATTGTCCAAATTAACTTTGCCTGTCAGTATTTTAAACATCATTACCAGATCAAATTTCAGTCTTCTACGTCTTAAAGATGGTAATCCTAGTTTACTAGCTCTAGTGGCACCATTAGGGATCGTGGAATAATCCATTCCATAACACCTTAGGGATAACTTACGGGTGAAGTTATTCTGAATTCTCTCTAGGAAAAGTATATCTTTTTGCTTGCAGGGATTGAAAACCGTAGTTCCGCTCTCAGCAATTGGCCGGATGTATATTTTATACGCGTTTATGAGGACCCTAGGATTCCTTGTTCTAAAAAGTCGGAAAAGATTGTATGTGCGAGTCAAGCCCTTATTTACTATCATGCTGTAGTGAGGCCTAAAATCTAGGTCATCGTTAATGAAATAGCCGAGATTTCTGGCCTCGGAAACTCTCTTCAGGATGACGGACCTAATAGAATACGTAGTAGTCACCGATTTATTTCCAATAACAAGAACGTGGGTTTTCTCAGTGGCGATGGGTAATTCCCAATCGTCGGACCACTTACTTATGTAATCTATAGCACTTTGTACACTATCCTGATCCTCACGAGACTCTATCGTTTTGTAGATTTTAATATCGTCGGCATACATGCTAATCGATACTCCGAGACTTTCTATGGATCTAGGGATTTCGTAAGTGTAAATTAAGAACAATATGGGAGATAGCACTCCACCCTGTGGTACACCGCTACCAGCTTCAAGTGTATACGATAATGCTCCACCAACACGCACCTGATATGTTCTGTTGGAAAGAAAATTCCGAATCCAAGAAACAATCCTAGGGTGTATTCCAACTGTTGTTAATTTATACATCAATTTGGAGTGGGATACCTTGTCGAATGCTTTACTGAAATCAAAGAAGACTACATCCACTCTTTTCTTGTTATCTCTGGCTCTAGTCCAATCATCCATTTCTGAGAGAACAGCAGTTTCAACTGATCTGCCCTTCATAAATCCGAATTGGGTTTTAGGGATAACGTTATTATTGCACAAATGAACCATAATATGCTGCTTCAAGATTTTTTCGAAAGCTCTGGCAAAAATAGAGGTGATACTCACCGGGCGGTAGTTTCTTGGATCGTTTAGCGGTGCTTTCTTTGCAATAGGTGTGATCATGGCATGCTTCCAGCGCTCAGGTACCTCAGCCCTCATAAAGCTTAGATTAAAAGTACACTCTAAGGGAAAGACAATAAGAGGAAGAACTCTTTTGATATAGCTAAGTGGAACGAGGTCTGGTGTTGTGGAAAAAGATGAAGGCCAGCTCTCGAGTACCTTGAAAATTTCCTCCTTTCGAAACCACGGTACAGGTGCCATTATGGGGAAGGATTGAAGCTCCGCACCTGGTGGTTCCGGGTTGTCGCTGCTCTCGGCACTAAAGGCACTATGGAAAACCTTAGCTAGGAGATCGGCTTTCTCTTCATCCAATGCCGTCACCTTCCCTTCACCGGACACTAGGCAGGGGATCGAGTTCGCACCCTTCCTCGAGCTGACATACCGATAGATCTTAGTAATATCCCCAGCTTTAATAATCTTATTCTCAATGTACGTCAAGTATCTATTTAGGGCCTTCTCAGTCTTACGGTTGACAGCCTTGTATTTGTTCCAATCGTCAATAGTATTTTGCTGCATCGCCTTATTCCAGATCTCGACGCGTCTTCTCATCATATCATTCAAGTACTGCGGGAGATTCCTCTGTCCCAGTTGAACCTTACGTCTCGGAACAAATTCCTCGATCGAATGGTGTAAAACACATATCAATTATATATCAATTTTTCACAAGCAACTAAAACGGCAGGTTATGAACAGGAATAAGAAAAGTAATGAGAAAAGAAGTGAAAAAGATCGCACAGAAATTTTTTTTGCCTGATAAAATACGGTTGATAAAAATGCAGGGCAGTCACTCGGGAGATGAAAGAATAGCACAATAGTAGAATAGCAGAATAGTAGAATAGTAGATTTCCTCATTCATTATGTTGACTCTCTTATTAGCCTTTTATATCAAAGTGATTCGGCACTAATCTCAGAAATGATAAAACGGATGTGGGCCTCTTATGAAATAACACAGCAGCAGATGAAGGGGTTGTGGCATTAGATTTACAAGATTGAATCGTGTTGTTGATCACTTGTTGTCAGAGTCAGATTCTTCGGAGAGATCCAACTCTACAGGTGGTTTGGCAGCTTTTCTTCGCGGTCTTGTACGCCTGCTCACCGGTCTCGCTTTTTTCGACTGATGTTCCTGTTGCTCTTCGACTGCCTTCGACTGTAGAGCACTGAGTTGCGATGACGTTCCTAAATAATGTGAACGGTAAGAGCACTTCTTCCACCCAAACGGTGGAGCGATCGGTCTCCATCTGAGGGTTGCCAAGCCTTCCATCATTTCGAGTAATACGGTAATAAATTTGAATGAGAGAGTGGAGACGTGTTCTGAACAGCGGCTGGCCTCAACAGGCCACTGTATAGACCACATACGCATTCACTACGCCTCTACGACTCGAACGGAAAACGAATGCGTGGCGCATTCTTAGAAGACTGTTTCACCCACTCCTTTTTGTCTGCTTCCAACCATAGTGAAACTTACGACACTCTTAGATAACCTCATTTTCATTTTAAAAAAAACCCGAGAGCTCCACTTATCTATTACATCTCTATCACTCTCTAGCACTTCTCCAAGATCATTTGCTCTCCCGTGTATTTCAACTGTATTTTCGTCAAACAATGAAATTGGCATCTATTAGCTATACACTATCTTCCACTATTTCACAATTAATGGCTAGTGGTATGCACCTAAAGTAACAAGGCTCCTCAATCTCGATATTCGGATATGGTCTTCGGAGAGCCATTAAAGTCTATCGGATTTGAGTCAAAAATCGATCCTGGAACCCAACAATGGTAGCAGGAAAATACGGGAGATCACCACAAGACCAGCTAATTATGGAAACTCGTTTAGTCCCCGTCAACCCATAAACCGCATCAATTTTTGTGAAAGCAGATGAAAGATTTTGGTCAAATTTCAAGTGTAAGTGTTCAATTTCGCACATTCGAGCAGAGGAATATAATTGCAGGCCGACCCATATTACTCACTGCGCGTCGAGGATGACGTGGCTTGGGGATCATATCATCCACGTCATCCCCAGGGTTAGACGAGCATGCGACAGAGAATATAATTGCAGGTCGACCCATATTACTCACTGCGCGTCATGCTAGGCGCTTACGCATCTTTTTTCATTTTTTGAGCGTATCATATGATAAACAACTACTGGTGACCACTACGTATCATATCACCACTACTGGTTCACCCACCCCGGATTTCCTCCCCTAGCCCGACCGCGTGGCGAAGCCACGCGGTCTCGGTCACTCCTCTCTGTGCTCACTATTTCGTCGTGAGTAATTTGGGTCGATCTGTAATTATAGTCGTGTCATTCGAGCTAACGGAATTACCACATGACCCTTATCAGTTGTTCCATATCTGTGAAAATCACATCACAACGAATAACGTGTTGGTGAAGCCGGAATGACCGTATTAATTGAGAACGAGAGCGTGCGGTTTAGTGGAGTAGCGGTCTGGCATCACAGTCCCTTCGTGTAGGCCTGAGATTTCGGTTCGAATCTGGCCTGAGTGACGATTTTTGTAACGAAATTAATACCATCAGTACAGCATTTACTTATGCATATTTCGAAAATCATTAGGCTAGTTTAGGAACGAGCAAGACACGATTAAACTGGAGCCACTTTAGGGTAACAAAGGATCAACAGAGCTCACCTGTTCGTTTTGCTAATTTAGCCAGCGCGGTCTCCACTCGTTTCGTCAATTTTGTCCTTTGCTCGTCAGGCGACTGTACCAATTTCTGAGAGTAGGACGTAATATGTCGCTGATACGATGCTTTCCCTGTTATGAATTCATTCCATCGTTGCAATGCTGTTGATATTTTCTGAAAACACAATATGAATACAAAAGAACTGTGTTCTTGGAATTAGTCATGATCACCATGAACATTTACCAAGAGCTCTTATCTGTTCATTGTATAACGTACGCTATAATACCCAAGGTTCGCAAGATAAGCAATAAACGTGAGAGAGTTCTCGGAGGGAATCAGTTCTCCCAATGAAATGTAACTCTTAGAGGGATCGCAAGTTGGTTGAAAAGGCTTCTAACCGAAAAAAATAGGACGGCAATGAAGAAGGATTCTCCTGCACCCAAATAAAAGCAAGAACGTAATACAAACCGCATACCTTCTCGAAGTGCTCGTCGTCCCAACCGAGTTTACTGTAGAGCAGAGTTCGCACACGTTCAACATCCACACTCCTCCATCTGAACTTTTCGCGTGACTTGTCAACGTTAGGCCGAAAATATGCCGCAATGACGTCTTCATTCACAACCTGTTAAATACCTGCTACTTATCAATAAACAAAAATATAATGAGCTCGCACCTACCGACTTGATCCTTTCGTACTCGTTGTTTTTCTTTATAACCGAACGCAACTTGCGGCGCAAAGCAATCGGTTCAGGTGGATCAGACTGGGAGTCGAACGGAACCATCCACTGTTTTACTTTCATCAAAGTGGCAACGGTCTGTTGAAAGAGTATTTGCGGAAACGAAATTTTTGCATTTCTTATTTATTGCAAGGGTGCTATTTTAGTGTGCACCAAGCGTACTAAATGGCAGAAAGGCTATGTCGTAAGCATCGTTTTTGCTGAGTGTCTAGGTAACACATAACAAAACATTTCAACCGGTACCATAGATGCGTGGCGGACGAAAACTAATTTACAAACATTAATAGAATAACGCATTTTGTGTTGAACGATGATGTTCTACTACCTCTTGTTCAGAACTCTTTTCCTCATCTGGCCTTGCTACGGCAAACTCCGACAGTAGTTCGACAGCGTTCACAACTCCCACTCCTGCTAGTCCAGACGAGTAGTCACTCCCAGATAGGACCGCGATACCAACAAAATCCGATTGAGTCAGACCTGAAGAGAACACTCACACATGGAATGGTAAAACTAAGACAGCACCAAGGATGGAAATCTCGCTAAAAAGCTTGAAAAAAAAACTTGGAATGAAAAAAAGAGAAGAAAACGTGCGCATCTTCCCTTAAATTACTAGCCACTGGCGTTCTCAACAGCTACTATGTACTCAACCTTGCATAGCTAGTGAGCCACTAAAAGCAGAACCACAGCATCATACGTACCAAGACATACCTAATGATTGATGGATAACACGAGATTGATAGTGCTGGACATTCTTGTTTTTCGAAAAAAGATGACGATATACGTTTTTCACACCGAATGCCCACACATCGCTGTCGTCTGAGATTACTCCCTGTAGAGAAAATTGAGTTGAATGCGGTTTCTGACAATATTACGACGACAAATTCTATTATTAATATTCAATACGCTCACGTTCCTTTATCTATTGGGGCTTTCAAGTTCAATATAGACATGGTGGTGACTGTACTTGACGGATTGGCCTAGCTACGACTGCTTCGGTCTGTCATGAAAGATTTTGACGTCAGGATGTTTATTTATTTGTTTAATTCTAATGGAGGCATGGAGCCACATGGAAATACAAAAGTAAAACAGACATCAAATCAGGTCCAAATACCAACTATATCTCTTCAAAAAATCAAATTCAAAAAATCAAAAAATCAATCAAAAATCAATCAATCAATCAACATGGAATCAAATTATTGACCTAAAAATGTTCCAGTACATATCAGAAAAATGAAATCAGGCACCTGCACTAACCCCAAGCTCTCTAGCTGGACACACTGCGCTTCAGCTTCTCCAGGTGCTTCTATCCACGGAAAACCACATGCGGTCAAGAATTGCTGTAAAAGCAGAATATTAGGAACAAGCGATGGAATTAATTTACAGTTCTAATTTCTTCGCCCTCTTTCAGGTGGAAATTTTTCTTTTAAGGCAGCTAAATAGAAAATTTCCATGTAAAAACCCCGTGAGGCATTGAAACTGCAAATTATTAACAAGCACTACAAATGAAATAAATATCGGTGTCCGGAAAGAGTGCGTTTCTGTGATTACTCGCGTTAAGCTAGGAGCGATGGTTTCTGAAAGCACGCTCCTTCCTAATGGCATAATAAGTATCTAAGGAAAGACGCGAGGTTTCAGGAGGGAACTTTATCACATTGACGACGATCGCTGTTTTGCGCTGGACTCGCCGTGGGACACGCGCTCGCGCCCGCGCGTTATGTTATGAGCCACCGGTGGCTCACATTGTCGTCAAAGTGTTAATGAGAGCTGTTCTCTTTCCCTTACACGAATGAATAAAATGCAATTTATTCTTACTTGCAAGTCTTCATACAAGCCAGATTCACGGGTGCTGACAGGGTTACTGCCAAAATTGTGGACACCGTCGAATGAAGTCGTGTGAATCTGGAAATATCGATGTTCCGTAGAGATGAAGAAATTGTAAAAAAAAGCAGAATATCCTCTATTATTGAATCTGATAGGCTACATTTAGCATGTGGCTAACGAAAATGTTATAGCAATGATTCTCCAACCCATAAGATCTGCGCAACAGGACGATGTTGTCTGGGACAGAAATTTGAAGTTCAGATACCTGCTTTTGTACTTCTGAGACTATTTCTAACAACACTTACTTCGGGTTCAAACTCCTCTTGTACGTCAGAAGGAAATGAATCGGAGGAGTGGTTTTCACCCGCGTTTCCAGAGGTGGACGGCCGACATGCTTCTTCCTTAATCTTCGCTTCCTGATCGCGTTGTAAGTACTGCTCCACAAAAGAATCAGATGATGGGACATCAATAAAATCGTCCGTACTCGAATCGGAAGACCAGTCGTCGCAGCGGAGTGTCGGTAGTGCTGAGAGAAATCTATTCCTCCTTTCCCACGATGAACAATACTGCTTAACACAAACCTGTCTCTGCTTTTCGTTGATCAGAAGTACGTTTCACATGATCCTCAACCATGGATGTTTTGCTGTAGAAATCTGCCTCTTGAGAGTCGCTTGAGGATGAGTCCTAACCGAAAAAAATACCATAACATGGTGTATAGCTGATTTATGTTAGATATCCAAGTTGATAAGTGGGTTTAAAAGGATTTTTATGATCTAACGTACAGTAAAACTGCATAAAATCTCATCATTTCTGCAGAACCAAAGAAAATGATAGTCAATTTAGGGAAGTTCAACCTAAGTGATCCTTTTTGGTTTCCGAAACGTTCTCAGCCAACGTGGAACCGTGCTTGGATAGCTATTCACATGGATATGATGAAATGTTAAGGGTTTGAAGAAGTGGAACTAGAATGGAAAGCAATGCAATATCCTTTGAGGCGGAGCATGGTATGACAATGCTCTGAACTTATTCTTTATTCTTTATTCATGGTTATCCAATCAACAAATTCAAACAGATGAGAGCATTCATATAACACGTGACTGCTGGATTAGGGTAATAGTAACGATAGTAAAAGAGCAGGTAAACTTTAAAAAAATGTCTCGCAATAATTTGATCAGTTTATGAGTCATATTGAAAAAATTATGAGCCATATTGAAAAAAAAAACTTATAAAAACTTATATATTAGTAAACCATAAAAAGGAGCCGGAAATGTATTTCACCTCTTCATTATCCGATCCAGGAAACAGGGGATGTTGCGTGTACGACTGCCAATAATCTGAGGCTTGAGAGCCATTGGGGAGTGGGGCATCTCTGTTCTCACATAGCTTGAAAGAAACGTCTAAATATGTACAGTGTAGTACCGAAAAAATTAAGTCACCTCCTTGATGCGGTCACCCAAACGGCTACGAACAAGCAGACGCTGAAGTTGAAAATTGCTAAACGTCTTTGAGTCTGAAGGGATCTAAAAACGATGGTCCTTAGTTTCGAGAGAAAATAAAACAATCGAGAAGGTAGATTTAAAGCTTCTTCGAGGCTACTTCAACAAACCTGGGAAGGTTTAAGTCTTGAGTTTTTCATGCGCTCTCGTTCATCAAGCAAAACGTCAACTGTTTGAAGTGTTGGTGACTCACGCTCCTTAGTATCGATAACCACAATATCCTCGTCATCATCGCTAAGTTTTATCAACTCGCTAGAAATATTTGATACAAACGTACTTCTTCTTCGAAGAAGGAGTGATGAACAGCTAAGCACAATAATAATAAACTCACACCGGTTTTGGGGGTAAGATATCAAACAAGTCGTTCTCCAGGCGCTGCCTTTTAGAACTGGCTGCGCTCAGCTTATTTTTTATCGCCTCCACTTCTGAATCTGTTTTGGGACCTGAAAAAGAGGGACAATACAGCACGAAGCCAATGCTAATGATCCCATAACGGTAAATCACACAAAGACGACTGTTAGCTTACAGACCTTTAGCTCAATTCATATCGAAAATTTTTTGGTGGCTCCAACCAAACTTTCGATACAACAGTTCCACACTGGTTTGCATACTAACATTGGGATAAACGAAGCGATATAGTTTCGCAGTGAGCAATACATTAAGAATACCCGTTTTCAAGGTTACAATCCAAAAGTTCTACGCCATCGCCAACCGCAGAGACATCAAAAACGGAACTTTCCAAGTTTTATCATCTCGAAACCACTACCTGACACATCTGCTATACTGCCGTGCCGAACGAGGTTGAAAGGTGGATCAATGTTCGTTTAAACAGACGAGCATCGATCGATCTGCTAAGGCCTTTCGGCACAGCGGCACAACAGAAATTTGCAAGTGCTACGGTAGCAATCATCATAAGTAAACGTTATGTTAGATGAACTATGGACGAGAAAAAAACTAAATCAAAAGTCGAATTAAGTTGACAACGGTCCCAAGGAAATGTGCTGAGCTTCTCTCGCTGAAATTTCGTTCGCCACAAAAGACTCATTCTAATGCACGTCAATCTGGCATAAAATATAAGCAGCTCAGAAATGTTGAGTAGTCCCTACTATATAATAAGCGAAACCCAGTTGTTTATTTGGATGGATGGATGGATGGACGTCAATCCATTTTTCAAATGATTGGTGGTGGTGGCGGTTGGTGGTAGTTCTATCACTGCATATCACTGAGATCATTTTGAAAATCGCATTCTATGGTGACGCGCTAACACTTCGTCTACCCTACACTGCTTGCCGAGATCAGTCTTATTTCATTTGGAATGGATTGAGCTAAATGGCGCGGGGTACGAGTGAGTGAAAGTGGGACAAGTTAGGAAAGCATGTTGAACGGTGAAGATGTTGAAAGTGCGTCAAAACTTGGAACACTGTCAAACAATTGTAATTGACCAAAGTGTGGCTTAACTCGGCAAGCCGTATAGATTGATGGGTTTATTTATTTACTTGACAAAACTGGCGAACAGACGTTTGGCGGCCGATAGGCCGATGAAAGGCTGGTAGATATATGTGGGATACCTCTGCAAACGATTGTGGTTTTAAAGCCAGTGGCTTTGCGCATATCAAAAGGCACCCACCGGTAGCTAAATCAAGGAGGGTCCGCTTCTTTGACTGTGTTATACCAAACTCCTCGTTATGCTTCTTTAGCTGCCGCTCAGTCTGAAAATTCAGGAAATACTCACAATCAGGGCATTATAAAAATAAAATTGTGTGCGACGAACCAGCACTCGACGTTTGAAAGATGGGACACCTTCACCATCGAAGACGAAAACAGGTTTGATTTTGTAGAACAGAAGTTTACAGAGCCTAGAAACCAGAAGGGCAAGGTGTGGATTTCGAACGTCGGCCGGGTAGCCCAACAGCGACTGATATATCCAGATTGAGACATCTAAAAACTGTTCTGATTATCTTCTCACTTCTGGTTTCTCGACATCATGAATGGTACCAGCGCACGCCTGTTGATAAGATACACAAATATTTAAATGAATATAGGGTTAAAACACCACTAAATTGTGGATATACCCAAGTTTTGGATATAACACGCTTCCACGCGTATTCTTTCCTCTTGCAAGAGTATAATAGGTACTACAACAAATGGGTGCTACGTAGGTAGGGGTGAAGCTAGCAGAAGGGCTGTTGTACTTGTACTCAGTAGTTGCTGTACTCAGTAGAGTCCTCCAAAAGGTCAAATTATCTTCAAAACTGTATTTTCAAATTCTCTATACACTAGTGTGTTCTGTGGAAAAAGGCGTCGTCGAGGAGTTTTTCTCAAGCTGCACAACCGAATCACATAACACCGACAAATGAATGGAAATCTCACAGTTCTCCTAACCACGACTTGGAGATCCACCAAAGAAAACCCTACAGAAAAAGAAAACAATTTATGACTGACTTATAGCAGATATGTAAACCAACGAAAAAATCCAAGAGTTGATTAAAAGAGGGAAGACAAACATAAAGTGAACTCACCGACAGCCAGCACCTTCCCCTCCAGCATTTCCAGGGTCACTGGTTCGCATGTTGGTTCGAGCAATGGCCAGAGGCCAGTGATTCCCATTGCGACAAACCAACCGCGAGATCAGCAGCTAAGAAATCGAATTTGCCGGTGAAATCAGCTGGGAAATTTGGCACTGCGTCTACGTCTTTGCGTCACAATACCACATATTGCGCCCTGCCGCCATTCCGTGCTCCACGGTCACTTCCCCCACCGTTCGTTCCGCTCCGTGCGACGGTACCCTAGCAGCAAAACGCGAGTACGTATCACATGTGGGGCAGACCTAGAGGTCTGGAGAATGGCACTGTTCGGCGCTATCCAACTATAGAATCCCTTATGACCCTGGCGGGTCTCTGGGCATTTCGGCCTAACTGTGCATAGGAGCATTATCCGAGATGATCCTAGAAATCTATCATTTCCTTGCACCACTTGAAAATCGCGGTTGGTTCAACAGATCTGACCCATTCAGCGCCCTTCTTCAGATCCCTTGTGGCTGCTTTATTTATGCTGCCTCTTGCGAATCTGACATCTGTTTTTGGATTTTCTGTGCAGCTGTATCTCCCTTCAGTAGGACATTGTATTTAGTCACAACTTTGGAGATGTTTCAACGAAATGAACTTTTCTGATCGCAGCGACGCAACCCGAGACGCGAAGGTCTCACGTCTCTGAGCGTATAATCGGGCCTTTTCATAGAAACTCCGTCCACTGAGGTATGTCGCGATGAGTAGAGGTAGCGTTCTGCCTATTAGCTCAAGTAATGAAGCAAAATTCCCAGAACGAATGAACTGCATAGACGCCGGCTCAGGCCAAAAAGTTCATTTCCGTAGTTCCTAGTCAATTCATCAGAATATCTTGTTCTTAGATTCGTATTTTAGGTAAATCCATAATCAAACATCAAATATTTCCGAAAACTCACGAGGTTTTTTCAATAGCAAAGCTGCAACATCTTATCCTTAGATTCCTAGACTTTCGTACTAACCCATTCCGGTTTGGGCAAGACACGGATCCAATTTTCTCCGTGACGACCTTGCTGGCTCATCGAGCCTTTCAAAAATTAGTATTGTTGGTTAATATTTTTACATTTTCAGTAACCCCATATGATGTCACTTGGTTAACGAGGACATGGACTAACCTGGTTCATTTTCGTTGAACGCTGTTTGACCTACCAGCCCTGTTCATACCACCTGTACAGCGTATAAGTCGCTGGTTGGAACTATGCGCTCAACATATGATTAACACGCCCTGTCGAGACGGGCGGCCTGCGCGCTGCAGCTGAGCGACTCGACTATGGTAGTAGGAAGCGGTAAGCTATAAATATTAGGAGACCGCACCTGGGAAAGAATAAAAAGGTAATCATGATCACTACACAATGTAGCATCCGACTGTGGGAATATGCTAAAAGTGACGAATTTGGGTGTATAGCAAAAATTTGGCAGGGTAAAAAACCGCTGTTTTTCCTGTTGTCGGAGAAAATCTTGGGCATTAGTTGAAAGCTCCTACTTCTAGGAGGGGCCAGGGTCAAACACTTTTTCCTCGTCTATGGGAGTTGTTTCGAGCGATGATCACTAATCTGGCTATATCGACCAAATTTCTACAAACATAATGATCGTTGCTAGTATACAAAATATTACCTGAACGGAGTTTGAGCCAAATCTCAAATTTTGATCTTATCACCCTAGTCCCTGATGGTCTCCAATCGGAATTCGAAAAATAGATGCAAGAATCGTGATCAGCACCACAAGTATCACCCATACGCGGAGTTTGGGAAAAACTGGTACGAGAAATTTCTTCCGTGGGGGTGGAAACTTTGGGCAGTGCCGAGTACCGCTTCCCAACTTCGCCTGTAGGAGTTGTTTTAGGCGTTGGTCACAATACTCGCAACCATTTCCCGGATTTCGGTTGAGGAATGCTCTACTGATGACACGCTGGTCGAATTATTGTCACCGTTTTACCCCCCCCCCCCAACGTCAACCTTAACGGTTATGTTGGGTGCTGATCAGAGTGTTCGCGGCGTTCGGTTGTATTTCGATCGATGGCCGCCTACACTGCGTCTCAAAAGTATAGAGTCACTAGCAAATCATATATCGCTATTAGTTCTGAGGCAAAGAGTGATCTAGAAATTGTTCCATGCAATTCGGTATGGCAAAAAACGTAGGTACTTTACTACTTGAGTTGTGCCGTTTGAGTGGGCGGGGCAAGGGGGTGGAGTCAACCAATAACGCCAGAGCGCCTACAACATAACGTCACGCCACGATGCTGACAACGCTATCAACAGGTTGGCTAGAAGAGGGTTAACACCATGTCATGCCACGATGCTAACAATGCTATCAGCAGGATGGCTAGAAGACGGTTAACATTAACATCATTGAGCATCGCCATTTCTGATCTCGACTGACCGCTCATGAATCCCGGCACACCGACTACCATGTTCAATCTACCAAGCACGGAGCAAGAAGCCGTCCACTTCCTGCAAGACAAGCAAGTGCTCCCAAAAAGGAAGACGTGTGCAATGGGACACGAAATGAAACTGCGTTTTGGAAGAAACGCACGAGCAAATTGGAAGTGTAATAGGAGAGCATGTCGCGCCGGCAAACGCTCGACAATCGTCACGGAAGGAACGTGGTTCTGGAAATGTAGAATGTCGCTTGTAAAAGCTATTCGCTTCTTGTATAGTTGGTCACTCCAGCTGACGTCCGTTGAATGGTGTTACAACCAGCTAGGCATTGCCCGTAAAACGCGCACTGAATGGATAAGCTGCATAATGGAAGCGATCACAAGGAAGCTTCGTAGTGCGCAGCAGAAGATCGGAGGACAAGGTTTCATAGTCGAAGTCGATGAAACCTTGTTCTCGAAACGACAAAGTCATGCGGGCGAATCCTGTCTCAACAGTGGGTGGTAGGCGGTATATGCCGGGAAAATAAGGAGTGTTTTGTTGCATTGGTGGAAAACCGAAACGCGGATACCCTATTGAAAGTGATTAAAGATAACGTAGCTGATGGATCAACAGTCTATACGGATTGCTGGAGAGGGTATCAAACGGATGAGTTGGAGCAGGCGAATTTCCACCACTTCACCGTTAACCATCGTTTCAATTTCGTTGAGCCCACCACGGGTGTGCACACCCAAACAATCGAACGCCTGTGGGGCACATTCAAGAAGCAAAATAAACGATGCAGAGGAACGCATCGAAGTCAACTGGAGTCCTACATCACTGAGTTCATGTGGAGACAAAGGGTAGGAAGTTACACTAAATTTGTGAAGCATAATATTCGATGTTCTTCAATTGCAGCTTGGGAAGAACGAGCCATTCGAAGCGCTCATAGAAGCAATAAGGGAATTCGCCGACGAATAGGTGTTGATCGTTGCGATTCGGTGCCATCTTGTGCGATTTTTCACTGACTGAGTTCATATTCCGTACATCAGGAAAATAAACAATATCCCAATGACGTCGAATCAGGTAATGCTATTGCTGAGTTTGTTTCACCGTTAGGTTTTTGCTTAGGCATTGCCTTCCACTTAGGACTGACTACACTTCAATTGCTGACATACACATAGGCTAAGCCTAAGCTTGAGCTTGACCTGAAGCTTGAAGGTCATGCTTCAGTTTATTTGTGGTGGTGACGTTGCCAGAGACGTGGCCTAAAGGACACGCAGACCAGCGCAACGCTCACAGCATGTCCCCGCCCTCTGCCCCGCCCACTCAAACGGCACAACTCAAGTAGTAAAGTACCAAAACGTATATACAAAAAAGGAGCGATTTCTCCAGAGGAGTTAAGGAATGGGAAGAGATCACGTGTATATCGCTGGCGGGCTAGCCTAGTCACAGTGGTCGATTCGGCAGAAACATCGCCCAGAATCGTCAATTGGCGAACTGAATACAAATCTGATTTAAGCTTCTCAGATTTCGAATGATTTCTATAGATACAAATATTTTTGTGTCCTCCTACTTGCGGACACACGACAACTATCAACTGAAGACCCCCTATGAGCCTACGGCTGGCCTTTTATGCGGCCAGGTTCCCGCCTTACCTACCCTAGATGACCTACGCGCCGGGCTCTTTAATTGCTGGTCACAGACACAACAATTATGTACAACATAGTGACGTTGACAGAGTCGAAATGGTTTTGGTTCAAACATCGTTTACGCGGCTATTCGTGATGCTGACCCCGTAACCGACCTTTGCTATTAGGGCTTCGATCTCACAGGCTACGCTTTGAGTAGGCTTGAGTACTACTTTGCTTACTGCAACCGGCTAAATTCGACGAGAACATTAAAAACGATGTTTGAATTTGTGATCAACTGGCAAAATAAAAAAGATAAATCTCAGAAAGACTCTCGTTCCATTCTAAGGTGCACATTTTTCATAGAACTGAATAAAAAATAACCCTCGATGGGGCGACCCCAGTACACTTATCTGCGTTTGCCTAGTCGTGCACGTATCTGTCGAAATTCGAGAAATGGTTATTAGTAACGGCGATCTCCCGAAAAAGCATGTTGAAATAAATTTTTATCTTGTACTGATTGAATGCGAATAAATACATACATATATGTTAGAATGATATGACGTAGAACATCTCAAGTGAAATCCATAGGCTATTTACAAACGTAACCATCAACTCCGATCGATTGTAACGAGGCAGCAAGAGGGATTAAAAACGTGACATCGAAGAAGGATACAAAGTCACAGAGAAAAATGCAAGTAACAAATGAAAAATCGGAACCGGATCATGGTAAGCATAGGTGAAGCACCAGAACTGGGGCGACACACAAGGACGAAACTTTAAAAGAAATTCAAGATGAGCAACGGTGGAAAATCAGCCCGTGAATGAACGAACTATCGTACATGAGGACTTGTGCAACACATGGGTAGTTACATGGCAACGGATGAACGGGGGTTTGCGGTGGCATTCCTTAGGATGAGACATTGAACAGCGGCGATTACGTAGGGTAGCAAGCGGCTCTTGCTTTTCTCAAGCAACTGTTCTGCACAGCATAACGAATCTATCGTGAACTAGTTGAGCATAGGCGGTTGCCAAGTGCTAGACCTTCGTTTCAGGGCCTATGCTGTCCGAGCTCGACTGGAACGACTCCCGTAGTCGAATCATTTGCCTTGCGATTATGTTGCCGTACACCTTGTTGTACCAAGAGGGACCTCGACCTCTGCAAAGTGGCACTTATTATGGCAAAAAGGTAGACCAACAAATAAACATAAAATACAATCCGAATAGCTGAGACGTTCTGATATGTGCTTTGACGTTGCTGGTACGTCTGTACCATATTATGTTACCCTTTTAATTCATTAGATGCGAAAAAAGCCAAAATAACACTCTGTTCCCAGAATTCGACTATCGACAAATAGCTTTTGACTATTGCTTCGCGTTTGGTTCTCAAGTTACATAAGAGATATCAAACTGATCAAATTCTGTTAACGCATCGAAAATTCATGCAGAAATCAGGAAAGGAGTCATCTGTGTACCTGAACTTACTACGGAAAAGTTGGAATGGGAAGGGTTGACCAAGAGAAAGTCGTACAACCGTCGAGCTCATCGGTAAGTGACGCACCCAGCACACCGAACAACGAACAACAAGAAAATAACGGATGGTCACTATTCTCAAAGCAAGTGAAACCCATAAATGAGTAATGGTTTGGGGAGGAGCCAAGACCGTTCCGAAGGCACCAAAACCAAACCTTGCTTTCCCGATCTATACGGTCACTATAGGTCGGGAAATCTAGGTTTGGTAACCGCCAAGAAGTCACCGATTTCAAGCGGTCTGATTGTGAGAGCAACCTCTGCGAGCTGCTCTACCTGACTTCTAAGTGAGCCTACTTGCCCGGTTGATATTTCACGCTCTGATTACTCTAGTGTATTGCATTAGATCGCTGAAAAAGCCTACCGACACTCAGTTCTAGAATATTCTGTTGGTCACATTTATATAGGTTGACTTATGTCTTATGTGTACAATTGTAGTCGCTTGGCTGCGTTTCCGTTATGGCCTGAGAAATCGCTCTTGACGGCAAGAAGGTGAGACTGCTTCTGCTCTACGAGTTCAAAAAACAAAACAGTGCAAGAGAGGCGGTCAGCAACGTACATATACAGGGTGCGCCAGCTAAATCCGGACAACCGCGACTCGGACTTTTCAAACAACCTTACGTACGCCAAATGCAATTCAAATCCAGAAGTCTTTTGCACTTTAGTAGAGGGGTGTATTATTATTACAACGGCTCAATGTAGGCTTTGTCAGCAGAAAAAATCGCCTCCATCCTCGACCTGAAACGTTCGCGAGCCCTCTTCAAAAACGCTTGGTCCAAATTTGCAAATACTGCATTACCGGCGATTCGCAGAAATGTGACGTTAGGGTGCGTCGTATCGTTAGCAATTCTCTCAACAACGCTCCAAACGTAGTAGCTCACGGGGTTCAAATCCGGGTTTTTCTGGGACCAGAACACCTTGGACCAAAGCATGTCCAAGTTATCGGCCAGACAGTTTTGAACGAAATGGCTCGTGCGCCGTGTTGTTGAAAGACATATGGCTTTCCTGAAGATACAGCCGCTATCCAGGGGTCTACTACAGTCACTGAACTTTCGCTAACTCCAAAACTGTCGCCAACATCCTCAGCGGTTGTATAGGGTCCTTCAAGAATAGCTCCTGAGCCCGTTCTACGGCTTCTGCGGTTCTTGAAACACGTTCTCGCAAATGGGTTCTCCTCGCCAGAGTTGCAGAATTCTCCTCGGAAGCCTTGTACCTCGCCACAGCATCGTAAACGGTCGATTTCGAGTAGCCGAAGAATCGAATGATCCCCGCCCCTGTGCGTTCAGCGCGAACGCTTTCGATGATTGCGGCTCTTCTGTTATACTACGCACTTATGGGAAACATTTATGCAGGTATGAGGGTAACACTACAAACTAGAGGGCTTTTTCTTACTATATATCAATCGGGACCTTTGACGAAGTTACGGTATGGCGGGAGATTTGAATTGAAATTTGTCCGGATTTAGCTGGCGCACCCTGTATGACGCGATGGATCTTTCCACTGTTTCCTACGAAAGTCTGGTTCACAGGCATTTTTGGTTTGAGTTTGAAACATTGACAAATCTGATTCAGACAACTTTTTCAACGACGTGATAGTCATGTTGGACTTGAAACACTGCTTTTTGAGATGATTTCACACGTTTTTGAGTTGAAGCTTCCGATGGCGGAGATACGGTCGGATAGACTGTGTACTATCTTAACCAGCATTATGACTTCTACCTACTAAGTACGTGTTTTTGAAATGATTATAATGCCAGTCACAACCGGCCTTTGTCCTCTTTAGGAATTAAACAACATCAGGCGGAGGAGGCTCACCTCAGATCAATTCTCGAGAGGTAAGTGACTCGAGAGTGGCCGGCTTTTGGCTCGATCAGAAATCTGCTATCCAGAACAGCGGCCGAAGTGCCACCGAGCAATTGCGTTTCGCTGCACTGCACACTACGTTCTGCAATCGCGCAAGCACCACGGATCTCCGAAAGGTCTGCTCGATGGAATCTGAAAGGAAGTTGGAATGAATCGTGAAAGTGCCGGCGTTGGTAAGTCCCCTGAGGATGCGCCACCGCATATGTGCTCCATTCAGAATCGTAGAGGACTTGCAAGGGCCAGGCGCTATACCAAGTTAGTGTCCACCTTCGCAGACAGGCCCGGTATAATTTCACCCGACCCTGTAAAGAGTAAAGGCTTCTTACCGCTGCACCACGCGCGCCCTTCAGTGTTATCAGTAATGAAATAAATTGATATGGCAACATGCATAAAATAGGTTGAAACCGTCACAACGGTAACCGACACCTGATTTTTACAATAAGCAGTAAAACTGGATGACTTTGACAAAAAAACGTCTGCACTAACCGGACGACGAAGCAGTCTCGGGTCGGATGTCCAACGGTGTCGTTGAGCACGTACTGGTGGATGTCGGTATCGGGGGCGTGAAGTGCGTCGACGGTTCGCCAGTTCACCACCGATGTGTCCCACACGTTTCTGCAAAATTACACCTATAATTTCACTAGAATCACACCTCTATTTTAAGAGACAGCTACAAGATCTGGAAACACATCTTCTCAACAAAGTGGACCACAGCGTTTGTTCGAACCCACATTCACCATTTTACAACTCTCCACCCTTATCATACCCTAGTTTTCAGAAAGTGATCATGGAGAGCTATTATATTTTCTTATGAGTCATCTCCGTACAAGCTGATTCTGATTTTCATCTTATTATGGTTTAATTACCGGAGTTTTAGGCTGAAGAAGGTGATATTCGCCAAACGCCAGTTCTTGTCAGCAAAGATTTTATCACTCTCGGTTCTGAGCTCCTTACTGATACCTACCACCTCATCTATGGCGACTATTATGGTTTATGCGGGAGGTCATAATACTCGTTTTTTCTAGCTATTTTGTTCACGCTCTGTAGATTGGATTATCTCCGGACAGTAACAGAGAATCTTTTTTGTTTTTTAGGACTCACGCTTACGTCAGCATAAACCGGAAAATAGCTTTCGCCTTTTGGGCTATTCAGACGCTCAAGAAGTCAATATCGGAAGCTTCACCTCTCGCGCATAATCCGATTCATGACTTGTTTCGGCGGCGCGGCGACGTCGACCCAAACGCGGAACAGCTTCAACGGATGGCAGTCGTTCGGAATTTTACAGGTGATCTCGACATCCTCGTGGCTTCCATCCAACATCCACCCCTTCCACCTCTCCGAGTGTTCCTAAACACCGTGTTGAGTTTCTAACTTACTCGTAGAATTCTGCAATAATCACCTTAACCAAGTCGAGAACCCTGTCGATTAGGTAGGCCCGTGGTCCATTGAGGCCAAGTTCTTTGAGCAGTGGTGCGTCGTTATCGGACTGCATTCTGAATTAGGTGTGTGTGATTTGTGACTACGGCTAAATCATATAAATATGTGCTGCTGACCGGTCTTCCGAACCCATCTCTGCAGCGACGAACACGCTCCGGCAGTGCTGAATCAAAAAGGTGAGGCATTGCTGTGCGGCTTTGGTCTCGCGCATTTCGCGCTCGGTCGGCATTCCGGCTGCCCCGATCGTTTTGTGTCGCCTGAAGCAGATGATTTTGAGGGGATGTGCGCATTAAATTACCTGACCTATATGTGAATCATGTTCAGCTCAGAATTATCTCACCTCGTCGGAGTGATCTTGTCGAGGCGGGAAGCGCTCAAGTGGAACAATGAGGGCGTGAAGCAGACGGCCAGGTTTTGCGCCGGCATCTAAAATATCGGCACTCAAATCAATGGGGTTCAGTTAAAGACCTGTGAAAAGGTCCCACTAATGGCGAGACCATCGCTCGCCTACGTCGCGGTGCGACGCGATTGATTTCATGTTGTATTATGTTTTACATGAGAATTTCAGGAGCTGTACAATGAATGACGTAATTTCCATGTATCCTACAACAGATGTTTTCCGGTAATTTTTAGGAATACGGGTCCCGCGCTTGTCTGCGTGTATAGGAGGGACAGACTGTTCTATGCCTAGAATTCAGACCTCGCTTCTGCATTTTCTTGAGCCCTCTTGCTCTCAACCCTCAATTCTTTTCTCGCTAAAAAAGCTGAAATTCTGGTACGGATTCCTCCCAGCCGGCCGCGTTACTACACTGCAACCATTCCTGGACTACGATTCCAGACTATGTGTTTATGTTGAAGAGATCTGCCACAAAGCTTATGTACTTGGTGATAGATTGTCTAACCAGCCATCTGATTGCATTTTTTGTTTTTTCTCTTCGTCCTGTTTAGTGTTTTCATTTCGTTTTGCACCGTGTGAGCCCGATATATAGAAGATTTTGCTAACGAGATTTCTGTTATGTACCCGTTTTAGTTGTCTAACCAGCCATCTGATTGCATTTTTTGTTTTTTCTCTTCGTCCTGTTTAGTGTTTTCATTTCGTTTTTTTCATTTGTACGTATTACTAAAAAGTTTCATTGCGAAAACGCCCATATGCCTATCAAATGAACGAATCAACGAATAAATTTCAAGAGTTCAACGAAACCCAAAAACACTTGGCGACACGTACACTGTTGTTTTCGGCGTGCTTAGACACATCACTGAGGAAGAGCAACAGCGTCTGAAGGGCTTCACGGTTCTCATCCGGAAGAAGAAGAATCGCGTACTGAAGGGCAAGCAGCCTAAAATAGGGCTTGAGGTAGGTAAATTGAAGGTGGTGAAATTGAAGACGCTTAGCAAGGCCAAAGACAATATTTGCAGGTCAGGCAGAAATCTGTTGATCCAATAAGAATTTAAAAGTGGGAAAAAGGAACGGATCGCAGAAGCAGACGGACTGCACGATCAAAATTGATGAAGTGATTGGAGTATAAGGTTGATTTTACTGTTTTCCTTGATTTGAGTTCAGCGAACTTCTAGAGTTCGTATTTTAGTAAACATACTGGGGAACATGTGTAATACTCAATAACAGCTGATACAATTCTTTAGGCACACTCTGGCGTACATACGTATTTACGCTAGATGTTTAGTACGAGAACGCCTTTCATTATGAATTCCTGGTTCTCACCTTTCATTGTCCGGCACATGTATGAATATATTGGCGAACGTTTCAGACAGCCTGACAGTCATCAAGGGCTCCGGCAGTTCTCTCAGGTACTGCTTAAGCGTATCGGCCACATCGTGCACCTGTAGAATCGACTTTTTACCTCAGTTCCCATTAACATAATAAAGAGGAAGATATAGAAAAGAGGGCAGGTAAACGATCTGTGTGGCAGAAAGAACATCGAACAATCAGAAATTGTCTCACCTGTCCCGGATCGAGTCGATTCTCGTCGACAAAGACGTCGCATTCGGCGTCGCGATCACAAATGGCTCGCACGTCCATGATTCGAGACTTGACGCCGTTCTTTCGGAATATTCCAACCGTGTCCGCGGCCATTTGACGGAGATAACGCAACACCTGAAAACGTACACCTGTCTGATCATCCAAAGTGGAGGAATGGTCTAATAGTATTTTTACCTCGAGAATTGTCCTCGGAAGACACAATCCAGATCGCTTGTAGATGACCGCCAACGGCTGGCCGAACACTGATGCCACCTCGATTTCTGGAACAGATCGTCTTCAAAGGAAAAGATGTTAGCGTTAATCAACTTCCTACGGAAGCAAAGCTACATTCGTGTTCCAATCAGAATCGTAGAGGCCTGGTGAATTCATAAGTGGCTTGTACAACGTCTTGCTGGGTCGAGCTGTAGCCCAAGTCAGCGTCTTTCCCTTCCCTAACAAATCTGGTGCCAATTTACTCGACCTCAGAGGAATAAAGTCATGGATATCCCGGGCAGGGATCAATCTCGGATGCGGGTGCTTGTTTCTCGTTTCCTACAAAATCCTTTAGAATTCACAAGACCCTCAAAAGAAGCAATATTATATCCCAAACACCGACAAATGAAACAACAAATAGACCAGGGAACGACGTACACAATGTTCATTGAGCGATTTGATTTCTTTAGTGGAAAATCTGCCGCACTTTTTTCAATTCTTACCTATTTTTTTTTACAAAAGGACGCTAAGCTATAAAGTCACGTAAATTCGATTCTCTTGATGGTGGATCTATGCATCAGACTGCACAAGTATTTGTAGCTTCCCCGTATAAAGGTAAAAAAGGTTTTGGTTAGTCCCCGGGGAATTCCCGAAGCACTCGTGTTCCATTCAAATCGCAGCGGCATGCTAAAAGTTCTTGGCCTATACAATGACTTGCAGGGGCAAGTCATTATAACAAGTCAGAGTGTCTTCAATTTCCTAGACAAGTCTAATACCAATATATCCGATCACGGAGGTATGGAAGCCCTGGTCAGCCCAGGCAAGTTTAGATCGTTCGATTGTGTTCATGTCAGCAGCGCCTCTAGCCACAGTAGCTCTTTCGTATACGTTTGTAAAAGGAAACTCCGGAGCCACATACCTCTTCCGGTTTTCCCATCCATCTGCTTGATCTTCTTGAAGAACTTTTGCACGGTCCAGTTTTTAGCGGCGGCATTTTGCGACGGTGATGCGTCTGTAATTGTTGGTATATCCGCCGCTATGAAACTATTAGGTCGTTAACTAATTATTTGCCGTTTTTTTCAAGCTTCTGTTGTGCGCCTGGTAGAGAAGCTTCCAGAAACATCCAGACAGCGTTCGATAGAGAATTATTTGCTCTTTCACGACGTGTATTTGATATTTACGAAACATCAAAATTTTGATAACTTTTTGACCATTGAAGATGAAATCAGAAGTGAGAAAAATTGACCCCACCGACAGTGAATTTTTTCTGCTTCGTTTCGAGACTTCCTGCAAAACTGTATATACCATCTGAAAGTAGACAAGTTTTTTTATAAAATGGTACACAGCTTGTTTTGGTTTTCTTTGGTTTTTGTTTACTTGCAGAGCGTCAAAATGGGGTATCTCAAAGGGAACAATAATTTTTGGATGCTTGTGCTGCCGTTCTGCCGAATGTTTTCAAACAGCTCCAAACACGCCACGAGAGAGCATTTGGTGCTCTATCAGATAGCACGTTTATTTTTCCATGCTAGCCGTTTTTTAAAAATTTTTTCATGAAAATGTTTTTAAAATTCCTCGACGTGTAAAACTTTTCGTTGGAAACCTTTTGCAGAATTTCAAGCATGAAAAAAATGAAAAAAAATGAAAAAAATGAAAGCATGAAAAAATTTTAAAAAACGGCTAGCATGAAAAAATAAACATACTATCTGGTAGAGCAATAAATGCTCTTCCGTGACGTGTTTAGAGTTGATTGAAAACGTTCGGCAAGAAGGCAGCACAAGTATCCAAAAATTATTGTTCTCTTTGAGATACCCCACTTTGACGCTCTATAAGTAAACACAAACAAAGGAAAATCAAAACAAGCTGTATAGTGTTTCGTAGAAAAATTTCTCTACTTTTAGAGCACACATACAGTTTTGCAAGAAGTCTCGAAACAAAGCAGAGAAAATTCACTGTCGGTGGGGTCAATTTTTCTCACTTCTGATTTCATCTTCAATGGTCAAAAAGTTATCAAAATTTTGACGTTTCGTAAATATCAAATACACGCCGTGAAAGAGCAAATAATTCTCTATCGAAAGCTGTCTGGATGTTTCTGGAAGCTTCTCTACCAGGCGCACAACAGAAGCTTGAAAAAAACGGCAAATAATTAGTTAACGACCTAATAGTTTCTAATGAAGAAAGACCACCAGGCAACGTATCTCATAGTTTGCTAGTAATTGAAAACGATTCTTGAAAAAATTCAGACAGAAAATTTCATAGGTCGAACGGATACGCTTACAAAAAACATCTAAAACCTAAATGAAACATTAAACAAACCGCCAATTTTCACGGTACTGCCTGGGCCCATGTGCTTCTCCAAGATAGCCGTTACTCGCAGGTAAGCAAGCTTATTGAGTCGAGCCTTAATGACGGACACACTTACACAAAATATTCATCAAATAGAAATTTTCGCATTGCAAAATGCTCAGCTGTTTAAAATAAATATCTGACATTCGCTAACAACCATGTTTCGTCAAAGTCTCACCAATTCGAAAACGCTAAGTGAGTCCACGCATCTAGCCAACTGGACGTCAGTGAAGAAAGCCTCGTCGGATGAACAGCTTAAACAAAAGCTGTGAAATATTAAAATAAATTACTCATAAGATCTTCCACAGAAGCAGGAAAAACCTAATATCTCGAAGAGACTTCCAACGAAAATGGGACAATTTCGATACCTTGATAATATCGATGAGGACATCAGACTCCTATCAGCGGCGCGTCGCTTGCTTTGCAACGATCCGACATGGTTTGTGTTGAGCAAAAATGAGTACGAATTTATCGAATACAACAGTATCGATTGTCGTAGGCGTTGTGACGATGGACCACTGAAATAGCGTGGATCAATTATCGATTGATGAACTGCTCGCGGAATGATATACGGTAACCAGATGGCTTTTGAGGAAGAGCAACGCATTACTAGTACAGAATACGTGAAAATTTCAACAACAACAGAGTGTTTCAGACAAAAAATGTTTTTCGTGGATTCTGTAACATGAATCCCAAGAGAAAAAATGCAATAGCTGCCATTTTATCAAGAGATGAATATGGTCACAGGAATTATACTGTACCATATTTACGATTTCAGAGGAATACCTGCTCGAGAGCAAATTAAGTTTTCGGAGAAAAGTCGTTCTGCTTACCTTGGTGATCTAGAAAGGCTCGATCCAACTCCCGAATCTCGACGATTATTGTTTATGGTGGTGGTACCAGACGACTGCTCTTCATCCGTGTTGTCCAAACTCGACTCGCTCTACAATACGTTGTATTTAAAGACATAATCGGGAAAAGAGAGATCAACCACTGTGGGAACTTTACCAATAAAAGAAATTACATCTAACCAAATTTTCAAAATCGGTTTGGAAAAATGCGCTTCAAAAACACTTCGGAAAACTAAATGTTAAAAGAAGCGTGGTATGACACTCATTATAATGATCCTAGTTTTAAAACAAATTTTACCAAATCCCATTATGTCCAAAAATGCCATATGCAATTGTCCAAGCTCGTCGGTAAAACAGACTACGACTTCAAATAGACTATTCCTAGACAAAGGGCCTACTCAGAGGTGGTTCCCTAATATTCAATGCTTATGGTGAGCTATAAATGCTGTACCATCCTCTTCCAAATGTTGCAAAAAGTGGCTCTTCTACAGATGCTACGCAGTAACTTTTTAGCCGTCCAAGATTGCCTTGTATCGAGGCTTCAAATCAATGGGTTCTACATTGTAAAATTAACCCAAAGAGCGACGTTGGTCTTGGTCACTTCAAACCTTTCGGCAGAACAAGATAAAAATAGGCTTCTCGACCCTCGGCGTAAGCTTACAGCTTCAAACCGTCAAAGAAACCTGTACCTCGGAGGAGGAATGATATTGTAATGATGGTGTTAGGTCCGAGGCGCGGGTTCGACTCCCCTCGGAGCCGCAATTTTTGCGATGAATTTAGCACCACCATTACATGATTCTCTTCCAGTATGTGTACTTAGTAGTAGCTGCGGTAATAGGACCAGAAATTCCGTGATAATCTGTACCTTATTGGCGTGGGTGTCGACACGCAGCTGAGGTACTCCACTGGACGTGGACGGCGACTCGGGCCGGGCTGGACGGAGACGAGACAACGACGTGTCTGGGGAGACGTCTGCAATAAAATCTATCAGATCCGAATAATGACAGCTTCATCTACAAAGCCAAACTCGAACTCTACTGTAGCAGAGAGAAGAAGGAAGGAGCAGAGAGTTAGTCATGCAAAAATCCGTTACTGATCAGATCGGGGTGAATCACCATGCAAAAAATAGCCGTCCGGTTGAACGATTAGATTTCTGGAGACGATTGGTGGCGACTGATACGAACGAGTGCTGTACGGGCTGCTGTACGCCGGTGAAGATGAATATCCTCCACTGCCGTAGAACATCGACACTCCGCCAGCATCATAACCGACTGCTAAAGCTTGTTGCTGAAGGCCTCGACGATTCGACGATCGCGGGGGTGCGACATTTCTAAACAATTCGAACATGATTCACTGTCGACAGCGGATTAATGCCAGTATTTGTTCTGTTTCTCACAGTCTTCCAGATGGTACAAAAGTACATTGGAACGAACTCTGGCGCTAGCTCGGTGCTTTTTTCAAACCAAAACCAAAAATTGTTGCAAAAACGATTAACATTTTTTCAAGAACATATTTTCCCTTCACAGTGATCTATGTCATTTGATCTATCAATGCCATTATATAAAACACGGTTTCTGACTTAGAAACGTCAATTTCACGTTGTTTATGTTTTTCCGCGTTTTTTTTCATTTTCACTCCTTTCAAACACTTCTTTTTTGGTTTTCCTCTTTGAGAAAACAGAGGAAAACAAAGTGAGTGGTGTGCTACGCTCTGATAAGAAGCACGAGAAACTGCCGTCACTGCTGTTGGTGAATCCGATGGATTCAATTTTCATTTTCTCTCACTTGCTAGTATATTCTAGATGAAGTTTCAGACGAGAATTTTATAGTGAATTGAATGGAATTAGAACTTCTGATGACCCAAATGAGAGTTTAGAGCCAGTTTTGTTTGTATATGCAAAGCAAAATGGATGACAAATTTTCTTCTTTTCAAAATCACTAACAATAAGATGAAGGAAAGGTATTAATTGAAAACAATGGCTTTCCCTCCCTTTTGTTGTAGAGAAAATTATTGTCGGAGAACAATATGTTGGCATCGGCTTCCAACCAGTATGCAAAAACTTTCATGGAAACCGGTCCATAACTTTCCAACCCAATATGTTCGAGGGCAATTACTTTGGGTGTTCATCCATAGCTTAATCACCTATGTATCGGCGGATTCCTGTCTCGCCGGATACTACAAATCAATATAGCAAAGATACATTTTTATTGAATGAGGAGGGTATTTACCTGCTCATGTTCCCGGGCGACGACGGATAAAGGTAAGACTCGTAAGGAACTCGCTGTTCACGTCGCAGTCGTTCCTGGGGAGCGTACTCGAAATCAGTGTCGATAAACTGTGGGGGTACAGATCGATCCCGTGGTTGTCGTCGGTGATTCGACGACAGAAAGGAATCGTCCGAAGAGTCTGGCGACGACGGAGACAGCATTACAACGCCCTGACGACGAGCACTTTTGCTTCGTGTCGCCCCTGAGGGGCCCAAGGCGTTGTTGGAGCCGCCGGCGACACGGCCTCGAGCTGAAGACAAGCGGTTAATGCACTCTGGGGTTAGCGTTTGATGATGAAATTTGGTAAGTCAAAGAGAGGAGGAATAGAAATCGGTATAACGCTGACGAGCACACTGCACACCATGCCGAATAGGGACCGATAGCCGGGCAAAAGCGGTTTCGAATAGGTGAAGTTGACTGGGTAAAGGCTTTTTGTTTTTTTTCTTGCACTTGATCATGTCAGATTTTTTCGACATATAACAACGAATGCTTGCTAAAAGTGAGAATCGTTCGTCATTCCCCTCTAGTGGAGGCAGCCAATGATGAAGATTTGGTGAATGTCATAGTAATGCTGAAGTAGGCTGCTTAACTCCTTCACTTTGGCTAATTTTTCCCCAGCTAGCCTGACTGCTGTGTCATCGATACAGTATTTAACAGTACCACGCTAAAGCAAAACAAACGGCGCTCAGTTAATCAGCGAAAAGAGGTTAACTTCTCGTTACCTCAAGTTCAAGACATATACTAAAATTCAACGGCTCAAAAACCTAGAGGTCGAAACTTCGGCTAAATTCAATAGAATCCCGCTGTCTTGCCTAAGGAGGTTGGGTCAAAAACGACCGGTGCAGAAAAAAACACCAAGATGAACAAACTTATTTTCGAAATGAAAACATTATATACCATACCGTCGAGGTGATTCGGGCGAGGGATCATTCTCATAGCTTCGGGACTCGCCGAATCGTAGGAGACCAGTACAGGATCGCCAATCACAATCGCCGACGGATCGCGTTGTCGCGAATCCTTACGTCTTCTGAAGGCATTTATAAAGATGATTTGGAAGAAGCAGAGAAGGCCCATAACAAGAAGGAAAGCGCAGTGAGACAAAGCAGTTCCCAAACACATCAACGTTTAAGAAAAACCAAAATTCGACAAGTTTTAGATAAAAGACTTCAATAAGTTGAGAAATGGTGATGCTACAGAAATAACGGGAGATTTCTGGTGCTGCTCACCTGCTGCTTGAGCGTAAATCCATTTTCTTCATGATGGCGCGAGCTCTTTCCTTGATTCGCTCGCTGTGTGAGCGCTGCAACTTGTTGTGGGCACTAAAGAAGGAAAAGTGTAAGAAAATGTTAAGAAAGGAAGCCTCCGACTATTCATATACTCATTTTTTCATTTTTGAAAAAACAACAACTAGGATTGATGGGAACATTCAAGCCTTGTTTGGCTTCTACTTTTTATTATCTTCGTCACCTTTTCAAAAAAAGTTGTACGATAACGTAGTAAAATGATGGTGATGAATAATATTCATCGGGAGCTTGGCTTGACTTGGAAAACGGGCGCGAAGTACATGCTACATGTTAGGAACGCTAGTCGAGGTAAATTAGGAGATTGACAAGAATCAAAGGATGCTGAAGCATTTGAACGAATTCAAATGACCACAGAGAACTTTCACAGCTGAATTGATCTTGGCTTTTTGAAGGGAAGCAGTCGCTCAAAAATCGAGATGCTCAGCATGAGAGGGTGGATGCATATCTGCAGCACGGGCTGCCACCATCGTATCGTCCTGTGGGTACCTATTACTGCGTCTCATCTAACGATCTCTAGCTATTCTCCCGCCATTCAGACCTGTCTGCTCTCATAAGAACCACTCTCATAGCCGTCGATTGTGGTGATTCAGAAGCTGTTCTTGCCATCACCACTGAATCGACAGCTTACACACTGAGACTTACGCGTTTCCATTGCAATCGGGCCGATCGTCATATCGTTCAAGTTGACGATCGCTGCGTTTGCCGGCGTACGGATCGCGTACCTCCCTCACGTCATAACGTCGAGGATCCAACGGATCTCGACTGGAATCCCAGTTCGGCTTCGTGCACACTGCAAATCAAAGAACTACTCAGTAGTAAACTCTCTATTCAACCTCTCATTTTATTCAACTATTTATTAATTCATACAGGCAACTAGAAGTTGCAAGAAAGGTACGAAAAACACATTAGTAACGCACTAGTCGAGACAAGTTCTTAGTGAGTTTGAGATGAGAATTAGAAGAATAGCAGCGAAAACTAAAAAACCGAAACCAAAAATCCTGAGGCCAAACGGACTTTGAGTTCACCAAACCAATGTCTTCTAACACAGCAGTTGTCCTAATCGTAAGTTCAAATTTGGGGGACCGGAGTATGGCTCATGACTAGTGTCCTAAGGCGTGTTGTTGACGCTAACATTAAGCGCTGGTGCTAACCTGGATTCGTTCTAATACTCATCTTCATTTTCGCTTTGTATTAGCTCGTTCGATCATTCTAATTTCCTTTGTTCTATTCTTATGTTGTCTATTAGGGTGGCCCAAAAGATCGTGTCCATTTCAGACTCCGACTTCCTTTATTCATACTCGAGAAAAACAGTTAAATAATCAGTTAAGCTATCACAATGTCGCAGAATTCATTGCCAGGGATCAGTTAAATAATCGTGCTCAACCACGCTATCCTTATTGGTCATTTATTTGTTTTTCTAGAGTTGTGAATAAAGGAAGTGAGGATCTGAAATGCACACGATCTTTTGGGTCATCCTAATATCTCTATGTACCCATTTCGCTGGATTTCCATACGTGACTGTGTTATGGCTGCAAGCGTTTTTACATGAGTTCTCAACTGTACCGTAACAAAAATGCATGACAACTCACCCGTCCTGCCTGGAACGCCATACATCTGCTCGTTTCCGATACGGGACCAAGTGTGCGAATGGCGTTGGTAGCGCCAATTCCCCGACAGTGCAATCTGAAATACGTAGCAACTGACAAAGATGTTCGTGGATCACAATATCATTCCTTTATTTTCACAGAAATAGGCACGTAGTATATGTAGTGGTAAGATGCGCTATTTCAAACCGCACAGTGAAGCGAGTGATTATCGCCTGGATTGAATAAACTTTCAATGTCGGCAAGGTCGGCGTTTTGCTAGCAAATTATCTTGGAAGGTGGATACATCAATTTCTAGTCGGCACCGTAAATCATTACATAGTACAGCAACTGAGAAATTCTCCATGATAACACTCCCATTCATGTTGTTTCTACTATTCTGCATGGAAGAGGAACGTAATGGAGCATCCTCTGAGAACAGATGAACGCCTCTCACTTCATTACCTTTACCCCTTATTTTTGATGTGCTTAATTGCGTATTATAATGGAGGAATTCCGCAAAAACGTTTCTAAGAAAAGAAAGATTTTTTGAGAAATTTCTGCTTCTTCTAGAGAAACAGACAATCATTCTCAATATCTTCTTTACTCGATTTCATCACCCTAGAACAAACCACTATGTAGTTCAGTGTTGCTCGGAACACGAAGGACATCATGGACTGTCCAGCAAATGCCCAGCATTGGTGTTGGGTTTCGGGGGCTAACTGGATTCGACCACTGTCGACTGCCCGCTATGTTGTCAGAATGGATTCACTTCTCAACCAGCGTGACCATACGACTGCAGAGCCGTTCTTGGTGTTGAAAAGCTCAGCGATCCCGATCGATGGCTGTTAAGTTTTTCATTGTGTTGCTTACATCACTACTTTTTGACAATTATTTCTCGAAAACAACGACGCAGGATGTTAGAACGTGGATTTAAAAGTGGATATCAAATGCCTAGAAATACAGTAACTAATCAACAATAAAATATTAGGGCGAGTCGTCAAGGAAGCACTAAGCTCAACAAAAAGAAATGTTCGCCTCTGGAACCGTGCCAGTACGGCTAAGAACCCTGAGGTACCGGAGAATTCGACTCAGAATGAACTTCTTTGTTTACTCGTCTGCCTCCTACTCCCACGCATCCTTGGCAAGAGTTCAAATCTCAATCGTAGTTCGTACTCTAAGGGCAAGGAAACACTTCTCTTCAGGATGAATTCCATTAGAGCAAAATATTAACAGTTGCTCGTGTTCTACTTTCTATGTACCTCAACGTAATGGAAATTTTCGTGGAGACTGTACCCGATGGATTCTCCTTCTTTGAATCAATGAAAGAAAGAGGACATAAAATTGACCCTCGAGCTCACTCAAACAGGTCGCTATTGGATCAAGGCAGTGACCCTTATGATAGTACCAGAGAAAAACACCCACGACTGGAATGTTTTTCCTTTTTCACAGAGGAAGAGCAAATCGTAAGGTAAGCACGATGAAGTCAACTTCGACCAGAGTTCAAAGAAATACACAACGAAATTTCCATGAAACCGAAGCCTGTAGAAAGTCGGAAGTGATGACAATCTGATTTGATAAAACCTAATCAGTGGAAATTATACTGTTGCCCTAGGCAATAGTTCTGGACAAAAGATAACGGGTTGAAATTGGTCCCATTAGTAGTACTGATAGACAACGCACGGATTCAAGACTGCAGAATATTCGATTGGAACTCAGTGTGCAGTGCTGTGCCGTGTATTAATCTGCCTTTAGGCCTCAAGAACACCTAACAAAGAAGGTGGAAGATAAGCCACGCAGATCACAACTGTGACACTGTCAAGCTGCTCTGGCAGAGCGTGTAGGAGGCCTTCGGGATATGAATGGCGTCTTTGAATAAGAAATTGTCATTTTGAGCGCATGCTGCATATCAAAATCTCTACATTCATTAAACGCGCTAAAATCAATCGTTTCGTAACACATCGCTGACGGAGCATTGGTAGCTCTTTCACGTCGACCTAATATTGCCCGTGAAAACGACAACAGTCACAAAAGAACACAAGACGTAAGGCAGACGTTACCTCATCGAGGCTTTTTGAGGCTTTTGTGCGTCATTGCAAACTTTGACGAAGAGAATTGTATCAATTATGAGAGCTAAAAAAGCGAAGGAAAGAAATGCAAAATCTAATACTTCGGAAAACGGCTGTAATAGCACAGAATTGACGAAAACATCGCCGAAACGTAACCAAAAGAATATATATATATATTTATATATATATTTATTACATAAGTAGGTACTTATGCGAAGTGGAAATAGAAAACAACTTAAGCAAAATGATTGAACATAGCCGATATGCTCTATTACACAATCATAACAAAAAAAGACTCGATGAGATAGCAAGCAGGATAAAACGGGAAGTAAAACTTTAACAATGCAACCGCCAATAAAGGAGGCAAAGAACAGGCGAGGAATGTAAGAAGAGGAAATACACAGGGAACAGCGTAGGATATCACAGGGAAATTTCATTGAGGACGCGTTTTTTGAGGGAACTGTAGCCAACAACTGGATATTTCCTTGTTAACTTTTCGAATAGAGGTAAGGTTCTATTAACGAAAAAGAAGCGCCGGCAATTGGTCCTAGCAGTGGCAACCCGAACCTTCCTGGCTCCACCTCTAGTCGAAGACTCCCTGACCGAAAGAAGGTCCTCCAGTTTAATACCGCATTTGCCAAAAATAATTTTATGAAGGAGCTTCACGTCATTGATCACTCGTCTTTCAGATAATTTTTGAAGACCAAAGTTGACGTTTCGCTCCACGCTGGAAGGAATTTGATCATAGATGAAACCTAGAAGTCTTATCATAAGTTTCCTTGTGAAGCTGTTCTGCACTTTCTCTATTTTATCACTAATAGAGCGTTTGTATGGAGAAAATACCGGAGTGCCGTACTCGAGAAGTGGTCTGACGTAAGATTTGTATGCGGACACCAAAACCGTAGAGTTCTTCGTAGACAAGGCCCTAAACAACTTAGAGACAACTGCTGTAGCTTTATTAGCTATGATTTCACAATGCTTATCGAAAGATAGATTCCTTGTCACTAGAAAGCCTAGGTCTATTACCTCATCCGTTCTAGCGATTGTAGATCTGTCCAAATAATACGAGTAAGTGGGATTCTTAGCCCCTAAATGGAGTACTTTGGTTTTTTCCTTGGAAAGTGGTAGTTTCCATTGAATGGACCAATTATGCAGAGCATCTATTGATTTCTGTAAAACTTCGGAGTCCTTTTTGGATTCGATGACCCGAAAAATCTTAATATCATCAGCAAATGCACTAAACTCGACTCCGCCCACACAAATAAAGTAGCAATCTCGATCTACATTCTTAACCTGATAGTATCCATGCCCAGTTTCGTTGAAGGTCGATCTTGGAGGGCATGGAATTCGTTCAAACATTGTTGAGTAGTAAAAAAATGGCAGTGAACCAGCTACCGTGGAAACATAGTTGTTCCATGAGGAAGAGTCAAATGAGACAGAATCAAAGAAGAATTCGGAGGTAATTAATTGTCTCCGAAATTTGATCAACAAAATTGTTCCCTGCTAGGACTTTACCCAGACTTGATTTATCCGATACTCGACCGCGACAGTGGTGTGCACGACTACTGTGCAGCTAATTTGAATTTAATTAAGCGTGTGTTGATGAATCGCGGTGTCTCGAAGGGTTGCCGGCCAGTTAACAAATGATTAATTTGTGCCAAGGGCTCATTGTTCGCACTTTTCTCATATTATTTAAAAAGCTATCGTAATAAGATAATCGTTTACTGCTGGCGGAGCATTGAAAGCTCACCATAGAATTTTTTTGGAACAAACCCTTCCTTAAGATCAGTTACGAGAGAGAGGCATGTAAGAGCAACATGCAAGGAGATGGCGTTGCCCCTCAAATGTATGAAATACTGTAAATATTATAGCAAGAGTCGGTCTATCAGCCGATGAACCAAACCAGACTGAAAGATGTACGAGAAACGAACCACAAAGTGATATGATCGTTTAACAGTTGTTATCAAGCGCTAAGTAATTGACAGGGTACAACGACTGAAAGAACGGACGTGGGGACATACCGACATTCTGACAACAGCTCGCTGTCGTTTATTATTTTGTCGGATTTTGTAATGATGGTGCTAAGATCGTAGCAGAGACTTAGGTTTGAATCCGGCTGTAGGCGCGATTTTTGCTATGATCCTAGTATCACCATTATAACATCTTATTGCAGTATACTTATTGTTAGTAGTAAATAACTAATAAAGCTAGAATTCCGCGATAGTTGTATAATTATTTCTAGCATTTACCATCACTAAGCCAACAATTTATTGATAAGCGCCATTGGCGGTTTTGTTTCAAATTTTCAAACGAGGAACAAAACACAAGAGGGCATCACTGTTGCATTCGTAAAGGGATGTGATAAAAATGCAAAAAGGAGTCTGATGCGGTCACCATTAACCCTCGATCATTTGTCAATGCGAAACCTTTACCCAAATACGGATCCAAAAAGCTATTGGTGAAGGTCGTAATGTAAGGCGTAGAGCCGTGGATGGGTGTAATTCACCGAATTCGTTGAAAGGATGCGTCATCGTACGAGCGTCGTGCAGCTTTGCGATGAATCACAGACGGCAACATCGCTCATACTGATCACGCGTTACTCTACGACTTCGACCATCGGCGGGAAGCATCTACACTTAAAAATGTCCAACCTAGGACTTCCAGGAAGGCAAGGGATGTGAGAAATCTTGTGAGATGGTGTTGTCGTTGACTGTTTGATAAATTAGTCTGGTCATCCGTAAGGGGTTCGAAAGTGTTGCTCCACAAAATACAAGAGAAAGAAACTAGCAAAGAACTTCAAATAAATCTGGATGAAAGCGCTCCGAAGGTTGAGATTCAACACGCTCAATATCTTTGCTAATTAAGCTATTTTGGTCAGGCCCGGTTTGTTCATCTAAAGCGTTGTAAGGAATCAAGGAAATCATGAAAACGTACAGAAACACCGACAAACCTAGCGTTTTATCTTGAAACTGATGTTATCTTGTCATCGAGTTATCGATATTTTTTTCAATGATTCATCACGAACAAATAAATTCACTGCTTAATTATTCTACGCCGTATTACTTTGCTGTTCTGCATTTGTTACCATATTTTGAGTGTCACATCTTTTAAAGCGCTACTATATTTTGTCTCTATATTATAGCGTGTCCCTTCTACAGTGTCTCTTTTCGACCTGTTGCAAAATGAGTTTCTCAAGGAAATTGGAAAGCCAAGTGAAAAGAAATTTGAAGGACAATTTCCAACTCTCCCATCACCATAGTTGGAAAGACTTTGTTCAAAAGATCCCTTCTTTTGTTAGTAAGGGGGCCTATTTTATAGTAGAGACGCTAAAACGAGCGCGTTTGGGCTCGCTTATACAACTGCAGGGGAATACAAGAGGAGCACCTGAAAATGGCACCCTATCAAACATGTTCAGACCAAAGCACCCCAAGAATGAACCGATGTCATATGTTGCTAGCAATATTTTTGCTTTTTCGTCTCCTTAGCTGTCGGAATCTAGGAATTTCACATTTCCTGCAAAAAATCGACATTTTCACGGTCACTTCGAGAGCAGAGTGCAAAAACAGATCAGATGCAGTCAGTCTAATGGTGAATAGTGGGTCAGGGGCAGAGCCGCACAGACGTTTCAGTAAGTCACAGCGAAAAATGCACTTTTCTGAGTGCGTTGGTCAAGGCTGACTTCATTGTGCCGAGTCCTACAGTTATCAGAGAAGTGGCTGATTGATTTTCTGGAACAATTAAAATAGTTGATAAATATTTGAGGAACACTTACAACGGGCGACTGATAAGTAGGTCAGTGGGATCCATAGCCGGACAAAAAAAACCAGCGAGTAGTTGTCAAATTTGCCCGATTTGTGATAATTGCTGTGATATCCTTTTGTAAGACCATCAACAAATTTTAGAGGTACCAAAATTGCAAATAAAAACGAATGCTAATCTTATGAAGATACTGATCAGCCAGCTGCTTTGCTAGGAAACATCCTGTTAAATTATAGATTTTACCAGCTCTTGATGGAAATCTGAATGTGAGTTCCCATCAGCCACTAGAAGGTGGAAATTATGTCATTGATCAATTCTCAGATTTGTTCGTATCTTTCGAAAATGCTGTATAAAATGAGTAATTATGTGTCAACCCAGCCTTCGATCATCGCTTCTAGATGCAATGAAGTGAGTGCCTGTATGAGTCCGTTACACCAATAGTAGCGAAGTGACGATACGAAAGATTTTAGGTCAAGGAAGTCGGGAGCGAACGGAATTATCTGGAATCCTTAGAATTGACGGTGGTGCCAGTACATAGATAGTGTTGTAGTGATAGCGGTAGATTTTCTTCAGCAACTGCTGAGGCCAGTTGAGCGCCTCGGGCAATAGCTAGTAGATGATAGCGACAAGCACGACCGTTTACGGTAGTTTGCAAGAACTAGATCTACACAGCTACCCAGTAGAGAATACTAAAACACATCGCATCCATGGAAAAAGATCGTAGCGATGTTCGTGGCTGATCAGGCTACTTTCACTGATTCTGGAAGCGTGCCTAATTTGACATCCACCGTCCGATCGGTTTCAATCAGATCTTCTTCTAATAAAGGAAAAATGAAAAAACACTTACACTGTCATCGTCATCGAACGGCTCGTACATTCCGTAGCCAAGGTCGTCGTTCTGAAAGGAACGAGTCAGATGGGATCATGAAAAAAGCTACAATTAGCCACCGCGCCTAAAACTCACCCTTCTTCTCAGGATGACCTGATCAATTCGCATGATAGCACATCGATTCAACGTATTCAGTCGACGGTAAAGAGCTCGAAGCGAGTCGGAGCCCAAGAATTCGTGATCGGACTGAACACTTCTGATGTCGATCGGAAAACCACCCTCTGAAATTTACATCTTTCAGTGAACACTGTTCAATCTCCTCCTCACACAACCTTAGAATAGATGTGAGTTTATAAAGCTTAGATGTGATGATCGACTTGATTTTTCGTGGAAAAAAAGGTGCCACTAGGGTGCAGGTATGTATAATCATGAAATAGCACAAGATTCAACGAGAGCTGAACAAGGAATGCCTTTCCACCTTATGTCTCATTTCCTAGTTTTCCTTTTTCTAAGCATCTACTTTATCAATACGACTTTATTTATCTGAAACTGGGATCAATGTGGTTGTAAATACAGCAATGGAAGAGCCCAGAAAACTTATTTACAGAAGCAAATAAAATAATTCTCTAGCACTAGTAAAAGAAGATCAGGAAAGAATCAGCGGCAAAGAAAAGCATAACAATCAAGAATTTGCCCACTAGGACTCGAAAAAATTAAACGTCCCGGGCAGAAGTTTCGAAAATATTATCGAGCTGTTTGCTGAGTTCAGAATATTACAAAAAGAGGATCCCATTTTGAAGTTAAAAAAAGTTTTGACCACGAAATATGGATCTAACAGAAGTCCAGAGAACAAAAGGTGCCGGCAGTGCACTCGAAGTAACGGCGCAAAAGCACTGATAAATAAGATGTACTTCTGAAAGGGCAACAGTCAATGTTTGATCGATTGGAGTTCGCAGAACGCTATCCGAGCTCCTAAAAGAAGGGCAAAATACTCTAATAAGTGGTAAAGGCGAAAAATTATGTAGGGATGTTTGGGCGGGTAGGCTCCAAGGGTTCTTTGGCCTTCAAGGTTTTATCAGAGGCGACATCGCCGAAACTTCGGCCTAATAGAAGATTTTTCGCAGTTTCTAGCCTAGCTTAATAAGTCCGAATCCTAAACAAACTTTCGTAATCTATTCCTAAAGTCAGAACCCCGCTACCTGTGCGCAGTGATCGCGTTTGCCAGAGGATTAGCGCGCCACGGGGAAGGTGTGATCGCCGAATCGAACCCTCAGGCGGTTTTCAGTTCGTTGCATACAAACGTGATCGTCTGCCAAGAACCTGCATTAGCTGAAACAGCGAGAAGCGTCGGCAATGAGTCATGAGGTCCAGGACTAACGGCGCTTTGAGATTTGTTCTACGAACGAGGCACGGAGCTTCCTTGAGCTAAACAATGGGGTTCTTCCTAAGGTGTATTTCAAATTCAGGTAAATTAAATAAATTGCAGCGCTGGCACCTAAACCAACCAGCGGCTGAGATATAAACCAAAACTAGCATGTTTTCTATCTAAAGACAATTGTTGTACGAAGGAAGCTCTCACTGACAGTCTCAAGTTGGCTTGGAGATAAAGCGCGGCCTAATAGTGACAAGAGCGGCCGTTTCATCTGAAACCTAATTGTAAGATGAGACCAGGGATCACTAGACAAGATGGTCTGAAAGAGGAGAATACTGAAAAAAAGTTGAATTACCAACAGAAAGGAGACAAAATGTATGCATTATAAAAACAATGTCGAAATGGGGTAGTTAATGATGAAATCAACACTTCTGAGGAATTTAGGGCGCAACATGACAAGTGACGCCCTTTTCGAAACAAAGGAGCATCGGCAAACACCAAACAAGGCTAATTAGCAAAGCAAATTCCGTAAAACAAATGTGAAAAACAAAAGCAACAATAGAGCTTTTCGAGATTCATAGCGCTCATTTTCAGCAATAAACGTTTGAGAGGAAAAAAAGCTACGAAAATAGAGAGGATGTTTAAGAAGCTTTACATCCAAACCAGTCTGTTCAACGGAGACTATTTGCAAAAGTCCTCAACTGCCAAAGAGGAAAAAGAGTTTGATGATTAACGACGAGGAAGAGCAATTAGTAGCGGGGAAGAAAAAGATTACGAAGAGCATTTGCGTCAAGTGCACTGCAAAAGCATTTCAAAATGCCTCACTCTCCGAAAAACTAAAAATTGCAACTGTTGAAAAGCTGGTCTTTTTAGATTAAAACAGAACGCCTTGCGATGTTCTACCCGAACGAAAGATGTGAGAAAGGACGATGCGGAATCGGAGCAAAAAGAGAATGGACGGCCAATCCGTTGGATGGAGAATTGGGAATAAATATGGAGATTTGTTCATTTGTAATCGCTGTAAAAACAACCGCGAAATTTTCGAATGCAGTATACTAAAATAGGAAGTACGATTAATAGCAATACTATGAGTAAATTAAGGGCGGGCGGGTTGCAGTGCGTTGCAGGCGCAGCTTCACTAGTACGGTCGAGCGATTTGCATACTCGATCGTGATAACCAGGACTTCGATCCCTCCTGGATCGGGTAAGTTGTCACCAGACTTATCCGGTAAGGTAAACGTGTACTCACTTGTACAGTGGATGGTACGTCTTCGGGGGACTGATCAACGCCGACCGTTCAACCTGATTACCCTGATGGCTAGAGTATCATTTTTTCCTTTGGATACTTGGTTGATAGTGTTACCGACTTTTGCTTTTCGCTTTCCTCTCTTACCAACCATTTTGGTGCCTTGCAGTGTCTTGCTAGATGGTCCACGAACGGAAGGGTTCTTAAATTCACCTCGATTTCACTCTAGAGGTTAGGCCGGTAATACGGTTGAATACGTTAACCCTGGGAAAGAAAAATCTGTAAGAAGGGCGTGGCCTCGATCTCAATCATTCCTGAGAAGATCTTGACAGTGCAGGGAAGAGCTGGAGAAGAATGTGCTTGACAATTTCCGAATTTTAGTTACCTGACGAAGTGTCACGCCTAATTCTTAATTCTCCGTGTTTGGAAAGAAGAAATTCTGTAGAAAGGGCGTGGCCTCGATCTGAAATGTCACTGAGCGGATCTTGAGAGAGTAGAGAAGAACCTGAGGATGAAGTGCCAAATGCTTGATAATTTCCGTTCAAAAAGAGCAACAGATGACGGAAGGGCGGTGGTGTCTGGCGACGGCGGCACGAGGGGGCTCGAGGGGCGCGGCACGGGGGCCAGCGATGGCGGCCACCGTTGGAAGCTGGAAAAACGGGTCTGCTGTGGAAGCAGCGTCGTCGTCGACGTTTTACGCATGTGGCATTGAATCTGCACTGATTGATGAGAGGAGCGACGATCGAAACAAGTAAACGAATAATGAATACATTGCACCGCAATGAGATGACCACATGCAAACGCATACGGTAGGCTTCGGTGAATCTGCTGTCGTGCTACGCGTGGTATAGTAATAAGAGGCGCAACTGACACAAGCACGGTCGAGCGATTGATCTCCGGACAAGCCGACCGAATCTGTCATCCCTACGAGATCGGTTAAATTCACACCAAACTTGTCTGATAAAGTAAATACGCTGACTCAGCATAGCTGCTGGCACCCGCAGGTCACTGGATAGACCAAAGACGCATTCCACGATTCTGAACGGAACAGGAAATCGGCGGTGCGTCCTAAGGGACTGATCAACACCGACACCTTCATCTTCTACCTTTCTACACTTTCTGACTTCAACAGCAGCAAAATATACTGGTAAGGCTGGTCATTGTTGCTTCAACAGAGTAGGTGTATAGATCAGAAGTATTTTGTAGTTTCTCACTTGACTACCTAAGCTAGTTTTTACGACGTTGCTTTTTGGGCTGAACACCCTCTCGAATACCAACGATTTTCGGAATCATCAACCGGTTTCAATCCTCAAAATATAGTTGTATAAGATGAGATTCGTGTCCGAGGGTTCGGGGTGAAACTACTTGTTTCCGTACCCAACCTGTAGCCTCAGAAAAAAAGCATGGAACCCAGTAACGAAGATTCACTTTTGCTGCACTGCAGAGGATGAGCTAGTTTCAAAGAAGATCCTTTCTTGTTATTCATACTACACTATCACAAATTAATAAGCCGCTGCTATGATATACTTGAAACATCGAGAGCTTTTTTGGCCGTAAGTGTGCGGTGAAGATCTGCCGCGGATCAGAGAAGAAAGCCAGTTCACTTTGGATAACCGATAATTTTCGGCCTACGAATCGCAAAAAACGTCGCCATATCTCTCCCTCTCTCAAGCAGACGACGCAAATTGCTGGGTGATGCCGTCACCTAGCGCTAACAAAGGATGTGATCAAATCAGACAGCAGAGCTCCGAATGTTCTAACAAAGAAAAACCGCTTTCAAATGTCAGAGCAGGCTAACTTAACTATTTTTCTTACCGTTTTTCGAATAACTATAATTTCCCTCAGCATGGTAGGGATAATGTAACTCAGTATTGGCAAACAGTTCAAAAATGATTATGTCAATTACTCGGCGAGACACTCAACATGGATCTGTTCATACTGACAGGAAAAAAGGAGTTACACTTGAAAGTGCCTTTACGAAAAGTTTTGCCACAGTGAAGTTGTTTTAGTACCTGTAAAGTTTTGGTTGCAGTTGCAGTTACAGTACACCAAGCATTTGAAATGTATTTTCTTGAATTGAGCAGCTAATTTGTTCATGGCAAGACTAGCGACAATGGAAGGTGGAGATCATGAAAGCGACGTTACACAGGCCGCTGAAGGACCATTTATACTAGGCAGCAGGGCAGCACAGATAAGGCGCACAGCGAACTCAGAGAATGGTGCACATCTGGGTTTGAAAAACTTGGTGTTTGTCGACGGTTACCTGATACTAAGCGAAGTTCGTGATCAAGGAATGAGTAATTGTGGAAAGGTGAAACTCTCTTTTCGCTAAATGAGCAGATGTTCCACCACTCCTCAGTAAAAGTCCCTCCTTCCGCTGAAGGCAATAAAGGCGTTTCGAGGCATTCTAAAAGTTCATCTAATATTGACTTGACTCATTGCCAAAACCCCAAAAATTTCACCATAAGACGGATAATCCACAGCAGAAGCTACACCAGTATACCGTATAGGCGTTCAATTTCATGACAAATTGTTAAAACGCGGAGTTATGTTACGATCCCCTAGAGGTTCCTCACAAACGAGAAAGGATACGTTTTCGGCCCTATTTTACAATTGAAAGGCTGAACATCAATTGTAAGAGCTACACAGTCTTTGGCTGTTGAACGAACAGCAGCCGAGTCCGAAAACAGCAAGGTCAGTTGCGTCGATGATATCTCTCCAAAGCGGCGACCTCGTCGCAGTTCAGTGTCAGGGGCCTTTTCCGTCGTGTTGCGGTCGTCTCAAACGCTGGTCGATTTGAGTTGAAGATTGTGGTGAGACGTGAGTGCGGTCATATAATGAGTCTCACTGAAAGACCGTTTTTCTTGCCGCAATCGGCCAACTATTGAAGAGACACGCGGTCATAATTATCCGAAAAACTCGATCGTTCCTTTCAGTCAGACTCGTACGTTTCGATCAAAAACAAAGATTTCAGCAAAACTGACTCAGCTGCAGAAATAGAAACGAAGACACTTTGACACCAAAAGAAGCTCAAGTAGTGGTAAAAACGACGCAAAAGACGGCCATTCAGAAGGTGAAGGTAAAGGTAAAGGCGTCAGAGTTGATTAGTTCCACAAGGAAGCGCCTTCGCACTCGCGTCCCATACAAAATCGCAGAGGCATTGTGAACGCGTATTTGACCTATACAACGACTTGGAACAGGAGCACAAGGTGCGTCGACATGAAGGCCTTCCAATCGAGGTGGCGGTGTCAATTCTGGCCCGTGAACCCGATATTGCGGCGCGCCGTACGTTGGAGGCGTTTTGGATTGCGGCCAGGGCTCCTAAGATTAACCGCAAGGAGGAGTGCGTAACGGTCACCTAAGAGTTGGCTCCGTTCGCGGACCTATGCGGGTTTGACCTGGCTGATCGCGGCCACTGAGCCCACCAAGGCGGGTGGTCCCTAGCGTGTGGTTCATTCATCCGCGTACTTCACTGCATAGGGTGACTGGTGGTCTGTCTCGGCAGCCACCATTGAGGTACGTCTCTAGTGTCTTTTCTACACAGTGTCTTCCCGTTCTTCTAGGCTCTAGAATTGACTGTTGTAAAATGAAATAGTGTTCGAGCGAGTAGTGTCTCAAGTATAACTTCGACATTCCAGGCTCTGACGAAGGCGACATCACCGAAACGTAAGCCGATAATAAAGCCTTAACAATCTCGGTCGATCGCTAACTACATTACGTTTCTGAGAGTACCATGCCGAGATTCATTGAAAATCGAGCGACTTGGAACAGTTTTAGCAACTTTGCAGTACCCGACAATTCCTGTATCGTACATAAATACGCTCCGTTCGGAAGCATAAAGACATAATGAATGTGTATTTGCCCCGCACAATGAGTTTCGGGAGCTAGCCGGTGTACCAAGTCAGTGCCTCTACCTTCCCAGACAAGTCTGTTACCGATCCACCCGACCCAGGAAGGATGGAAGGCTTGGCTAGCCCCGGTGGTGGTTGATCGCTCGACTGTGTAGGTGTCAGTAGTGTCTCTCACCACTGTACCACGCGGCCCCTATTCAGAAAAAGCCCGAAGAAATTAGAACTATTTTAATAGTTTTTTTAGCTACGCAGAGAAACTTTCAGAGACAATGTCCGCAAAAGGACAAATACTAGAAGCTGTTTATGGCGACAGACAAAACAATAGGAGATGGAATTTGTCATACTTCTGCACAACTGGGGAAAACCTGAGATGAATCGAAAACGGCGGGCGCTATTCGCAACGCTGATGGTGGCGTGCAGTGGAGTGCGTAGACAGCGACGGGTGGTAGTGAGTGCGATGAGATGCGCCACTTGCGCTAAAGAAGTTTTTGATGTAAAATCGATCCGTCGATAGCAATTAGGTGGCAATCCCTTATTGGAGATCTTCTAAAAGTGTCCGTTGACACGCTAGCTATCGCGAGTTCGATGCTTACTCAAGGCTAAAAACAGGGGGAGAGGAAGGTAAGGTTTGAAGAACTCAACAATAATGCTTGACTGCTAGGATCATACAAAAGCAAGCTTGCGGCTTTGCTCAAGTTGTTGCGAAGAAGAAAATTGATTTGCAACTTTAATGAAGCTCACCGCTAAAGTTTGTGAATTAGAATAACTCTCTTCCGCAAAACAGCTACAATGCTCTCCCAAAAACGCTCAGTCACTACCATTCCCTAGTCACAAGCACATTCTAGACTCTTCCGCTCGCAACTGCGGAATCCAAAAAAGAATCCTAAAGAAGTTACACATGCAACGGACGACATGTCGCAGTGGTGAGATATGTGCACTACCTCGTCCACCTACACAAACAATTTAGTAGAAAGAAAAACCGCAATTCAGAACGTGAAGCGACGAAAAAATTGAGAAAGCTGATAGCAGGTTGTTATTCAACTACTATTCGTAAATTAACGAACCTTGATAGAGTTTAGCGTACTGTGGAAAGCCGGCCTGCTTCAGCCAACGACAGCATTCGAGAGCGTCTTCCTCTGAAACAAAACAACAATCAGAACAACCCATTCCTTTAGGAGACAACTTCAAGTCGGCTGTAACGGTGGTGGGAAGGAAACTGGAGGTATCTAACTCAGAGTCGCGCTGAAAGTTTCGCTGGGAGGAGGCTGGAGAAACGAGACCTTTACTGTAGTGAGTAAGCTGCCAAAGTCATTCAAGACAGCGTTAAAGGGAAAGAATTACAGCTGTTACACACGGCTGCAGGTGGTGCTGGTGGTGGCCGTTCTGAGATCCGAATCGCTCTGACCTACTTACAGCTCTGTTCAGATTGCGCTGTCAACGGCGTAAAGGCTGCGTCGAGCGTAGGTTGCGCCGCGCACACGGCTCATTACGCAACGCAGAGACAACAACCGGAAATCAGTGTATCACAAACTGTGTGGCTGCCCTGATTAAGCCCCGTCATCATCACCTCATACTCGTTTTAAATTTCGACGGAATGAACGCGATGAAGCGAAACCTTCGCTGATAGCTGGGTTCCAGCCGATGACAGCCAGCAGAACGCTGTGCTTCGTACCGACGCGTATCAGACGCTTCGTTAGCAGAATCGTCTACTTAGAGCGCCGATCTGAAAGCGGCAACGACCTTCAAACGCGTCGAAGAAAACTACAGCGGATCTATCTTATTACAATTTGGATGCAAGACGAGCAGCGGCTGGTTTCTCTCGCTTCCCTGCTCTGTGGAAGTTCTGCTTGGAGAAATTCGATCTCCAACTTGCTTTTGGGAAGTCGCGATCAAAATCACCCCATGATGATCAGCGTTGATGTATTGAACGGTATGAAGCACCGGAATATAGGATTGCTTTACAGAAAAATTATGTAGCTCAGTTTGCAGCCTGCAAGAGTGCAAGGAGCAAGTGAATCGAGATCAGGCATCCAATCGCATACTTCGTTGAGAATTTTGCTCAAATATCGTTCTTTTTGCAGATTTGAGATCTGATCTGCGAACACTCAGGCTACCTAGGGCGATCACCAGAAGGGGCCACAAAAATGCACACGTTTTGGAATCAAGCGTCACTCCAAACGAATGAGAATGCTTGTTAAAGCCAGTCTAGACCTAGAAATGAAAAATTGTTCAGTTATGTGCTGTCAGCATACAATCCTTACTATAGAAGGTTTTCTTGTCTTTTTGTTAAAGATTTGCAGCAGCATCTGTTTTTGAAAAAGCAAGAAATTCAAGCTCTGGATGGAGAGAGACAAAGACGAGGAAGACGAAGATCGAGTTCCCCGTGAATGCTCTTAGACTACGAAAAAGAGACCGAAAAGCATGAGCGAAGAGCACCTAGTACATATATGAAACCAAACCTTTCGAATCACCTGAGAGAAACACAAACTCTAAATGGGACGCGGTAATTGATACATTCCTTCCATCTGATCGAGAAATTCAAAGTATTTCTCGGAAAATTTGAAGAACGTGAGGATTTTTTGAAACTGTAGTCGAGTTTCAAAACAGTTTTAGATGAAGCCTTTTCAAAACAACGCTGTCGGATTTGTGTTGAATATGATTGAAAAACTGCTAGCTTTTTTGACAGAAAGTGATCGAGACAAGTGGGAAAAAGACGATTTCAAAGAGGACAAGATGATCAGAAGTCGGGTGACACCCTGCTGAACGAATCGAAAAACAGTGGAGATTATCGCCAGACAGCTGTCTCACAGCTGTCTCACTCTGATCGACGTTTCAAATAGTTTCCAGATTCCGTCAGAAATAGGTCATCTGTGAAAAAGCCTGTCTTACCTATAATCGTTCTTAGGCGAACCACCTCTAGCAGAAAGTAAACCCTGGCGGATTTCATTGGGGTAAGCAGGGTGCGCCGGCGGCAGAGCATGACCTCAGCGACAGTAGCAGGGCAGACAGCACCCCACGAAGTCGTCTAGAGCGGGCTAAGAACGATATGTGGTTTTAAGCGTTTTGCAAAGATCTTAAACTGCTTCTCCTGGGGGAAGGATGGCGTAAAAATCTTAAGCAAAGCTGCTTGATTTGTGGGCGTCACGCGTGCCATAGCGCTCTGCATGGGTCATACTTGGATGGCTGGAAAAACTTCAAACAACATGAACGCGCGTGATGTTTTACGCGGATAAAAACGACACCCGTTTGCCAGAGTTGTGGATCTGGGCGATGGGAGGCAGTTTTTGGTCGAAATCCAATTTATGATATCAGCAGAGAGTGTTGTGATCGAGCGCTAGAAGCTTAAAGTTTTAAATTTCCGTTAGAAGACGAAGGGATGAGCAGTGGTTCCTCTTCGTAATTACAGCGCGACTCATGCTGTCTAGGAAGACATGAAAAGAAGTGTTGTTCAAGAACTGTTGATTTATGTCCTCGCAGATAGCAATCGGACAGCAGTACAGTACCCATTTTGGCACAAGCGAAAGAGATTCATTTCTCCCAATTGAAGTTCATGCAGATCCAATTCTTCGGAGACTCCTAGACAACTCTGATAACAATTCAGCGAACCCAGACGGCACCAAAAGATGATTGGAATCACAAAGGGACCGAACCACAGCCGTGCTGAGGAAAGCCAACACACCTGGTTTCATCAAGCGGGGAAAGTCAGCAGCACCCAAAAATCAGCCCGTAAAAGGAGGAAGCCAACTTTTTTCGGAAAGGTCCTGCTGCTGACCGGTTTATAGCTACGTTATGGATTTGCAGCGTGAGCGAGTCACGAATTAGGGCCACGTGATCGCAAAAACGGTGTCACACATATCGCACGCCTAGGGTGAACCCGTAATTATCAATAGAGCCTCCGGTAAACCGGAATCGGTATCCCGGAGCTGTTGAGACGGAGACGGACCAGCTTTTTGACCCTTCACCATGCCAAAAATTTCGCGAGCATCGCACTGACCAATTCTGTATATAAGCTCTTCGTCCTTTTTCCTGCGCTACACAGACGATGTGCTACTCCGGATTTCAAATGTTTCTTCAAGAGTGTGCGACCGTCGTTTCAACCAATATATCGTAAAGAGCATATGAAGAAGAGCATAGCAAAGGAACATCCTGCACAGCAGCATTTGCGAATATCTTTCCCCTCAAATAATCCCCAATACGGAGGACCGGATACCCAATAACTTCAGAGACTTTTCCGCTACATGAAAGGTTCGATGTTTTTCATGGGACCTATTGGAACGACAACTGATTTGTAGCAGTAGTGCCTAGGGCGGTGGCAGAGATAAAAACCACTCAAAAAAGCACAAAAGCACATTTCAACTGTGGTCGATTTAATTACGTCCGTAATGATGCTGCCAGAGACGCCGTGTCTGCACGGTTTCAGTGGTAAAAAGTCGGCTCTTTGTGTGAACTGTCGTAAGAGAGAAGAAGCGGCGAAGGTGAAGACGTAGAAAGAATGGAAGGAAAATTAGACGACTGGCAAATCACTGGTTGCTGTCACGTCGAACAACGCATTTCGAATGTTACAGAGGCGGCAAAAACCGAACGCAGAAACGAAAAACGCCGTGGTGAACCGAGCAGAAACAGCTGGAACAAAGGAGCAATCCATTCCATCAGGTCAATTCAATTTACCGCTCAGGTTTACTCGATAAAATAAGGTAACTCTTGATGGCATGCCAGGAATGGAAGAGACAGAACTGATGGAAAAGTGCCCATCGACGCAGGTCCGCAGAAAAAACCAACAAACGCCTCTGCTCATCAAGGAACGGAAACTTGTGTCAATGAGTCTCAACCCTAGCTACGTATTCTGTTGCCTGTAGAAAAGAGCTGCTAAACTTTACGGAGCAAGCAAACCAGATGAGAAGAAGAAAAAGGAGGCAGAAGTGGGCAAATAACTGTACCGCAAATTCCCTCAGTGCCATGGGTTTACTCTAAAAAGCTAAGAAAATTTTTAAAAGTGGTTTTTGCGTCATCTTCGACAACAAACGTCAGGTCGGCGATTCTCCTATGTTTTTAAGAAGAAAGTGCTCCGTTGTGACGGCAACGTTCCAGCCACAAATATTTACTCGGAGCACTGGCGACATATGCTCGCTGTGACGAAAATCAGACATGGACGAATTCTACAGAACTTTGAGTTTTGTGCGCTTTTTCAAGGTTTGATGTGTGAGATAGCAAAATTTTAACCTTAACTAAGAAACGTCAACGACAAAATAAAAACTTTATGTAGATACGGGATCAGCATTCGAAGCGTGCACCTCAGCCCTTCAGGGGCGTTTAGCCAGGGATTTCTGCGCACTTACTAGCCAGTACAATATGGATCGTCCTGCTCAGCCGAGTAGGTCGGATCAGAACCCAGAAGCATGATCATTCAATGCATCACTGGTGTAGACGTCTACGAAGATGCAACAATTAAAGCGTACATCAATCGTGTCACTGAGGGCGCCCGTGGTACAACGGCAAGAGGCGATGCTGACAACCGACCGTTCAAGCGATCTATCCTTATCCGTATTAACCAAGTCTTCCATCGCCTCGGGATGGGGTAAATTGGTATCATATTTGTCAGGGGAAGACAAAACGTTGAGGAGCCAGAGAAAACGGCGCCTTTTACAAAACGTTAACTTAGTAAACGGCGACCCCCCGCAAGCCATTGCACAGGCCAAAAACGAACGCGTTCACCATGCCTCTACGATTTGAATGGAACAAGAATGCGGCGGCGCGTCCTTAGGGCTCTGATCAACGCCGAAAGCTTTACCTTTACCTCTACCAATAGTGCTGTTCCAATTTACATCTCAACAAATTCCTCAAAAAATTCCTACTTTCCTTATTCTTCTCTCGCGAAAAATTCTACAAACCTAAAAAGGGTGAGGTAAGTAGCTTTCGATGAATGCGAAATTTGGCGAACGAAGGTGAAAAAGACGAAAGAACACAAAAAAGAGCCGAGACGGTTGCAGATAGCAGATTGGGCGCACTGATCGCCATGTCGAGGAAGGCCATCGGACTGACTAATGTCAGAGTGACACAGAGGAGGCATGCGATCTTCAGAGTTAGCATCGATAGCAGCCCGCTCGGTTTCGCTAGAATTGGCCCCGAACTCGATTCGGTAAGATCAGCGCGCCCGATAACCACAATGACAAGGTGATTGCTGCGGTAAAACTTGGCGGCTTCGAAGTAAAAGCTGAAGAACCGTTCACAATCGGAGAGGAACGAAGAGAAACGAATGGACTAGATGAGGTGTGAAGAGGAGTGGTGCCCGAACAGCTATTGCAGCTGATTGCAATCATTTTTTTTACTGCGATGGACAAGAAGTCGACGCTCATGCTTTGCAAAACACTTCCAGGACGGCTGCATCTGCTTGTACTCCGAGCTTCCCAGAGAATATCGATCAAAAAAGCCACTTTGTTACATTCCACTGGTACCAGAACGATTGCTGGAGCGGGAGAACACTTCTGACAACGATGACAGGCCGGACGGCGAAAAAGATCTGCCTCTCACTCGTCCTTCGCATATGCTGCTGAGTATGCATGGGTCTTCAGCTATGATGGAGTCACTTCGTGCTTCTTCAGGCAATTACAAGATAGGACACACAAGCAATGAAGATGAAAGTGTCGGCGTTGATCAGCCCCGTAAGGAAGCGCCACCGCATTCGTGTTCCATTCAAATCGCAGAGACATGGTGAATGCCTATTTGACCTAAACAATGTCTTGCAGGAGCCGACCGCTAGACCAAGTCAATGCCTGCCTTCCCAGACAAGTTCTGATACAAACTAGCCCGACCCCGGAAGAATGGTTTGTCTGGAAGAGGGCCGTTAGACTGTAGTAGGGCCTCTTACCGCTGTACCACGCGCACCCTTGAATTATTACTAGTATTAGCGTGCTGACTTGGTCTAGCGGTCGGCTCCTGCAAGACATTGTATAGGTCAAATAGACATTCACCATGTCTAGACAATTTGAATGGATATAGGGCCCGCGTGGTACAGTAGTAAGAGGCGCTGCTGTCACCCGCATGGTCAAGCGATCGATCCCGGCCCGGGCTAACCAAGCCCTCCGTGGTCGGGTAAATTGGTATCAGACTTGTCTGGGAAGGTAAAGACACTGACCTGGTATTGCGGCTGGCCACCGCAGGTCATTGTATAGGCCAAACACGCATTCACCATGCCTTTACGATTCTGAATTGAACACGAATGCGGCGGCGCGTCCTTCGGGGACTGATCAACGCCGATACCTTTACCTTTACCTCTTACCTTTATTAGCGTGCTGAACTGTTCTGCCTTCACATTTATAAACAATGGAGACGACGATGTTGCACGGTGGATTTTGGTGTTAGGTTGGTGCAATAGTTCTCGGACATTTGGGATACAAAACAGTTCATTTCATAATATCTAAACAATAGCAAGGAGTGGTTCGAAGTAGGCACTGTTAATGTCAGTGGTCTTCCCTTCTCTATAACATTTTTTGACAGGAGCCGGAAGGATCTTGGAATTCTTTTTCAAATTCAAGAAGTCGCAAATGTCCGAGAACTTTTGCACCAACCTAATAGATTCCATATTACACTCAGGTTAGTCGTGTTCCAGTCAAAAAGCAAGCCTTTCTTGCTGGTCAGATCCAGGTGATGGTTCCTATTTCGTTTTGTATTACTATTTCAAGAAGGGTGCAAAAGAGCATTGCGGCCAATCCATTTATTTCTTTTGCTTTCTTTTTTTGTGTTCTTTTCTTTCATCACAATTACATTGTTTCTCATGGCAGAAATGTCGCTTGAGCTGATTAATTTCTGGTTCGAACGCAATGTCTTCCATTTGGTATGACAGAAGAAAATCTTTAAAAGAGTGCACCTCGTCGTCCCAGTGGCAGAATGAACATAAATCAGTTTGGAGCACTAAAATTGAAATTTCGAGAAAGGAGAGACTAATCGCTCAAAATTCCAACCGAGAAGGCCAGGCAAGAATTTAATGATGTCCACCGGTGAGAATTAATTGCAGAGAGCTGGAGTAGGGGGTGGGTGTCGTGATGACACCGGAAGGGCTACAACGACGACTCGACGTCGTCAAGGTCGGCAAAGTTCATGACACATAAAGGGCACGTAAACATCAGCGAACGGCGTGTCAACGAACGCGACGAGCCAGTGCTGCCATTCAGCGCTTGAAAAACGGCGGAATCAAATACCAGCGAGCTTGTCGTACAGCTCGGCGTTGTCCAATGACCCATTGGACATACGCCATTAGGCGGAATTACGAGCGACGGCAGGAATGGCTTCCGGTGGTGAGCTCAAGAACGTTTCAAATTAGGGATTACATTCCGGCAATGCATGCAGAAGAAGACACTGCAATTGATGGAGTCAAATGTGAATGAGAATGATCAAGACGTAGTGATTAAGAGCGATTCGAGAACGCAGGTGTTGGCTGTTGAGGCAATGAAACCAAGAAAAAGAAAAACGGAGTCCTTTTTTCTCTTTGGAAGTCGAAAACTCTCCAATTGGATAGAAATAATGAAGAGAGGAACTCCACATGAAACTTTCCAATTATCACTGAAGCCTCATCAGCAACGATAGAGGTTAAAACGGGGAAAACAGTTGTGGCGGTTCCATAGGAGGGGTTCTAAACGGACTTGTTAGCCTAGTTTTTCACAATTACAATCCGTGGGTCATTCGCTACGCAGCGAAACACTTTTGATAATGCATTTATGATCGGTAGTTCATAAAATGTGAGAAGAGGGAGGACTTCTGGAAAGAGAACAAAAAGGAAGCAGAAGAGACAAAATACCGTGGTTTATTGCTTCATTCATTAATGAATGAAAGCACCTGTCAGTCATTCTACATCCGTTGTACAAGTTAGGTGGAAAGGAATGGGCGACCACAAATCTTCTCCTTCACGTAGTGCCACGATAATGAACCGCTTCTAAGGTAGGAATCCTGGCACAATCAAAGCAACTTCGTCACACCTACAAGTTTTTTTTTCATATGGCAGCGGTTTGGATTTTCGCAAGGAATTCACCCATGAAAATCCGTGATGTGCGTCTCTCGAACTATGAAGTGACTTTTCAACGTTTACACCATTCTGTGGGTGTGGAAATGACTGACGTGACCTAGTCGCAACATCATCACTAATCACGGATAGTCGCTCTGTCGGTGGATCCCTGGGTAAGTCGTTAATTTTCTGTCGTTTCGCGATTTCGTGAAAAGATTTAAGAGGTTTATAAGAAATGATAACGAGTCTTCAACATCACCCCAGTCCACGTTGTCGAGGGTTCTTTATTGGCAGAAGTTTTATAGGAAACGACAAAAGTAAACAGCAAGACTGGCTTTAGATCGTAGGAATGATAACGGGACCTGAGGGAGCGTTCATCTTTGCAGGAAGATGATTGTTCAATTACGATGGTGAGCATCGGTGCCAGCCAGGAGCGGTTGCAGCAGGAACATCAAGCCGACCGACGGGCTGTCGTCCACTGCCAAAACACCTACGCTTCGTGGGAGTAGTATCGGAAAGATCTGGACCGCCGCCGCATTGCATAAAAGCTCAGGATCAGTGCACGGCCACAAGTAATTTAATCGCCACACCTGTTGTGGATACACAACCAATTCTAGAGAAAGTAGTATATACATACAGGGTGTCCCAAAAAGATGTATACACTGTTTGAAATGTCATAACTTCGGTGAAAGTGAACCAATCGGAACGAATCATAGCTTGGAAGGAAGCTAAGAAAAAAATTTTTATGGTATGTGATTGGTGAGGATTGCGCCGTGTACTCGACCGAGGCCTCGGATTTCGAACCTGATTGATAGTGCATGGGTTGCATGCTTGCTCTACTTTGGTCGTAAACAGGTGATATTGCTGCTATGAGTTACTCCTGAGGTAGTGAACATATCTACATACCGCAGCTTTTGGTTAAGCATGGAACAACGTCAATATCGATCAATAATTGTAACCACTGTTTGAGAAGCTAAAACTCTTTCAAGAGTTGCGCAATCGTAAGAAAAGAACTTAAAGGAATAAAAAATGTATGAACAACGAAGATTGCGACATGCACCTGATCGAATCGTCGGATTCTAGACTTGATTGAAAGGTCACGGATAACATGCTTGTTCTACTTTGGTTGCCAACAGGTGATATCACTGATATGCGTTTCCCTTGATGCAGTAAACATAAAAACATCAAAACATAACAAGTTTAAAAACATAACAGTTGCTATTACATGCTCATTACAAGAGTCTTGGGTTTTTGAACAGAGTAAGCCGCATTGTGCAAAATCATCTTGAAGTGCATGTTAAACTTGTTACGTTTTGATGCTTTTAGGTATATTATATCAAGAGAAACGCGTATCAACGATATAACCTGTTGGCGACCAAAGTAGAACAAGCATGTTATCAGTGAACTTTCAATCAAGTCTAGAATCCGACGATTCGGTCAGGTGCATGTTGCAATCTTCGTGATTCATACATTTTCATTCCTTTAAGTTCTTTTCTTACGATTGCGCCACTCTTGGAAGAGTTTTAGCTTCTCAAACAGTGGTTGCAATTATTGATCGATATTGATGTTGTTCCACGCTTAACCAAAAGCTGCTACAAGTCGATATGTTCACTACCTCAGAAGTAACTCATAGTAGCGATATCACCTGTTTACGACCAAAGTAGAGCAAGCATACAACCCATGCACTCTCAATCAGGTCCGAAATCCGAGGCCCCGGTCGAGTACATGGCGCAATCCTCACCAAACACATACCAGAAAATTTTCTTTTCTTTTAGCTTTCATCTAAGCTATGATTCGTTACGATTGGTTCACTTTCACCGAAGTTATGACATTTCAAACAGTGTATACATCTTTTTGGGACACCCTGTAGTTCCCCACCAAGAGCCTATAGGCTTAGAGTGGTTGCAAGATAACACATCTATCTCTCGAAGCTAGGCATGATCCTGCGGCGGAGCGCAGGTGAGAACTGTGGAATCTAATCTCTGGAATCAATTGCGGCTCCGTCTAAAGAATGTACCCAATGGGTCCCAAAGGTAGCCCAATGGGATTGATTGGTCGCTGCGTCCACAAATGATATGTGAAAATGACGTATCTGATACGATATTGTTGGATATTCTGGCGCAGACGTGACATTTAAATAGTTGTTGTGAAAGTATCAAGGAGATTTTCTTGAATCACCGAATTTTCGCTGACTTCGCTTCTTCTTTCAAGTGACATCTTGGAGTTCGATTCAACAAAATCAAACGAAAATTATCGTGTAGGTGGTGGATCAAGAGAAGAACACTGAGAACGTGTAGAATTAGAACTGGCAGATATTGATCCAGGTGGATTTGGAACTCATTCGACTCTAATGTCGACAAAACTTGTATTTCTAGAAATAAATTGTTGGCCACGTGAAATGGTGCTCTGCTATTTTTACAAAAAAAACGGTGAAAGAGTAAAGCAGGGAAGCCAAGACACCTAGGTGACGCTGGGATGGACACCATATTTCTTCAAAAGCGAGGGATAAGAAAGCGAATCCTTCAGAAAGGATGTTGAAATTTTACAGTGACATCGGAGAAGTAACTAAGGGCATAAGGTAGAACACCTCTCGAATTAGGACCTAGTTTGAGGCAATTTTAATTCACTGGCGACTTTGGATAAGTCTACATTTACTCCAAGTAAATATGTATTTTGCCGCTGAGCGACCACATACATATCACCTCAAGGGCTAAAGGGAGAAGAAAAATGTTATACAGTGTAGTCCACGCCGAAGTCAAAGGATAAGAGGACTTGGAGCTGTTGTTGATTTAACACAAGAAAATCAAAGATGCTAGAGAAAAATTCTCAACGTTGTTCTTCCAATTGTTCTTCCTAAACGTCTTGCTCTTGGTCATTCGATATTAAAAATGACGAAAAATAGATCCTGTTCATGCGGATCCAACCGAAGCAGCGATGTCTCTTCCTTCTTCTTCCACTCTCCCATCATTCATTCATCGTATGTAAGAACAAGCCTTTGTCTCCCTCCGATGAACTCCTTGTCGTAGCAGCCGATGGGCGAACAAAATCATTTGTCACGTCCGTCATGAACGTTATTTTCATAAGAAGGTGGACCTAGGAGAAACTTGCTTCATGGCTTGAAAGCATGCAGTTCGCATGGGTCGCAACACAGACATGAGTCCAACTCGCATCTTTCTACGGTTACCCTGATGTAAGGCGAAAGCCTCATCATAAAAATGGTGTGAAATCAATAGCTTTGAACAGATCAGTGCAAATCCTTGAGAGAAAGCATAAAAATAAGAGCAGGAGATGAAGAGATTTGATAATAAAGCTACCACTACCTCGGGTAGTATCACAGCAACTGAAATGAACCACCAAACAAGAAAGGGAACAGGGAGTGAAGTGAGAGGAAATGAACAGATTCATCACAGAACGAGCTGATTCTGAGTGTGTTGCACTTACGATGTCCGAACATATGATAGAGGAGGCCCAGCTGGCCCCGCGGAACCGTCGACTTGGACTTCATTTCTCATGTCGGAGTCCGCAGAAATGAACAAAGAAATAGTGGAACCGCCAAGAAAAGAAGAAAAAATGGAAATTGGCCATAACTGGGAGGGGCAGAGAGCAAATTACCCATATTAGGACATTGTTTCGGACTGTGAAATTTGACCAATTGGTCCCCCCGATCGATAACGAAAAAAAACAAGTTAAAAATTCATCAACATTTGGTTTGGTTCCTCACAGGTCGTAATGTGTGGTTGAATATATTGCTTACTGAATTTTGTTAACGTGACTACATTTTGAGTAGCACTAACAGTGGGAACGGAGTGGTGCCAACTGGTCAGGTTAACAACGCTTTCCTCGTCGAGTATGTAAAACAAAGACACGGACCACTCCGACCTGGTGCGGGCAAAAAGTGTTTCAAGCGAGCTACGGCTGAAGCACTTTTTGACGCTGCACATTTGTGAAAGAGCTCTTCTAACATCGCTGAAACGACGAAGTTTTCCAGTAATTAGAAGATGAGCTGCGACGGAAATATATTAGCAACATCGATACTGGACAAGGACGTCTTTTTCGAAGTGCCTCCGGATATTATTAGCAATAACTCCCAAAATCTGTATTTGCAGAAACTGAGCATAGATAAAAACATTTTTTACTTTTTTCACTTTAATTATCATCAGATGGAATCCTTATGAAGCAGGGTATATTCACTAAAGCAGAACAACTGTTAACAACGTTGTTTCACTTAGGCGCACGTATTCTCTTTAAGATTGGGAGCAATTTTCCCTCTTGCTCTTTAACAAAGAGAATAGCTAGTGTGTCCGATCAATTCGTCGTCTTCTCAACAACGGGATATTCGTTGGAGACATCGTGGTGGCCAGTTGGTTGCAGAGAACCGGAGAAGCCGTCGTTTTTTCTTTCTGAAGCCGACTGGACGTCGTGAGAGGACATCGAGCGTTTGCGAAGCCGCAAGCGCAGCCACTTTCTGCTGCGCAAATCGGTTCCATCTGCACAATAGTCCGCTGGGAAGGATGTTCGTCTGGACAGTGAACGCATCGCTTCGACAGATTAAATAAGGATTGCTACGCTATTCAAGATTACTGTATGAGTAGAATCTCATTCAGGAATTAGTAACGGCTGAGGAAACTGAGAAAAGTTTACACTCCTTCGGTGAAATTGTAGAAACAGAAGCAAGCAGACTCCTGCAAGAAATAGAAAATGGTGTCACTTTTTCGTCAACCCTTCCTTTACATTTACCGACTGGTTCAGTCGACAGCCGTATTTTCAAACAGTTGACGAGTTTTTTAAAAATGTTATTATGGATTACAACAACCGTTCCCGTAGAGGGATTATTGCGAAAAAACCTCCATGTCGATGTAGATTCAGTAGCTGTAGAAGTGCGCGAAACGGAGAGCAGTGGGTTGGTTCTTTGTCTTTTCGAGAGACTAACATTTTCGAAACTCTTTTATAGGTATTAGACTGGCGAGTAAGAGAAAATAAATAAATTGCACACGTATCATAATTAGGTTCCATAGCCTACTGCGAAAATTTGTAAGTTTCTGCTTTCCTGTATACTGAATTAGTGAGAAATTATTGAGTCGAATTTCCTCTGCATTAATTTTTCTATTCCTTTCAGTCTCAAATCTTTGTGTTTAAGTATGGCGACCGTTTGACTGATGTTGTGGAGCAAGAATTAAAATTGATTGATTAATAAAACCATGGAAACGAAAACCGGGATGGAATGGAAACCTATTTCTAACACTTTAAAATTCAGAGCAGACAAATAGCAATCCCTCTGAAGCCCAGATACTAATGCGAGAATAACGATTAAAACGAACATCTTCAAGGAGTGATTCTGAGAAATAATCATAAAAAAAGAGAATTTCTTAGAAAAAGGCGGGAACAAAAGCAGAGATGACGTATAAGTATGAAACGCATTGTAGCTTTAGATAAGCAAACAGCAAAAAACGATCAGTAAAGTGTAAGAATGGGGGGGGGGCGATCAGGTATGCGAGGAATGAGAAGCTGGCGGTGGTTTTCCCAGTGGAAGGCAGATTATTTACACGACAACACGATCGGCTGAGCAGAAAAGATCGAAGCTGATACAAGAGAAGACCCCCGAGGTGCGAGGTGTCGCTCAACAGCTGCACGATCTGTTTGACAACGGATCACACCAGCAGCTCTCTACCGAACAAAAAACGTCTCGAACTCCAAAGAGCTCATCGACCTCGCCCTATCTATGTAGACTTACAGCTCAAATTCCCCGAAGGTGTGCAAGATTCTCTGTTTGCACAGTAAGACTTTTGTGGGACTAACAAGACGAATGGGGAGCGCGCAGTACATCGGTAAAAGTCGCTACCGACAACCGCAGTGTCGAGCGATCGATCCCCGCCTGGGCTGAGGAAGCTTTGCATCCCTCCGATAGGGTAAATTGGTATCAGACTTACCTCTTTCTCTAAATGTTCAAGATCTGATGAGCACCACCACCGAAAAAGTGTATGCCGCTATGGCCACCACATGGAACGAGTTCCAGTATCTTTTCCTTTTATCTTCAATTACTTCTGCTTATAGACGCCGACAACGATACCTCTATCCCTACCTTAATTAGACAAATCCGAGTCAGCACAGCGTCATTTCTTAAAATGTTGATGGAATTTCTTGAGATTCAAGCCCCGTGTAAGGAAAAAATGAGTTCCAGAGGAACACCCTATCTGCCTCAAAGCACGAGACCAGTTGGCATCAAAACAAAAAAAACATCACGGACATCGTTCAGCGCTGCGATATTCCCCTGCCAGAAGGGAAACACATCACCTGTCAGACTCAGATCGAACCTGAGACCTTCACTGTGAGATTTAATTTCGCGGAAACAGACGGCAAAAAGCAAAGCCTGTTATAAATGACGGCACCGACGGTGTCACAAATTCTGAAGACGATTAGATTGGAGGAAGAAGAGATCTGGAGCGTATAGCACACTGCCATAGCGCCAAATGGAAAGGCACTATAGCACCACATATCTGCAGAAATTTTTCTGCTAAGGAGGTGGTTACGTGGGACCGAAACACCTCTGAGTAGGCCAAGAAGGTCGAATAATCAAGTCGTTGAGATCAATTATTCTTCCTAACGACCTCGATAAACAAAAGGGGAAAAATAAAAACTGCGTCACCAATGTTGAAGAAAATAAAAACGAACATGGAGGTTATTAACAAATTTCTTCTCATTAAATCCGTTGATGGAACGGAAGAACCACGGAAAAATCTTAGGAGCTCCAAAGAAAATTCGAAGTCTCAAATAAGACGAACAAATTTTCGTTAGATTTTCCAAACGACAGATTTTAATGGACGGAAACCGCTGAGATGAGAGAGAAAGAACAGAAGATGAAACTTGGACCGGAAAAAATGATAAATTTTACGTGCGAGTATTTGGTAATCGTTGATTAGCAAATTGAATATCATGCTGGAGAACAGGGCTACCAAGAAATTATTGACAAAAATATTGACAAACAGATGAATAAATGTAGCTGAAAAGACATGGTATGTTTGGCCGGAAGTTGAACCTTGATCAGAACTGGATGTCGACGATTTCACGCTTCAACGCCTTCATTACGATTACGGAAATAAAGAACGTACCAAAGTAATATCGAGGAAGAAACTTGGCCGAACGTCGCTGAATTGGCGGAGGATTTCGCCTGACAGCCCCCCTCTGTGTCAGCACCTGCATCCTCCGTTTGGATGTCCGCACGCGCCCTCCAGCTAAATATGCCATAAAGAGGGCTTAGATCATCCGAAGGGAATACGCTTGAAGTGAAGCCGGAGTTTAGCAGCCGAAGCAGCAGCAGCAGATTCTGGAGATGATCGAGCTGGACTGATAGGCGCTGGTGGTGGCGGAGCGGTTACGAGATCGCAGCCGCCGTGACGGAGCGAGTTCACGACGTCGTAAGACGACAATCGTTTCCCCTTCCCCCACTCATCGAAATCTGCCCCATTCGGGTGCTGTGATTCTTCTTCTTCTTCCATGCCGTGTTTACACGACGACCGGTTGACAGGAGACGTTTGGCCATCATATTCCCGAGGTCAGATGCGGCTGTTGATCCACAAATGACGAAGCAGTCTCGACGAAAACTTTGTTGAAGGACGAAGACAGCGAATGACTCAGCTTCGAATTCGTCTTGACGGATGCATTACACACTCATAGCCGGCTTCCCGTACAAAAAGTAGGGGTAAAGAGTTTGGCGTTGATCAGCCCCTTTCTTCCAGTCACAATCGAAGAACCACGAAAAAGTATTCGGACAATTCAAAGACTTGTAGGGCCAGCCACTGCCCAAGTCAATGATTCCTCCTACCCAGACAAGTATGGTGCCTATATATCCGACCCTGAAAAAAGGACGATTTTGCTAACCTGGCCGATGATCATTGGCGTGGAGGTTTCCTTCATGTGATGGTAGGGGTAGTGCCGATGTTGATCAGATCCCTATGGACCCGCTGCCGCAATGGTATGCCATTCAGAATCGTAGAGGCATGGTGAATGTGTATCTGGCCTCTAAAGTGACTTGCTGGGGCCAACCGTTATACCAAGTCGGTGCTCTCGACCCCGAAAGGATCGAAGGCTTGGATAGCCCGCGTCGGGGTCGATTGCTCGACCCTGCAGGTGCCAGCAGCGCCTCTTACCACTGCACCACGCTTGCCCAAACGTAATGTATCTCGTCTTCAACTTCTTCCAATTAGAATTGTAGAGACGTGGTGAATGTGTCTTCGGCCTATATAACGACTACTTTCAGTTTCCCACACAACTGAGGTGCAAATTTGCCTGATCCTCGGTGAAAGGTGGGCTTTGCTAACCTGCAAGACGATCTCCCCCTTCGACCTGCGGGTAGAAGTTTCACGCATATGCATGTATTATACGAAAACGATCACCGAAGGGCATTCGGAAGTTTCCGCAAAGTTCGGTAATCTTATCCTTGGTTATAGCCGATAAAGCCAACCACCCAGTCTCCTGCAAAGTGCGGCAGATGCCCAGATCCAGCCAATTGGATGATGCCTTTCAGCAAATGCCTCCGTAGCAAAACTATAGCTTAGAGCGCGATTTCGGGTTTTCTTCTGAACATTCCATCGCACATATTGATGTTAGTGCGACATTTCCTACCGAAATGAATGGAACTTCTCACGAACCGCTGCCACCTCAGAACGAAACCGCTGCCACCTCCGAACGAAAAGTTCAACTGTAAAACATTGCCTCTTGGGCTCATTTTTATCCCTTTGTTTTTCAACCTGTAAGATGGATTTCTCATTATGGAGTTTGACGCAGTGCCTCGAAGATGAAATAACCAGAAAACGACGGTTAATTTCAATACCGAATTTCATACAGGAGAACGTTTGCGAAGTGGCTATTAAAAGAGAAGATTCCCGAGATCAATGCAGGATTGACACGAATAGCGTATCAGCTGGAGAATTTATGGCGCCGTGTTCCCCTATAGACCCATAAATGTTATCGACCACCTCCAATTATGATTGACAAACCCACGTATATACCTGGAGTGCGTGCTAATGGCGACTTGTCAGCGCGGTGAGGTATATTTGAGGTCTATTTCGAGTGAGAACACTACCCAATGGCACGGCAAGATATCGCTTACCTCACAGTAATTGCACCCAAAAGTTCCTGCTGAGAAGGTGACTCAGCCGTTGAACCGCAATCTGACAACCTATCTTTGGAATCTTACCCCGATTTTGATGAGTCAGAATTCGAAATCATCAGAATCGAATCGAAATTGGAAATCATACTCGTGGCAAAAACCGGGTTCACAAACATCCTCATTGGATCATCCAAGACCTACTGTATCGTTCATGAATTTGGGCACAGATTCTGAAGCTGGAAAGGAAAACCACATGTCGTGCGGTTTGCATATTTGAGCTATTCTGAGGAGGATTGTGAGATACGAATTGAGCAGAAATTGAACGAGAAACAGAAGCACACCGAAACTAAGAGTTTCTGAGCGGCGAATGAATGGAGGTATAACAGTAAAAAAGAGGTACAACGGTACGGAGAACTCGTCCGCGAGTCGAACGGAGTCAACGACGACGTGAGGGAGATGCTCACGCGCCGGAAGAGAATCGGTCGGTCGGGCGGCTTTTTGCCAACAACAGAGCAACCGATCGACGACGAGAAAACGTGCATAGGTGAGACGTCGGACGTCGTAGAGCTGAATTCCAAACAAATACCCGAGCGCGCGAAATCCCAAGTCAAATGGAAAACGAAGCCGGTCGCGCGGCGGCGACGTTCTCGAATTAATTGGCCGGCGCTCCAATCTAACTTGATGAACAGACGCACTCCCCAAGCTGTCCGAGAAATTAGTTCTGGACATCATAAAGGCGTCCAAATCATCTCGAAAGTCCATCGAGCAACCGGATGGGGAACAGAAAGCACCAGCCGCAGAACGAAACAGTGCCGCTTCAAGTCTTCCGGGATTATCTAGGGTGCTAGTGGCAACTTCTTGGAGGCCACTATCCAGATTCATGATCACCTACTTCTACTATACCTAGTAAATCGCGAAAAGCGGTAATAAGACCATAACAACATCTTTTTCTAGTAAACTGCGATTTGCTGCGTCATTGAGGTGTGTTACTCCCGCATGAATCCTGAATAAAATCCTCTTTGATGAATCAGGGTTTACGAGAGAAATATTCCGAGGCTTATTTTCGGTATACAATTCGTGAATCTGAGCTCTAGGGAGGCCTTAGTTCTAACCTCGAAGTAATATATCGAAAAATTTCAATATTCGTGACTCATTGGAAACAGTTCCTATATATATATATATATATATATATATATATATATATATATATATATATATATATATATATATATATATATATATATATATATATATATATATATATATATATATATATATATATATATATATATATATATATATATATTTGCAGGAACTGTTTCCAATGAGTCACGAATATTGAAATTTTTCGATATATTACTTCGAGGTTAGAACTCGAAAGTATTCACTGGTTTGCAGAATATCTGAGCTTGGTTAGACTCCACCAGGGTAAAGGTTTACATTAAGTGAAGTGAAAATTGGTAAGCAAGCGTTACTTGGAGGTAAAGGACATCCATTCCTGACGTGCGGACTGTTTGCAGTGATGACAAAGCCGCTCTTGAGGGGGAAGAATAGGAGATTAGGGCGAAGAATGATAACTTCAAATGCGCATTTTGACTTGATAATCCAGTATCGGACTCCAAGACCTGACTCCTCACACTCTAAAGACCCATTCATACTCGGAGTCAAAGCAGTTAAGTAAAGATTAGGGTGAAAGGTAATGACGGAAATCAGTGCAGCAGAGGGGTTAAAGTTGTTTTAGTGATATAGATTGTAATGCTGCAAAGAAAGTTTTGATATGTTGAAAGGTCCTCAACAGTAAGCGCCTTCCCAACACCGAATGGCCGTTTTTCGGTTTTGCTGCACCAATTAATGCCGCTTACCTGCGGTTTTCAGCTTCGCTTCCAGATTGTAACTGTCAGACTCCTGAAAAAGTAAAGCTCGGCGTTTCACACGAGGAATCGGACCATAAGTCTGGTCGCCCAGACGTGTGGAATTAATGCGGAAACGTACATTCGGACATGCGGTCAACATCTCGCAACTGCCTGCCCTGCCCGTTCCCGACAGCGACGGCACCGTGAGATTTGTCAGTTTCCCGAATGATGGAGCACTAGGATCGAGGTCCGCTGGCTTTGGCGGTTTCAGCAGTTTTCGCTGCTGCTCCGGTGTGAGCAGCGCCGAGCTGTTATCGCTGCTGATCAGCGAGGCGAGACTGGGCTGACGAATCGGCGGCTTCGACACCGGTGAACAGACTTCTGAAAACGATTGACAGATGATTCAGACGATCTGCTGTGTCGGAGATATGACAGATGTGCATTTCTCAAAAATTTCTTTCCGTAATACGCAGCAGCACCGAAGAAGTCGCACTGGCGAAAGCGTCAACTTCCAAAATTCGAACCCCTACGGTTGCCTAACGAGTTTTCAGGTAACGCGGTAACGCCTTCTCTTTCTGGTTTATACACCGTGTCTTTCGAAATTTTACGATAATTGATTTTACAAAAATTACTAATTGCAGAGGAGGAACACCATTTCATGGAAATTGAAGTGGATTCACCTTGACTTCTCTTTCGACGTTCTTTCGGCATATTGTCATAGATGCTCTCCGTCATCGCTACACTCGAGCCGCCCGCAGAGCGTCGCAAGTCTAAAAAATTATGTACAACATATATAACACACTAATAATTCTCTTAAAAATTTCTTCCATGCCTTTCATAGGCGCATAAACACATTCTAATAGGCTTTCACTAATGAAGGCATAATCAATGTACTGCTGGTAAATTTGAGAGCACTAGCAGGCAATTTTCCATCGAATTGTGGATGAATATTCTTGGCTCTCTTATAGTACATATAGCCAAATTTGGATCAAATGTGACTTCTCCGTAACTGTTAGGACGACAACCAGAAATTCGAAATAGAGAATCATCAGTTGATTGTCGTTGCTCTTGTTTCTTTTCCATTTATTGCAACTTTGTGGCATTTTTCCCTCTAATTCCGGTCACTTGAACTCTGCTGTAGTTGTCTTGGTAATATTCAATTTATGGCGTTCCAGTGGTACGAGGAAACGTTTGCCATCCTATCTAGCCCCAGCTTCCGTCCGTTTTTCGAATTTCGGCCGAAGACCACTCAATTTCGCGATTTCACGACGAAGTTTGAGAAATAAATGTAAGAAACGTTATCATCATGCGAAATAACCAACACAGACGAAGTTTAACCAAACTGGTGAACCTATCTCGACCACCCAGCTAGCCCATGCAAGCGATATCGGTGGTTCTCGGTCGAGATCGGGAAACGGGAATCAGATCAGCACCTTACCTTGTCAGAGAACGCCCATTTTGAGACAGTGACAGTTTTCCCCGACCACAACAGTGCCATAAGTTGAATAGTGTCGATGAATTTTTTTAATTGGTCGGTTTGCGCTGTTTTAACGTAGCACTGAGTGCTCTCATCTTGATAAGGCAGAGCAATGTATTAGGGTGTGCCAAAAGTTTGAATGAAACTGTCGAATTTTCTCAAAACTTTTGGCACACCCTAACAGAAGTGACGTGCCGACGGCGAGCTGGTGCTTCGCATTTTTCAGCCCAACGTTCAAGGGCAACACATCAGCAGCGGCGGTGGCTTTGGCTCACAGTGCAAGTGTGTGTCGTACGCCGTAGAAATGCACAAAAACGTCCCATGAATGACGACAGATCACAATGAAGAATGTAGCTAATGTGTCAGCAAAGTACGAAATGGAAGACGGGTTGTGAAAGCATTTTCTTCCATCGCGAAATTAGTTCACGAGGCCGACAAAAAACCTCCGACACTAATCCTTACCACATGCACTACACTTGACGTTCCATTTAACAGCCATCGATTGTTTAAGGATTATCGAGCGAAGTGGGAAAGCAGTCGTTCATTATTTATTCGAGTCGTTTAGTTTGTTTGATTTGCCAGCAAAAGTTTAGTTGCTCGGAAAACTGAATGCGACCGCGAGCCCAAATATTATGCTTTTTTCAAACAGCAGTGCACAAGAGTTGACGTTCCCAGCCCCAGTTAACTTACTATAGGTCCGACCTAACTTCATCTGAACTAACTTGACTAGGTATTTCATTTGTACTCTTTATTTGAGCGCGCGCATACATTCCCTTTAAGCTTAACTTCAAGTCAGTATCGGACAACAGTGTCCGCAGTCACAATGAAGCTCAGCCCACCTTGCTTTGCTTCGAAAACGGGACGAAATCAGGGCGTTCTGCTCGAAAGGAAAATCGAGAGCTCGAAGAAATGCATGGCAAATGGATTGTCACTTCGCGGACCTGTTTTCTAGGATTCTCCACTGGACAAATCCTTGGACTATTAAAATCACTAATAATTAGTCTAAGTGAATGTAAGTACAGTCTATTCCAGATGAACTTGGGTAGGATGCATAGTATGACTATGCTCAATCCCAACAACCTTGAAGTAAGACAAAAGTGAGATTCTCTGATTCCGTTTTTCGTGATTTCCAATCGGTGGCCTACGGGATCTGCTCAGAACTGGTTTCGTAAAATCTGGCAGTTTTTCGTGACAACATGAAGACAAGCGTGGATATTGAGAAGTTGAGATTGGGGCTAAGACTGAAAAGTTCTTCATTCCCAATCTCGACCCAAAAGGTTTTTGGGGTTAAGATTGAAAAGTTGTAGGGTTGTGGGGTAAAGGCAGTTGCAAAGGTGTCGGTGTTGATCAGTTCCCTAAGTACGCACAGCCTCATTAGTGTTCCATTTAGAATCGTAGGGATTTGGTGAATGCGTATTTGATCTACAGAATATCTCATGGGAACCAGCCGCCAAACCCAGCGTATTTGATCTACAGAATATCTCATGGGAACCAGCCGCCAAAACCAGTAAGTGTCTCTACCTCCTCAGACAAGTCTTGTACCAATTTACCAGACCCCGGAGGGATGGAAGCCTTGGTTAGCCCCGGCGGGGATCAATCGCTCGACCGTAATGGTGTCACTAGTGCATCTTACCACTGTACCTACATACATCAGCCCATTGGGTATACGGTATCACTATTCCACAACAGCATTTTCGTTCATTTGAAGGTTGACAGTGGTGAACTGCAACAGGGATAGGCGCGGTTTAACTATACTTTAGATAAGGCATGGTAGATACAGTTGCGGTACTTCTTGAGTAACGTAACTACAGTCCAGAACTATATGATGCTCCTACAGTTCTCTACAGAACACCGCCTTTCATCCTTCGGACGATGAATTTGAAGGAAGCGAGCTTTCTTCCTTCCCATTTAATCTTATCCTCCAGAATTCCATGGATTCACATACCAAGAAGATTTTCAATCCCTAATGTGCCATTTCTATGTTGCGGTGTTGCATCAGCATCTGCTTGATTTCGGTTAGAGAAGCAATAACATCCTTCAGTACACTATTGATAAGGGCAGCCAAAAAACGAATGCTTCGATGTTAAGACAATGATAACAGACTCACCAGATGGCAAGGAGTCGGAGTGATTTTTCGAAGCGGCAGAGGCATGAGACGAAGTCACCGAATTGGAGTCGTTCGACTAAAAGGAGCAGATCACTTCAAACCAAAAAAATTCAGATAAAATCAATTGGTGGACAGAAGCTGATGCTTAAGCTGTATCGAAATCTACACGGTTCAGCGCCATTGAATTGGATTAAGAGTGAGTAGTCCGGTTCCCTTTGCATAGAAAATCAAGGAAACAACAGAACGAATGAACGAGGCAAATACCAAGGATAGATATATATGTACAAGACAGAAGAGTCAAGTGATAAACCGACACCCCATCTGGTCGTTCGTTGTTCCCAAAAATTGGGACACTAATGTTTGAAAAAGTTGGAAATGATATGTGAACGCTTGGAAAATACCCGACGGAGACTGCAGTGGTGTGAGCACCCCTGGAATATTAAAGAGCAAATGAAAGCTGAACCAGTGCTCAATCGCCAAACAGCGCCACAAGAAAGTAGGCCTTATCAGTTCTTCAATAAGCCACTTTTTGCACACAACTCAGGGCCCAATGAATGGAGGTGCTGTTATGATTCCTTCAGTGCCTGGTATGGAACAGAGAGCTAGTGCTTTGGAGCTTCCGAAAGCTTTTCAGATAGGATTTGGATCGAGAAAAATAGGGGGCTCAGTTACAAAAAATACCAAGCAGTCGCTCTTAAGGGTTCTCGGTGACGACTTGATTTAACACTAAATAAATAGAAGTAAAAAGTGGAAATAGAAGAGGTATGCGGAACCCGCCAAGGGGCGCCTCGACGAAACCTTGCGGGAGGTTTGAAATGCATTAGTTGGGGGTAGCTCCGTTGCTTTCCTCTTCTAGTTGGAATTTCTCTAACGGATTGGAGAAGTTGGAGGGAGCTAATGTTTTCATCGGGAACTCTTAAGAACGACTACTTGGTATTTTTTGCGATAGAAAACCAATGATCTGAAAGAGCAGAACGAGTGAACGAGATAGATACCAAGGACAGATATGTACAAAGGACAGATATGTACAAAGGAGAGAAGAGATAAACCGATACCCTATGTTCCCAAAAATTGGGGCACAAATACTTGAAAAGATGCAAATTATACGTGGACTTGCATCCGCGCGCAGAAGAAAAATTCGGAACCCTTGGGGTAACACGTCAAAAACCTTCTGAGCAGGTCGTCCTCGTTATTAATTCGGACGAGAAGGCTGTGGCGATCGCTCTACAGGCACTCACCAGAGCTTTCTTGTTTGCATTGAGAACGAGGACCACCAGCACCTGCTACATAACTACAAACCTAGACACCCACGGGGCAACTGATGAGAAAGGGCTTTGGTCAACGGCGGCGACGAAGTAACGGACGACTGCTGCGTTCCGGGAGATGAAGGGGCCACCCAAACATGACTCAACCCCGCCACCGTCGACACGGTCGCTTTTCGTGAGCGACAGCTTGTACAGCGGCGACTGATAGGCAACGATTCCTCACTGACGGATGCCATTATTTGCTGACGAAACTTTTCAATTAGCCACTGTCACCATCATAACATTGCCCTTTATTGTTTCTTCGTCACCCACACCGATATTGCTAGCATTTACAAAATTAGAACACGATTGATGCGTTTCATAGCTCTCCTTGAAGACGAACTTGAAGGTGAATCCAGGAGGAGATGGGTGGACATGATCAAGAATGATCTCTGTGAAATGGGTGGAACGCCGAAAGACCCCTCGGGCAGAGCAAAATAGAGGCGATCAACAAGGATGGCTGATCTGAGGATCGGCGACAAAAATGGTAAAGTGCAAAAAATACATCAAATGCATTTAAAAATTACTTCACTCACCTTTTCCCGAGGCAGATTTCTACGTGACGGCGGCGGTTTCGACGGCAGTGGCGGTTGAGATTGGTGACCGTACTCCAACAGAAGCGCGATGCTTTCCTCCATTTCAGCGAAGAGCCTATGCAAATTCTGCATGAAACCAAGCATTCAGGCGCTACGTCGATCACAAATTAAAACGTCTAAAGTTTCTAAAATATCCATGAGCCACACATTCCTTTGCACGCTGATCAGGAAATTCAATAGTGTTGGTTAAAGGATGAAAATACATATGGTCGCGTGTGGTACAGTTATAAGAGGCGCCACTGACACTCGCACGATCGAATGATCGATCGCCGCTTGGGCTAACGAAGCCATCGATCCTCCTTCAAATTCGAGTAAATTGGTACCAGACTTGTCTGTGAAGGTGAACATTAAACATTTATCACATGTGAACACTACCAGCGGAGAATTATTTCTTCAAACAAGCATATCTAAAGTACTCTGATCAAAGTAAAGGCAAAGACAATGAGTTGGTACAACGGCTGGACCCCGCAAGTCACTGTGTAGACCAAATACGCAGTCGCCATGCCTCTACGATTCTGAATGAAACACGAACGCGTGGCGCGTTCTTAGGACACCGACCAACGCCGGTACCCTTACCTTTTCTACACCCCGGTGCAAAATTATAGGTTCACCCCGCGATTTGTCCATAAATGTTCAAAGAACCTATTGAGAGGATCTAGTATTATTACTCTCGTATTCCTCACCATCGAAAACCTATATATAAAAATTCTGGTTGGGATGTCTTATCATTGTAAGGTACTACAATTTTATACTGAAAAATCAGAGATAATGACCGGTGCAAAATTATAGGTTCACTTTATTAAAAAACTGTTTGTTTTCAAAATATGAACATTCAAGTTACGTTCAGTACTTTGTTACATCACCTTTGTTATAAGCAACATCAAATATCTATGTGGCATACTTCGAATAAGATTATCAAGAACAGTTTGCTCTATTCAAGACCAAGCATCAAGAATGGCGTTCTTCAGATCAGAAACCGAGGTGTAAATGGTGTCGTTCTTGTAAACGTTGTAAACAAGAATGCCCCACAAATTTTCCATCGGGTTCAGATCTGGAGAACAACTGGGCCACGCTAAAAGTTGGATTTTGATGGAATCGAACCAACTCGTAGTTGACCTCGTCATGTGTATGGGAGCATTGTCTTGCTGGAAGATAAGATTGCGTCTACAAAATCCTCTCAAATAAGGAGGAAGGTGTTCTTTTAGCACATACCGATAATCTTCGCTGTCCATATTACACGAGACAGACTCCAAAGCGACAATTCTATAGCCGGAAAATGCAGCTCAGACCATAACACTTCCACCGCCAAGGTTGCGTCTAGAGAACGCTCTTTTCTACTTTTTTAAATCTCTCCAGTAGTGCTTGTAGCCGTCGGGCTCATTGAGATTCAACTTTTCTCATCGGAATGTACCATCTAATAACTGGAGATGCTTTTGTATGCGCGCGACTTATGGACAAACCGCGGGGTGAACCTATAATTTTGCACCGCGGTGTAGGTACCCCTACCTATCTTTTCTAAGCATTAGCCACTCTTATAGAAGACGTCTTCAGTGACTAAACCAAAAGTTTAAGGCCAACCACAGCCATTCAACAAAAATGGAGTGCAGTTCTGTGATCGCCATTGGAGGTTTCCTGTGATCCACGCTACCCAGACAAGTCCAGTCCGATATTTTACCTAGCTCCGTAGGGATTGAGGCGCTGGTTAACCCATTGACGACAACATCGATTTCGGTGCGCGTGGCTCGTGGGACCGCGCCTAGTCCGTTGTGGCGGGAAATACCCTCGGCAACATCATAAGTAGTTCGATAGAATATACGGTTTTAAATTTTAAATTGAAAAAGCTAATTGATCTCATCTAAGCTAATTGATTGAGCTAATTGATTACATTAAAAAGCTAATCACCGGAGCGTAATTGTTGATTTGGGTCAGTCACACTATTGCTAGATTAGTCTGCAAAATATTGCCTACTTGAATATTTCTTTCTACCTTAATTAGTTAAGCGAAGCTGGAATATCTCTCGGCCAATCCAGGTTTTAAGTCGGAAACGAATCCGTCTTACTTTCATGCATTCGGTGTATCATGCATTGGGTGTATTATAAGTTTTCTGGATTTCGAATCGGTTTTTTGAAACCAGCTTTGTGCCTTATATCCATGAAACTTTATGGAATGGGTGCATCTCTTGGTGACCATAATTATTCCCTATCACCCACTATGACTTATTAGAAATATTACACCGTGAAACATTTGCTAGTTCTCCACCAAGTATCTTTATAATGCTGTCCCGCAACATCATGGGACACGGTCCCACGCGGCGGAAAAAGTGTCCCGCAGCATCATGGGACATTGTCGTCAACGTGTTAACATTTGCGAGGACTGATCGCTCTGCCACATCGGCGGAAGTAGCGCTCGTTACTACTGCCCCTCGCACACCCAAACAAACCGAGTAAGCAAGAAACAACTAGAAACCTGTGCTTCTCATTGTCTTCAGCGTACGCTCTGGATCTTTCAGCACCTTTCACATTCTGCGTCATCTCTGCGACCTCTCTGTCAGCGTCATCCGTTTCAGAAGATGATTCGACGACTGGCTTCGAGACCGTTGGCAAATGTAGCAGGCGTTCCGAACTGAAACAGAAGCATTACATACCCATCGACGCTTTTTTGCTTTAGGCATTGCCTTCAAAAGAGAAAAAAAATATTGTAGTGATTCGAACATAAAATCTCCAACATAAAAAAAATTCACATCAAAAAATCCAAAATTCATGCAGATAAACGAATATGTTACCAGTGGAATTCATTCGAAACTTTTCGATAAGATCTGAGATAAAAAGAACAACGATGTGTTAGAATGGACATAGCGAGTGACAGCTTCAGATCGTCCCGTACTAACATCTTTTGTTCATTTCCTACTTTTCAAAAGCACTTCGCCTTTTCCAGCGTTTCACTCCTTCCCCCATAAAGTCGCCCTTCGTGATCACCGTAGAATTTTCTATCCGTCCTAGTTGAAATCTACCGTTTGAAAACCCAATCGGATGTAGGAAAGGCAAAATATCTTCACCCGTATCGGGCCCTGATATATCACGAATAGGCCAACGGGCACGGACTTTACTTGCTCAGGCCACTGAATGATGCACACCAGCTTGAGAAAAAGAGATGCATTTTGTTGGAAAACGCGAATGTCAACGAACCACTTAAAATCGCTGTTGAAAAAAGTTAACTCGAAAATTCGAACGTAAAAAGAGCAACTATCTACTTATACTGCAGCGAAGAAAGGAGTTCAACACCAGATTAATGAGAGATCGGACTAAAATAACACAACGACTCGAAGAGACTGTATAGATGCATTCAATCAGATCCTGAAAATCCATAAGTAGGGAGATGAGCTGAAGGTAAAAGGTAAAGATGTCGGGCTTGACCAGTCCCCTGAGGACACGCCGTCGCACTCTTGTTCCATTCAGACACGTAGAGGCACGGGAAACGCGTATTTGGCCTATACAGTGACTTGCAGGGTGTACCAAGTTATTGAATTTACCTTGCCAGGTGAGTGTGGTACCCATTTTCTGTGCGCCGGAAGGATGGAGGGCTTAGTTACCCCGTATAGGGAACAATCGCTCGACCGTGAGGCCCTTGTTATACGTTCGCTCACCCCCCAGCGTAACTCGTCCATTCAGTATCAGACACCGTGGGGCCAGACACGTTTGTACGAGTTCACCACGCCAGCGTCACCACGATAACTCGTACAAACGTGTCTGGCCCCACGGCGTCTGATACTGAATGGACGAGTTACGCTGGGGAGTGAGCGAACGTATAACAAGGGCCTGAGGGTATCAATAGCCACTCTTTCCACCGCATTACGCGCGCCCTCAGATGAACTAAAAATTCAGGTAGAATCGGGACCTTTGTGGAGCTAAGACGGGGTTAAATCACACTATACGGTGAAGGTAGTCGGAGCGATGTCTCTTGAAGCGACTCGTGAGAAGCGACGACCGCGTGGAACGCATGGTGGCAGAGACTCAAGGAAATGTAATCCGATAGTCTAAACTGAAGATGCACCGATGGCCGCACCTCGCCTGTCCTATACGACGATGTCATATCGTCAACTAGACACACCTCAATTGCACTCTGAACTGATTTCCTTCGACTCAAAACCTAGACGAAGTTTGGTGTCAATTAGACAGTCAAAAATTAGCCCGAAGAACAAGCAGGTGACCGAAAATAGCAAAAGCGAGAAACGACAGACTATTCCTCTAGAGGATATAGCCCTGTGGGATATAAAATGGCAGCTCCTCTGTCCAAGCTTAGCCAAGTGGGAAGACTTGGTCTACAATGAATGAAGATAGGCGATTTTCGAGGGTTCTGGATATTTTTCCCATCAGATAGCGAGCACAATATCTATTCGATATTTTCTTAGTTAGGTGCTTCGCAGTTTTTCGTAGGCAACTAAAATGTGTAACTTAAGCAGCGAAAACAGAAATTGTAGTGAAAATTTGATATTAAGGTCATCCTAACCGAATCAAGCTAGGTGAGTGCAACTGTTGTCTGTCTGTGTGAGGCATCGCACACTAATATTTTTTAAAAACTGCAAAAAGGTTGTATAGTTTCTAGCCAGATTCAGAATGAGAGAGCTATGTAACAAACGTATCAAGACTGTTGGAAGCGAAATCAAGGAGAGGACGGAAAGCTACATTGTTTTTGGGGTGCTAGATTCAACAAAAAATCTACGAGTGTGCTGAGGACCACTTGGTGGCGCGCCAGACATATGTGTGTAGGTTCGAATCACACTGGAGGCGACACTTTGAGCCTACTACGGTAACAACCTCCACTCCTTCCACACGTAGCAATAACCCATAAAAACTCAGTAATGAAAATAGGATTTCACGTCAGAATGCACTGGATGGTAGGAAATTTAGCGTTGCCAATCGAGTGATTCGATGCTTCCGCTTTTTCCTTACCGTTAACATAATTTTAGCGGTCTCGGCGCCGACATCAACCGAACTACTCGAAAATGCTCTCAACTCGGTGATACAATCAAACGAAATTCAACACATAACACTTCAATGGGAAAAACAAAAAGGATATGTAAATGCAACGCACCCGATATGGGGAGCAAAATGTACGAACAGTTCCTAGCTGACAAAATAGTCGGGTGATTTGGTAGCGAAATGAAGGATCTGTTGCGAAAAGCGCCGGTTTTCTGCAGATACACGTCCCACTTTGATAACCTAATAGTCTTTCAAAATATGCGGTTGCAAAGAAAACGAAGTATGTGTTCCGATACAGCAAGACACTCCTGTTGATAACATATGCTATACTGTACCAAAAGAAAATAGCGAAATTACAAAAGAAATTACAAAAAATACGTTACCATTACAGACTGAATTACAATTCCAGAAGAAAATATTCTGGGACATGGCCTACCCGTTAAGGTATACGGCTCTTGAGTAATTCTTGGCTTGTTCCTACTGTTTCATTCTATTTCAGTTGATTTTGAAGTTTTCTAATTATTTTTGTTATTGGTCATGCCATGGATGTTATGTTTTATGCAATACATTTGAACGCGAGCGCGTCCCACGCGGGTGTACGAAACAAATAAATAAACAGATATGTAGATTGATAAATGAATAAATAAATAAAATGTGAAACTCAAAAAAACGGCAAGGTCTCCGAGCCAAAATAATAACTAGCGTAAATGGTCCGAAGCATGATAGAAGATCATTGGAAATATCAACAGAGCGATCACAAGATACAAAAAACTCGCAGTGCGAGTACGTTGCTTAACAATGATGCACGGATGAATACATCTGTATGTATGTATGTAGGTTCACACGAAATGATTCACTGCCAAGTATGAGTAGAAACTGAGGGTAAGGGGGAAGTATATGATTGCAGTTTGCTGTGATTGAAAACAAGTTCTTTCGTTGCTGAAGGAGCAGCGATTCTTCTCGGAAAATGGGATGGAAAAATTTAGCCCAATTAGCCATAATTGTTGTACGCTGGACAACTCACTATTTCACAGTTCAAAGCGCTAACATGTACAGCTCAGCTATTTTCTTTCAAACTCCAACTATGAGAAAGCTGCCAGTAACTTCTATTCTAACGTTACTAATATTGAGCTGCGAGTTCAAAGTTCGAGCCTCTGAAGAAGATGATAAGGTGAAAAACTTAGGTTTTGAAGACAACTCCCCGTTACCACTTCGTAAAGGATATATCGAAATCATCGCGAACGATGACGAGGTTTAAAGATGAGAGATCTTGAAGATTGTTGAACGTTCCAACTGTCATCTTCCCAGCAAACCCTAGAGAGTCCCTTAAATCCACCACCATAGAAATTGAGCACTACACTCAGAGAACTTGAAAAAGTAAGCAAAATTGCTGTGCGATGCTGACCGAGATGCAGATTGATAGCGGTGAGGTTGTGCTACGAGATGTCACTTTAAACAGCCGTTTGGGCGCAGCTTTGGCGACCAAATCGGAGAAAACGGACTGGTGGCAGTTGAGGGAAGGCAGTTCGGGGAAGACGACGGGCGACACGAGGAGGACACGACGACGACGACGACGACAACGACAGCGGCCGGCCGGTATTGTAATGCGATCGGGATGCCGCGCCACCTGGTCAGCCATAAACTCCGACTGCCTCAACCGCAACCGCGAGCCTCAAGTTACGCCGCCGCTCAATCGTCGTCGTCTAGTCCTCATCGGATCCACGGCGAAATTGGACTGTTGACGAGAACTGTCATCTCCTTGGCAGAAAAGTTCTTGAGCCTCAGGCGAATCCTACTTGCCACCTCCTACACCCCGTCTTCTCTTACCGTGATGGGACTAAGGAAGGTGCTAGGAGAGCGAAAATGACCAGCGCAGCTAGGGAATGCGTCTGCTCGGTGATGTTTAGCATCACGTTGCTAGCAATAGGCCTAAGACAGAGGTTCGAATCCGACCTGAGCCGTAATTTTTGCGACAATCCTAACGTGAACCATAAACAGCAACCCACAAAAATGCGGTGATGAAATTAGAACGTCTAGGGGAATTTCTTTCTCGAAAAGCCACATTGCAGGACGGTGCCGAATATTCGACCTCGCCTAACCTCTGCAACTGTCGGGAGCTATCAGCTGTCATGATCGAAGTTGTTCTGCGTCAAAGACTGCATGTTTAAATGAGTGATTCTTGGAAAATAGACGAAATTTTGTAGAAAGCTAAGTGAATAAACCTCGGAGGAAAGACAAAAGCAAACTAAAAATCAATCGGACCTCGACATCGACAACACATTTCATGGCTGGTTGTTATCGTGCAGCTAAGCAGATGTGGCAGAACTTTTTCAGGTGCTGCGCCCCGTTAAGTGCAGCTCAGAAATGAAGGAATGTAGAATATGTACGTGAACGGGCAATTATGTAGATCAAACATATTACCACGAGAACGAAATCATATGTTTCTCTGAACAGTAGCAATTTCTAGTCACGGCACGAATTGTGTTGCTCGGTACCTTTCTCATCTACAGTAGCGGCCAGAAAACAATCAACACGCGATCGAGCTGCGATTTTCCCTCCACTTTGACGACTTCGCAATGAATAACTAGGAAACTTCGAGCGAAGCGGAGCACGTTGCTCGATAGACCAAATCTTTCTCTTTCACGCAGAGTATTAAATGTTCTCGAGTATGCTGAACTGGAGGAAAAAGCAAATGTTTTAAGAGACATACATTTTTCGTCACCAAAAATTTCACTTTAACGACGTGCAACTTTTTAACTGGTGAACGCTCAGAGAAAGAAAGCATAGCGTTTGATAGAGAAAAGAATTCTCTTCAAAATGGTCCATCAAGATTTGTAAACATTCACTGCTGTAAAAAATTATAGTTTGATTTCTAATTTCTCTCGTAGCACACTAATAATGCATGGTTTGGGCTAGCTGGTGTCACCGTTATGTTCCACGCGTCCAGTACTATTTATACTACCAATTAGATTAAGAAACGTTATATGCACAAAGTGCTGTGAATTTTCAAATAAACTTCTAACGTGCGTTGTGGTGCAAAATTCAGGTCAACGATCGCGTGTTGATTGTTTTCTGGCCGCTACTGTATTTGTGAAATATTCGATGGAGTATGATCCGAAGACCAACCTACGTCGAATGCTTAATTAGTTCGAACACTACTTCCACTGCTTTAGTCTGCGCTTCTCTAGCACTTTACTTGAGCCAGACTGCTGTTACTCCCAGCTATCACCCGTGATGAGGATGTGAGCCAGTAATCCATAATGGGCATTGTACAAGTGAAGATTTCCAAATATTAATTTTTATATTCTGCAAATTCAGCACTCCGTCATGTATGCACCTAGTCCATAACTTTTTAAAAAAGAGATTATTAACGGGGAATTCTAGGATCAATACAACTTCTGTACGCGGCCTATAACCTGCAAAAACAGCCTTTCAAAAGGAGGTAACAAATATTGAATATCGGCATTTGAATACATTTTTCGACCCAACACAGTCGCTTGGAGTAGTAAGGCCTCATCCATTTTTTTAAAGGGAGAGATTGTTAAAGGAGATGGGCCATAAAAAAGCGTCTGGCAGAGACATGAAACATAGATCGAGAGAGACAGCAATGGACCGATCGCAAGGAAGCAGTGTGTCTGGAACACGATCGCAAAGCGGTGCACCCGAGAAAGTCTTAACGTGACAGGAGAAACCAACAACAACATGTAAATAAGCAAACGACCTTAGTGGTGATGATTTAGCGAATGTTTTCAATAGTAATCGTGTCACCCAAGCCCTATAGAACAAGTTGTTTAAAAGTTGTTTTTCGTTCTCTAGATGGAATGCACACACGCTGATTTATTCCTTCTCAAAGATTCAAAATTTTGATTCAGAAAGAAGATTGTGGGATTATGGTGTGGAGGTGATTGTCGTCAATATAATTCTGATTTATTCATGCTGGTATTCCATTCGTTATTCTCCAAACGTCTTTCAATGAATCTTGGAATGGTACAGTTCTGGGTTCTTCTGTACTACTGCATGACGCGAGGTTGTTAAACGATTTTATTGGATCCCGCCCTACCTTAAGCTGGCATTCTGCTCTGGCGTTACCTATCGTCACCTGAAACCACTGCCTGTATTTAATGTCTTGGGTTTTGCTGCTGATCTGTAGATCTTCTCTCTTGTCATAGCAGTTTCGAGAATAAGTCGTGAATTTCTCATATGGTTAGAGTCTACTCCTCAGTCGTCACGAACCCTTCAGGCTCCGCGGAAGACGATGAAACCAAAACAGCAGCCAATAAAATCGTTTACCCTTGCGTCAAGATGTAGTACAGAAGAAGATATAATTCGTTATTTATTGAGGTGGTGAAGACCGTACCAATAATAAGTAGAAAAACGAATAGAATCATCGCAAATGGATAAGGAAAATAAGCAGAGCTTACTGAGGTGTGCCGAGCGGGGTCCTCAGATCGCGCAGTCCTCCCTCGGTGGGCTCGCTGATCCAGTCGAATGACGACGAGCGAGAAATCGAGAATGGCGAGGTCTGTGTCGCTGCGTCCTGAAACGAGTACCTCGTATCGACGATCATGATCTGCCGCCTCCGTGTTCTCCGACGTCATTCTCCAATGTTTTCGAGAGGGAAACAAGCCTAAGCCGGACGATGACACCCTTAGCTACAACGTTTCACACCCTCGATTGCGCAAACACCGCTCGCCCCGATAGCGGTCAGCTGAGAATCGCGTTCTCCTACATATGAAGCCCTAGCTTGGAAGGTCAGTGAGTATGAACACAAAGATCCACAACGGTTCACTAATTGTTCTGCTATTTGCCGCTTTTTGTTTAGCGGTTTATAGACGAGAACTAGTTGATTGACTTATATATTTAGAGATGCTAGGTTATTCGCAAAGTACTGACATCGGACGGGAAAATTATTATGATTAAAATTATGGATTCACTCAATGTTTTTCGATTAGGGACCTTAGAAATGTAGTTTATTTTTACTGTGGGCCAGTGGTTGGTCCAAAACACGCAAAAAAAACGAAGCAAGTAAGCTATTAGGTTGTTACCTCATTAAATGCCGTTTTTTTTCAAGCTTCTGTTGTGCGCCTAGTAGGGAAGCTTCCGAAAATACCAGAGAGTATTCGATAGATAATTACTTGCTCTTTCACGACATGTATCTTTTATTTACGAAACGTTGAAAATTTTGATAACTTTTTGACCATTTTGTTTACTTACCGAGCGTTAAAGTGGGGTATCTCAAAGGAAACAATAATTTTTGGATGCTTGTGCTGTCTTTCTGCCGAACGTTTTCCATTAGCTCTAAACAGCTCTATCAGATAGCACGTTTATTTTTCCATGCTAGCCGTTTTTAAAACTTTTATCATGAAAACGTTTTTAAAATTCCTCGACGTGTGAAACTAATAGTTAGAAATGGTCGACTCCCGTTAAGAATAAAAAGTCATTTTTAGCGAACAGCACCGAGAACGTCCTGCTACATCTAGTCGCAGGACTGAAATGTGCAATGATGAAGGTGATTCAAAAAGTTGTCCCGGTAAAGATGAAGGTTAAGTTGGTCGGCGATGGTCAGTCTCCTGAGCCAGAGCACTATATTCATTCAGAATCGGGTATGCTTTATGAATGGGTATTTAGCCTATACGAGGACTTGCAAGAGACAGCTGTTATACCAAGTCAGTATCTTTACCTTCCCATAGAAGTCTGGTACCAATTTACCCGACCCCAGAGATGTAGAAGAGTTGGTTGGCCTAGACGAGGATCGATCGCTCGACCGATCGGGTGTCAGTAACGACCCTTCCCATTGAACTACGCGGGCCCTAAGTGAGCCTACCTGTACCGGCCGAAATCGGCCCAATTTCAAAAAAAAACGAAATCGTGATCGTAATCATCATGCCAAATAATCCACCTGGAAGAAGTTTGAGATTAATCGACAATTTTGACCTGATCACCGAAATCGACAATATTGGTGGTTGCGCTCGGCGGAAATTCGAGAAAGGAACACCAGATTCGTGATCAGCGCCGCGAATAATACCAATGTGGGGAGATTTAGAGAAAATTATCTTCTTTTGTCTGAGACTCGGTCGATGGAGTCGAAACTTTTATCTAGTGCCGATTTTTTTTTACTGAAACAGAAGCATTAGTGTGCTCACGAGGTACTGGTAAAACGCGAACAGATTGCATCGAACTCTGACTTAGATAAAAACTGAGAAGAAGTATGTATGTATATGCATGCGGGCGCATAACATCAAAGCAGATGTTAAACGTGCCTTTTCGCAAAGCACTTCTGCACATAACAAGTGGACGCCGCCGCTTGGAAAAAAACCTATCAGAATCTTAATCGCGAATGCTTCCCCTGGAAGTAGACCTTTGACAGCGATTTTACTGCTTGTTTTTGTACCGTGAGGTACACGAAACCGTCAGCAAAGTGACACTGTGATTGTGATACTCTTCGGGGATCGACGCGAATGAAGAGAATTCGCACCGGTACTTAGTAATTTCATAGCAAAATAGCCCATAGTCGTCACTAAAAGACCTTCAAATGTCCAGTGAAACGGTGTGAAGCGGCTTCTAGATGTCTGCGAGGTGCGAAAATGCCCGGGTTTTCAATGACATCGGGCAACAGCTTCGAGACGCCCTCACTTTCAGACATTTCAAGTCACGGTGACGGCGGTGCGGGAACTCAAAGGTCGGTCGTATTTATAATTTGAGTAAGAAGAAAAGGGCGAAAGATGACCAAGGAAAGACAAATGAAAATCTGCCCCCCTGATCAGAAAATTATTCGGTTTGCGCAATTCTTGGGAAGATAACTGCAATCAACGATTGCTTTACATCTCATCTCCCACCATCCGAAAGAGGACAGCACATAGGAAAAATGATTTCATTGTGAAGTTTGATAAGGGTTTTAGTGAAGGAGTGGAATCGGAGTATAACACCCCGCTGGAGCATGTTTGGCAGGGTAAGTGGACTGGCTGCGCAGGGTAAGTGAATTTAAAACGAATGAAGTCAGGAGCCAAAAGGAATCAGCGCCTGTGCCTGATGCTGATAACGTAAAGGTCACGAGAAAGATATCTCTCTAATGAAAGCTGAATAAGGGGAATTTTTTAATAAAATGAATGTAAAAAATCTGAATAATTGAATAAAAAGTGGACATGTCGTGTGTTTTTCCTCGTGGAGGAGATTCATAAGCACACCAAAAAAGAAGTCGCCAATTCGCTCCATTATTATTCCTTTTGTCTCGCTAACAATAACAAGAATCATCGAGTTGTTTATTGGCATTAGCTAGTTCTCGCCTTCTAATCTCTCAATGATGATTGACACTTGTATCTGTTTTGTTTGAATGTGATGTCGAGTTTTTAAATTGAAATTCGGCGTTCGATATCGTTCGCATTGACCACCAAGAAGAGAAATAAAATTTTCCCTTAAAAATGTAGAGCAAAAGCATTAAGGGAGGCTCACCTGTGCTGGACTGTCGACAGCCAGATGTGACGGTCTGTCTGGAGCAGTGTAACGGCTGTCCTCGATGCTTCTAATCAACGACGCCACCACTCGATTCACAGAACGCGGCTCCTGGGCGGTGAACTGCATGTCCGACGGACGATCGCGCGAACGGCACTGTGCCTGAAAACCAGGAAAATCAACGACCCTCGTCGACATCCTCTGTGACCTGACGCTCATTCTCTCACAACACTCTCCCTCTGATCGCAAAAAATGACACTGCCAGAGGTCTTACTACACACAGAACATACACATCCAGTTCCAGATAGCATCTGTGTCCGTGAGAATCAAAGGCAACGATGGCAGTGCGGCTGTGTGGTAGTGGCTGAAGATGCTTTCTTACGGGCAACAGACAGAGAAAAGGAAAGCAACCGACGCAACGCTCGAGACAGACGATGTGAACCTTGGAGTGAAGGCTGCGCAGCGCCATCGCTTACGACACGAAAACGATTTGAATGACAATCACCACAACGGCTCACTCCGACGAAAACGATGCAACCGCGATTGCTAATCGATTATCGATCGATGGTTTGAACTGCTCGAAGGTCAGGTAAAAAGTAAATCATTAATCGTGTGATATTGCACGACAAGGTATTCAATCGAGGCAGAGAAAAAAACACCAGCACAAAGCGTTGCCGTCAGGTAACGTTGTAGTGAGTAATCAGTCGACGGAAAGCAGGAGTCCTATGAGACGCTGGCAGAAAGAAAAGATGAAACAAATGGAAGCAGCTGTTGATTGACGTTAACACCAGAATCCTTCGACAAAAACTTTATTCAGAAAAGCAGAACTATACTGAAAATACCACAGAAATATAGCAAATAGGAATAAATTGAACTATGCCATGTTAACTTCTTTTTGACGGCAGAAAATTTGTCTGCATCCTGTTCAAACTTTGAATTATAAGCTTATTTCACAGAAAAGGGCAGTTGAAGATTTGGAATTGAAAAAGGTAACTAAACAATTTCCGACTAGCATTGAGCTTCTCTTACAATTAGTTCTTTTGAGTGGCATAGTAATAAACTTGGAAACGCAAAATTGATAGGTGAACTAAAATAAAATAAAAACTGCAGAAAAGCTCTTATTGATGTTTTTCCCAAAACCGGCCGCTCCCCTGCGTTGTTCTATTAGAGGGGAAGGCTTCGTTTTCAGGACGTCGACTACTCGTAAACAGCGGCAGCGACAGCAAAGGTGCTCGGCCTTTGGAAGCAGCAGAGATAACGCCTAAGTGCTGTCACAAACAACCGCCGCACTCCCCAACCAAAATCAGCATCAGTGCGAATGATCTCAACTGGAAGGCAAACTTCCTCTAGCTTCCTCAAATGTGAAATACAAAATATATAAATCAATAGATAAGCGAGATCAAGGACAAGGAACAAAACTATATTCACTTGATTGTAAAATTTGGAATATCATAAATAAATAGTTTACCAAAATCATCCGTGTTAAAGCCTAAGCAAAAGCGGAATTTGTAACTGCTAAATGGAGAGCACAAAAAATTTAGCCTTATTAAGAAACGGTTTCACATGAAGGACGTTATTATTTTTAATTCCTAGAACATTATTACTTTTTAATTCCTTTATAGTCATTTTCTCTGTTAAATTGATTGCTCAGTAGTGCCCGGGGTGCTTACAGAACCTTCCTTTTGAATCACGTGTTAGATAGCGGAGCCTTTTTTAAAGCACTGTTGTGTTTAGTAGCCTTTTACTTGTCTAGTTCTCCATTATGTCCAATAGCTTTCTTATCTTGACTGCCATACTGTCCATTTTCGTGATTAGATTTAAACTAAATAAAATAAAATAAAAACGGTGCATTGGTAAGAAGCGCTATTTCTACCTTTACGGGCGAGCTATCGATCGACGACCAGGTTAAACAAACTCTCCAGGGTCAAGTAAATCGTTACTAAGCTTAACTGGAAAGGCCAAGACAATGGCTTGATCAGCGACTGGCAAACGCTATTGTATAGCCATGTCATACGCAAAATACCGATTCACCAGTCTTGTACGATTTCGATTAGAAGGCGAGTGCGTGGCGCCTACTTACTATAGTTGTGCTCGAATGAATATTCGAACGTTCGAATTCGAATAATTCTATTCGAAATCGAATATTCGAATTCGAACATTCGAAAAAACGCGATTTTTGAATGTATTCGAATTCGAATGCTCGAAAAATCGCGATTTTCGAATGTATTCGAATTCGAATGCTCGAAAAAACGCGATTTTCGAATGTACTCGAATTCGAATGCTCGAAAAATCGCGATTTTCGAGTGACATTCGAATTCGAACGTTCGAAGATCGTCGATATTCGAATATATTCGATTATTCGAAATTTTTGGGAGAGCACAACTATACTACTTACCACTTTGCATAACGTTCCAGGAAACGCTGTTTTCAAAAAGCCTTTCTGGGCCAAGGAGCAAATACCACCACTAGCAGATAAAATTGTTAGTCACTGTAACCTTGATGCGTCATGAATTGTTGTTTATCGTGCGGCTTTAGTGGATGATGACGTTGGACAGACAGGCATCGAAGTGCTTCCTATGAAGAGAATGGTTCGAAACTACCCCAACAGCTGTTTGTGAAAAGGTCTCAGAATAAATTATATGGATACAAACGGCAAGAGAAGAAGAATCAACACCAGCTCTCTAATGCAACTCGAGGTAAGTACCACAAGAACTTAGCCCTCAAGGTCTGGATAACCATGTCCACAGCATGCCCAGAGGAGACCTGTCAGAAAAAAACAGCGATACCCCACAGGACAACCGCTTGTGAAGTGGGATCGGAGATACAAGGTCATGCCCCAGTAAAAGCAATCTTTTGGTTCGGCGACGACATTTCGAGCGCATCATTACGAAACGAAACGAGCAATGGAGCAGTGTGTGGGTCGCCGAGAAGTCGTCGAAGAAACGGAAGGGCGAAGTAGTCACGAAAAAAAGAAGAAAAACCTCCTGTCAACAGCAGCAACAACAATAACAACAAAAACATTCTAATTGGAAGGTGGAACAACAGTAGCATAACAGCAGTCCTTTGCTGATAATGGAAGAACTATTGGCAAGTTGAAGCAGCATGAAAACAATGCGGCTCAAAAATTTACTCAGAGTGGTTTATGAAGAAAAGTAAAAATTAACGACAAATGTCGATGGGGAATCGACAGGTTTCGAAGAAAAAGGGTTGAAGCTCTAGGCCACAGAGGAAACGATATCAGTGGTCTTAAAATGGTGCTTATTGAAGTTCAGGTTGAGAAAGCACGGATATTTTCATCCAGAAATTGCTGCTCGATCATCCGCTTCAGGAAATAAACTCGAAATCTTCGACTCCATTTTCATAAGAACATTGTTTCTTTCGTGGGCGCTGAATTTGAATGTCTCGCGGACCATGACGTCGGCCACTCTCAGCTGGACCTCGACGAGGATCAATGTCGCCGGCACTTAAATGAGCTCACTTCGAACTCATTTCCTCCCCTTCGCAACAGATGTGTTGGCTACCCTCAGGCGCTCTCAGATTGAAATGGTGTCACACCCCGCAGGCGTTATAGGGATAGTAACAAGCGAAACAAAAATTTGATAATGAGCAAGAATTATCATCACTACTCACTGATAGCAATATAATCGCCTGTTCGTCTAACATTAAATGATACAGAAGACGTGCTGGCAAACTCTTCGACTTATAGATTACACTGTAAGATGTAAAAAATAGGTGCCCTGTGGGCTGATGTATAAAGTCATTGTGAAAATACTTCACAGGTTCTTTAGAAACGAAAATTATTCCAAACAGTTAGTTAGTTTTAGCAGGTTTTCGTGAAAATATAATTCCAAGGAAAATTTTACACGCTGGGTACACCCTAACCCCCATACAAACGTAGTAAATAAAGATATTGATCTGTGAGTGAGGTTCATCAGTCGTTGAAAGGAATGAAAAGAGAAAAGGTTCGAGAAAGAAATGGCAGAAGTCTCGGAAAACTTTAACGTCAATCCAATGCGTAATCTAATGAAAAAGAGGCTAATATGAGCGTGGAAGGGAAGAACGACGTAGCAAAGTAGGTAAAAAATAAAACAAGGCGAATGAAAACTGGAAGGGGAAGTAGATGCACATCAATCATGTGTCTAAGAACGACTGCACACTTGCCCACCCCCTTGATGACTTTCAACAACGAGTTCTCAATGAGAACTACAGGCGATGACCGTAAAATATCAATTTTAACGGGAGTAAAACCAGTTGAGAAGGACGCAAGCTACTTGGTGACAAAGCACATATGCAGTGCGGGAGAATTCACTGAGAAGAAGTGGTCTGCACCGGACTCAAGAGAACTTTTTTGCTTTTCAGCCGTCAACCACAACCTGAGAATACTGAAGCTTAAAAATGAGAGAATTTGAAATTTGCGGTGCTGCACTTTCGAAATTTGCAACATCGTTGGTCATTGGGAAAAGTTCGAAATTGGAAAAGATGTCAGTCACCATAAGAAGTGGACCAAAACGTAGTACGCAATGACCTCAAGTCCTAAGGCCTGACCCATTCACGTAGAAACTTCAACATTCTGATACTGTCCCTGTGGCAACGTCTTGAACAGCGGCAAAAACGCAGGAAAACCTGCGGCAGTGCCTATGCAATCAATTTTCTGGCTGAAAACTGTGGGAAACTGGCGACTTTCTACCGTTGGACAGTTTATTGTCGTCTTGGAGGTCGACGCAAACAGTGGAAGAGAGAGCGGTTGCGCCGGAATCGGAAGTGACTGCCACCCGCCCGTAGACGACGTGCACCTCGGTCATCCCTATGAGTCACATCTTTACTTTTTTGGCGCACGAAAGACCTGTTGCCGAGATTTCGGAACTCTCAGCAGCCGTCGAAACCGAACACGGCGGAAGTGAGTGAGTGGCACTCTAGCGATTTCTGCTGACGAACACCGGAGGTTTAGGCTGTTCGCGCATTGGAGTCAAGGTTAAGGTCCACTCAGATTCGGCGCACTTCTTCGGTGGAGATGAATATACGCTAAGGACATGGTTACAAGCGCCGATCGACGCTAAAAATATGTCTTCAACTTCGAACAATTCTTTAAGATTAAGGACGCCCATCTAACTCCTTTTTTGATCGTCTCAGTGATTATCACATTCTGGTGGATACTCCACCAAATGTGATGCCGGAAGGAGAATCTCGATCTTGAGAAGTAATTCCCTCGCCATCTGATTAGAAACCAAAACATTTGAATTCATCTCCCAAAGGGTGCCGATCGTTCCTCAACAACACGACAAATCGTTGCCATAAGTGTTCGAGTCAGTACGCAAACACGGCCTGACAACAAAGGCGGCGAGTAAGCACTAGTGACTAAGAGGTTTCATCCGCGACAGGAAGACAGTTCTCGTCTTGGGCCTATCCGGGTACTATGTTGCTAAACCGCAATACCGCTACGCCGCACTTTTACGGTATAAAAAGTATAATGCCATCCAGATAATAAAAATGCTTTCTGGCAATATTCACTTCTTATTTCTCCCCGGGGAACATGTACAACAGGCGCCAGCTAGAGTATGGCTTACGGGCTCGTACCGTTGTAACGGACGAGTGCTGTGAGCAAAAGATGTCTGGCTCAAGGAAGGTGCTAAGTGACCGGCCCAGTTGGGGAAGAGAGAGTGCGGCTTGGTGTTCTTGCCATCGACAACGAACATTGAACAGATGACTCTGAGACGCTGGTTCGAATTTCCACGGAGAAGCGATTTTAGCGGTGATCCCTCCTCCGTCGGAAAGAGAGGCACTTGGAGCTCATTTAAGAAGCTAAAGTTGAGAGAGAACTTGACTGAGCTGGAAACTTTTCGGTTCAGTGACCTTCGGGGAATAGACAATCTTAAGAGAAATTCCCTAACGAACCCCTCAAGGACTGTTTGTTGATGAATTCTTGCCCTAATCACCACGTCTCTATGAGTCATCAGCGGTAGGCCGTCGTTGACAGGTAATTATTAGAGGTTTTTCTCTTAGAAAAATACTATTCAGAAAACTGATTCGAACTGACATTTCTTGATTGTTTGGTTTGTTCTCTGCCGTTCATTTGATATTGTAATCACCAATCGATACCACCCACTGTGCTTAATGGTTGGCGTTGGTCTTCAGTCCCCTAAGGAGGCGCCTTACATTTGCCATACATTACGTTTTTCAGAATCGTATAGGCATTGTAAATGCGTATTTGTCCTATGCAGTGACTTGCGGGGCTGGCGGCTATACCAAGTTAGGGTTTTTAGCTGATTTGGTATAGTGACTAACCCCGAAGCAAGTCTAATACCAATTTACACGACCTCAGAGGGATGGAATACTTGGTTGGTTAGGGTCAGGATCGGTCCCTCGACTATGCGGATGCCAGCAGCGCCTCTTGCGAGTGCACCACGCACGCCGTCGGAAAAGGTGAAGGTCAAATCTGAACTTCTTGCGAGTCCAGACGGTTATGGGAGCCGGAGAGAAATCTCTTGAAGCGACTCGTGCGGGATCGATCGCTCAACTGTGGGGGTGTTAGCAACGACTGTTACCACTGCGCCACACGCTCTATTGTGAACGATAGAGTTGAAAGCACTCCGAGCACTGAATTACCAGTCGTCGGCAGAGAAAAAGGCGCATCAAACGGGATCGGACCCATTCCAGGTGACCGTTCTCCAGTCAAATCTCTGCCGATAGTGTTCGTACGGTAAAACCCACCACATTTAACTCCCATCAGATCCTAGACTCCCCCTTTAACTCCTAGTAATTTGACTTGGACGTTGATTTAAGAAACGGAGCAAAAACAACTTTTGTGAACTGCGTAAGAGCTCGAGAAAGAAAAATAGGAACAAGAAAATAAACTGTTTGTCGAGATGAGTTCAAACTCCCGCTTTCAGATTTAGTACAGAATTTTGAGCCAAGCATGTACTTTCCATCGATCGGTCGGAATGAATACGTCCCTTGCCTTGATCATTTTATAAAAGCTGCAAAGAACGTGAAAAAATAGCCACATCGGCTAGTATAAAAAGAGTAAATGGCACACAGAATGAGAGTGGGAGCGCTTAGCTCTTTATTAATCAGGAGTTATGCGCTCTCACTTTCATTGTGGGGGTACAAAGTTTGACGAAAAAATAGAAAGACAGCCAGATAAGAAAAATAAAGCTCCAACCCTAATTTATTCTTGGAGAACATTCTCATTCATTCCACTTTGCAGCAATAATGCATAATAAATGAGAGAAAATGTTTTCCAAGCCAACAGCTGAGAAGAAGGAGATTTGGGCGCGGAAGCTGCCAGATATCAGCGAGCGAGGTAGAAGGTGAAAGTCGCAGAATACGACGACCGTTTACAAACAGGAAACCAGTTTACGTCAATAAAGCAACCACTAACAACAAACAGGCCTTCGACGGAGCTAATTGATCGATCACCGCTACCGTGAATTGCCTGCAATCAATCAATCAATACCGTGAATGCGTTGCGCGGACGGACGTTGACAATTGTAATCAAATACGTATAGAGACATATCTGTGGCGCACAAATGACCATGGAAGATGAAATGTCGAAGATAGGAGAGAAGGCCAGGGAGCGTCGACCAGTGCCGGCCGAAGCGCGGACGCAGGCGTGGCCAGGAATCGCTACGGCCGGCAAAGGTGCGATGACGGAAAGACGGAGACGAGATCTCGAGAATTTCGGAGAATTCCGACGGAACTGGAGTCCCGAACCTCTTCAAAGGTAAAGGTGTCGGCGTTGATCACTCCCCTCGAGGACTCGCGTATTTGGCCTATACAATAACTTGCGGGGTCACTCGTTATGTCAGGTCAGTGTTTTCACCTTCCCAAGTAGGTTTGGTACCAATTCACCTGACGACGAAGAAATGGAAGGCTTAGGTAGCTCCGACGGGATCGATCGCTCGACCATGCGGGTGTCTTTAGCGCCTCTTGCCACTGTACCACGCGGGCCCTCTGAACCTCTTTAGGACAATTTCCCCTGTAGAAAAGGCATAGACAGTATAGATACAAGGTGCTACCAGCCAATATTGGACCAGCGAAGAGACTCGAGCCTGGAAGGGATCCTCAAAGTCTGTCTCGAAACCGCGGTCGCCCGATGCGGTGCTTCAGGGTCAACACTTGCAAACCGTCCCCAGATTGAATTACACTCGTTTGCCACCTGCTGCGTTTTCATTGTATAACTGGTGCACATTAACAGAACATTTGGAAAACACTTCTATCACTTTCGCTTTTAACGATGTCGCAGTAAAGGCAAATAGCAGAAATGCTTGCACGTAATTGGAACGAACTGTGGCGCTGAGACTGCTTCGACAACGGTATTGAATGTTCGAATTGAATGTGCGAAAAGAAACGAAAGGAAACGTCTCGGAATGAGAACTCAACGAAATGCAGGAAAGAAAATCCTAACACACCTTAATTCTTTATTAAAATAGTGCAATAAAGTATTCAACGATTTTAAGCGACTTTTTGAGAGACGAAAAGCAAATATATTAAGATGATGTTTTCCTTTCTTTGTTGTACATCTCTTATTTGGATTTCACGAGATTTTCAGTAAAATTAACGTGAAATTTCAGTTATAGTACCGCTTTCTTCGAGTGTTACTATTATGTATACTGGAATATGATGTTGTAATGGTGGTGCGACCCATAGGTTCGTATGCCGCCTAAAATGCGATTTTTGTGATGAACCTAGCTCCACCATTACAACATCATTCTCTAGTTTCTATAGTTTCCACTGGCAATGTATGTTGAGAGATTCATCCCGGAAACAGAGTATGATCCGTCCTAAGGCCCTCGTTATAGGTTCGCTCGCACCCCAGCGTAACTCGTCCATTCAGCATCAGACAGCGTGGGGCCAGACACGTTTGTACGAGCTATCCCGTCGACGCGACTCGTACAAACGTGTCTGGCCCCACGCTGTCTGATGCTGAATGGACGAGTTACGCTGGGGTGCGAGCGAACCTGTAACGGGGGCCTAATATAGATCAAATACGCGTTCACTACGCCTCTAAGATTCTGAATGGAATTTCTGACTTGCAGTTGCACTCGAAAAAGTGGAATTAACTGACAAGCAAACTTCTCCCGAGAAGTGAATATATGTGTGTCGATTATATATGTATGTATATGCGAATGTATATGTGTATATGTATATGTGAATATATGTATGTCGATTAGCATACCGTCAGCATAAAAAACGCAAATTTTGTCGATAGTACATTACAACATTCTCTAAATGTTCAAGATCTGATGAGCACCATCATCAAAAAAAGTTCGTGCCGCTATGTCTACCTCATGAAACGAGTTCCAGTATCTTTTCCTTTTATCTTCAATTACTCCTGCTTAGTATGTAATGGAATTAGTCACATCGTGAAACAGCAAACACAACTGCTGGGGTTTTCTCAAACTCTGGCAAGACCCAATAAGGCGAACGAAGTGACCAAGGAAATGGAACTCGTGAACCTTCGGCGACACCAACAGGAACGTCGTCAGCTTAATTTCGGCGCAATCCTTTTTTTAGAACACAACGAAAACTGCTTAGACTTGAGCCGGTTCTTTTATTTCATGTAATCTTTTTCTTTATTTTTAATCTGCGCACATGGGCGTGCTACTTAATACAGTCCGTAGAAAAAGTAAATAGAAACAAAACGGAAACTCAAAAAATGAAGAAAAGGAGGAAAAAGGAACAGATGGATAGTCAAAGAACTTCAATCAATGTCAACAGATTAGAAAACTCATATTCCTGGCACCCGTTAGCAAACATGAGAATTATCTTTTACAGAAATTTCCGACGTGAACATATATTTGAATGTCGTACCATGATAGTAATCCTTTTTTTGCTATCCGCCCACTCAGTGACAACGTACAGATTAATAAGAGTCATTCAAAGGAAGAAAACGATTTTCAAAACAGTCCCTACCACACAGGGGGAAACATTCCCGGAAACATTCCACGAATTACGAAACAATGCAAGATCCAATGGAAACTGGCAGGCAGTTGGATCATCCTCTGTTAAACTATATAACTTGAAAATGAAGGATCTAGAGAGTGAGTCGGAGGTGTGCAGCGAGTGTCATGTGTAGTGCCAAAAAGCACAACAAATTATCATATCGATGGGGCAGGTGAGGAGGAGTTCGTTGGCAACTCCACCGGTCGAATGTCTCATGTGGGAGAGTGAATGAAGACGCGATGGAAAAGAACAAAGGCGACATTTACGACAGCGGCAGCGGTGCATAAACGACGAAAGGCAATGGCGCCGACCGATGGCAATGGTCCCATCCGCCACCACACCGCAGACCGTCGAGAAATCCCTCTAATAGGCTTCTTTAGAGAGAGAAATACGACTGAGTTCTTAAGATTTCAATATGGAAACGATCCGTTGGTTATCATGCAGCAGATGATTAATGAGGAAGTGAGGACTGTTTGGAAAGAGCATTCAAAATATCGCAATTCTCCGAAAAATGGAAAACGGAAAATCGCAAGCGAAACTGGCAATTTAGAGACAGCCTGAATCGAAGGTAGTAACTTGATGGGAAGGATGCTGATATTAGTCTCTAATACCAGCCATGAAGAGCAAAAGAAAACCGCAGAAGATCACCAAGGCTAAACTAGAATTTGTTTCATAGAAATGAAAGGAAACAAAATTCTATTCACATCGCAGGTGCCTTGATACGCACTGATTGTCCTTCAGAGTTCCAACATCTTTCGTCTTTAAACCTCGACATCGATGTAAATAACCTGCAGTGCTGATTTCTTCGCCCTCACGAGTTTATTAGATGGAGATTTCAGACCGTCGCGAGGCGGAAGAAATTGGTATTGTAAATTCCTTGACAGCGCCCAAAAATCTCGCAAGTCACTAGTGATATGTCTTCTCTTTCGTATTTTGTTATGTTGAAGCGGGCCTATCAGTTGTAGACGTTTGGAAATCCCCCCGATTGCCGCCGGGTCGCTGCGCTAATCCGAGCGAAGAACGGAAATGGTGGCCGGAACGGGCGAGAGCTGAGCCGAGCACCACGGGTCGAACTCAGATCGAATGCAAGCCACCCGACTCGAAAAAGCACAACGATCAGATGAGCTGCTACAAGTGCTTCCACCACGTTCACCATTCAACTAGGCAAGCAAGGGTATACCACTCATTCATTGCATTGGTGTCCATTTTCCCAGGTTTATGTTCATGTTGAAGTTCATATTGTATTCATGTTGGTGCTGAATGCGAATTCCCCCCATGTTGAATAATGAACTTTGTGATAATCTTTTTTTTTCTATGGGTTACGAAACTCATACTTGGGAGTGATGCGTTTTAAAATTATCTGGTGGCTTCGAGGAAGGTTGTCGCCTCAGGCGGTCTCATGGAGGATTGAAAAACATCATAAACACCTTCCTGAGCCCTTACTGTTCTACCTTCGAGGGTTTAAAGACAAAGAACTACAGAAGAAAAGCTTGAATGGTGAATGCGACGATTATTAAGATGAAAATCCTTTCCATGAAAGAAGTCAACACCGATAACGAGAATGATAATGAATCTGTCGAGACTCAAGCTCAACCATAACCAAGAACAGGGAAAAGAGCTGGTGAAAGCTGCTAAGTGTAAGAAGCGAGTAGAAATCACAATCGTGGATGGTTCACTAGGTCATTCAACTCGTGGCGTCTTTGCGCTTGGTTACGACTGAGCCTGACCCAATTGAGAACGAGAAATTTATCATCTTTCGTTGGAATCACCCGATCAGCAGCTATTCGTGTTTTATTCAAGGTGTGTATGAGGTCCGAGACACAATTCATCAGAGCACTTAGGATTAGGGGACCTGGAAGTAGTGAAAACCCGTCGATGAATTAGAGTTAGTGCGCCTACCGCTATTTATGTTCATTTCAGGGTGCCTAGCAGGTGCCGTTCACATACACCCCGGTGCAAAATTATAGGTTCACCCCGCGATTTGTCCATAAGTGTTCAAAGAACCTATTGAGAGGATCTAGTATTATTACTCTCGTATTCCTCACCATCGAAAACCTATATATAAAAATTCTGGTTGGGATGTCTTATCATTGTAAGGTACTACAATTTTATATTGAAAAATCAGAGATAATGACCGGTGCAAAATTATAGGTTCACTTCATTAAAAAACTGTTTGTTTTCAAAATATGAACATTCAAGTTACGTTCAGTACTTTGTTACATCACCTTTGTTATAAGCAACATCAAATATCTATGTGGCATACTTCGAATAAGATTATCAAGAACAGTTTGCTCTATACACTGCGTCTCAAAAGTATAGGGTCACACAAAAATTGCATGGTTTGTGCGCCGATCGATAGCTATCGATCTGATGTTTTACTATAACATTCACCAATGCAAGAAATACACTAGCGAGCGATTTCACCGGAATCCGTTGATAATGAACCAAATGATAAAGAAAATCCAAAGTGGCACTGATTTCAGCTGTCTCAAAAGTATAGGGTCACTAATAAAAAACAACTTTATTGTTTCGGTAAAAAACAATCATCAACAACTAGTAGTCAATTAGTCCTCCACAATTCAATGTCACATCTATAAGTCAAGTTGGCATCGAAGCAACACAATTTTGAAGGGTTTGTAGCGGGAGTTCATCACAAGCGTGAAGAATCGCAGATCGAAGCTCCCTAAGAAGCGAGTATGTCCGGTTATGTTCATAAATCCTTCTCAATAGGTGCTTTCAAATATTTTCCATTGGATTCAGATCGGGAGAACATGCAGGCCTCTCCAGAGCATCAGAAGAATTTCTTCTGAAGACACTGCGTCTCAAAAGTATGGGTCACAAAAAGTCACATATTCTGTTAGTTCTCAGGCAGACAGTGATCCGGAAATTGTTCCATGAAATTCGCCATGTGAAAAAACGTATGTATGAAAAGAAGGAGCGATTTCCCCAGAGGATTAAATAATGGGAAGAGATTAGGTTTCCAGGAATAAAGGATGTACTTGGACTAAGACAGGTTTCCCACTGATAAATCCTACGCTAAGAATTTTGGCATTTCATTGTTTAGGTGATCTTCTCCGACGAACAGCGCTTCATTCTCGACGGTCTAGATGGAGAACGATATTACTAGAGTGACTTACGCAAGGAGAAGGAGTATTTTCGAAGAAGGAATTTCGGAGGCGGCGCAGTTTTGTTGTGGGCGGCATTCCACGTAGAACGAAAACTCTCTCTTGGACTCTTTTCGGCAAAGATGAACTCAGATGAATACCAACGACTGTTAGAAACTCAACTGCTGCCACTCATTCTACAAAATGCTGCTCAGGGTTGGATTTTTTGATCGGACAATGCACCCCCGCATGCCAGCTTGTCCACTAAGGAGTTCTTCTGAGAAAATTCTTTTGATGTTTTGGAATGGCCTGTATGTTTTCCCGATCTGAATTCAATTGAAAATATTTGAAGGCACTTATTGAGAAGGATTTGTGAACATAACCGGACATACTCGCCTCTTAGGGAGCTTCGATCTGCGATTCTTCACGCTTGTGATGAACTCCCGCTACAAACCCTTCAAAATTGTGTTGCTTCGATGCCAACATGACTTATAGATGTGACATTGAATTGTGGAGGACTAATTGACTACTAGTTGTTGATGATTGTTTTTTACCAAAACAATGAAGTTGTTTTTTATTAGTGACCCTATACTTTTGAGACAGCTGAAATCATTGCGTCTTTGTATTTTCTTTATCATTTGGTTCATTATCAACGGATTCCGGTGAAATCTCTCGCTAGCGTGTTTCTTGCATTGGTGAATGTTATAGTAAAACATCAGATCGATAGCTATCGATTGGAGCATAAACCATGCAATTTTTGTGTGACCCTATACTTTTGAGACGCAGTGTATAAGACCAAGCATCAAGAATGGCGTTCTTCAGATCAGAAACCGAGGTGTAAGTGGTGTCGTTCTTGTAAACGTTGTAAACAAGAATGCCCCACAAATTTTCCATCGGGTTCAGACCTGGAGAACAACTGAGCTACGCTAAAAGTTGGATTCTGTTAGAATCGAACCAACTCGTAGTTGACCTCGTCATGTGTATGGGAGCATTGTCTTGCTGGAAGATAAGATTGCGTCTACGAAATCCTCTCAAATGAGGAGGAAGGTGTTCTTTTAGCACATCCTGATAATCTTCGCTGTCCATATTACACGAGACAGACTCCAAAGCGACAATTCTATAGCCGGAAAATGCAGCTCAGACCATAACACTTCCACCGCCAAGGTTGCGTCTAGAGAACGCTCTTTTCTACTTTTTTAAATCTCTCCAGTAGTGCTTGTAGCCGTCGGGCTCATTGAGATTCCACTTTTCTCATCGGAATGTACCATCTAATAACTGGAGATGCTCTTGTATGCGCGCGACTTATGGACAAACCGCGGGGTGAACCTATAATTTTGCACCGCGGTGTACTGGGAGGGGAGGTTCAGGAAGAGATTTAACGGAAGGGTGAAGCGGTGGACGGAAGTCGTTCTACGATACGAATGATGGAATTGAAGGCTTTCGGGTGGTTCAGGCGAGTGTCTGACGATTAATTGGAATAGCGGGACGGTAGCAAAGAGAACCGCGAACAGAGTGAAAGAAGTGGGACTCTCGCTAAGCTCCGTAGGGACGGCGAACTCGTCGCCAGCGACCTTTGCTCGCCGTGAAAAAAACTCCGTCGTGTGGTTCACCGGGAGTCGTCCGAAATTGTCATTTTACTATGGAAACCTTCGAAATTCGCAAATTCGCAGGAATTCAGCGATGGTTCTATAGCCTTAATTCACCACAGCAAAAAGGCAAATGTTTGGCCCGCGAAGGGATCCGATGCACTCCATACTATCGTCCCCACCTGGTGAACAGCAAAGGGATTGCGAGCGAAATAGCTCATGACCTATCCTGTCCCGACAAATTTTTATAAAATTATTGTGCAAGAGCAAAGCTAGAGGCTCAACGTGGAAACGAGGCTACGATGGCGTACACTGAACGCGCCATTGGCCCTCACTACGAACACAAACATTTGGACAATAGTGCTATCATTTACGCTAACGGCTAACGGCAAGAAATGTATACGACCAAAAAACTGCTGTCAGGACGACGATCGTGATTTTGGTGATCTGATAGAGAGAAATGGGGCACGAACGAGCAAACGGAATATTCATGACCGGCAAATTCACTCGCTGAAGCATGCGGTTGTCAGTGCGAAGGACGTGCGAAAAGGGCATCGGTTGCCGGAACGAGCTTAAATTTACCTTCCCAAGAAATCTGGGGTGTTATATAGCTTTGGGTTGTAGCCAGCGGAAGCATTTTACTTTTTGTACCAGGTAGAATATACAAAGAGGTCAAATTGATCTGATGTGTGTTTCAAATTCTCCATACTCCAACACCAATCTGAACAGGTTTCCGTGGGAAAAAAGCCCCTCAGGTTTTTTCTATAGTTCTTCCCCCAAAACCCACATATCACCAAATCTTATTATTTAAACAGACAAACACAAAGGAACGAATCCTCTCAAGCTAAGAAGTAAGTCCGAAGGAGCTGGTGCCCCATTACTCAGGCTTAATTTTCTCAGCGGTATCTTCAGGGTTTGTGGATTTCAAAAGGAAGCGGAGCTGACAGCTGCAAAGAAAAAGTCGAAGAAAGATCAGAAAGAAAGAAAGTAACTAGGGGAAGAGAATCACTTAAAACAAAGCAGACTAGAAGGGAATCACTTACAAAACTAACAAGTAAACGAGTTTTACTGGAATCATTCATATTTTCTGAATTTCTTCAGAATTCTCTTTCTATTCCCATTCAAAGATCAAGATAGGCACCCACTTTTCCTTTCCAATTTCTCTCGGGTGGTATTCTATGTCTCCCAACTTTTAATTACTTTTGTTCACATTGTTGTTTTCGGTTTACGTTCGCGACGTTACAGCAGCTGCAGCGAAATGGCAATTCTAGCGACAAAAATTAAAAGTAACGAACATGTCATAAAAGCACCTGCCTTTAGCAAGGCAACGGAGCAGATACCCGCAGAAGCAGCTGAGACAACAGAGAACCTCACCGCTAATCAGAATCAACACGACAGAGAGGCTAATAGAACGCCCTCAGGCTGTTGAGAAAGAAAAGGAGCGAAGGCTCTTGCCGATCTTCAAAAACCCGGTGGACGTGCACATCGCCTGTCAAGAACACGAAAATTGACTAGATATGTGCAGATGCTAACATCTCAGCAACAACTAAGCTGTAAATTGCAAGTGTTATGCATATAATGACGCAAAATTACACTGCTCCATCGGCACCGTTCGTTTTTCTCACCGAATTGATCCATAAAATTAATGGCAGGTGTTTGTTGAAAGTATTTGTAGCGCATCCAGAGACAAGCAGTATTCGACTTGAACGAGGAAGTGACTCATCGGCAAAAGGAGACAGATATGTTCTGAAGATTGAAGAGTGTTTGCCTCTCATTAAGGACCACGTAGCCCGATAGCCCGAGGCGAATCATGGGGTTCATGCAATTAATGATAAGGCCGTAGGGCCCTTATTCTCTCACTCTGTAGGCATCCACGGAGGAGGACGTCGCCCTTCTTCGATTCACAATGGAAATTGAGGTAAAAGTAAAGAACGCCTGACGCATTCGTTCTGCACTCAGAATCGTGGAGACAAAATGCTCTGGGCGAGTTTCATAATATTCTAATAGACTTTCAGTAGGACATAGAACATCTGCGAACTACTTCATTTCTTGGAGCCGGAAATTGACCGTTGGAACTCCTACACTGAGCAACACTATCGTGGAAATATGCAAAATAGAACGGAGAGCAGCTATGAAGCGATTGAAAGCGTCTTCTACCGATATAATCCAACAAATGTAGACCGACACCTATCATTCTACTTCAAAAAAGTAAAGATGGGGTCAGATTATCATCACATCAGTGAAAGTTCCACGAATGTTAGCCCTACGTCGCCAAGTCAGACCACAAATTCGGTTAGCAACGATCCGAAGAAAGCGGAGACAACTGCCGTCCAGGATATTGGGGTGATGCGTAAGTTAGTCACTTTTGGTTGGAGATGACATGGATTATGTGATCCAATTTACATTAGGGCTTCTATTTCGAGAAAGCCATTGGCGATGTTGTACTGGTACGGTTAAACAAGGAACGAAACGAGAAGAGATGCATGACTTAATTTGACGAAATGTTCCAAATGTTCCTACAGTCAAGCGATACAATCTAGGAATGGGGCGCTTAACTAGGATGGAAACCATCTGAACCCCAATACCTTCTGGCTACTCTCCGAAAAATCTCTGAGCTTCGTCTTGTACAGACCACAGATCAATCAATCACATTCACAGCCTTCTAGCAGATGTGTGGAGAGCCGAAAAGGCGCAAATGAGGGAGTGAAAAAGGTGCCGCAGTGGATCAGAAAGGACTCTTACACAATACATTCCCTAAAGACTTGCAAAGATGCTGAATGATACAGAAGAGTAACGGAAAGAAACAAAACTCCGAGGCGGAAGGGTAGACTAGAGAGTTTCCAGAAAAACCAGCGGAATCCCAGATTGATCAGTACTGTTAACGTGTCCTATAGAGAAAAAACAAGATCCATCAAAACGAATTAGTCACAGACAGATCAAAACCTGGAGCGAGCTAGCAACTAAGATTAACAATCTCCAAACCTCGAAAGGAAATCTTGAAAATAAAATCTTGTGAAAGAGAAAACTTTCTGGTAAGCTAGCTAGATACGGAAGAACTGACAATTGTGCTTTCGGGTTCGGGGCTTTTGCTACGAGTGACTGAGCAGTGTAGTAGAAGAGGAGACAGGACCAGAACGGGTTTGGTGACTTTCACAAGCGTGTTCGGTAGCCGCGGTCGTAGATGGGGCCGAATGAATGACTGGCCATCCGTGGGACTCCTGAGGCGCATCGAATTAGTGTCGAATTACGGGGCCGCAACGATGACCGCCGACAAGAACTCGCTCCCCCCCCCCGAAGCAACGACGACGTGAATTGATGGCCAGCGGAATTCGTCGTCGGGAGCAGGCAGTAGGGTCAACGATCGGGGCCATCAGCGATTCTCAGGTGCGCACATGACTGCTCCAGCAATTGTGCTCGGCGCTGGAAGCGGAAGCCTCGACCGCCCTCTTCCGTCCGCAATGAAGCCGCTGAGCCTTTGCCGACAGCCAAGATGAGGAATCATCTAGAGATGAAGCCAACCGGTAGTAATTACAAAGAAGAAAATAGAGATTTTTCGTCATCGGAATAAGCAGTTTTCGGAGCAATCTCAGGACAAAAATTGAATACCCGGAGAGTAAAAAATACCGCTTCATATAAGATGCTTCGCTACGATCGGGAAAGAAATAGTGAATATAGGAGGAAGCACGCAAAAGCAGCGTTGAACAAGGCAGTCCAAATTTAGAATTCAGTACTATGATGAAATTTCATCCATTTATTAGTAGCGTTTTCCTTTGGCGGAAAGCAAAATGAAATTCAATTAATAGGAGGATGAGGCCTTCATTTTTTTCCCTCAATTCATCGTCAAAATGTATCAAAAGTTATGAAAATATACCTGGATTACAGGTTGCATTGTTTTTGTTATTTAGTATGTGTTTAAAATAGCCCCGTTTTTCCAGCTAATTAGTTTTTACTGCTGCTTTCCTTTTTCTCGCTGTATAATCACTACACCTAACACTGTTACTTTCACTATTATCACCAGTATTTTCCTTTCGTTTTCTGATTTATGCGCACTTCGATGCATTCGAAATAAATGAGTGAAAATAAAAAGTGAAACTAATTATTAAATCATTTCATGTTTGCCGTGTACTACTCATGAATGTTTGTAGGCAGCTTAATGGCTTCATGGGGTGCTGAATACCTATTATTATTTATTATTTACTCATTATTTACAAAAATCGATTGATTCGTTTATAGAGGTTTTTTGTTTTCTAAAGAATTATTTGATTGCTTAGGTACTTTCTTGATTTTCATGCTGATTGTGATGATACGAGTTTTTTTGGCATGTCACTGATTAACGAAGTAATTGAATAAATAACTATGATAACCGCTATACTACAGGAATCTTCAAACTTTTCTTATACTCTATACTTAATACAACGTAAATAATACTTCAAATACTAATAGGACTTCATAATGATACAGTAATACTTTTAAAAAGTGGTTTGTAGTGGAGAACAGGAGAACGCGCGCAATAGAGACGGATAAGGAGGTGAATTTGGAGCCAATCACCGAGCGGGAAGCGGGTCAAACGGAAGAAGAATGGTCACGATAGGTCAGCAGTCTCCACTGTTTCGTCGATAACAACCCTTTAGGAAAGGGGACGAATAAAGGCGAGAATTGAAACGAATAATTGCTGCCGCGCCCATTTATGGAAGTCGGAATTGGTGTCCAAAGGGTGATCTGATTCTAGCAAGGAGGCACGGATTTAGGAACTGAAATTTCGACTTATTGTACAAACAACTATTATGATAGAAAATAGGCACATACAGTGTAGCGGTCTACTGCGAGATGGGATGGACCCTAGACGATGGTTCGACTACCGTCCGATCCGCGATTTTTGCGGCGAAAATACCATGGGCAAACGTATCACAAAAATTAAGAAATAAAAGTAGAAGTAGTAATCAAACACAACAAAAACAAAGTGCAACAAATATAGAAATAAGATATAGTATAATAGAAATAGTAGAAATATACGCTTAGTCGCCTCAGATTTGATTGTTTGGCACGCTTTGTTTTTACCCACTTTTCGTTTGAGTAGTGGTGTACACTCCTTGCGCACTACTAAATAAATAAATAAGTATAATAAAGCCACAGGTAATGTGCGCCATATTACGTGCGTGGTAATCAGGATACGGAGAGAGACGAGTGCTACTATTTGCTTTTCAGACTTAATCGTTCGATGAGGATCAAATCAAACCGCTTCGCACCAAATTGAAAAACCAAATGTGGGGCTTATTGGACTGGGGTGGCAACCAGAGGCGGGATCTCATTGGATCGGATTTCCGCAGAGAAATGAGAAATGGCGATGAGAAAAATGACGATTCATAGCAGCGAGCACCGAGGTTCCCGCGCACTCCAAACAACGACGCTTATTGAGTGCTGGGCCGATCAGTTGAATGGGACCATCTGCGGAGTGGGAAGGTCCTCCGCAGTGAAGAGCATGGGGGGGGGGGGAAGGAATCGGGTCGACCGCGGAACAACATATGTGCCATCAAGTCCAGTATTCGGAAAGAAGGTCACAGTGTCAGCGGATAATTTCTGATACCGAATTTCTTCAAAAAAAAAACCTTCAAAAACAGTAAAGTACCACGGCAAATGCGAAATAGGCAACTGCTGTCATGATATTTCTATAGGAACTCGGAAATCCTCTAAAATCTACCATTTGCGTGCAGCATAGTCTTGAACAAGGCATTTTTCAAGGGGAAACACGAAAAGATGGTCTAAGGCTAGGACCTTCAGAACAGGGTTTTGTTGGATTGAGCGACATCGACGGCGCTGTTGAAATTTATGCTATCTGAACAACAATAGCACAGAGCCCCCACTGTGCGGATCCGCTCTGTCTCGTCGTCCTTCTAGAGTTTTTTTAGCGCTTTAATACGTAGTGGAATGTTGGCACTGTAAACTGCAAAACTTTATGACTTCAAAGGAGCATCAGGAAGTAACAGGAAAAGCCCGGGCAACAAAGAAGAAGAAGAAAATTCTGGCAGAACAACGATGCACTGATTTCTTGATCGATTGGAGGTTTACAAAAGGCTTCAAATTTGAGCCGTTAAGAAATGGCTAACAAGATCAACCATCCGCAGGCAATCACTATTAGAGTGAACTAAAAATCCAGCTGCTTTTTCAGTGCTATTTTGCCTGGACTGTTTTCCGCTTAATGTTGTTATATGGAGTGATGTGTACTACAGTAAATTAAAGCTACATATTGAATTGCTATATCCGAATTGTTACAAAAATTCATGATTGAACTTGTACTCAAACGTTCTTAAGCGCTAGAAGAACGGCGATAATTTCTGCGATTTGTGTCCTTTTACTTCATTATTGACAATAAAGCTTCCGCGCGACACAGGACAAGAGGAATATTCGAAGTCAAAGACGACGATTATCTTTCAAAATCTTCAAAATCCCGTCGACTGTACAGATGAGATGGTGGAGTGACACACACAAGGAAACAGCTACGCTCGGAGCGACTTGTGAAAACAGATTCTGAAGCGGTTCGTAGAGAAATCGAAGCAGAACCAACAGCAAGTACTTATGGTTTGTCAAACCCTGAGGTATCCAAATGGTGGAAATAAACAACGAGATCGAAGCAGTACTTAGAAGTACTAGAGAAATAATCTGAGCTCATGAACCCATCCAAAACGCGAGAAAATCGAACAGTGAAACGTTTCAAGCATCGCCCTGCCACAAATCGCTCTAAACTATCTTTATTGAATAAAAACGCATTGCCGGAATCACAGAAGCATGATCTATCGAATGATGAACGAAACGTGTATTCTATTCTCGTATTCTACGGGAAATGTTCGCATACGGGGGAAGGGCCTACCGCACGATTTTACGATTTCATGCAATCGAGACATTTCAGTGAAAAGACTCTACAAGAAAGGAGGATTGTGAGTTCACATAACCTTTCACGACATTGTCGTGAGACAAATCGGAATGTAAGTGGGGGCGACTGAAGGCCTTTGCGAAGGCAACGAAGCCGACGCAGAGACGTAAAAAAACGCTACGATCACGTCGTCGACGCCGATGAATGTCGGGGCAAACATCGGTGAGGCACTTTGCCCTGTCGAAGTGGAGGGCATCGTGGAAGATCTGCGGAATTCCGCCTCATTTTTCCCTTCTCCACTGCTCTTGAATTGCTGCCGGGTGCACCGAAATTGAGTTTTCAAAAAATGAAACAACGAGGAGTACAAAATAAACATGCCTGCTTAAATATGGACCTTTCGATTTTTCGTTCATTTTTGTATTATGATAAAAATGCAAACAGAAAAAAAAAACAGAAAAACTGGGGAGATGTTATAACACAATAGAGCAATTCAAATAGAAGAGGTACGCCACAGGAATGAAGCAAAGCAACAGAAATTGGAGTAGAAACTGGTGAAGAAAAATGAAAGAGCAACGTTCTTCATGTTTACCTTTTTCGTGATACATCGGATGGAAATTTCAATTCATTCGATAGAATTCATAACGGAAGTCATAGCTTCTTAATAATTTATAAGTATATAATAAAAACTATTTCACCTTCTTCTATCGCAATGTTGTAGATCATTATCAACAGAAGCACGAAAAGATTGGTAGAGTGGTAGAAACGTATGTAAGAGCAATGGTATGAAACGTGAAAACTCCAGTATTACTGATATTTTTTTCAGACATATGCACAACTACTAGAAATATAACTTTTGAAAACATAAGTCACCTAACATTCCTCACAAAAAAATGGTCAGCTTCGAGATGGAGAGCGTCTTTCTCTGTGACGGCAACAAATTTGCGGCGAAGGTCCGCTTGTCGAAGTGAAAAAAGTGTGCAATTACTTGCCCAAAAAGGACGGCGAATGAATACTGAAGCAGCTGCCAGTTCGATGGCGACAGCGGTGATGAAGCGTGGTCCCCCAAGGCGCATTCATAAATGAAAGAGGTACCGAAGACGCCGAATTCTTAAATACGCCGCCGCAAGTTACCAGAAAGCTGAAAATGGAAGCAGCGGCGACAGCTGTAGCATCGGAAAATCGGCTGTTCATTGTTTACGGCAGCACCACACCCTTCCCCAAGTGAAATCGCACACGCTTCCTTCCAACTCCATAAACATAGGTTCACGGGGAATGGGATGGGGCGAGACACGATGGTCCAGCGGGTTCCTATTCGAAGAACGAAGAGAAATTCGCCCGTGGGTGACTTTCACACTAGTAAAGTTGTCCAGAAAATCACAAAATCCGATATTTCATTGGTCCGCTCTGGCAAGAGCGCACTGAAAGCGACGGCCTTCTTGCAGGTTTTTATTCCACCTGTGACAGATCACTGAGTTGACGCCTTTATTCTCCAGCCCACACCAACTCGCAACAAGAAATTGAATGAACCATACTCAACTCAATGTAATGATACAACAAATGGTTAAACATTTTCTTTATCTTCATCAGCCGCTTTATTGCTGTTTCGTCACACGTCCTATGCGTTAGGTTGGCAGCCGACTAGAAACCCACCATTCCTTCAACCATTAATTCAACTCATGGTCATTAGCGCTATAAAGAATGGAGGCAAAGCACCGATCGTATTTAATCCATCCCTTGCGAAGGTAAAAGGTAGAGTAGTCAACCTTGCTCAATTCAGCATTCAGCTTACAATGAACCTACAATGACTTGTCCTTTTCAATAATAATTTACATACATCAAAATGTTGGGTGAAAACCTGAGAAAACTGTGATTCAGGTGAAAAAATTAAAAATAGCCGCTAGTATCAGGCCAACGACGATATGTTGGAAACTGTACAAGAAGGAAAAGGTGTGTGGCTGTAAACCAAATATCATCACTTTACGATAGCATATTGATTTCCAGTATATGTACTGCATTAATGTCGAGAGACGAAATGGAGCTTTTTGTGAGCATTAAAAGACGAAAACGAGCGCTCCGCAGCGAGTGGTCGGGTCGAACAGCTCATATGTAGCACTGAATTTGCAGCGTAATGGTAGCGAACCAGCAGAAGTTCAGGAATTACCGCCTTTCACGTGGCTCCAACTATTATAGTAACGCACTCAAACCGCAAAGTTACGCACCTTCTGCTGCGCGCTAGGGAAAGGTATGGTCACTTTTATGGTTCGAATCCAGAGGTCAGCACCTATCCATACACTCATACCTTGAAGTGAACAGCGTTCTTGGATTCCAGTCCTAGTAGATTCATTTCAACACTTTATTTCTGAAATAAATGTCAACTTGGGAAGGAAGGACTTCATCTACTTACCGTCACTTCCTCTAAAGCTACTGTTCCTTGTTTCGTATGTGCGGAGCGGTGTATCCTTACATAAAACTATCAAAACTTTCAACTAGATTGAAAGTTCTTTTGGATTTAGTGATTTGTACACTAAAATTCATGGTGATATACAGTAGAAGTCAAGAAGTTATGCCACCTTATAATTCTGAGTACAGATAGCTCAAATCGAAACCAGTCTTGATCCAATCGACAGTTCTGACAACTTCACTTGGAAAAACAAACCAACGTACCCTTGTTGCAGATTTTAAATATTTAAAAATATTTTATAGCGATTTTCATATACTACTTTGAACAAAAATATTTCGAAAACCACTGAGCACAGACTCAATCTGAGGTGACATTCTGATTGAGCATAATCTAATTATAATAAATGACTCCTAATATTTGATTCAGATACCCGCTAAATTATAGCTTTTTTTCTGAGTAACATTTTGTTGCTCGAAAACTGGTCGATTTTCAGGACGTTTCAAATAAAACTCCATATCTCTGTAACGTTTTAACGAGAATAGATGGAATTTAAAGATTTTATAGACGAGGATTTTCTCTTTATAGCGCATATTTTGGTTTAAGGGCTTTTTGACAATTTTTGAGAAAATGTTTCTTAAAGTTGAGACTGCAAAGTAATATATATATAGTAATATATTAAAGTAGTATATTCCAAGAAAATTTAAGAGGAATCAAGAACATTTTCCTCAGTGCATAGTAGACTCGAGGCCAATGCACTGAGTATGCACGAAATAGTTTTTTGACCAACGACAGTCCGGTGGACGCGGCAAAAGCGCGCAGCTATTGCAGAAATACGCGCACAGCCTTATTACAGCACTTCTTTTGTTCACTGCCGCAGAAGAGTCTGGAGGGGTCCTTATAGTTAATTTTATACTAACCATTCGCTGAGACAAATTCAACCCCTTTCTATAGCTTTGAATATTGCGCGCTGTCACTACCAGTACAGCATATTGGTGGCGGGTAAAGGGTTTCACCTAGCACGTGTAGCGTGCAGAGCGGTAATTTCTCGCGAAGGAGTGGAATCGAGCGCATAAATGCGTGGAGTATAAATTCTCCCATAATTTCAATGATTTCTGACCAATGATTCTCGATCTACAACCACAGATAATGCGTAGTTAGTGTGGATAACAAGCAATGAACACAACAAGAAGGGGGCGAACTGCAAACGATCAAGACGGGCCGGAAAGACGGAAGAAGAGAGCTGGCTGAGCAGAAGATCTGAGCCGTCAGCCGACGGGGATGGCAAACAACGAGGGTTCGCTGGTCGACGACGACGAGGTCGGCAAACGTCGCCCGACGTCTAGGCATTAGCTGCAAGCGGATTATGGCACATGAAAGTTTGAACAGATAGGACACCTCGCCTTCTTTGCAGCGAAGAAAAGTTCCCGTTCAATTTTCGAGCTACTCCCTTTTGGAGCAAAGTGGACGTCAAGTAGCCACATACTGATTTATTCATTGCAAATTAATGTGCTCATCCAAAAGGTAAAAGGTAAAGTTGTCGGCGTTGATCAGTCCCCGAAGGACGCGCGGCCGCGATCGTGTTCCTATCAGGATCGTGTATCAAGGCGAATGCGTATCTAGCCTCTACAACGACTTCAGGAGACCGGTGGATTTACCGAATCAGTGTCTTTACCGAAGTCTGGTACCAAGCTTTGTTAGCCGGGGCGGAGATTGATCGCTCGACTGTGCGGAAGTCAGAAGCTCCTCTTACCACTGTACCACGCGCGCTCAATCAAATCGCACCCGGAGGTGCTGAAAACGGAGCCCTATGAGATGGAAGTAGAGAGAGCTGTGCACTAAAAATAGAAGGAAAATAAATAGAAGAGAAAGAAAGGAAAGAGAGGAGCAAAAGAGGAGAACAGGTAGACACTACCAAAAATAACACTTCGAAAGTTACCAGTTTACGAAATTTTCGATCAGAAGTTGCGACCCGAATCTGCAACATTTTACATTACGAAAATTGTCCAATAGCTTTCGTTGAATTGTCGTATTCTTAGACGTCTAGAAGAGCTTATCACCAGCAGTTTGTTCTACTACAATTCATTAGACAACTACAACAACAACAGCAACAAAGCTGGAAACGGAAAGACAAAAGAAAACTAGCAGAAGGACAGTGCATAATTCGTTCTTTTCCTAAACATCTACTTAGGTACTGATTTATTGCGACCGAACGTAGCAGTCATAAGGTGTAGAATCAACTATAAATAGCTCAACATTAATAAAAAGTTTATTATAAAACGAGGAATAAATCTAGGGTGCACCATCTCGTAAGAGTATTAGGTTGTAAAGAAAGTTCTGTCATTATATTTAAAGCGTCATAACTCTACTCATGTCCAGCCGTTTTCCTTAATTCAAGCACCATTCGAAAGAGCACATCTTTTTCTAGGGAAGGCAGTATAAAGTGTGACGCTATCGCGAATGTCTCAAGATCTGGATTAATTAAAATATTCGACATTCGGACCCTCTACTCCTAGTGCGAATGAGTGTTGCGGGTTCATCAATTAAAATGGATTTTGCGGAGCCACTTTCATAAGGACTTCTAACCTACGACGAAGAACGGATATTATACTATGATAAGAAGAGATTTTCCCGTTTCTTACACAACGACGAACCTTCTGAGACGGTTAAGAAACCAGATTTTCACGACATGAAGACAATGGTGACGTTATGATGAACTGCAGCAGTACTAGTGTGCCTTTTGTTCTTTACCTTTTACCAAACGATAAAGAAGGAAGTGCACATCGTGAATACCTGTAACATTCAAAACGATTCAACCGAAGCTAGGAACCATAGAGTCCATTTGACATTTTACAGCAACGCAAATCCACGTGTTTTAAAATATCATCTCCAGAATTCGAACCAACGACACATTGAAACTCACCCTCGTCCATCGAAACTTCCAGACCTCGGACTAACTATCTGCCAAATTTCAAACATTCATATGGCTTCTCAAGGAAGAGATGATCCTAATACCAACACGATGTCGAATTCGCCTTCGAACATTTGACTTATTTCCTATCTTCAGACTTTCGCGATAGCGGCACACTTTATACTGCCTTCCATAGACAATAATGTGATCTTCCGAATGGTGATTAAATGAAGAGAAACGGTGAGACATGAGCCGAGTTATGGCGTTTTGAATATATGCTGCAAAAAATGACAGAACTTTCTTTACAACCTAATAATGCAGTGTTTTACGACAGCGTGGTCGAATAATTTCAGGAGGGTCGAAGAGCGATTGACTATCCTATGAAGACCTATATTTCCGCCTAGAGCTTCTCAAAATACCCCTTAAGAATTTAAGAAACCCCTAAACGAGGTAAAGAAAAAGACCTCTTATGATTTCTGCCTTTCTGAAATGGTATGGATATCTTTCTGTGTCTTATTCTATGCAGTTGAATATGAGCGCGTCTGTAACGGGAGTATAGAACAAATAAATAAATAAAATTTATGGCAGAATTCTCAAAGTTGCTTGAGACGGTGGACCAACGGATAGGCGAATTCGACTGGCTGAGACCTCGAAGGTATCCGGGTAAAAGTGAACATGGCAACATATGTAGTGATCTGAAACTAGGTGCTAAATGGATAAATGAATGCCAGGTGAAGCCGACGTCGACCGATGATCGAGGCCCTGGGGCGCTACCATCGCTGGTCGATGGGGTGATAGAGGGGAGCTGAGGGCGCCGCAGGCAATCTTGATGTCGGCCACGTTCCCTGACCATGCTGCCGGCCACGTTATTGAGGTAATCGGCGCTTAATGAAAGAAGCTCAGAGAGCGCTGCCCGACGCGACCGGCCGGGGATTAACACCTCCTTCATCCAGGAGGCTGCCGGCGACAGACGATTGGATGTCCATCGACAGAGCACTTTTTGGCCGAACGCGATCCGAGTAGACGATCATGGAGAACGAACCTCAACAGTTCACACACCATACTTGGCCTGCTCACGCTGTTACAGCCGTCATAGGTAGTATCCCGAATGGCCCTTACCATGACTACCAAATAACCGCAGGTTGCCTTCCTGGGAAAGTTGTCAAATTAGGTTTGATCTGCACCTAGGTCATTATACTATAATATTTGTTCAATAACTTTGCTCGATTGTGAGCACACCTTATTCGACATAGGAACGTATTAAATTGGATTAAATTGTGAGATTTAGCGGCCTTGGGTACGTATCGGTTTGAAAGAACCCTTGCACTCTATGGGGCTCCCTCTTATAGCAGTATCCCATGCCAACTCGATTTGAATTTCGCGAGGATTGCCGACTCTCGATCCCTCTTATATACCGACAGTTTTGCGTTATTCTATACGTACATGTATAATTCCCGCGAGTACTATGGGTAACCTTTCAATCTAATTTTTTTCTGATTATAATCTTAATTACATGAAGAAGCCGCACGTCGATTGAAATTCTGGTACAGAATAAATAAATAAATAAATGAATAGATGAATAAGCTTGATTACATCAGCGGAACCCGATTTCAACGACATGACGAGACTGAAGAAGTTCATCATATTAGTGGATGACAGCTATGTACGGTTCGAGTTCAACAATTTTGAAATTTGATGATTGAAATCGTGAAGGAGAACCATCACAGCATGCAGAACAATATTCTCTTGTATACTAGAACATGTACAAGTGGCGGCGGTTTAGAAATCGAAAACACCATTATGATGAGCGAGCTATGAATTTCAAGCCTTCATTCTATTGCACCCCACGCAAACTGTATAATATTACTAATAGTAATATACTAATATCAGCTGCGCACGTTTCCGTGCATAAATAAATAAATAATATGTATTACATTTGTACCATGAAATATACCAATATGTAGCTTGAATTGCTCAAGTTATCCAAGATGATATAGTTTTACTAGGTTGACGTTTCTACGTACTCGGCTTCGTCAGAGTCTTGAGGTCAGGGGAACAGCACCTTGCTAGCTCGAGCAAAATTCAAACTATAAAGGTACCAGAGCCTGAAAGGTCGAATGTATGTATATATCCGAGCTTACAGCCTCCTACGAAAGCGACATCACCGATATATTAGCCGAATAAAGTGTTATAACAATCTCGGTCGTCTGCTTAACAGTAAATAATATTACGGATCGCCGAAATTCGTCGTAATTCGCACATGGAATATAAGGTTACCGTCACGATGTCAAGATTAATAGAGAGTCGGACAATGATAATGCCAATATTTTCTTTTCTCTTGCCACCAATGAGACAAGAGAGGGTGAAAGAATAATTCTGCTGTTGATTTTTCACATCAAAACTAATCAGGGAGAAATATTGAAAACTCTCCAGAGTTTGACCGTAACAAACTGTATAGGCATGGAAGGGCCTTCGGAGAGCTGACCAGCGCTGACCGCCGAGCAGTGGCCATTCACTGCAGGAACTGTTGACTCGTCTGAATGGTCGGCAGGCTGTTTGTGTGGACGCGCGCTCGGCGAACACCATTCACTCAGTGGTCTATGAGGAAACAGATTGGATTCGTCGGGCACCGCTGGAAGAGGCTTCGCTGCTGCGGCAACGAGTGCTAGCAATGTGATGGAAGAAACAAACAAAAAATTTCATCTTCTTTTTTTGAAAACTAACTTTTTTGAGTTTCGTTCTCCTAACTAATTACTTTTTGTTGTTGTCGTTGTAAAATCACTAAACCACTACACATGCACCTATATTTCTACCACTGTTCTCTTTCGGTTTCTGGGTTCGGCTCTGAAGCATTTTGAATAAATGAATAAAAAATAAACAAATGAATTTAGGATAACCTTGGCATGGGAAGCAACTTCATCGCCTTGAAATCTGGCCACTCTGCTCGCGAACAGAATTGATGCAGCTTAACATTGCTTCATAGTTCAATTTCATACTATTTCTTATAGTTTGGTTCACGTTTATAGTGAAAAAGGATTTCCTTCTTGCCATGCTTTCGATGAGCGCATTCATTTGCAGAAATAAGAAAATGAATGGACAAATATACATATAAACAAGGGATGGTTGAGGATTGCGCTCTGATCGTGAGATTTCAAAAAGCATTAAATTCCTCAAGCAAGCTGAATTTCTACTGGTGAAAACTGAGCAAAGAACGACTATGCTGACCAATTGGAAGAAAGAGCGTAGGAGCGTAGCTAGAGAAAACTGTAAAGAAGATGAAAGAAGAAAGGATGATCAAAAGTGTTTTTTTTTTGGAAAATCAAAAAATCAAGAACGGGTTCGATTTTTTTCACGATCACGTACCGTTTCTGAGACATTAAAGAGCGACACGTGAAGGAAGAATAAAAATTACGATCGACGATGAAATGTGTTTGATGAGCAAACTTTGACTCATAGCCGCCCATTAGTTGCATACGACAACAAAACGGATGGTAACACGGTGCTGCTGACAAAGAACGAGAAGAGGCAAAGACATTTTTTCAGAGTAAAGGGGCCATTTCCTCGGGTTCAGAGACAAAGCGAATCACCTCCAAAAGCTCTCTCCGGAAAATGGAGAGGGATAGAGAAAACAAATAAAAAAGTGAAAAATGAAAAAAAAACTTTCAATCGACACAAACACCCGCACTGAGTAACAAAGCGAAAAGTGGCCGAACGTACCCGGAGCCTCCATTTCTCCAGATCGATTGCATCGCCGCGATTCCGGTTGATTCGCTGCTCGGATGACGATCGATTCCGAAGTGATGATGATGGAGTCGATAATCGATTAGCATCCTTTTCCTGAAGTGATCTCAAGGCATTTATTAGCTAACAGAACAGGCTGCAGACACCATGGAGAACATAGTAAAGCTACAGAGTATTCCATGATTAGTAGCCACTGCCCACCGCTTTGGTTGACTCTTGTTGAAAAAAAAACCTAATTTTTTCAAAATTAATTTCCAACTTCTTATTTTTTGGAGATTCATCACCAAATCGCAATTTCACTAATATAATAAATGGTCCCTAGCAACCCTTCTATGATATAAGATAACCGAATCAAATTCATTTCTGTATTGATTTCTGAATTTTTAGGGCATTGTGATTGCTAATACATCTTTGATTCTTTGGAATTTATCAGTGTTACAACTAGATTACCAGCACTTTAACATTTGATCAGATTTCCTTCTCACTGAAAAATTTCAGTCCAGTGGTTCAAATTCAAAAGAAACAAAAAATTGGATGACGATCACAACCCCTTAGAAACTCCAAAATGGAAAAAATCAAATTTAAATGTTGAACGCAGGATCTTAAGGGTTTAATGGTAGATGTTCATTCACTCCTTCAGTTGTGCCTTCCTAAGAGATTCTAAACTGACAATGAGGCATCTTTCGAGGAATAAGCAAACCCGTTAAGAGAAAGTATGACTCACAGATCCTCCATTGCATTACTGTTCACGGTCAATTTCATGCGTTTAAGGGAAAAACCTTTACATTCAACAGAAAGGAAACTTCAAACCAAGAGGTAGCGTATCATTATGAAATGCGCCGAATTACTTCAGCTCTTTTGTATCCAGCTGGGGTTCTACTGATTCTAGCTGAGCTATCCCGTAAGTGGCAGAATGGGGTTCCGCTCTAATCGGCCGCAAACTGACAAACCTGTTCGTCTTTTATTGCTCCGTAGACTGATTGGCTAAGCCTGGCGATGGACGAGCTGAGTCGTTTCTCGGTCTCGGCCAGCGGATCGTCGCCACCGGCACCCGGCTCACGTCCTCGAGTCGCCGTCACGACCTCCCGTGGCTTCCGACGGAGCGTCGGCGTCACGACCGCCTCAGCACAAATCGACGTCAGGCCGTCCGTCTGGATGGCCACTGGAGCTGAGGCTCGATTGGGAGATCGTGCAACGTCTGCAGCATCGGCGTCGATTTGGCGAATCACTGCACCAGCCATGGTCAGCCTCGGCATGACTTCGGGTACCTATTAAAGTGGAGGATCAGATGTGGTCAAGCTGCGCAAAATGTAAGAAAACTGTTTAGAGAAAGGCTGACTGAGTGTAAAGATAGCTTGACCATTCAGGTGGGTTCAGAGAAACAGCCTGAAATTGAAGATGGTTCCCGTCTTCCGAGAAAATTTTGCTCGACTGCCGTTACGGAAACCTTACCGGTCCAGTAGCGGAGGTCATTGAATGGTTCCGTCATTATCGAAAAGCGCTAATGAAATTCACTGTGTATGTTCGTCCTATATTAGACTACTGCTCCCCCATTTGGTCCCCTTATAAACGCGTTCAAATCAACGCCCTTGAGAAGATCCAGCACAGTTTCTCCTATCGATGCTTTGTCCGTGTTGGTGCCACATCTCTTTCCTATCAGGAGCGCCTTTGTAGATTAGGAACAGTCTCGTTGGAGACAAGGAGGAAAGTAAATGATCTGGTAATCATGTATAAACTCGCCTCTCGTCAGTTCTCTCTAGAATTAAAAGACCTTTTTGAATTGTCGAACTCGCTCAATACCAACCGAGGTCATGGATGGCGCATACGTCCTTATCTGCCCAGGTCTAGAGCCTTCGAGGGTAGTTTCCTGGTTAGAGTGGTTGCTGATTGGAACAACTTAGACACCGCGCTTGTTTTCTCGAGTAAGCCAAATGTTTTTAGGATTCGTCTAATTAAAGTGTTTGAACTAATTGAAAATCAATTTGAATCGATGTACTAGTGCCTTTCTTCTCGGCTAGAAACACATGTAAGTTCCTCGATCTTTTAACTTCTACTCATTTAGTTTCATCTTTTGCCTTCTTCCTTGTTTGTTTTTGTGTTTTTTTTAAGGTTATCGCGCTCCATTAATATTGTGGAGTCAACAGATGTACTGTTCAGCTTGGTTCGATGGCATCGATGCATGGTGCAGAGTCGAGTGCATGGTTTTTTTAATGGTTAATTTGTTTAATGTTAATTTGCTGGTACCGTTGCGGCCCTACCGCTGCCGCAGTAGCATGTTTTCTTCGTTTTTGCGCCTCTCTCTTCTGCACGTCTCTTCCTTTTGAAGTTGCCAGCTTGGTTAAATTAGTTAGTTATAGTGTTGTCGCTTCTCTACTATCTATTAGTCCTTGGCTAACAGCTGGTGGTTGTCCTTCGGACTGTATGCATATCTAGTTAGTTAGTTTCGTGTCTATTCGGTTGTAGTTAGGTTTATCTTTTATCCGCTGGCTATTCACAAGGTTCCCTTATTTACTCGGACCCAACTAATCTTGCCTCCTTGGCATTCCTAGTTATCGTATATTTCTTTATATACTTTATATTTATATATCGATGCAATATACATAATAATGTAAATTCTGCACCTGCTTTTGCCAGCTTCTATTCCTCTGCCATTTCAGTCTTCCCTATTTACAATTCAGCTCACTGTGGAAATTGTTGGCTTCGTCCCTAGATCGACTGAGCTCCCCTTGCTTACGGGGTCACAGGGTGCTCAGGCTTCTTGTTCAACAAGTTTTAACTTAGTTCAGTCCGCTTAGAAATGTTTTTCCTCTTTTCGAACCAGCCACAACTATAGGACTATCTGATGACAAGAAGCTTCGTAGCTCCCCGTAAGGTGGCTTAAGTTACTGTCTGCTGGCTATACTGTTGATTTATTACGTTTTGTCTAAATTTATTTTCTCCTTAACTTGATTCTAATTACCTGTCTTCGTTATATCATGTTAAATACAGTTGGGTCTCAGTAGCTAGGGGAATCTATGATTCTTCTACACCCTGCCTCCTTCTCTAACTTGCTTTTTTTTTGTTTACAATATCCAGCAGTATCTCACTATTTGGTTCTGTTACTGTCTCTCTGTTTGTGTTGGATTCAAATAAATAAATAGATAAATAAATAAATAGTTAAGTGGTGGAATTTCTGGCCTATCCTCCAAAAGATTCGGAAGAAAGATAAGAGATTCCGCTCTTCTAGAAATCTTGAAAGTGATGGTCCGTCAGACTGTTTCATAAAGACTGTATCATTGCAACTGGAACGCATCGTCCACAACGAACCCTTAGCTACCGTTCTCAGGCATCGTGTCTATCGACTGTTATGATACTTAAAACGTTTTCTTTACGAGGATGACAGAAATCGCTCCAATAGAGATAGGTGACAAATAATCAGCTGCGTTGCGTCGATGGAGCTCTCTGAGAACTTCACTTTCCTCACCCTGGCGTAGTCTCCCAGTCTCGGTCGATTTAGATGCAAGAAGATGAAAACTCAAAAACTCGTCCCTGTGAGGTGGCGGCAATGAAACGTATGTGCTTCAAATGAGTAAGAAAATAACTGGCAATTATCTCAAAGTAACGTTTCTCGTGATCAATTTTCAAAATGGTGGTGAAATTTGTAAATGGGAGAAGCCGAAAAGAACGGCTTTTTTGAACTAGGTGGAAACTAAAGCAGATCTAGCGTATAGGTACGAAGCGCATTGTACATAATTAACGTGGATATGATTGGGTGAAATCAGAGGATCGAAGGAGAGTAGCAAAATGGGTTTTAGTTAGGCATGAGCAAACGAATCGATTATGTATCTCCAATGTGAATTTTAATAGAAAAAATCGCTCACTATCTCAGCCGGTACTGGAGTGTGTGCCACTGGCGTACCTTCACCAGACGAATCGGAGGACGAAGCAACCAACGTCGTCGCTATCGAATCCTACAATATGCACTGTAACTGACGTATGGGGGAGAGAACTATGTATGTGCATGAGAGTGAACCGCCATCCACTACAACGATCTTACGCAGAACCGTGCCGGACCTATCCTTAGGTCATTAGACAAAAAAAGTAGATCAAGGCAACTTACAACGCTTCTATTTGTCGTTTAATAAGGAAAATAAATAACACCTGTGAGTCGAGGTAACGTGGTTCTTTCAGTAGGCTCCTGATGGGGCTACTTTCACTGACCGTTCCATTAACTAACGGTTGTGTTGTATGTATGTATATTATTAAACACAGTAATATACTAAGAGATCGTAATAAATATTGTGAAATCATCATCAGCGTTGGGAAAAGCATGGCATGTGAGCATCAGTTCTGTAAAAAGAGAAACAAACATTCGAGATCAGCAGCTCGAGATCTATCATGCAATACTTAACATTCAACTGTCTCCAAGTTCTCTCGTCCTTAACCCTAGCAGTGATGATAATCTTCCTAATATTAACTTATAATATGCTTTGAGAAGATTCGGAACGTACATTGGTAGCGCAGTGGTTAGTGCAGTCTGCCGCAAACAGAAAGACGCGGGTTCAATTCCCGCCCGACGGCAGTGTTTTGCGAATAACCTAGCATCTCCAAATATATAAGTCATTCAACTGGTTCTCGTTTATAAACCGCTAAACAAAAAGCGGCAATTAGCAGAATAGCTTCCTAATATTAATTTCTTTTTACCTCGCGAGGTTGTTATGTGGGAAAACTTTGAACGGTGGAACGTTAGGTCTTTAAAAACGTCTTTCCACCTAACCATATCGTGAGGCAGAAGGAAATACTTAAAACACTTTCAACCGTTTTTTAATGAATAAGTTGTCTTGAACGACCAAAAGACACGCCGTAGGCACAGTATTTCGATGATAGCTGCGGTGCCTAAGATTCTCACTGCACTCACCTCTCGTCCTCTTGTGATCGTGGAGCTTCTGTCTGTTCTGTCCGAGCACACCGAGCTGCGCATGACATCTTGGAACGAGGACGTCGTCATCAGATTCTCAAACGATGAAATCCACGAATTCACACTGTCGATCGACGCCGTCAACTCGTCCTCGAGTCGCTTGTTTCTGCTACTGCTGTTCGCCGAACCAAAAGTCGATGTCATCGGTTCGATCACGGACGACGTCATCAAATCGATTGGTGTGGAGACGTTATTGATTAGCTGCGATTCATACATTGACTGTCGGTGCGGAGGAACCGGTGGAGGCTTCTGAGGTGACGTCTGGAGCTGAAATTGGAGAAGGTCGGTTAGAAGAGAAAACAGGCACAACAATTGGGTATAGTTTCTAGTGTTGCAAGTATTAAGGAACACTAACGTAAAATTCTAGTTTTATTGCCGCTATTTGCGGGTTACTATTATGTATACTAGAATAAAACTAAAATTTCACGTTAATCCTAATAATGTTTTCAGCTTAACTGATGCAAGGCCGAATCTGGCACGTCGGCTCAAACCGTCATTACGGACGGGTGCTGGAAGGAAAAGCCTTCGGGTTAAGGAAGGTGCTAGGAACTCGCAAATGGTCGTCTCAGTAGCGTGGCGGTTAATGCACAGCCCCGGTTAGGCGTGAGACGCGTGTTCGAATCCCGCCTGAGACGCGATTTTTGCGATGAACCTAGTACCACCATTACAACATTACATTAAAGAACAATTCTGATCGAAATGGTTCCATTCGTAGCACATAAAGGAGACAGTATGCTTATGAATTTACCTAAAAGAAATACCCCGAGTTGAGTACGCAAACTACGGAGAGCAGAATAGCTCCCAGGGGATTGTTGGATTTTCGCATGAAATCTTCCATTCGACCACTGTTATGAACGTGTTGCCATTTGGGGAGTTTAGAGGTATCAGTTCGGTAGCGGAGCAAATTCTAAGAAACTTCACTCACCGTTGAGAATTTCCGAGATTCACGGGGCAGAGAGCCATTCAGCCTTCTACAATCCACCTTCCGACTAAACGGTTGTGTATGGTCGAACTTAGACGATTGTGTCAGGTCGATGCAGCTGGAGGGGAGGGAGTCGAGTTCGGCAAGAATCTGCGACGTCCATCTCGTCACCGAGTCCTTGTTCGAAAAGTCGAACTCCTCACCGTTCAAGTCGCGAACACTCATCGAACGTTTTTCAGCTCTATGAATATATGGTTAAAGCAACACAAAAGCTTAGTAAAATAACTCAGATTAACATAGATATGTAAAAGGAATGCACGAAAATTAAAGCAAATGCAAGGTAAACATATTCCCTAGTATAAGCTCGTTCTCAGTGTCGTTGCTCGGCCAGGTATGTACGTGGAAAAAAGGAACAGAAAAGAGTAGGCGGAAATTGAGTTCTAAGTTGAAACAGAGAACGACGACATTCATAAATTCAGTGCAGTTTAATCAGTGGATTTGTTGAATCCGTGAGTGGTTTAATTCCAAAAGAAAAACGGTGCGTTTTGAATCTTCAAGGACATGATTCATGATCGGTACCGTACTTAAACGAGTTCTATGAGCATTGACACACAGCTTATAGTAAATGAGGAAAAGAAACCCAGAACAGACGCGAAATAGCTAACCTAAGTGTGCAGGTGTCGTCCTTCAGCTGGTCCAATGTAGTTGTCGAAGCGGCAATTTGCGACTTAACCAGAGCACAGCGTCGCCCAGCTCGTCGAGCGGCCGGACCTACAATTCAACTTATGCCCAAATAAAACAAAATCTACATCAAATACAGACTATGGAAACATAACCCATGGCATGAATTAAGCTAAAAGTAAGGGTGTCGGCGTGGATCAATCTCTTAAGGAAGCGCCACCGCATCCGTGTTTCATTCAAATCGTAGAGGCATGGTTAATGCGTATTTGACATATAAAATGACTTGCAGGGGTCAGTCGTTATACCAAGCCACTGTCTACCTTCCCATACATATCTAGTACCCCTGGGCATAAAAGGCTTTGCCCGTATGGGATTGATCGCTCGACCGTGCGGCTGTCAGTAGCACCTTCTACCACTACATCGTGCGCCCCATGGCAAAAATATAACAAAAAAAAACAAGACTTTCTTAGGAGGAATTGAGCCTCAACGAGCTTTGGTGTCTACTTCACGTTTTTATATTCTTCTCGCATCGGCACAGTCGAGCGATCGAGATACACTAAAACTGCGCCTATAAAGAGGAAATAAGATTAAAAAGCCATTCATACTCGTCAGCACACCAATGACTAAGCATAGGGCAAAGAGGCAGGGCACGCAGCGTACGCGCTTATGTTGGGAATTTTCAAAGATTTTGAAACGGTTGCCGAATATTTGGGCAACGTTCTACGTTTAAGATGGAAGCTATTTGTCTCATCTTGATGGCGGACTGTGCCACAAGTAAATTGAAAAGTTGAGGCCGCCAGAATAAAACCGTCAATTCAACGGAAAACCAGCTCGACTGTAACGCTGCTTGGCTGCCGAGTATGAATTGGCGTTCAGAGCGTACAGACACCACGCGTAGTAGACAAATTTATGTTGCCTGAATTTTCAAAGCAAAATGTACGAGTGGCAAAGCAAATGGATCTTCAAGACGGGAGATCCATCCGCAAAGGTCTTCTTTCTCCTGAGCTCCTCCACGAAGCCAGCGGAAAGGAAGTAAGAGGAATTGTGCAGAAGGATCCGAAAGCATTGAGGCTACATACGAAGGAGACCAGAGCGAACAGTAGGCTACCCTTATCACCCTAAAGTCTTACTTGTTCCACATAGACAACAGGAAGAATACGACCACTCACCTCGAAGATTACACTTTTTCTTCGGCGTTCTGATCTCTTCTTTAGGCGAAAGGACATTCACCGAAGCGGATAATCCTCGCGACTGGTTGAGCTTGCCGCCCTACAATTTCTGCATTCAATGAGGTGGATAAAGGATGGTAACTGGTTCCCAAGGAATTCCTCGAATGAATGAAGAAGCCTCGACACTGAGCTACATACAGCAGCGGTGAAAATTATAAGACACATTATATTTTTAGCCTAAATCGAAAATTCAAATCTAATTGACAGTTCTGATGACCCCATTTTCATTACATCGAAACATACCCTTGTTGCGGACTCGAACTACGATTTTTTACATTTATCTTATAGTGATTTTCATATGCAATTTCTAACGAAAATATCTCGAGAACCGCTCAGCGTAGGCTCAGTCTGATGTGATAGTCTTATAGAGCATGATCCAGCTATCACAAAGTGCTACAGAAAATTGATTCAGATCGACGATAAGTTACAGCATTACTGAGAAAACATTTCGGTGGTCAAAAACTGGTGGAACTCTAAGACCATGTTTCAAACAAAATTTCATCTATCTGTATAATACCATTTCAACAAAATTGCACCAAACTTGAGTATTTTTTACGTTTTGCGTGTAAGGGCTGCACATTCAGAACTGGGCGTGCTGCAACAGTAGAAAGGCGGCAGCGGCGCTTTTCTGCACAAAAAAGGTGCCGTTTTCGGGTCTCGCGTGGTAACCCGGTCGAAGATCGTCGCGGCCGCGTCGAGCGATGAGTCATCAGACGAGGAATCGAAGGGGCAAGGACCCGAAATTTGAGAGGTGAAAGAAGTTGTTTGTTCTGCGAATTTGGGAAAAATGTATATGGCGTGATAGCACTCGAGCTGCTGGAAGTTCAAGTGCATACTTATTTTTACGAATAAATCAATTTTAGGAAAAATATAGAAAATGGTGGTTTCTCCGCAAAAAGGCGCCGCTGGTGCCGGTACGACACGTCAGCTACTGTTCAGCGTGTGCTATTCAGAACCAATTTTTTTTATGAAGGAGTTCAATTTCACTCACAAATACATCGATACATTACCGACTACCGTACCACCTCAACCGCTACTGTACAGTATTACCAACTAGTGAACAGCCAATGTATAGCCCATCTCCTTCCAATTGCGAAGAGCATGTGCCTATGACGTAAACGTCTATAGACAAAGAAAACATGTCACGCTACAACAGTGAAAAATTGGCGAAGTGAAGCCAATACGATTTTCGTATAAACAATGACAACCGTAGAGATTCATACGCTTAACCCAAGATCGTATTGCGCATTTTTGGGCAGAAAGAAAACCATTTACGGTAATCGTAGGAGAACTGAGGCTCAGAGTCTTCCTGACGGATCGATTCCGAAAACAGACAGCGGCGACACTTAAAAATATGAAAAATCGGTAGCATATTCGGAGAAGAGACATAAACCGGTTTCGTCAACGTGGAACGGAGCAGCTGGTTACGGTTTTTGTAATTTACTAAAAACATTCATGGTTTTTGGAAAATTCTCGCACAGATAACGATTCTGCTTGGAATCACGTGGTTTGGGATTAACATCACGAGTTGAAAAAAATACCACGAGTTTAGTACGAGTTCGGTTGGAGGACACACATACTGAAAACCAGCGTTCAAATCATGCGAAATAATAATAGAGAAAAAGAAGCTAAGAGAAATGAACATTTGCAAAAAGCATAAGAATCAAACCAAGAACAGTTCATATCAATAGCGAGGAACATGAGAGAGAGAAAACATCGTATTTGCAAGAAGAGGTCATGGCGTTAATGTAGAAAATAAATGGATAAATAGATGTTTTCGAACCAAGAAAAGTGAAAGTTCAGCTCAATGCTCTGTTTCTGTTTTCCTGAAATCTTTTCGCTGTAAATAACCTGGATAACTAGAGTTAACCTGTTGGATCTTTCAAAAACGGTGTAGTCAGTGGAAATGAAAGCGAAGCGATGAAAATGCGAAATGACACCACATCTTTTGCTTAGACACGGCTAAAATGTGGCTCGATTTGACAAGTTTTCCATAAGGCTCGAAAAATCTTCATTATCATGAATATAGACGTTTTTCTATGATAAATTTAGTGATGTGATTCGAATCCAGCCGAAGTGGCGATTTTTTGAGAGACATATGTAGCATTCACAGAATAAAACGTACTCCGCTATGCATACGGATAACACACTAGAAGTCGTAATGAAAGTAGGATTTATTAAATAATATATTGCAGATAGAAGCTGACTAATCAAAATGATAAAATTTCAAAAAAGATAACATGTAAAATAAGGGGAGGTCAGGCAAATTGATTTTCCCCCTAGTTCAGCAAAAGTAAAATATGGAGTTAAAAGGGGACGAACCTCTGAAAAAGGTTCAATCTATCCAAAAGAAGCGATGAGGCAGTTGTTAAACATGAGAATATAGCACTGAACTGATCAATCGTTCTCTTGCTACCCTCATCAACAAGAACTGCATTCCTGCCAAATGGGAATCCTCCGCTTTTTCAAATCACCTTTTTAGGAAGTCCTCCATAGTCGATCAAGGGTTGTAAACGTAGAAAGAAATCTGCGAAAGTTTACAGATCAAGTGCTCACGAGAAGGAGTGGATTAGTGCAAAACAGGCATTTGCTCTCGAGATATTTACATCCAAGCAAAGCAAATGCAATCCATCTACTATTCTATTCCTGCTGTTCATTCCTGAACATATACTAAAATTGGAACAATACAGAGAAGATTAGCATGGCCCCTGCGCAAGGATGACACGCAATTTTTTATTGCAGAATTATAAGAGAAAAAGTCATTCTATTCAAAGCAGAGGTTTTAGGAAAAAGGAACTTGGAGAGCTGAGAATCGCTGTCAAAGAATGAACTGCACGCGTATTTGAGCCGACCGTGAAATGGGACTCCACAAGAAGAGTACGAGGAGACGACGACGAAGTTGAGAGTTCTACTGGAAGGTGGCAATTGAACGAACCGGTTGCGGTGGAGGGTTTTTGCCGCGTGGATCCTCGTCCTCACTCGAGCTTGACCGGCCACCGGTGGCGAGGATCAAACTCGTCTCGGGGTCGATCGACACCGATTTCCGCTGTCTTCGAGTGAATCGACGCCGCCTCAGCACCGGACGATCTGCAAAATGACCACACTCTTTCATTGATTAGGTCGAGTTTGTCATTCAGTCACAATATGTGAACGCAACGAACGGTTGTGTTGCGATGGATCGAGCTCGTCGACGAGGCCGACGGCGACCGGTGCCGAATTTTCGCGTAGCTCCGCTTCCGACTTCAGCCGACGAAGGGTCGTCGACGGATGACGAGCGCTAAAGAATTAACAGCCATTTCGGAGAGAAAGATATGTCGCCTCTTCACTTTCCGCTAAGAAAAGCTCAAACCAAAAGAAGTCTTGGTTCAGTTGTTAGTTTATGAGTGTTGAAATTTATTGGGCCGTAGCTTCAGTGTGAACTCAAGATTTTCCAGAAAAACGTAACAATGATACATAATTCTCGAAAGGAAATATCCCAAGAACTGCTGAGTTTGGGTTTCGTCCTAGGTGACATTCTGATAAAGCATACTCAGTTCATTACAACACGTTACAAATATAACATTGAAATAGTTCGCTGTATTTCTTGAAACTTTTCGCTCAAATGTCGAAATTACCATGGTTTCCTGATGATATAAAAATAAAAGGGTAACACAAACCTCCTTGTAAGATCGTTCGAACTGTCGATGATCTCGAGGGCGTGGAGACTGGGACTGAGATTTTTCTGGAAAGATGGTCGATCAAATAGTCACACTTATCGGAGAGCAAATGGGCAAAAGTAACCAGCTCGAGTGTGGGGAACAAAAATATTAATAAGGGGAATAGATGCAACATTGGTGGAGCGCATGTGGAGAATGCACTCGACTGGTGGTTTCTCACCGGATTCAGGCAGATCACCCGAGTACGAAAAAATCTCATTCAAGGATCAGAATTCTACCAAGGCAACAAAAGTACAGACAAAAATTCAATCATCGTTATGGAGGCTTCTGCAACAGAGCGTCAAGGAGCTCATTTACAATTTCTCAAGTATTCCAATGCACTGGGCCATGCCCAAAACCTACGTTTAGGAGAAAGAAAAAAGTCAGCAGTAAGGGCAAAGGCTCGAATGTCACGACTTCAAGTTGCCAAATTCGAATAACTCGCGTACTTTCGAATTTCGCCAACGACCTGCACTTTGTTTTAGTTCATATGATAAAGGGAAGTTTCAGAACTGAGCATCACAACACTTACGTTGGAAAGAACGTGATTAACCGCACTACACTAATTGATTAGATGGTTCGCCAACCGCTGGCCCCTTTCATCTGGGGAAGATCGACCTTCCAATCGCACGCAAAACGCACCAAATGGCCTTGTTCAAGAGAGCAGGTGCAAACGGCTTGCGAATGGCCATTGTGTGAGGGTGTTGCAGTCAAACCCCAGCAGAAAAAAGGAAATGAGTTCCTTCCGTTCCAATTTAAAAAATGATGTGGGTACATTCCTTTGTATGGTTCTGCGGCGAACGTTGTTAGGAGGCGGATTAGGCTTCATTAGCCTGACGTTTCTCGTCGCCTTTGTAGACCTTAAAATGACAGAAACTTTGAGATATATTTCTTTTACAAGCTCAAATACCAGTGTTTTCCAGAAGGGTCATCAGCGCCAGCGAGCGCCTCTCGCTTCTGCAAAAAATGTATAAAATGTTTGCGATCTTCCTTTCTATGGATCAGAACCATCAACAAATTGGGACTAAACTCTCTTCATTTTGAAACAAAACCAATTTAAAACACTTTTACGAAATTATTCTGCATTCTTCTTCGATTACCACTTTATCCCACATACATGTGCTTGTGTTCCAATATGAATCAAAAAAATAAAGGAGAAAATAAATGATAGACAAATTAATACCAAAGCAAGCAATACCTTTCTTGATTTCTCTTGTGATGATTTTTTCTGCTCTCAAGTAAATTTTCAGGTGAATATACGGCGAGACCTGTTGAAGAAACAGCTGCGAAAGAGGCAGAGTTAAACGAAACTAAATCAAATCACCAAAGTGCAAAACAAATCAAAAAGTAACAGTTCATATGTCAAAAGAGTTGTTGATAAAAAGAGTGGTCGGTGGTTGGGCTGGAGAGCGGAGTTCCCGCCCTTCGCCGCGTTTTGCAGAGCCGTCAGTTCGAATCCGACTCAGATTGACACGCGATCGTCCAACGCCCTTACTCAGCCGCCAGAACACCCGACTTCCATTTTTAGCTCCAATCTCGCTCCAGTTAATTTACGCTAAAGGTAAAGAGATCGGCGTTGATCAGTTGTCTAGGCACGCGCAGCGCATCCGTCTTCCATGCAGGATCGTCGCAGAATGGCACGGTAATAGCGATTTACGCCTATACAAGGAATTGCGAGGGCACGACGCTATACCAATTCAGCGCTTCCACCTCTCCAGAACAAGCCTCATGCTAATTTATCCGACCTTGGAGAAGCTGAATGCCTTATTAGTCTCGACGATGATCGATCATTCGAGAGTGCGGGTAGAAGTAACGCTTCATACACCATAGGAAACGGTGTGAGGAATATGCAGAAGCCAAAACATTTTATTAATTCAGTAATGTCAAGAGGTAGAACTATATGATTGTTTCGTTCCTACTTTTACGTTTGCCATACCAGAAGAAATTGGCGGAATCCGTTGAACACCACGCAACGGGTTGCCGTGGGCAAAACTATGAAGAAAGCAACTTCCAGCCAGGATTTGACAAATAAAATCTGGAGCTGGCACAGCGTTGAATGAGGAAGATAGAAGAGAAATATGATGTTCCATGAACGACTGTCGTTGAATCTTGGCATGGTGATTATTGTAGTGGTTGATAGTATCAGTGTAGCCAATTAGCCAAGATGATACAAGTTTATTTCGGCTGACGTTTCGGCGAGTCCGCCTTCTTCAGAGCCTGGAAGAGACAAAAGGAATTTGAGAAATCACTCGTTCAAGAACAATTTCAAGTTCCAGCGGCGAATCAGAAGGCACCAGGAGAGAAAGACGAATCGCGAATAGGGCAACACAACCAGACCTGGGCAAGTAGAACACCAATGCAAACCACAAGCTACAGGCGATACATAAGGTAATGTGGCCACCCTAACGAGTCTCTGGCCGACTGTCCTTCGGGTCAAGCCCGCACAGGTCAGCGAATGCTGCCAGCCCCTGTGTCACCTCCACGCGTTCTTCCTTCCTATTGATCGTGGGGTTTCTCACGGCAATCCACAGCGCTTCGAGGGTCTTCCGCGCCGAGATTTCGGATTCGCGTGACAGTATCGCTACCGCCACCTCCACCATCGCGCCATCGTGACACCGCAACCGATGCTCACCCAGCGGCTCCGATATATCGCACCTACGCAGCGTGCCCAAATGCTCTTTAACGCGCTCCCCAAGGGGTCTACCCGTCTCACCGATATACTCCCCGTTGCAGACCGTGCACTTTATGAGGTACACCACTCCCGCGACCATGCAATCTCCCTCCTTTCCAGTTGGGCAGACTAGGCACTGGCGTGTTCTACAGACAGAATCGTATAATCGATTCCTTACGAGCCGTGCTTTGAGATTGGAGGGTGGTACTTCGACTACACGGATCACGTTATCAAGACCAGCCTTGCGAACGCAGTTTCGTATCTCAGTGCCGATTTCGTCTGAGACAAAAGGCACCTTGAATACAATTCTACTATCGTTCGGCCGTTTTCGTCCTGATACCACTGCCGGTGGTCGGATACCTCTTGGCATGTTTCGGTCGGGGTACCCATTCTCGATGGCAATGCGATTGGCCAACTGCCATGACTCCGACTTCAGGTCGCTGTTTGACGACACCATAGTTGCCGTTCGAAACATGTTCTTGACAACGGCCTTCTTCGTCTGCGACGGGTGGGCAGATCTGAAATGGACGATGATGTTCTTGCTACTGGGCTTTCAATACCATCTCGTGTGGAACTTGCCCCGTGCGAGACTGACCTGCACGTTGAGGTACGGCAGCCAGCGACCTGTCGGTTTTTCTCTTGTGAGCTTAATGTTCTCTGCTTGGTTATTAAGTAGATCGAAGCAGAGATCCATTTCTTCTTGCGTGGCGCACACAATGAAACAGTCATCAATGTAGCGACAGTAGAGCAGGGGTTTGCGTTCCAGGATAGGGGTCTCGATTTTGGACATGAACGCAATAGCTAGAACTGGAGCCAGACGCTGGCCCATGGCAAGCCCGCTGACCTGCTTATAGTAGCTATTCGACCACTTGAACACGTTGCACTGTAAGCACTCATTGGTGAGAGTCATAACTTGTGCTATGCTTAGCCCATAGAAATTGAGTTTGCCTTGATGTTCTTCCAGGATTTCGTGCACGGCCTGCATCGCGCGGTCCTTAGGAACATTTGTGTACAGCGATGTGACATCAAATGATTACACGAAGCAATTTCCTTCCACCGGTACTTTTCGGAGCTTTTCCAGGAAAGCGGTGGTATTGGGAAGGTGGGCTGGAAGGAAATTAAGGGTTTGCTTAAGCACCAAGTTGAGCAGCCAGGAAACGCGATCTGTGGGACCCCCAACGCCGCTGATAATAGGTCTTACCTTAAACTGCGATGGGTCATTGATGGCATCTCCCGTGGGCAACTTGTGGGTCTTGATCAAAATTAGTGGGTTTTCTTCCTGATACCACTGCCGGTGGTCGGATACCTCTTGGCATGTTTCGGTCGGGGTACCCATTCTCGATGGCAATGCGATTGAAGAAGGCGGACTCGCCGAAACGTCAGCCGAAATAAACTTGTATCATCTTGGCTAATTGGCAACTAGTGGGCCTTGATTTGATCAAGACCCACTAGTTGCCAATTAGCCAAGATGATACAAGTTTATTTCGGCTGACGTTTCGGCGAGTCCGCCTTCTTCAATTGATACACGATGCGGCTGCAGATGGTAAAGAGCTTGAATGAAACGAGGAAGAAGTTTGGTAAAGAGCCGAACGGTCCCTGAGGCGCACTGACTCCTTTATTTATCTAGTTCATCCCTGTGCAGTTTTAACCTTTTGAATAATCAAAGAATGTACCATACTTTACTAAAGAGCTGTAGTTGTGACTGTTCAGATACAAAACAAGAACAAATTATCAGAAAACAGATAACAGTAATAATACTTCTACTAGAGGAGCCCTATCACTGATAATACCCGCCCTGAATGGGTACTTTGGTATCACGAGTTTAGTGAAAGTCTCAGTACTGATGGAAGAAGAAAGAGAGCTGGAAGAAGAGCTGGAAATTGGAACTGAATCTGGAAAATGCCGGTGAATTGTCGAAAACATGGAGTTCAAAAAGTTCTCTGATTCCAATTCCAAGAGTAGGTGTTTCTTTGCAGCTGGGTGAATTCCTCATTTTTTCCTTCTGAAAAATCCAAGGAGGAGTGATTTAGGAGCTCAGTGATTCACTCCTCCGGATCTCATCTTTCCACATATCGCCGCAAGCAAACAACTAACAAACAGTGCAAAAGCTAGGCGATAAGCGTAAGGAGCCATCCAGACGGCACAAAACTACAGTACGAAGGAAAAAGGCGCCGAAGGCGATGATTACGACCCATCATCACAGGTACCCTGCAAACAGGTATGTGTCGAAAGCGCATAGTTAAAATCATCGTCACATCCGGCGGGCTCTTTCATCTTGTTTGTACTTCGTAAAGGTGGGGGTGAAGATAAAGGTGTCGGCGTTGATTAGTCCCCCTGAGGACGCGCCGTCGCATTCGTGTTCCATTCGGAATTGAGAAGGTATGATGAGTGCGTATTTGGCCTATTCAATGACTTGCAGAGGTAAGCCGCTTTACAAAGTCAGTGTCTCTACCTTCCTAGAGAAGTTTGTTACAAACTTACAAAACCCCGGAGGGATGGAAAGCTTGGTTACCGTGATCAGTAGCGTCTTTTCATGAGCACAAAAAGAACCACGCACTCCCATTCGTATTTAGTAATCAGAGCAAATAGTACATAGCAGGAGGCGTACGCGTCAATCAGGGTGGGTCCCAAAGTGGCCGGAATGGGTGGGGCAGTCAGCGACGATGCGGTCATTTTTCACGAAACCCACGTTTCTCTCGCTGATGATGATCGGTCAGCAGCGTTGAAAGGTGCGCACGGTCGTAAATCATAAACATCCAAACAACACTTTTTCATGAGCACAAAAAGCGCTATCAATATCGGCTGCTGCCCGCCACTGAGCCTTTAGCACTTTCTTCAAAACAAACGTTTCTCAGTTGAGCATGCATAGACGGGCTCTGAGTTCATGCCTCTCGAACTCGATAAACCGATGATATCTGAATTTCTATAATTTTGAAACTTGTCATGTCAATAATGAATATCAAATTTTCAAAAGTTGACATTCACCTGAAAACGCCTGCTTTTTGGGTTTTACGTCTCGCCTATCTTCAATTAGTAATTATGATGAACGCGTATTTGTCCTATTGAGATTACACAAATAGTAATTACTATTTAGTTTTGTTTTGAGCAGCAATTTGAGGTAAGGTTTTTGACCTTAACTGTTCTCTTTGTTCCCTCTTGCTTTCGCTTGAAAATTCTAGTGTTATCGAGCTCCTGATCTCAAACATATTTTTCGTTCTTGAAAATAGCTGTGGGAAAATGACAAACAAAGGCGTCGCTAGTTGCTATGACCCATTTTTTTTCGCCAAATGACCAAAAGATAAGTCCGATACTGTACAGTGGCAGGACCAATCGATGATTGGGCATAGATGAAGATTTGCCTCTCCCTAGTTCACGGCCCTACTACAAGGTGAACAGCGATTGAGAAGATTGCCCCTCTCCTACCCCTTGACTTGTTCGGCAACCTGCATCGGCAAAGCCACAGGTCACTCGATCGTCTTCTAGGACGAAGGACGAGTTTATGTTCGTGTAGTGCTGTCACATGTGATTCTTTTCATTCATTGTTGTCTACGATGGTAAAGAGACAGGTGGGACATCTATGATATTGCTCGTACTCCAAATGACACACAGATAACGATTGAGATATATTGAATTGACGAAAAAAAGTAGTGCAAAATTACTTTGATTTCTTGATTTCGTCAAAATTGAGTGATGACTGGTGGAAAGGGAAGGTAATTGAGAGAAAGAGCAGGGCTAATGAGCCGAAATGACGATCTCTGATATCACCGTAACTTCGAGAGAAATGGCGACATCAGGAATAGACCAGTGAATCAGCGGTCATTTGGCGCCGGCCGTTGGCTCCCTTTCAATGTAAGCGGTCCGTCGCCCCCGCCTCTCCTAATCAGAAGCACCTTTACAACCTCTTTACAACCCAAATGGAGACAGAGATTGTCGATTTGTACTGACAGTGATTAATTCCACCAAAACTTCTTGCCATCGATAGGGGCTGAAAGGCGGCTCACAGTCGGAGAACTTTCCACAGCACATCAACGTTTCGGGTGTTTTCGTGAAAGATTAGCTTTTGTCGAGTCGAAGTTTTTTCGATTAAAAGGATAAAACTACTTTCGCCACCTATCAGCTCCAAGCAACCGCTGGACTGTGATATGTATTTTTTCGCATCTATACTTTCGACGTTAGTTCGCTTCGTTTTGGATGAAAAAGAGAAGCAAAAGACATAAGAACAAAACAAAAGACGAACAGTTCTCCATGACAAGGAAACCGGAGAGACGAAAGAAATCAAATTTAGAAAGCATATACCAAGTAATGTTTAGAAATGCAAACAGTGGAGTAGAAATTGTTGGGAAGACCGAGAAAGATAATTTATTGAATTTTAGTTTCGCCTTTTCTGCGATTCTGAAGCGAGATCATGAATTAATAAGGTTGTTAAATCTCTGTAAAATACAATGCAATTCAATGTAAGACAACATTCTAGACTTGTTCAAAGGTCGTCCACTTGGGAAGAGATACCCTACAAAGGCTTACCATAAATTGCCAGCAAATATTCACGACCGAAACAAAGGGTTTCGAATACAAAAATGCTACCAAACTTGCTTCTTACCGCGAACTTGCCGACTCCGACTTCATCAAGTATCCAAAACTGCGGAATAGTCCTAGGTGGGATAGCATTTGCCTTAAATCGGGGTGAGCTCAGAATATACGCAGCCGCGCGTTGATGAATCCTAGCTAGCAGGATACTCTGCGGGAGCTATATTTCGCACATCATGAACCAGGTCCGGTAAAGGTGTTATTTTAGAAGTAACGTTTAAGGTGCCGGCGTTGAACAGTCGCTGAGGACGCGCCATGCATTCGTGTTCAATTCAAATCGTAGAGCCATCGTGAATGCGTACATACTTGGCCTGGGAAGGCGAAGGCAAGCTGCTACACCAATTCAGTGCCTTTACCTTCTGTTATGAATTGAAAACAACACCTTCCCAGACGAATCTGGTGCCCGACTGGGTGGAAGACTTAGCTTGCCTAGGCCGAGATCGAACGCTCGACCGTGCGGGTGTCAGTAGCGCTCTCACCACTGCAACACGCGGGCCCTAATACTTTAGAAGTATCGGTCTGATGTCTGTTATGTCTGTTCCCGTCCGATGTCAGTGTTTTGCGAATAACCAAGCATCTCCAAATATATATTTTAGAAGTATATGTTGTAATTGTGGTGCTAGAATAATCTCAAAAATCCCGCCTGAGCAGCGATTCTTGCGATGACCCTATCGCCACCATTCCAAGATCTACTTCCAGTATACTTGATGTTAATCCGCAAATACGCGGTAATAAAACTAGAAATTTGCGGTGGTAAGTTCGAAATTCATCACTGGTATACGAATATGCACACTGAAGGAAACGGAAATGTTCCTCACCTTTACATGCGTTGATGAGACCGCGAGGCTATTTTGACAATTTGGTGCAGAATACTGCGGTAGTGAAAAGTTTCCCAAAGTAGAAGGCATTATACTGATGGAACCGCATCATTTTCGGCTGTTGATTTTTCCTCCGCATCTCACGAAGACACTATTCAATCAACGACCGCTCAGAACAAAAGATGCGATCGCATCGATTTCATTTTTAGCAGCGTCAGCGAAGAAACGGTTAATGGGACGAATTAGAGCGACCCCACGAATACGATTCAGATTTTGATTTCGATAAGACGAGAACAGTAACAAGAACGCCACAAAGAATACATCGCCTGAATCTTGATGCTCAGGCAAAAAGAAACCCTGAACGACTTGAAGAGAGATCTGGGATTAGGAAAAGAAATTTTCTGAAAAGAAAGAAAAGAATTTCTGAAAACAAGCCTAGGTGCGGCCTATAGTTTCCTTCCTTTTTCGGGTTTCTACCTCTCCAGAAGTCTCCAAGTGGGGAGCATGGACGAGAACAGTGCATTATGCCTATGTCAGGCAGAAAACCAACGGAGCTAGAATGGAACGAACAAAACAGTTCGTTTGAAAACCTTGGACGCCTGCTGATAAGATACCCTTATCGGTCGGTGAGGCATAGCAGGAACGCGATTCAAAACCATTGTTGACTTTGTGGCGTAAAACAAACCTATCGAACAAAACAGTTTTGCTGCTACGCTTCTCAGATGGAAAAGGTTCGCACAGCGTCCACTTCTCATTTCGAGCTCTTCCCAATCTTTCGCAGTTCGGATGGAGCCATGGGTTTTGTGATCGTTGATATGAGAGCAGACAGTTTTTAGACATCTTCTGATTCTGATATTTTGCAACCGCTACTCACATTTCAAACTAGCCCTGGAGACTGCAAATCTAAGCCTAGCTATCTCAAACCGCAGTAGTAAGAGCCGCTACTGACACTTGCATGGTCGACCGATCGATCCTCGCCTACGGTCCCCATGCCTTTCATCCCCACGTGATCGAGAAAGTTGGCACCAGACATATCTGAGAAAATAAAGACGTTGACTTGGGATAGCGGACATTCCCACAAGTCATTGCATAAGCCAAATATTCATTCACCATGATCTACGGGGCGGAATGAAAAACGGGCGTGTGGCGCGTCATAAGGGGACTGAGAAACGGTGATCACCGTACCACTCCCCTTTCCCAACCCTTCTTATCGAGCTCAATGATGTTACCCTATTGTACAAAAGAGCTTCACATGGACAGCGAAAGCTGAAACAAACCAGAGAGAAATGTGTGAGCACATGTGAAGGAATGGTGGCATAACGCTTGAAAGTCAGCTCCGATCAACTTCTCCAAAAGGTAAAGAATAAGTTTGCATAAACGAAACAAGTCGGCAAGGAAGGAACTTGAGTGATTATCGACAGCTTACTAGGAGCTGAGACTGATAAGACACAATGCCGAACAAAACGCTGAAAATGCGTTTTTGTTGCACGGATTGTAGAGAAACATCGCTAAAAGTCATCGAATCAAAGTCACGGAAAGAACTGAAAGGGACGCGAATGAGCGAGGGGGATTTTATGAAGGAAAACTTTCTACCAGCACAGGGAATTTCGCTGCCTAATGTAATGAGTTCTAATGAAATCTCTGGCCCCTCTTAGCCAAAAAATCGCCTATTATTGAAATTTAACTGACAAAAAGAGTAAAATAAAGTGACGAGATATGAACGAACCGCCAAGGACGCGCCATGCATTCGCCTCTCCTTTGTTCTCTTATGTAGTTGAGACGGGGGGTTCAAAAAAGGCAAGTGTACCACCCCTAACTGTGCTCAACTGCAAAATTTCCTTCTTCCTTTTTCTTCTCACACCGCAACTCCAATCTACTACTATTTTTCAGAATTGTTGTTTCTCCAGTATGAACTCTCTAATGCCCAGCACTTTGTCCGTCGTTTCGCTGAAGTAGCAAAAATATCGAGGCCGGCGGAATTTGAACTTGCCCCTTCAGAAGAAGATAGGAAGATGCATGTCTCATGGAATGTTGTGGTGTTTCTCCAGTAAATATGGTTTTCGCACAACAACAGACACCGTCACTGCATCGTTGCTATGCTGTTCCCAGCTGACATTTCGGTGTTTTTCGCATTCTTAAGCAAGCCGAATATTCTATGTATTATACTTCTGCTTAAGGGCCCGCGTGGTACAGTGGTAAGAGGCGCTGCTAACACCCGCACGGTCGGGCTAACCAAGCCTTCCATCCCTCCGGGGTCGGGTAACTTGGTACCAGACTTGTCTGGGAAGGTAAAGACACTGACTTGGCATAGCGGCTGGCCCCCGCAGGTCAATGTATAGGCCAAATACACATTCACCATGTCTCTACGACTTGAATGGAACACGAATGCGGCGGCGCGTCCTCTGGGGACTGATCAACGCCGGTATCTTTACCTTTACCTTTACCTTTTATACTTCTGCTTCGCTCACAATTGCTCTCTTTTTACCTCTTATTTCAATGATGGACTGATTGTTTTGTAACACTCTTATCCAGCAATGTTGTGTTGTCAATTTCTATGTTTCACTGTGTACTTCCAAGTGTGTTCACTTTTTTTTCACTAAGCATTGCATTTGCATGCTTCGCGCATGTAATGAATCGAAAATGAATGGCATCCTGAAGACTACTCGCTCTATCGCAATTTCATCTTACAGAGTTGAGTTCTAGAACAAAAGATGCAGGTAACCTTTTTGGTGGAGAGGTGTGGTCCACCGAGCGGCGATACCTGAAGCTAAAATTTAGGTGGATTGGCCTTCGTTTACAGGGTAGAAATCGTATTCGGATGCGCTCCTTCTTGGGAATTGCTTTTCATTTTTTCGACAGAAGAGGCTGCTTCTCAACTATTCTACATGGAATGACAAACCCTATCACTTCCAAACACCTTGATATTCATCGTCGTCAACAACTACCAAAATGGCCGGGTTTGCCGCCTCGGAAAGCCGAAAGAGACCGATTGTCGCAATCCTTCTGCGTTCAACTTTTTTCGATTTCCATTAATACATGTTTTAAATTTGAGCATATATGTATGTTCGGAAGGATTAGATCGATCGACGGACGTTCGTGTGGTGCTGCCAAATGTGCGGTGGTGCGCTGTGGTGTCGTTGACGAGGCATCTGGCTCCGATTTAGTAGTGTTAAGAAAAAAGACCTCGTTTCTTAGTAATCGGCCCCATAAAAAAGCGGTTTTGCGCAACAGAAGTAACCTATTGAGAGTCCACGACATTTCTGCTTTTATAGACCACATAGCACATTTCAAGACGTTCCATTACAGGAAGCAATATGAAGGAATTTGGAAGTGGAAACAGACATCGGTGCCTGATGACTTGGCGGCGTCCGGAGAGCAGGGGTGGTGGTGAACTATGTACGGAGAAATCTGGGTCACTTGACTGTCGCAGTCGACCTCTTTCGGCTTTCCGAGGCGGCAAACCCAATTATTTTAGTGATTCATGATGGTGATGAATTTTAAGGCGCTTAGTAAGGCATGTAAGGAAACGGGACATTACATTTCGTAAGTGAAAGGAGCATATCCAGCGTTCGGGTTTGAATCTGGGGTATGGGAGCATTCGCAGAGCTTGCGGGATATGCCTGGCCTAGAATAAACCGCGAGGATCCGTCATAAAAAAGTCTGCACATTTTGTTAAGTCACCCTCCATTTCTCCCTCTAAGCAACCAAACAACCGCCATTTTCATTAAATGTACAATGTAAAAAATGCAAATGAAGTTGGAGAGAAAACAGAGTGAAATATTATAATATAATGTAATATAATATAATTGATCAGGACAGAGAAATTTCTTTTCAACTTCATCCGCTCAAAATAGTTCAAGAAGAGCGTAGGCACTACAGAAAAGATCTTCAGAAAGGTCGATTCCAATGAAGCGTTGTCTTTGTAAACTGCAGGTAGCTGGTGCAGCTCTAGTCTGCCCCCACCTACCCATCCCTGTCAGCAAGTTGCCGTAGTGCAAATGACAGTTTATCGTGGAAAACCCGAGAGGCAAACCGACAAACTACCGAACCCAAAATCGAAGAGCTCTGTGAAGAGTCGAGAAGGCCGACGAGCACAGCCGAAACCACCGTCACCGACCGGCAAAACACTCGGCTAATCAAATCATCGCCGTCCACCTTCGTGCGCTCGCTTTTCGTGACACTTGCGCTTCACTCGAACACGGAATTGCCATTTCCCACGTGATAGTCGATTACGTCTATATCGATATTCCCTTCGAATCTTTGCGTTTTGCTCAATTTCACCCGATTCATACATTAGTGTCTTTTTGCCCTTAGAACTCACAAAGGATATCGGTGAGCGTGCCCCAAGGATTTTCAACGAGACGTATGGTGTCGTAGAGCATTGAAGAAGGATTACAATGGTGTTGTGTGTTTTGCTGACGCATGGGGTGGTTCAAAATAAGGCAAAAAATGACCATGAGCGGGTTACGAAAGGAAATCTGCATCTGAAGATCAAAGCCATCCTGCAGAGTTTCGTGGTAGGTCAGTGGTTAACGTAGGCGAATCGCAATTTAATAGTCATGGTTTCGGTCACTTTGTCTGACGCACCTCTTGCCTTCGTATACTTTGTAACTAACCGTGTTTCTCAAGCTATTTCATCGCAGTTGTTTGGTAAAATCACCCTCCGAACGAGTATGGCCAACAGATCTATGGTATGTACGGTAGCCGTACCCACAACACCGAACCCAAATTCAACTACAATTCAATAACAAACCTCAAAACAATTGTAAGATTATAGTAGCACGTGATAGACTGATTGAAACCAAGTAGCCAAGATGTTACTATATTCGACATGCCAAGATTTAACGACAGTGGAGCATGGAACTGTAAGATTCATTTGTAAGATCACCCCACCGTTGAGCTTGACCCAGTCGCCATCGTATTCAAACATGAATCACAAAAATCGCTCACCAGGCGCATTTCTAAATGCCGATGTTAGATTTGTGATCAGCATCGTAAATGATCTTTGGGAGAAGAGCGGAGTTTCCTGAAGCTCTGCTGCGAGCCTTGCAGATAAACTTTGTATTTTGTAAATTCATGGTTAAAGGGTGGAGATTGTTGCTTGGATTGGAAGTCGTTGCGGTTTTAGGTTTGTGCTCGGTAATGAAAAGATTTTGCCTGCTATTGCACTGCACGACTGTATTGGATCATAAAGTGATCTCGATCAAAGCGATTTCGATGAGTAAACAGCGAATGATGTAAACCACTTCCGTAGGATCGCTTCAGTTTCGATCGGAAGGGGTGGGAAACTGTTTGCTCAGTTTACGGCCTTGAACCAGTGCAGAACTAAAAAGCCGATTGACAGGCAAGGCGAAACGGAACACCACGAAGTTTCGAGTGTTACAGTATTGAACAGAGAATAGTAATTGTTCTATTCGAAAACTGCCGTATCTTCGGAGCTCCATGACTGACTGTTGTCCTAAAAAATTAGGCCCTTTGAACTTCTATTAATTCTAAAACTAAATCGTGAATCCATTCTGAAAAACCTACTCTATTAACTGCGTTCCATTATTATTAACCAAATTAGTGATAGAGATGAAATCAATGAAAAAGAGTGAGGCTGCTGAGCAAGGTATTTATGAGAAATTCCGAGAAAAGAAACCAAAACCTGCTTTACCAAACTGGCAAGATAAACAAAGGGCATAACTACACAATTTCTCTACTAGACAAATAACATCCTCCAAGTTTTTTGTTCTTGAAACCACGGCAATATTTTACAATTGCCATATGCTAAAAATCAATACAAACAAATAACATAAATAAGAAACAGTAACATAAGTAAGTAATAAGTAATACATAATGGTAATAAACTGCCTATATTGCCGGAAAGCATTGTACTTCGTCAGCTTTGTGAGGAAGAATCAATAATGAGTGAGAGAAAATTTAAAAATTAAAAGCGAAGAAAATACTCTTGCCTTTTGCTCTGCCGAACGAGGTTAGGAGGTAGGGTCACTAATATTTATAGAGCCATAATTAATATTGATCCATGTACTAACCACGCAATTCCAGAAAGAGAGGACATGGAAAATTCAGAAAATATTGTTTTTAGATTAATGGCACTAGAAATAGCATTACAACTGTAAAAAGCGAAGCGTTGTTTGTTATTCCTTGAGACGAGAGGGAAAAGAAGCGAGGAACGAGTTGTTACGGAGAAAGTGAGGTGAGAAGAATCGGCGATGAGGCTCGTAAATGCCGACGGCAGCGCAACCGACAAAACACCCGAACAGGGCAGAGAGACACTCCGGTCAAACCATGACCAGTCCGAACTGGAATTTTGGCATGATGAAAGCCGTCGAAGAAGGAGGGAAGCGCTCTGTGAAGTCAGTTCGAGTAAGTGGCATAGATCTAGGTCAGCGGCTCGCTGATTCAAGGTCGTCACTGGAAAACATGTGTGCGGAAGGGTTCTGTGCATTAGTCTGTCGTGTGAAATTCAAAAAAAATACGTTAAGGTCAATATAGGGAGGAGCTAAGGAAATGCAGCATTTCTAACTTCCGACTTAGTATGTGTGGCTTCCACGATTATGTCGCCACTCAAAACAACCTCTAGGGGGAGGCGCATCAGATTTGAGTACTACAGGCAGTTCTGTCCATAACAAAGAAAAAGATACTTCGTTGTTTCGGGGCTAAAAGTGACGAAGATCGCTTAAAGTTGTCGGAATTGAGTCTCCTATGAAAGTACCGCCGAATTCGTCTTCAACTAGAAATCGTAGAAGAATGGTGAATGCCTTTCTAGCCTAACCAATGACTTGCGGAGGCTCCCTGCTGTACCAATTCTGAATTGGTACAGCAGGGAGCCTCCGCAAGTCATTGGTTAGGCTAGAAAGGCATTCACCATCTACTGTCCCAGTTGAGCTTGGTGCCAATTTACACGACCCGGAGGAATGGAAGGTTTGGCTAAGCCGGGCGGGGATCAATCGCTGGACCGTGTGGGTGACAGTAACGCCTCTTAGCACGGCACCACGCGCGTCCTGACAGTGGAAAAGCCAAAATCCAGCCAGTGAATAGGATAGAATTAGGTCGTTGACCTTTTATTAGGCAATTCACTCTCAATTTCACTTTAAATAAAATGCGTTTCATAATTAAACACCACCAGCAGTTGGTTTGACACTTTCTAAACCTTCAAAAAAGTTTTGTTTCTTGAAAAAGAAAATTTTATTCCCTGAAAATTTAAAAGAAGAGATCGTGCTCTTATCGTTTACCCTGGTGATGAAAATGATTGGCACACGATCTCCTTTAAGTTCTCCTATAAACTCAAATAACGTATTACTATCAATATTAGTTATGCTGCAGTAACAGGCTTCTTTCATTGATGAAAATGGTGTGTAAGAAAAACCCGAAATTTCTTAAAAAATATTCTTGAACGAGGTGAGAACTACATAACGTAGAGGCCGCAGTATAATAACGGAATGTACTGTATATTGCAGCAGAACTAAAAAGCAAAAAATGAACTTTATATCTCCCGATCAGTGGGAACGGTCTGCCTCCTTAGTTCGTCTCGACAGTCGTTGACGGCTGTGACATATTTCAAGAAGTCGGACGCGATCAAATTTGATGTGAACACATGGCGGAGAGAAAATACGAAATCAGAACGTTTCTCGTTGCCAGCGTTGCTTCGACTTCAATAAAGTTGTTCACAAGACCGAAACGCAGTCGACAAACACATGTTGGACATTTGACGATCAGATCAAGATGTGGTTGCGCCACACACTAGTAAGAACGTTAAAAAGCCTCTTCGATCTAATCGTCAAACGGCTTGACGGGAAGAAAGCGAGAGAAGCACCCTCTTTCCCATGGTGGACAAAGTCAAACCTTTTACAAGGGTCAGTGAAAAGCCACTAGCGAGTCCTCGAAAAAAATTGCCATACGTGGAGTTCGCAAGCCCATTCTCAACCTGTTGTCAACTGCAATGTGCCTCATAATGGAATCAATTACCAAGGCAGGAAGCGCAACCTCGAATAAAGAAGAGACGTTTGCAAAGCCCCGCGGAATTACACGCCTCGCCGATTTCGTTTGTGAGAGCTGCGGCAAAACGTCGCCGACTCACACACTTTTGAACAGAGAAATCTGAAGAGACAAAGTGGACTGCTTTCCGACGACTTAGGCCCGTCTCCGGAGACCGACCAAAAGTTCACCACCACTTCTATTCATAGAATAGCATAGCCATGGAATACCATTAGACTATCATTTGTAAGGAAGGCTACAGTGCTTTTATATTATATTTAGTCATAACTAACCGGACATTTGCAAGTGTTCGAATTCAAGAACAAATTTCCCGCCGACGAAGGCGTTGGTCAAAACGTGCAAGAAATCAAACGATAGGGGAGCAAAGCACTTCACAGCGGTTCACTCTGGTAACGTTGATCACTGTTACAGCGGCTCCGGAATTCATTCCGTCCGAATCGCAAATTCGCAACGTAATGGTTTTTCTCTGCCTATCTGGCCACAATACACAGCAGTCCCATGATCGTATAAACGAGGTTTATAAAAAACGCTTTTCCTCGAAACACCGTCTATTCTCCCCTCTCGAAACATTGTATTGGCAACTATACCATCGATAACAAAGAGAAGTGTGACGCCGACGGGACTCCTCTTAATGTCCGATTACTTGTGAAACCACCTGATGATGAAAATTACCTCCCATGGTTTTGTAGTTTCTAGTTCTCTGACTACTGCTTCTGTACCTTGGACGCCTAAATCGGATCGTGTGCAATCGAACTTCAATCAAACGAACACTCTACGACGAGTCATATTCTATCAATATGTATGTGCTTGACATGCGAAATACACTGATTGATCGTTGAAGGGGCGGGAATCGAGTCGCACCACTAATAAATTCAGAAGAGACAAAAATGTGGCAGCGATTGCAATTGAGTCAGAAACTCAAGAATTAATGCAAAAGTAACATCGCAGCAGCGTTTCTAGCTAACGTTTCCAGTAACGGTGAATGGCATTTGGGTAGAAAAACTCTTCAAAAAATCGAATATGACGAAGGTAAGAACCATAGCAGCATGTCGCCTATGAACAGGAAACGCTCTATTTGATAATGGTTCTTCTTACCAGGGGTGTACGGAACTTCCGTGTTCCGAATTTCGGTTTCCGGCAGTTTTTGGCCCTTCCGTTCCGTGTTCCGCTGTTTTTTGGGCGGAACACGGAAACGTAAGAAGAGTCGAATAACACAGTGAAACAGCCTAACAACGGGGAGACTGAAGTTTTTTGTGCTGACGTCGACACGTTAAAAGTGGGTGACACGGTCAGTACGGTATATTCCCCGCAGGAACCTCGCTGTGCCGGTCCCGTATGGATATCGACCGAAGGCCTCCTACTCGGCGAATGCGGTAGATTGTTTTCTACTGCTGGTTTCATTGTAAACGATCTGAGAAGAAGCCTCTCTCCCGAAAATCTCGGAAAACTACTGTTTCTTCACTATAATATACTCTTTCTAGGTTTTTAATTCTAATTTGAATACATTGTCGTCTACTACGCAAAGAAAGTCTTTGCCTTTCTGTAGGCAATTGTGCCGGATTTGGTTTATAATGAAGTTCATAGAGGAATGAAACTGATATGGTTTCGGTACTTTAAATCTATCACCAAACGGAAGTTTGCACCAAAATAATATAATAGATACATCCTTGTGAATTCAGCATGAGCAGTCAATGGGCAACTTATAAACAGAAATGATAACGTTTTGTGGTCCAGTTTTGGCTAAATTCAAATAATTTGGTTTTTTTGCACTATTTCCGTGTTCCGTGTTCCGCATTCCGGTTTCCGGTCATTTTTGGCCATTTCCGTTCCGTCATCCGTCTTCTGCTTTTTAGAAAAAAAGTTTCCGCACACCCCTGCTTCTTACTGTCCCAACCAGATGCGATCTTCGTTTCCAATTTGGCTTCAGTGTCCTAGCGATTGGAGAGATTTTTCTGGTGAGTGAAGTGAAACATTCAACACTCATAGAGGCAATGCGACTTTACGTGTTGACTTTACTATACCAAAATTGAGCCAGCTCACCTAAGGAAGCCCTTTTTATCTATTCCTGTAGTGAGAGAATCATAAAAGAGGACAGGTGACCTGAACGATAAGAGGACAGGTAGTAATTGGCACGCCTACGCTACGGAAAGTGATCGGAACGAAGAATGTGGGTGCAGGAGAGGGGCACAACAGGAACTATGCAATGCGCGAGAGTCACAACCTCGAATATGAATATTGAAATTGAAAAATGTATTTCAAATGGAGGTAGGTATTCTAAACTCAGAACTAACCATTTCTCAGATAATCTTCCGAATACATTCTGCATACCCAGACCAATTGCATAATACATAGCTTGGCTTTCGTAATATTTCCATGTTATATTCGTAATTATTAGCTTTCGTAAAAGCTTAATAGCTCTTCTGAGAGCTTTCATTTCAATCAAAGTTTCCTGGTTTACATGATAAGCTTACTGATCTTAGGTAACAAACCACTAAAAAAGTGTTGGCCACCAAAATGGCACAATAGAGAGGATGGGTGGACAGATGAATGGACAGGGGAACGGACGGCGTTATTTTGAGTGAACGCGAGTCTGCGGGATGAGTTGCACTTGAAGCGCATGCAAACAATGAAGAGAGCGAAATCTGGTGGGATGGCAAACATGAAGATCAACTGATTGGAAGTGTGGAGGCGGTTCGAACACTGAATGTTGGAACAGTACGGATAAAAAATTGGATAAATGGGTTAATCGGATAATTCGAATAGACTACTCCAAAGTTTCAGTGACTGATAAGAATTTTGTCCGAATGGAGAAGATCAACGGCAAATGTACGCGCACATCCACAGCCCCGTCCGTCAGGGCGACCCATCGACGACCGACCGCCAAAAAAGTCCTGAATGGCCGTCCGTCACATCCCAAATGTGCACGTTACACAAGGCAACAAACCAAATGACCTATACGACCAAATGTGTCGCATCCCCCCCCCTTAGAGAGCTTTTCGGACAGCACTGCTATCATCGGCAAATGTTTAAAAATTACGAGCTATTATAACTCAGCAATGTGCAGGTGAGAAAGCAATTTAAGACAATTATGTCATGAATGGCAAACGTTGAAGCTTTTTTTTTCAAAGTATTCGCAGTAGAATACAAGGAGAAGAAGTCGAAAATGATCTCCCATAAATATAGTCGAGTAAAGGACGATGAAGGAAGCTTTTGAACAAAATGATGATGAATTGATCCAGACCTATACAAACTTCCAGAACAAAGCGCGTTCTATAGAAAGCAGGCCTTAATAACCACTACACAAGATACGTAATGTAATTATTCCATATTTCAGTTTTTCCTGTCCAAGAGTTTTCTCTGCTACTGCATAATCAAGTTTCCATTGGTTTTCCTCTTTACGAGAACGACTTCTGCTGTTATCCTTAGGCAGACCTATCAACGAAGGGCAGCCTCAGTCCAGAACCGACTAACAATAAATCTTGGCATGGATGCTTCTTCAGAATTCGGACTTTACCCCGAAGAAGCACTCAAGAAGGACTATTATACAGTCTGTATGTACTGGTAAAAGGGTACGCGTGGTACTTTGGTAAAAGGCGCTACTGTACCTTCGCGGTCGAGCGATCGCCGCCTGGCCCAACCACTTTTAATCCTTCCGGGGTTGGGTAAATTGATACCAGACTTCTTTTAGAAGCTGAAGACACTGACTTGGACGACGGTTGGCCCCCGCATGTCATTGTTTAGACCAAATACGCATTTACCCAGGCTTCTTCTTCCTCTTCTTCTTCTCCTTAGCGTTAGTCCCGCGCCGTCGCAGGGTCCGCTGTTTTCGTTAGTCGTCGCCATTTCTCTCTATCCAGGGCGTCTGTAGGTGTCGCTCCGACTTCTTTGAGGTCATTCTTGATGACGTCCCTCCACCTCTTCTTTGGTGCTCCTCGTGGACGCTTGCCGGGTGCCTCGAACTCTAGAGCGGCCCTTATTGGGTGGTCTTCCGGTCTTCTCAGGATGTGACCGTACCACCTAAGTCTCTGCTCCCTCATCTTCAGCTGCACTGGGGCAGTTCCCGTGACCGATCTGACGTCCTCGTTTCTTACCTTGTCCAGCCGCGTCCATCCACATGCCTATCGGAGCATCCTCATTTCTGTCGCGTGTACCTGTTTTTCGTGAGCCTTGGTTACTGGCCAACACTCTGAACCGTAGAGCAGTGCCGGCCTTATGACGGTTCGGTACAGTTTACCTTTTAGGACCCTTGAGCACCTCCTGTCACAGAGGATGCCGGTGGACTCTCTCCATTTCATCCATGCGGCACTGATCCTTCCTATCACTGCCTGATCCAGACCACCATCCCTTGACAGATCACTTCCGAGGTATCGGAAATCGTCAACCATTTCTATCGTCTCTCCGTCGCAGTCCACGATCGGTGCTGGGCCTTCCTCTGAGCTGATGAACTTCGTCTTTTTCACGTTCAGCCTGAGGCCACGCATTTACCCAGGCATCTATGATATTCTAAATGAAAGTGGTACGTTCCTCGTGGGACTGATCAACACCGATTTCTTAACCGTCCATCTTTACGCCTGTTGTATAAGAAGTTAAAAAGGTAAAGGTGTCGGCGTTGATCAATCTACTCAGGACGCACAACCACATTTGTGCTCCATTCAGAATTGTAGAGCCATGCGGAGTGCTTATTTGCCGTTTACAATGGTTTTTGAGGATCAAGCGCCATGCGAAGTCAGTATCTATCTTTCCAGACAAGTCTGATATCAGTTTAGCCGACTCCGGAGGGATGGATGACGGTCAGCCCAGGCGGGGATCGCTCGACTGTGAGGGTGTCAGTAGCACCTTTTACCACAATACCACACTCGCTCTTCAGACAGTACATACAGTCTCTACAGGGTGCGGCAAAAGTCCTCCAACACAGTACTTGACCGTCTAAACGGCAGATCTCAGGCAAATGAGATGAAATTTATAACATTTATTGCCTTTGACCACACACATATTACAGAGCATCTAAGTTTCGAAATGACCTCCTTTCGCACGAATACAGGCCCTAAGTCTCTTGGGGAATGCGTCTACGGCGGCACGCACGACATCTTCATCAATTTCCTCTCAGGCTTTCTTCAGGGCTTCTTTAAGAGAATCAGCGCTCGCGTAGGATGTTGCGCAGGATTTGCTCTTCAATATGTATCAAATTGAATAATCCATCGGATTAAGGTCCGGGCTATTCGGTGGCCACTTTTTTGCTGAGATGAAATCATGAAAATTGTCGGCGCACAACTTCTGTACGACTTCGGCACTATGGGCAGGTGCAGAATCCTGCTGATGGGTCAGAGTGGTGTTTCCGAAGTGCTGAGAAGCCCGCGGAAGGAATTTTTCCCTCAAAGCCTCTTCCAGTACTTGTGACTGTCGTCACAAGTCCTGGAGGAGGCCGTCGGTGAACCTGCGTGTCGTCGTAGACTCGTTCCTCAAGAGACTTAGGGCCTGTATTCCTGAAATGTATAAGGTGGTCATTTCAAAACTTAGTTGCTTTTTATATGTGTGTGGTCAAAGACAATAAATGTTATGAATTTCATCTCATTTGCCTGAGATCTGCCGTTTAGACGGTCAAGTATCTGAGTTGAAGGACTTTTGCCGCACCTTGTATAATAGTAATTCGTGTGCGCAGATGAGAATGAAGAGGATGAACGCAGAAGTAGCAACGATAAATACAGATGTAAAAGGAGCACTGCACATACGATTAAACCTAGACAGCAGACGTTCATTGGCTACAGAGTGAGACCAGCTTTAGTCAGGGGGTGAGATGCCGTCGTGTTGCTACTCAGAGAGCCATAACTGCGCCGTCATTCGAAGAGCACCCGCCACTGAACAAAACCAAGACCGACAAGATGGTGGTGGTGGGTGGCCGTGAAGAGTGGAATCGCCCAGAAACAGATGCTCGACGATGTAGTTGCCTAGCACAGCTGGGAACCAACGGTGAGGCGGGAGACCTGCGAAAAATCGTGCCAGAAATATGGCCGTCTCCCAACATTCTACCGCTATTCTTGGAAACTTGTATGTCAGTATAGAAACCCTTCGACGGAAGTTATGGGACAGGAAGGAAAACTGATTGATTGTCGTAGCGCAAGAAATGTTTAGTTGTAACAGTTATGAATTCAGACGAAATGTGGTCATTGAAACCACGAAATTGTCTAGCAATATGAATAATCAGCGCTGAAAAGATCTCGCTATCAGTGTTGTGTTGATCGTCGTTAAGACAGTTTTGCTCACCTTCACCTTTCTAAGCCATCTTACCTAACCCTGGGGTACTATAAATTATTATACTATAAATACTATCAATACTTCGAATCTTTTACAGTAAACACGATACTGTATGCCCCAACGTTACTGATCACCCAGTAAAAATGCTCAACAGCCCCATTTCATGTTTCCAAGTAATGATAATCGAGCGTGGTGTAGTGGCAAGAGGTGCTAATGACACCCTCACGATCAAGTGATCGATCTTTGCCCACGCTAACCATGATTTTTATCCTCCCGAGGTTGGTTAAAGTGGTACCAGACTTGCCAGGGTAGGCAAAGACACTGACTTCGTATAGCAGCTGACTCTCGCAAAGCAATCTATAAGCTAAATACGCACTCACAGTGTCTCTATGTACATACTATTTGAATGGAACGCGAATGCGAAGGCGCGCCTTTAGAGAACAAATTTACGCCGGCAATTTCACCTCCAACCTTTACTAAGTGATGATTGTTCTTGTGCAGTCGTGTCGATAGTTTACCACAATGTAAAAATGTGAATAAAATAATAAATAGAAAACTGATAAAGATGAAAGGTTATATTTAATGCAAACGCACTGTCGCCCGCTTGAGAGCAAGGAAATCTATCAGAACTACGTAGACATTTGCGAAAAAACGCAGAAGTGTTCGCAACAAATAGAAGGTTGCTCCCACAACTCGAGCTGCTTCCTCCAGAAGAAAACTCGACCAACCTGGACATTTCCGCGACTTTCGTTCAGACGAGCCCTAGCCTGCATCAATTTCTGACGAACATCCATCGCCGCTTTGTCGACCTATCAGAGCTCTGCCATTATATCTCCTCAAACCCGGCAGATACTCTAAAAAGAAAATTATCAAATTAGGAAGGAAGATATGTTATACGAACGGTACAGCGCTGTAAAGACGCGAATGGAGAAAAGTAAGAAGAAAACAGTAGCAAGGTGCATTCAATAATAGATGAAAGGACTACCTCAATGAACTGCAAAACGTCATGAGCAGAACAAAGGGGAGGAAACCAATACGAATGGCGGACACTGTACCCTAGGCGGAGCGATGCTAAAGGGAACTTAGGAATATGGACGAATATGAGGAAAATAACGCGTGACCCGAAATGGTCTAGTACATACTCTATAACTGCTACAAAATTGTGCAGTGTAGTTGACTAACCGACGTGAAGCGTCTTCCTGCTGATAAGAAGTGACTAATCCAAAAGACGGCCCGTCAAGAAAACAAAAACTGGCCGAGAGGAGTGACTATAATCGTTGGGAGGAGTAAAAGGCAATTTTACCTTTATTGAGCGCAAATCTTGTATAAAAGCGAGGGACAGAAGTCGCAGAACTATGTATGATCTTGGAACTGGTTCCTCATCTTCAACAAACTCTCTTGAATCGTTTCATACACTTGAAAGCTTTGCAAGTCACTCGTAGTATTCTCGCACATCCTACATGTCTACGGTGATTTTTTGACATTGACGCCGAAGAGTTTTAGCTTCTCAAACAGTGGTTACAATTATTGATCGATATTGATAATGTTCCACGTTTAACCAAAAGCTGTAGCAAGTGGATATGTTGACTGCCTCACAATCAGGAGTAACTCATAGCAGCGATATCACCTATTAGAGTAGAGCAAGCATATTACCCGTGTGCTATCAATCAGGTACAAAATCCGTTGCCACGGTCGAGTACATAGCGCAATCCCCACCGAGCACATCCCAGAAAATTTCTTTTTTCCTTAGCTTCCATCCAAGCTATGGTTCGTTTCGATTGGGGTCACTTTCGCTAAAGTTATGGCATTTCAAACAGTGTATACATATTTTTGGGACACCCTGTACATCTAACAATAAGTAGCCGCGCAACGCTTGTCGAGAAATGAGTCAGCTAATAGCTCGAGGCGTTGGAATTGTCCCTCAACACATCACAGAGGTTTAATTACCATTTAGCAAAATATGCATGAATATCCGACTCATCCTTTGGTCACGAACAATCTCCTTCTCCCGAAGAACTGTAGCACAGGCTTCGTACGCATTAGCACAGTTTTGACTGTATGTATGGAAGAAACTACTTTGAAATAGCGTACTTAATATGGTATAAAAAACCGTGGAGAAGTATATTCAGAACAGCACAAGGAGTCAACAGAAAATAACACAACTATGAAAAGTTACAGAAAATAAAACTGTGTTTCGCCAAAGAAAACCCAAACGAGGACAACAGAGGTTTCGCTTGGCAAAGTTTTCAATAATCCAAAATCGAAAATTCCGTAGGAATCCCGACTCAGCTTTCAGTTTAAAAAAGGTGGCGAAAGTTAGATTGAAGCCTAGATCTCTAAAGGGCTTCTCATTTCTCGAGAGAATGAATAGAAGAAATAAAAAACGAAAACAAAAAATACACCAAGATACATCAAAATATTAAAACAGCATCTGGATGTTGAGCAATATCGGGCATGCTGCGGAGAAGAAAGGAAGAAATCGAACTAAATAAGCTTTCAGGTATAGCTGCTCAATGACATTTGAATGGCGGATGAGAACGCAAATTCGGTAGCACACCATAATTAAAAGAGCAGAGGACGGCAGTAAATTGGCAGTAAATTCAAAAGAAACTGAAAAAACCGAAACAGAAAAAAACAGAAATCACAAGACACATCACGAAATATTTGAAAAGTGGGAACGCAAACGGTGGAATTAAATTTCTAAGGAAACGCTCCGACGAATAGAAATAGCAGCAGTACTGGCTTTGAGAAACACCTTTACATCGAGAATCCGCCTTTATGATCTGTTTTTTCGCGGGCCATACACAATAAATAGTTTAGGTCCGCAAAAAAAGCAACAGGCCCGAACGGACTTAAGAAAGATGCTAGGAGATTCGCAACGTAATACATCGGTAGCACTGTGGTTGGTGCAGCCTGCCGGAAACAGAAAGACGCGCGTTCAATTCCCGTCCGATGTCAGTGTTTTGCGAATAACCTAGCATCTCCAAACATATATGTCATTCAACTAGCTACAGGACCTTTTCGAAGGTGATGAAAAGATGAATCTCATTCGTTTCTACACCACTGAGGGAGCGATGGGAATTATGTGCTGTGTTCAAGGTAAAAGTTATCGAGGAAAGGTTTCTGTATACCATTTGTCTCCAGAGCGATCCCATTAACCGCCACAATCGCTTTCTGTGTACGGACGGAACATTAAGTTCTTCGCAAGGAGAATGGTTTTGACGCCCTATTTCGCCGAAACACCGACGAAACATCATGCACAGCCACTATAATTATTTCACATGTTTTGCGTCACTTTTGACAAGTATTAAGCTGTTGTGGATATTACACGAAATCAGGCTAGTTTACTTGATACACTGACAAAATCAACCGTCTCTAGTGAGGAGTCCAGAAGCTGATTCTTCTTCTTTTGTACAGTCCATTCAAGGCAAGGGACGAAACAGGAACGGTCGACCATCACTACTTATTTTTTTCTTCTCCGTAAGTCCTTCCAGAAGACGTTCCCAAGGATGGAACTGTTGTTTTTAGCTGAAAAGGTGTAACCCCTCTTCTCTTCTCTTCCCTATACCGCAACTCTGCGCCGCTTTGCTGCCGAGCGTGAGTGCCCCCTACTAAATAGCAAAAATGGATTTCAGCGCTGCTGGCGTGCTGCTCACAAAGATACAGTTCAGCCTGAACCGTAATCTGTAAAGCACATCGGCAAAAATAGCGGAACATAACGCTTCCTGACTATACCAAGAGAATTTAGAGTCTTCCAAGTGAGGAACTTCGAGAGAAAGATGAAAGTCACTTTCCAAGAAGCTCACTTTTCTCATGAAGCGCTCTATGCAACCACATAGCTCAGACGGTTGAGCTGTTATAATTGATAAATGAACCTTCAGTGCCAAACTCAAAAATAGATGAAGAGCAGTCGAACAGTCTAACTTGATTGTAGGTCTGTCAATTAATTGGAGGTCTAAAGAAAAGTAACGGAACCATTTATGATATCCATGGTGTGGAAGCGTTCGAGAAAACACGAAGAAGGAAGAGAAAAGGAGTAGAAGAGCTTCCATCTGAACAACGTATCGATGTGTCAAAAAAAGCGTTCCAGCGAGGTGTTATCAGTGTCGCGACGCACCGGGCCGCCATTCCAACAAAATCATTGACTCATGTGCGTAGGTCGTAAGGGGTCCCAAGGAGGTGATGTGCTACGATTTCCCTCGATTTCCCCATTCACGCAATGATTCCCTCATCCATTCGTTTCTATGGATCTTCTGTACGATTCTTCGTTCGCCCTCATGGGAATCTGCGGTCGAATACGGCGGCCTCGAACGTGCTCTGGCCAGATCGTGGGACAGTTTCACGGATGGCAGCTTTTAGCCTTCCTCACTCAACGAGACAACTGCCTGGGATATGCCTGGTGTTCACAAGAATCTTTCAAATAGAAAAATGCAAACGGATTTATGAAGAATTTTTAATTGGACGTTATATATGGCGCAAATCAGTGGTGCGCAGAAAAACTCGGTATAGGTCTCGAAGAATAATTCTCAATAAAGCTTGGCGTGGTACACCTATGTCCTATTTTCAGCCCCATTCGTCGGCAGCGAAAGTGAGGAAGCGGCGGTCAGGGTAACCAGATGATGGTAGGATAATCCTAAGTCAGAATGCCAGTCGGTATAACGTACGTGTACGTGTATGTGTATTTATAAGCATATCAGGAAGAACTTCTAGCAACCACAACGAGGACTAGAAAGCAAATTGAACACTCTACCACAGGGGACAGACAAAAAATAAATGAAAAGAATTCTGATGGTAGTAAATAGGTCACCCGAGAAACTGAAGGAACTTTCTCACCTCCCCCCCCCTTCCGAAGCGCGAAGTGACGCCTACAGTTGAGCATGACTCTACCACATTAGTATATTACACAAACGATTGGCATAGTGCTCAACCTAGCAGTCATAACTTCAGCTTTGGGGCTTCATATCTCTATGGTAGATGGTTCATATTGTGTCGAGGAAGGAGATGTTCCTCAAGGATGTCTTTGGTGTTCAGTGAATGATATATGGGCTACTAAGAGATTTGTGGTTACACTCGAAGTTCTGGTGAAAAGAGCGGTGTAAGAATGTAACCACTTTTCTTGTGTACAAGACCTGTTTCCGGAAGAATGTACGATCGATATTGCATACCTTATTGCAGTGATAAGGTTGCTACTTCCACCAGCACGGTCGAGCAATCGATCCTCCTTCCTTCTCGGATCTGGCAAGGTGGTATCAGAGTTGTTCGAGAAGGTGAATACACTGAATTCAGCGGCGAGTGGCCTCAGCAAGTCATGCTACAGACCAAGTACGCATTTACCTCGCTTATACAATTCTGAATGAAGGACGATGCGTGGCGCGTCCTTGCGGGACTTATCAAAGTTGACCCCTTTACAACCTTCCACCCTTGGCTTTATTTAATTAGTCAAGTTTAAAACTTGAATGGAAAAGAAGAACGTTACAATGGCGAGTAAAACTAGCCGATTGAAAAGAAAGTTGAAGTTTCGTTTCAACCTCAGACATCTGATGTGAAGGGACGGTTGAAAGGCAACGGCGTCGGAAAGCAAATGCTGACTGACATTGACTAAGCGTGATCGGAATGGAACGGAGAGGCACCGAATGGTCTCAAACCCTGGGTAGAAACAAAGGAAAACCAAAGATGTTGCCATTCAGATCGATTAGATTTAGGTATAAAAATAAGAGATGGAAGAAGATGGGAGAAGTTCAGAATCGGTTGCACTAATGAACTGATGGAACGTGGTTTCCGGTTCCTTTGACGCCTGGCAGCTGTGACTTATGGATCGTACCTTGACCAACAAACGGCTGCCTTCCCTGGAGCCCGACTATTCCTATTTCGAAAAGATAGGAAGTAACAAAAAAGTTTATAACAAATAATCGTAAACTACCAAGTATTGATTAAATTCAAGGTATCAGCCCACCTAAAGACATCAGGGGGGGGGGCGCGAAATGTTTGTTGACAACCGACCGGCTCCAAGTCGGCTCCAGTTAGCTGAATTACTAAGTAATATGTATGTATGCCAAGACGGAGGAAGAGGGTAGGACGGCTCTACGGGCAAGTCGTCGCCAAGCGAAAATCCTTCCGCTCCTTCCTTCTGAAACCGGCCGTCGTCTCATTAAAATTCATGGCACATGGCGCCGACACCTGGCGCCAATCGCATTTCGAGCAGGAAGAATCACAACTGACCAGGCCAAGATCAAGGAGAATCCCTTAGCGTAGGTAAGGGGAAGGGATATATCCACAGAGGGGTGATATCGAATCGGAGGAAGGCATACAACTCGATCCATGGTTGAATGTTCTGGCTCCGATGATCGTACGAACCCTGAATCCTACTTCCATTCGCAACTTTTTCTCGCGGGTTGGTCGGTTGAAGTCGTTTGTTATGAAAACTAGAAGGAGTCCTAGTGAAAAAAGTTCAGAAATTAGACGGACTTATCGATCATCGCGGGTGAGGTGATCCTCGACGAGAAGTAAACGACCATTTTCTCATTGTCAGCGGCCATTTTGCGTGCTAGCCCGCGCAGCCTTTCATTCAACCTATTTTCAAAACTTTTGATGATACAGAAAAAAAAGAAAATTTTCTTGGGGAACTACTCTGTGAAGCGAATGAAAAGATATGTAGAGAACGGTAGACAAATCTGAGAAAGTGAACATGCTTGAAATGTGTCTATTTTGCTTCATTCACAACTTCATAAAGGAGATAGCTTTCTCAACCATAAAAATGCTCATAATCATAAGCCATAAAAACCATAGAATTTCCAAAAAAATATAAAACATGAAAGATGAAAATAAAATGCTAGCCATAAAACACAAAAACGTTGTTGAGCATGAAAATATGGAACTTTTTGAGAAGCATAGAGTACATCATGAGACTCTTGACCATTTGGCAATCTTTGAAATGGCAGAGAAACGCAAAAGCATCCTTGCAGATAGATATAAATTCGGTTACAAATTATTCGCAAGGCCGCGAAAGAATCACTAACTAAAAAAATTATTCATACATTTATTTATTTATTTATTTATTTATTTTATTTGTTTATTCACCATTGCACATCTACATATTTGTGGAGGTGCTACTTCACCAGAAGCAGTGTTTTGACACGAAATTTTATATTTCTTTGAAGACTTTCAAACGGATCTCTTTGGAAGACACCCTGAATTAACAAACATACAGAAGAATTTGGGTAAATAAAGGGTTTGTCAAGTGTTGAGGAGAGCAAGCACAGATCGGTATAGTATTTTGGGATTGCAGAGTTCGCTGCGAGCTTCAACAGGTTGGTTCCATGGTTGGAAAGAATACTATGAAGAAATGAAAATTCTAAGAAAAAGTTGGAAATAAGAAGCTAAACTTTCTACGACCAAGCATTTACCGATGGATAGTGAAAGAGCGTGAAAATTAGTTTGAGTGTATCGAGGTGTCGGCCATTTGTACACACAATGTCACTGATCAATGCAACGGACAACAGTAGACAAGGGAAGAAATCACGAAACGAAAGGCAGCAGCATCTGCTAGACCAGAAGAGGGGTGGTATACCACAAGAGGCGCTCTGCTGGAACGCTGGAAGATTGACAGGCTCACGAAGAAAGATAAAGCGAAAAATGATGCGAAAATAAGGAATGCCCGCATGATTAACTGCAAATCTGGACGCACTCGAAGGGCGTTGGCGAGCGCGTGGAAGGAAATAACAAATGAAGGGTAGAAAACTGAACGAGAACCAACGTCACAATAAGCTATATTTTCCATGTCTCGAAATAATATAAAAAAGTTAAAAAGAAAAAATAAAGGTAAGGGTAAAAGTGTCGGCATTGATCAGTCCCGTAAGAACGTGCCATTCGTGTTACGTTCAGAATCGTAGAGGCAGCTTGAATGTGTATTTGGCCTATACAATGACTTGTGGGGGGGGGGGGACAGCCACTATACCAAGTAAGTGCCTTTACCTTCTCTGACAAGTCTATTACGATGTTAAGCGAACTCGGAATAGGAAGGGCTGCCTAGCTCGCGCGAGGATCGATCGCTCAACCGTTGGGTGTCAGCTGCGCCTATACCACTGATCCAAGATTTCCCATAACAGAAAGCACAAATTAGTATATCAGATGATTGGACATGGAGAGTAAAATATTGATGAGGAGGAGAAGATCAAACCTTGATATGATGAATGTGTGTTTGGCATATACAATAACTTCGGTGGTCAGTCGTTATAGAAGTTTGGTGTTTTCACTTTCCCAGACAAGAACTGTTCCAATTTACCCGACAAGGAGGGAGGGAGGCTTGGTTAGCCCAGATAGCTGGACCGTGCGGATGTCAGTAGCGCATTTCAACACTGCACGGGCTTTATTCTATTCATTAAGCATTCTCTGCTGTCCAAGTAGTTTATTGTTAATTATTGGGCCTGGTCCACCTCCTTAGATGAGGGCCACATGTGCCCACTACATCAGTTCGGTGCTCGAACGGCGGTTCTCTGCTGCACAACAGGCTGAAGCAAGTCATCGAGAGGAGTTGCAAGAACGGGTGCTCCCGGTCTGCAGCCGCCTCGTCTGGTAATTCGAAAGGGATCTCCCGAGGGGTTGCGAGCAGCAAACAAAGTGTGATTGTTCGCCACGTCAACTCTTGCCCGTCTCAGCTACAAGTTGCCTTTTAAATTCTCCACGTTCAGCAGTGGAAAAGACGGAAAGTTCTCAGAAAAAGGAGCAATGTGAACTTTGGAGCTTCTTTCTCCAGTCAATTTCCAACATTTAACGAATTTTCCCAAAACTGTTCATGTGTGGGCAGTGGTTGCCATAGTTTTTCTATCAAAGCTTCGAAACTCCAGAGATGCAAGGTGGTATGCCCAATAAAAAAGGCAGAATTATAGGTGTCAGCGTTGACCAGTCCCTGACCACTGTATTCCATCCCGAAGACCCAACGATCGATCTTTGACCAAAATTTCCATCCCTTCGGAGTCGGACAAATTGGTACCAGACTTGCCTGGGAAGGTGAACACACCGACTTGGTATAGAGGCTGGTCCCCGGGAGCGATTTGTAGGACAAATACGCATTCACCATGCCTCCGAAAATCTGAATAGAAGCCGTGTGCATGGCTTGTCCCTGGAAGGCTAATCTCGCTGACCGCTCCCCTCCCATTCACTTCGTTACTATTTGAGAGAGCTTTGAAGGCGATTTGTCATACCGATTTGTCATATTTCTCCCGTACAGCTTCTACTGCCTTATCGTCAGCAATCATCCGTACAAACGCGAGATAAATGAAATCATCCGTTTTCACCCTTTCTTCGCCAGAAATCACTATAAAATTATTTTCATTAAATGAAAATCACATTGCCGGAATCAGAAGAGCGTGTTCCACGCAGGTCCAACTAAAGATGAAAATCTTCTGACTTCCCGGAATCATGTGGGAAATTCGCAAAAAGCGGAACTTATATATCGGAACTGCTTACGCACGTTTCCTCTGAAGCGCTTCACCATGACAAAACGCTCCGACTCAGTTTTTCGCACGTTTACCTTGCGGTGCCCTCTTGAAAATGATTTGATTCGCTCGATGTTAGGCATTCATCAAGCATTCGATAGTCAGACGTGCCGTTGATCATCAAATTATCGAAATAGTTGTGATCAATGAGTGCAGGAACATAAAAGAAGAAAATATCGCCCAAATTTGAAGCGAATGTCCAGAATGTATCCACTATTATAAAATACGCGTGCGTTTTGAAGTAGTAGCACTGAATAATTATTTATTTATTTATTTATTTATTTATTTGTACGCACGATGGCGCGCTAATACATTAGTAACCAGCGAACAACAATTATGAGAAGTAACATAGAACTGATTAGTAACAAATATCAGAACTAATAGACCAGCGTGAATAGAGAGTAATCGAAGAAAAAAATTAATCAACCAGTAACGAGTGGAGCAAGGTAAGACAACACGTAACACATCCAGACCTACGAATTGCCTGCACAAGCTTGCCGATTCAACAGCCATGAGGAACAAGTGACAAGATGACCCCGGGCCAATAGTATGATTGACACTAGAGGTGGAATTCAATATTTCTACATCAAAACATGTTGTTTCAGCACAAAAAAAATTAACTGGAAGGCAACATATCGGCAAGTTTATATATGCAAATGCGAATGTATATTGAATCATTGTACACCCAAACTCAACCTAGTTACTTATGTGTCCAACGCCCACTGATTATGATAATCCTCCCTGTCGTCTCCTTCTTGATTTATGTTTCTGCCTTTTGTTGGCATTCGTTGAAAGAACTATTGAGAAAACTGAGCTAGTACGGCTGCTCTTGCTAGGTCCGGAATACAGTGTCACGGTATACACTTAATAAACGCCTAAATATACCCCACAAGGCGCGCAAACTGTGATTCATCGACGAGCAAAATAAATCAACTCGAAGCTTTTTCAAGTGTTAAGGATCTAGTAATTTCCACTGGCGCAGAGAGAGGTTCGGAGACCTCAAACTACAGTACTGTAGTAACGGCGCATTAACCCCAAATAAACCTCAAAAGACGTGGGAATTCGTTGATGAATTAGGGCTTGCGTGTCATGCCTGGTCTCTAAAATGGTGTGTTGGGTGCTGTGTGAGCTAAGCAGTTGAACTAAACTAAAGAAGCTGTGTCAACCCCAAATAAACAACGAGCAAACCCACGAATGCGCTCACGAATTACAGCGCCATTCGGCTCGCACATTGGGATTCATTTCTGGCATACCGTTCATGAATTCGGGTCGCGATTCAGGATTTACAGTTGAGGATGTAAGCAACTTCTGCAAGGTGCTTGAATAGGAAAATGGCGAGAATTTGAAGACGACGGCGTTTTGCAGAAAATCGGCGACGGCCAACTTCTCAACTGTCTCTGTTTACTCACGCATTCGAGCATGATAACACAAGTGCAGCGGTGATGCTCCCCACTCGACCGCCCTCTGGGGTCTCTCTACATTCCGCTGACCGAAAATATAGCCGGATCAGTTGGGTTCGGAGGGACCGGATGGTAAGCATTCCCAAACCGACCCAAAATTTAGTAGCCCATTTTATAGTGAATAAATGTTACCAGCATGACATAATTTAATTGTTAAACATTGTTTTTGAGGCCTTATTTTATTCTTAATGTGAAATGCTCTGTACTAATGCATTTCAACATCTGCGGCTTCTTCCCACAAAAAATAGATAAATCGAATATCAGATTTTCAACATTTGTTCCTCAGAGTAGGATCACGAAGTACACGGCCCGGAGAGCTAACATGAGGTGTTGACACTGCCGCTGGCCTGCCATCTCAAATCACATCGAAAATTGACCCTCAAGCAACCACCAACCACACTTAGATGCCATTTGTTCTCTTTCGAGGCAGAAAGGAAGAAGTCCATAACGGCTAAAAAGGTCAGTTTAATGCAGTAGTAAACTTATATCTGGCTGCCTGAGACCCTAATTTCGTGGTTCACTCGGTTCAATGTGGATTTTTTGAATTTCATCGCAGAAAGAACCAGTTCCAAAGGATGGATCTATTTTGGTCGTGATTGCCTCAGTATTTGTTCTCAATGATGTTAAATCAGTACTAACCCTGAACAGATGATTCCGAAAAACGATCAGGGAATTTGATAGGTAACTAAATATTCTTAACACATAGCCGGCGATTATGATGTTCGAGGTAAGCTGAGGGATTTGCTATATGCATCCCTAACAAGCATAATAGCTTTCGATAGCTAAAGGAAGACGAATGTTCGAATTTGAACAGGAAATAGGACGCTGCACGCATATAAACTAAAGCCGAACTTGGCGGCGTCGCGGCTGAGCGCTCCTCTTCCATTCCAGTGAAGACAGACTAAGCAAACAGAGGCGACGTGAAGAACGAAAACCAACGCTGCACAAAGAGAAACGAAATAAACTCGAATATCTGCAGAAGTAAATCATTTCCATTATTTACATACTTTTCATAATCTTCTTTTTTTGCTGTCTCTCTTCACTTCAGAAACATGCCTATGCCCAAAAAGTGATATTTGAAACAGGAAAAGAAAATGTGCAACTATGTAGTCTGTGGTCACTGTGAATGAATTAGGAAAAAATATGATGATAAATATAATATAATGTAAAGATTTTAAATAAAAACGCCCTGCTCAATTCGCGAAGAACAGGACTTTAGCCGGATTCGAACCTACGTCTTAGCCCACTCATTACACTGTGATGCGAAACCGCTATGTATTGTAGTTACAAGTTAGGCCCCAGGTTTCCCCATTATTGTTCTGGTATTCTCCAATTTCTAAGAACGCGTCGCTAACAACGGATCGAGCCGGTGAGATTAATTCGTCCAAATGAGCATTGTTCCTGTCAAACGCCGGAGGCTTTGATTTTTAACCTTCACCCCAGCTTCATCACAACAACAAATCCGCGTAACACAAGATCTTTCTTGATTTTCTTCGCTTTTGTGTTTCAGGTCGCGAATATAAAGCAGAGTCATTATTATTACGAGCGTTGTTTTAACCGTATTTGAACCCACTTTATAAGATCTACATATAGGAGCACTAGGTATGTATCACGAGTGCAGCGAAGTTGAGCCGGTGTCATTTGTTCCTCACGGCTTAGTAATAACTTCTTGCCTGAACTCTCAGGTCTTGAACGGTTGAGATCGTAATCGACACTTATTCGGACTGACTAGAACACTGGTGTTGATTAGCTGGCTGGCACCAGGGCAACATACATATGCTACTTATGTTTTGCAGCTGATCGGAGGGCCTCAATGAATCTCCGAGAACTATTCCAGAGAAATTATGTTAAATTCGAGACTGAATAAAATAATATCGCTTCCTTCGCCAATATTTTTTCGCTTTCAGTTTGCCCTCCTTTCGAAAATCCGCCACTTCTTCAGAGCCATTTTGAGCAGCGACGAAGGAAGACGACTACTATAAGAGCAGCTTGTGCAACTCACTCCTGTACAAGATATTAATTAGGCTGTGAACCTTCCGAATGAATATTTTTTCATCGTAAAGTAAAACTTCTGCAGAAGCTTCTGCATTTATCTCTTGATAACAATTCTGTAGAGTAGCTTAAGCTCTTCTAAGTTATCTACTGCACATTCGCTTTCGCTGAAATTCCTTTGAATTTCGAACCTCAAACCATAGGACCCCAACTGCATCAGTCCAATGGACCTCGACTACGGCGCTCCACTGCTGTGTACAAGCCAAAAATTTCCGCAGAATAATGGAAGAAGGCATCAAGTATATTTTTCATAACATATTGGTCCCAGGAAGTCGAGGAGGACTGCGATGGGCTTAAGAATGAACCGCTCCGCCAAGAGCCTGTCACCTGTATCACCTGTCGTCCCGTTGATCATCGATTTGCTCGAGCGGGCGCCAGTAACGTATCCATTCGTCCCTGTCGCGTGTAGACCAGTGGGTCCTGCTCGCTCGAGGAACACGAAGAGCATCGAATCGATCGTTCAGGGATTTGACGAAGAAGTCCTACCAGAAAACCTGGCACAAATTAGGATGGGTTGAAAGCCATCACCGAAGTCGAATCATCGACCACCACACACTACTTAGTAGAGGAGTCCGAGCGCTTGCATAGCATAGCTGCAAAGCGTCCCACTGCATTGGGAAAGGTAAGAAAGTATGGCCGGAAGGTTACCCACAACATGTCGCCTACACAGCTGAACGCTGGGGTTACTTCGCCTACGAAATTTCCAAGTTTCGAAAGGAAGTTCAAATGGCAAATGACTTGGTTGCAGCAGATGAGAAGTGAATGAAGAATGCTACTCATAGCCAGAGATACCAAAAGCTTGTCATTACGTACAAGGAAAATCAACACCAAGTCTAATTTCATTTCAAGGAGGAGATTGTTCGCCTGCGTTGTGGAGTTCTTGTGGAGTTCCAAATTTGTCGAATAGGAACTCCTACCTGAAAATGCACTAGTGACTATCAAACTATTCTGTCAACAACTAGATTGAATCACTTGCAAACCAAAGTGTGAGGAGTGCTGACTGCGCTACCCACCCGACACCGCCAAGGATGTCTTCAAAAAATCATAAAGGAAAATTTTTTGCAAGATAGCTAGACTTCGGAGCCCATACAATGTAATCTCCAGACAGTGCTCCTACAGAAGACCATTTGCTTGCATTACCCCTGATCTTGCGGAAGAAAGAATGTCATCAAGTCAGGGCACCTCAAAACGGGAGTGTGAAAGTCTCTTTTTTCGTGAATAAACCGGCAAGCTTCCACCTGTATGTGGTGAAATTGCCTGCACGAAAGCGACACAAGCATAGTAGTCCAACAATGCTCCACGTTTCAATTGGGTTCTTTTCCAAAGAAGAAATTAGGAAAAATTAAGATGTGGCCAATATTCAATTGCAAGGTTCACAACTTAATAAAAGATGAGGCAGTTCCGCTTATTTCATGAGTGGAGAGGGCTTAGATATCATATTGATGGGAGTGAGAAATGAGGTCGAAGCCAGCCATTGAGCCAATCGCTTTCTCGAATGGCTCCGAGACGCTTTTCTTTTAACGCCCGGGGAATTATATATTTCCGAGTGATAAACGAGACTGCTCACCAGCTTTTCCCCAAAAAATATTCGCCAAGAAAAAGTACGCATCTAGTTCTCTATGGCCCTTGTTATACCATCGCTCGTGGTGAGCGTCAGCTGCTTGCGGTGAGCGCGTGCGCCGCTAACTCAGACGCTGAGAACGCGACGCAAGCACGCACGCGCCCGAAGCATACAGAGCGGTCCTCGTTTCAATTGGGTCATGTTTTGTGCGGGGATTGGTCCACTCTGCGACTGCGGAAATGGGGGAAATTTAAAAAATAATAATTCGACACATTAAACTTTAAGAAACCGAGTACTGGTGCCCGATAAGCTGTATAGGGCCCTGAAAACAATTTATATTAAAAGAAAAACAATAAAAAGACAAATAAGTACGAAAAACACAGTAGAAAAGCGCGAGTTGATCGACCCACCCCCAGCGAAAACGTCAATCGCAGTGCAATGCGAAGCGACGAGAGCGTGGAAGGTTCGCTAGCGTGTGCATAACAGCCCGTGAGCGTCACCACGCCAGCGTCAACCTGATAACTCGTACAAACGTGTCTGGCCCCACGGTGTCTGATACTGAATGGACGAGTTACGCTGGGGGGTGAGCGAAGGTATAACAAGGGCCTATGACAGTTGTTTTTCAAGTTCTTTGGTTTTATTACCGAATGCGCTAACATAAGGTAACGAAAGAGACATGCGGTCTCAAGACAGTGGAAATCAAAAAACGTAGAAAGACACCCAATCTGATATCAGCTCACAAAGCGGTACAAATGAAAGAAGATCATTTGTTATGGAGTGGCACTCATTTCGATTGTTCATTTACCGAAAAAAAAGAACTCACTGAATAATCCAAAAACACTCTTTCCTGTCTGGTATCTCGGCCTCGTACGATAACACCGCATATGTAACGTCAAAATTGTTTCTATTATGCTCTTCGGTCCTGCGTTCATGTATAGTTTTGGAATTAAACCTTACCTTAACCCTAGATGTCAATTGGCGGGTTTTGCTAACATTTATTTCTACATGATTATCCAATAAACGGTACTCGAAACAGAATAATAAAAAACATTTAAATAAGATGCTTCTATTGAACATACATGATAATACTAAATGTAATTATAATTATAATATATACATCAAAATCAAGTGCTGAGAATGTCTTTCGAAATAATTTGTATGACAATGAGGGCACGTGTGTATGAGAAAAAAGAAAGAGCAATCATCTGTATTACCGATCGTTCAAATAATGCATTCTGTTGACGTTTAGTACTTTTCGCTTATTCCTCACTAAATGCTTTTCATGCTACTGTTAGGGATAGTCATTACTTTTATACTTTGTTTTATACTTTGTTCTACGTACGAAACTGTTCTGCTATTTGCCGAACAGCGGTTTAGCGGTTTATAGACGAGAACTACTTCAATGACTTGTATATTTTGTCGTAAGAGCCACAATACATACAAAAATACAAGATATACAATAATACTCAAAATATACAAGTCATTATTCACAGGCTCTCGGTAAGCTAAAATTTTGAATTTCATCGGAGCCGAAGTGGAAATTTAATCCGGTCAGAGACGACAAAGTGAAAGTTAATGGGATGAGAGAGCTGTCAGATTCCATATTGAGAACGAGGTGACGTAGAGTCAAAAAAGGAGTACATGTCACGGAACTGTTAAGATCGGCAAACGACACCAGACCATTCATTGAAATAGGAAAACTCAGCGTAATAGCAGACGCGTAAAACACATACATACTCTGATGGAGCGCATAAACTCTTACGAGATTCCTTAGCAAGGACACAATAGAAGGAACTCGCAGAAATCTATCAACATTTAAAGTGTTCTAAGGGCAAATCAAAATATCTTTTTAAAATAGGTTCGCGCTGAACTACATACTATGATGCACAAAATGACAGTTCCCATTTGCCGGAGTATTTAACTGTACTTTCCTTTTCCACTCCATATTAAGGGGCTGGTATTCTCTATACATAGGAGCTGAGGAGGATTGGTGGATACGCAGTGAGCATGAGAATTCACCTCTACGTATCTTCCATAGTACAGACATTTCGCTTCCTCTCTGATGAATGGAGCCCGTAGATGGAATTCTATTCAAAGGATTTTTCTTTCAGTAGCCGCAGGCAGCGTTGTTAATTTAATCCCTGTGGGAGACGACGGTCATTTCCAGTCGCCGTCGCAACTAAAAAGAGCGTCGGATGCACTTCTATCTAATTGGGTGTTTCGTTGTTCTTTCCACGAAGAACTTCAAGGAAAACGCTCCTCCGTGCAGAATCTTTTTCCAAGAATGCCAACATTGATGAACAACTTCTTCCAATTTGAAGAGCTACAACATTTGCAGATATTGTCCGGCAGTTTTTACGGTCACCACTTTTTCTTCAACTACTGAAGTTGGAGAAAAACTCTGGGAAAAGTGCTCAGTGGTGAATTTCTACTAACCTACACATTATAAGATAATCTTTATGGTTTGTAACTGCTCGGTGGGCTTACCCTGAAAAAAATACTGAAAAGTCACTGAACCAACCATAATACGATAACATCGTCATGGAGCTGTCACAAAAGATAAGAATTACTGAACTTTGAGAATGCTCGCCCCAACATAGTCAGAAGGTGAATGAGGAAAGTGTATCGAAGTTTCTGAAGCGACTATTTCTTCGGATTCCTTCAATCTGCAAACTCATCTTTGAACCCTACACTGGGAAGTTTCAGTGGCAGGGTTTATACAATTATTCTTACCCCAAGCATACTTCTTACCTCCTGCTCATCCCACGTACGTATTTTCTAGAACTGCGAGGATATCATACAAATTAGGTGCATCTCATCAGCGAGTTCTCCTCCCCGTCGGGTGTCCAATGCCTGTATCCTTTCCTCCCGCAAGTTTAGGAGACCAAAAGAACGCGATGAAAAAAGTAGATGCGAAAATGAAGTCGTGTACAAAATCCGACACCCTAAATTCGATAACAAGTAAAATGCTGAATAAATTCATGCGAAAGATCAAAGACACATCTACTAAACGATATTGACAAGGTGAGGAAAATCGAACCAACGTGACGGAAAGAGTGTATACGAAAGGATTAATAGCTTTGCTTGACGGCTAGCTTGCCTTTCTATGGCGTAGAAACAAAAATGAATAAGTAAATGAACGATAAACGGACGGGAATGACATGTGAAACACATAACAAGTATATTTCCAAAACTCTCCGAACTTCAAATATAAAAATTTATGTGAACGGTTATTTTATTTCAGTTCTGCAAACTCATTTCGGGTTCGTTACAATTTATTTAAAGTGGTTAGAAGAATGACGCCTTTAATGAATAGTCTGGAAATTCGCCAACCATGAACTGGGTTTAAGGCTTACAAGGCGACGAGTACGCCGAACAAATTATCCCATTGACAGTGCCGGACGTGTCTTTTGATCAAAAGCCGAAAAAGCCGGCAAAAGCTGCTCCAAAGCGGCTTTTTCGAATAACTCTCTTATCTCTATTCTGCTATTTGCCGCTTTTGCTTAGCGGTTTATAGACAAGAACTAGTTGATTGACTTATATATTTGGAGATGCTAGGTTATTCGCAAAACACTGACATCGGACGGGAATTGAACCACTAGTGCAGTCTGCCGGAAACAGAAAGACGCGGGTTCAATTCCCGTCCGATGTCAGTGTTTTGCGAATAACCTAGCATCTCCAAATATATAAGTCTCTTATCTCTCTTATAATTCAACTATTTGTGAAATTAGGCCTAGATTTGAGCTCAGCAGTTCGAGCCCTGTCGTTTGGTGTATAAATTACCCACACCTGAGAGTTTTTACAAATTATCGACTTTTTGCGTATCCATCGATTGCCTCGTCGTTGACGGGGGCTCCAACAGGGGACCCCGTCAACGACGAGGCCAACGGGAGGCCCCGCGTGGTAGCTCTTCGAGCCACCCCGTGGGGACTCCCACTCCTGGCTCGGAGCAATGAGCGTCGCATATTTATATGTGGCGAGGAGAGGGCGGCGCTTAGTCGGTGGTCAGTCACCAAGCGAGGGACCGAAGCGGCAACGTGATCCGAAAATCGAGGGGTCACAAAAAACGACTGAAAGCAAGTTTCACGAGTTTGGTAGAAGTGTATTTGGATGGATAGAGCTCGAGCTGCTGATCTCAAATCTAGGCCTAATTTCACAAATAGTTGAATTATAAAAAGTTATTCGAAAAAAGGGCCCGCGTGGTACAGTGGTAAGAGGCGCTGCTGACACCCGCACGGTCGAGCGATCGATCCCGGCCCGGGCTAACCAAGCCTTCCATCCCTCCGGGGTCGGATAAATTGGTATCAGACTTGTCTGGGAAGGTAAAGACACTGACTTGGTATAGCGGCTGGCCCCGCAGGTCATTGTATCGGCCAAATACGCATTCACCAAGCCTCTACGACTTGAATGGAACACGAATGCGGCGGCGCGTCCTACGTGGACTGATCAACGCCGGCACCCTTACCTTTACCTTTACCTTTACCTTTATTCGAAGAAGCCGCTATGGAGCGGTTTTTGCCGGTTTTTTCGGCTTTTGATCAAAAGACATGTCCGGTACTGTATTACCGCAGAATAACCAACAGAAAACAACATAAAAAGAAATTTTCATCAAGAAAAAGTAATGAAATGTCCACAATGCATCACTGAATATGCACACGAGCCATGCCACCAAAACGTGTAATTCTTTTGATGTGTGTCTAAAATGACAGTCCAGGAGTCTGTCACTAGGAGCCTTCATTCCAGTGCTTTGGCTTCGAATGAAAAGAAATTCTTGTTATGAAGGTGAATAGGCAAGAATAGATTTGAGTGATAGGGTGGTTAAAACCTATCTATTTATTTCAATTATCCGTGACGTGAGCAGAAGCCACACACGAGAATATGCATTAGTACAAGAACATCTAACATAAAAAACAACCTCAGAAGCAATGATCGATAGTTAAAATATATTAGGTGATACATATTTGAAACAATATAATGCATTTCTAAAGCAAGGCAAGGCAAGGGCTAGGACGTTTTACCTCGAACTCAGAATACGGCTGAAGTCCAAATGGCTTCTGTAAGTGAAAAAGTTTGTTCCTACTCGCGAATTTGTCACAGCAACGTTAAGTTTGAGATGTGCTCTTTTGGTCCTTGTCAGTGCTGAATCAAAAAAAAAACTGTGTAAATAGATAGAAGCCTTTCCAATGAGTATCTCCAACGAAACCTAAGACAATTGTTGAGGAAAGGAGGGCCGAAATGCTGGCTGCAGCTGACGGCTGAGGTGAGTGGGGGGGCGCAATTCCGATCCATAGCAACCGTGGGAAACTGAAACCTCTCGAAAACGCTCCTCCGGTGGCTATGAATTAGGCATGCTGCGTGAGGTATACATCATCCCCCACTCCTTTCCACTCACTCAACTCTCGAGTTGTGTACCAGACCACCAACTGTCTTCGAAGGATGTTCGACTAAAGCTGAGTTATAGACGATCGGCACCTTTGTATGTTTATTACAAAGAGGGGAAGCCACCTATATGACAAAAAGAATTTCAAATACATGGCATCAAGTCTCAAGATTTAATTAATAATCGAACAATCCAACGTACGTAAAAAATGTAAAAGTAAAAAGTAAAATTTATCTATAACAAAAACATCAGTAATAGTGAGGAACAAAGGGAGAAGTAGAAATATGTGAGTTATCAAAGTGCACCTTCCTTACTTATGGCTCTCTTGAAAGCACCTTAGCTCAATTGCCAAGACCCACTCTTAGCTAGCTCAGCAAACAGTGGTGCAGTGAGATTTATGAAATAAAAACGATAACAACCTGATAACACTTAGCACGATTTTCGAATTGATCAGATGCTTCATTTCTTCAGAACGGTTAAGTGGAAACTATTGAGAATAGACATGAAAACCGCTGGAAATTCTCTCCAATTCCTCACAATAATAGAATCCAAGTGGAAATCAGAAGGCAGAAATCGAGTGAGAAATCCCTTACAAGGAGAGCCTTTCTGGATGTGCCAAGCTTTCGTGATGCAATTTTTACAGGATGTAGGGTCCTTTGTAGGTACTCGAAAACCGTACTTCATTTTTCCTCTAGGCACCTCTGTGATGGGAAAACGGCTTCTGAAAAAATGGAAGGCGAGCACATCACACAGTCAATATCCACCGTAACTTACCTTAAACGGACGCAAATTCAAAAACTAATGTTAGATTCGTGATCAGCGACCCAAATAACTCCCACATACGATGTTTGGTCCAAATCGGTTATTTTGACCCAGGCACCTCACTCACACAACCATACCATCGCTAGCGCTCACCAGTCAGTCACTAGTCAGAGCTCAGGAAACGGGAATAAAATTCATGATCAGCAGTTTATGTGAGACTTTCACGCAGTTCGTGGGACAAAGGTAGTGGATGCTGAAGATTTTCTGACAGCTAGAGTCTGAATGGTGGCAAATTATTACCAGTGGTTCATTAGAGGCTGAACCTTGGGCAACTCTACCGACACCTGACACGAGGCTCGAGACATCATGGTCACCCATTTCGCCCAAACTTCGCATGTGGGGGTTATTTGGGTTGCTGATCACGAATCTGACGTTAGTTTTAGAGTATTCATGTGCATTTGCGGTATCTACGGTGATTTAATGACGTGCAGGTCCGATTCATAGGAAAGTAACTCATACAAGCGCAGCAATCCGTGCTATTTACTTACAGAAAAGCATAATCCCGTAGAAATTGCATCCAGTGATTATGCAAGCACATAATAACGACAGCCGAATAAGTGCAAAAATAACTGCCATATACGGGACCGAACTCACAAACCCCGAATGAGAGGCCGCATCGCTACCGCTGCGCCAAGTGAACACGTTCTCTTGGACACGGCGGCCCCTAATGAGCCCGCGCGGTCTGAGTGATGTGCTCGCCTTCCATTTTTTTGGCAGCCGTTTTCCCCAATACAGAGGTGCCTAGAGGAAAAATGAAGTATGGTTTTCGAGTACCTACAAGGGACCCTACATCCTGTAAAAGTTGCATCACGAAAGGTTGGCACACCCAGAAAGGCTCTCCTTGTTAGTATCTCAGTACGTGTATTCTTTCGAGAACCATTTGACTATTACGATGCTTCGGTGGAGTATGAAGCTTTTTCAGATCTCTCTCTTCGAGATTTGCTTTGTAAGGTTATTTGTTCTCGCTCTTATTGTGCTCAAACAATGAAATCTATAGAATTGAATCCTCACCCCTTGATAGTACATGCTGCAAGTCTGATTCAAGCGACCGAATAGTTTAGCGAAGAAATGAATTGGAACGCAAGACAATTAGCAGGTGCTTGTTGTGCAAGAGACTGGGCCTTTAGTTGCCCTAGTGAATATAGATGGTGGTTCAGTGGTTTAATACTGAGACCAGAGAGAGCGAAGAGGAGAGCGAGATTTTAGGACGTTTATTCGTGCAAGGTTATAGTCGAGTGAGTAAATGGTGAGGCACACCCTGACCCCATGAGGGGGCGGGGTGAGGGGGACGTGGGGGTCGTCGTATCGACGACACTGCGGCCAGCCAGGGATACAGTTCAGGGATAATTTTGTCGCATAATTATTATATTACAATCGAGTATATCACATCGGTGTGGTGTTATGGGTAGCTTTGCGCCTGACCCCCGCTTGTCGGTGTTAAGTGATGGGCGCCGTCGCGGCTGACCCCTGCTCGTTGGCGTGAAGTGTGAGGTGCCGTTGCGGCTGATCCCTGGGAGCAGCGTCGGCGAAGGCAACGGTGCCATGGCGGCTGAACGTAGAGTCGAAATCGAAAGGCGACGGCAGTGGCGGCGGGAACGGCGAAGATGAAGACGGCGATGGAGATGACGGCAGCAGCAATGGAGAGGATGAAGGGAGATTGACGGTGGAGATGGAATGGTTTACAGTGACATGGCTCTATGTTGGAGACATGCACCATTACAGAGCTAAACTTTTATGGGGTGCCTAATATCATGTAGGGTAATTAGCCCTTAAGGCAGACCGAGTGGTCGTCGGCGTTGACCGCCGTTAACAGTGCTACGCCTGTGATAATGACCTAGGCCAACGCTTAAGGGGTCACACGGTCGTCTATTCGCTTCATGTCCGTTTACATTAACGTGATGTTGCTTACTATTGATGACCGATGAATTTCCTCTAAAATTTTGATTATTTCCCCCCTTATATTTCAAAAATGGTGCGCACTTGTCCGTGTCATCTGTTGTTGCCTTTTTGTTTTGGTGCTGGTTACGCATTCTTTTGGAACATGTGGGTACGCAGTCTTCGTTATTATACTTTTGCACCTTGTTGCTGTCTTTAGCTTTTGCAGAATGGTCTTCTAGTGGATATGTTTTACCCGAAAGACGGCGAAACTTGTGCTTTGGAAATATTTTCTCGTTTCTCGATGAATTGCCTGCTGATTTGGCTCCGCCTATGACCTTATTTTTTAGTGTGTGCTTCTTCAGATATGAAGCCTTGAGGAAATAGCACTTTCGGTCTTATACTTGATTCTTCGCAGACTGATGCTAACCCGTAGCATATACTATTAGTTGACTTTTCCTTAACATTTGTACCCTTTCCGTAGACTGTAGGGCCAAAAACAGTTCTTGATATATGCAATCCTGATGGAGTTCTTTGTCCATCCGTCGGGTTTGTCACGAGCTCGTGAAAGTAGTCAAGCCCAACTAGAATTCGTGGAATTTGGTGTTCTCCGCGAATTTTGGAGTTTGCAAGACATATGTCATTAGTTTTTAGGAAGGTTGCGTCCTCAGGTGATAGTTTGACGCTTCGAAAACCGTTTGTTATTCTCGGTTTCGTTTGGAATGTTAGCTCCAGTTCTTCACCAAATGCTGTTCCAATTTTGACATTTACTGCGTGACTCTTAAATTTGTCTTCAAAGCCACCGATGCCTGATATCGTGCACATTTCGGCGCTTTGACGTGGTAGTCCCAGGCGTGTGGCTAATGATTCTTGAATAACAGTTTTCTGGGCTCCAGAATCGAAGAAGAATAGTGCTTTTTCGTATTCTCCTTTCCTATAGTTCCACACATTGCCCTCCGCCGTCATTAGAATAAGCTGATCGGCAGCTGCTCCATTTTTACTGGACTGAGAATGGTCGCTTTCGGTCAGAATTTGGGTATTGTTGACCGTAAAATTCTCATTGGCGCTTCTGTTAAAACGCTGGTTTGAATTTTCTCTAAATGAATTTTGCCTTGATTGCATTCTTCTTTGTTGTGGACTATATGGTCGAATAGGATTCCTTTGTGATGCCGAATCTTCAAAACATAACGAGGTGTGGTGCTTTTGTCCACATTGGCTACAGTCAGGTCTTTGGCAGTCGTAACTGTTATGGTCGGATGAATAACATTTCCAGCATCTGCTTTGCTCTTTGAGTGCTTTTCGGCGAGTTGCTTTATCTGTTACCGTTCTGCATGTCATTGACGCGTGGTTATCCCTATGGCAGAACAGACACGCTTCTCTGTTGAAGTGCCTGGCGTGGGGGTACTTATCTCTTGATGAGTTGACCCTATTGTACACTTTATGACCAAGTCTGCTCTCGACGTAACTCTTCGCAGCGATCTCTTTCTTCAAGTGACCCATGAGAGTCTCAACTGTTTGATTATGTTCCTTCTGGCTCGTCACTAGGATTGGTTTGACGATTTCCTCGGGGAACTTGCTTAGAATGGTCTCCGACCACATTGGATCACATGTGCTTCGGACATCATAGCCAGCGGAGACCATTTGGTTCACTAGAAGTTGTATTTGTTGGAAAACTTCTAGGCAACAGTCAGCAAATTCATTGGCAGGCTTCAAATTCATCAGATTTTGAACTATTCGAGGCCGATTTGCTGAAAAATTGCAATATGTCTCTTTTAAAGTTTCTATCATCCACTCATAGTTCTGTGGAAGAGGTTGGATTCCCTGTATAGCAGATTTTCCTCTGCCTTCTAAACTTTCCCTTAATAGTAGGATTTTCTCAACAACATCAAGTTCTGTACTTTTGTGAACCATTGTCTCGAAGATAGCCCAGTATTCGGCAAATTCATCGACATTCCCATAGAATTTCGGAAGCGACACTTGTGGAGGTTTTATGGAACGATGAAGTCTCTGAGATGGTATATTCTGCACCTGATGTGGTGTTTCTCGAGAATCGACTTCGAATCTGTTGTCATCAGTTTCATTTTCGACAGCATTTTGTTCACAATTATCCTCCCTTATGCAACTAAGACCATTTGATGTTTCAGTTATGACATTTTTTTGGGAAATATACCCGAGTTTGACGCCCATTCCTTCTCGGGCACTTTTTGATTCATCAAGTCTCGCTGTAAGCTTGAAAACCAATTTGTTTGACTCATCTATCACTACTTGCACTTGTGATTCTGACTCTATTTGTTCAATTTCTATCAAGAGTTCCTTCCTCTCTGATTTATTTTTGCAACTCCTATACTCGTCTCTGATCTCATTATAGAGGTTTTGCAGATTTTCTCTGCCCTCTCTTATTTGTCTAATAGCGCTCTGTAATAATGCTATCGTAGAGCGGTTTATCTCGTAGTTTTCCTCATCTACGGCTTGATATTCTACGCTGGCTGTGTATTTTTCATACAGCTCTATCAAGTTTTTGAGCGTTTTTGAGCCCAGAATAATTGGTGTTTTGTGGAAGTACAGTGCCATTTTTTGCAACTATGTACGTTCTTTTCTCTTCAGAATTCGAGAAATTTGCTCCAGGTACAGAGTACGGGAGACTTTGCTTCCTTTTTTTGCGGAAGATGTGCCTCTAGGTACAGAGTACGAGAGGACTTGATTGCTCCAGGTACAGAGTACGGGAGTCTTTGCTTCCTTTATTTGCGGAAGATGTGCCTCTAGGTACTGAGTACGAGAGGACTTTAACCCAATAGTAATGGGCGAATCGTAGCGATTCTAGGTCTATATCAACGACCTTTGAGAATGTCTCTTCTTCTCCAGGCGCAAAGATTTCACTCTTTGTACGCGGGAGGGATCTCCTGGTGTTAAAGATTTCACTCAGTAACACGGGAGTTTGTTGGCTACTTTAGGCCGATGCACCAAAACTGTTGTGCAAGAGACTGGGCTTTTAGTTGCCCTAGTGAATATAGATGGTGGTTCAGTGGTTTAATACTGAGACCAGAGAGAGCGAAGAGGAGAGCGAGATTTTAGGACGTTTATTCGTGCAAGGTTATAGTCGAGTGAGTAAATGGTGAGGCACACCCTGACCCCATGAGGGGGCGGGGTGAGGGGGACGTGGGGGTCGTCGTATCGACGACAGTGCTCGCAGTAAAATAGTAGGAAGGCCTACTTACCCCGTGCGCTTCAGCGATTGATCCTCGTTCGGTCTAAGCAAGTCCATCCCTCTGGAGTCGGGTGAATTAATACCAGACTTTTCTGGAAAGGTAAAAACACTGACTTGGTAAAGCGGCTGGACCGCCAAGTCGCTGTGTAGGCCAAGTACGTACATATTTACCAAGCCTCTACGAATCCGAATAGAACACGAATGCGGCGGCGCGTCCTTCGTGGACTGATCAACGCCGACACCTTTACCTTTTTACCTTTACCTTTTACAAGAACTCCTGAGTCCTCTCAGCTCGGCGTTGATGTATGAATTTTCTATTCAGTTACCATACTGTTCGAGGTGGTTGAATTTTTCACCAAACAACCTCGAACAGCATACCAACTAACAGAAAATGATCACATCAGCAATACAAGAGTTTTTAGAGCTGTGTTTGTATTTTTCGTGATGTCCGGACGAAGGTCATTGGAAGGCTACTCGAAACTATCTCATTTGCGGATATCTGCAAGCAATTCAGCAGCAGGACGAGCGAGAGTTTAATGAGAACATCTCAACGGAGAGTGCTATCAACGATGTAATGATCTTCTTACGCAGTTTGCGGGAGAATTCCATCGATACTATCTCAATTCATTGAGATCAAGAATGGGGAGAAAGACGTGTACAAAAAACACTTTCGGCGGGCCTCATGCTTTTGCGACGTTTCCGACGTGCAAATGACAGTGGGAATGATTTGTTTCGCATTCACGTGCAGTATATTTGTGCTCATCAGTCTCAACTCTCAACAATCAAAACAAGAAGGCTCTTCGGCAGAAATTCCCAGCTTACAAATGAGTTTTGCTGCAGGTCGAAACTGAGCAGCAAATACGTAATTTCGATAAACATAAATAGTCAGGATTCATACATATTTTGGACAATTCTCGAAGGATGATATAGTAGTAATAATAATAGTAATAATAATAATAACAATAATAATAACAATAATAATAAATAGGAAACAAAATGATGGGATGCACAAGCCTAACCCGAAGTGTGATGCCGATCCCCTCTTACCGGTTAGTTCATGAAAACAATGAAATTGGTCAGTTGTGCAAAAAAAAATCATGAAGTGGGAACTCAAGATTACATACAGATATTATCATGAAAGGGATCGTTTCTGAATGACGAAAAAGATCAAGGATCGAAAATAAAAAGCAAGCTTCGCAAACAATATATAATTTTCTCGTGTTATTTTGTGTTTCCTTGTTCTGCTGTTTTACCAACAATTTAATTACGTATTACGAGAAAGAATAGAGAACTAAATAAATAAATAGCAGATAGAGAAAAAGAAAAGGGAGAAAAGAAGCAGAAAATAGAAATATGGAAATAAAAGACAGATATAGATAACAAATATATTATTTGAACACATTAGTAATAGTATTACATTGTTAAGCTGGTAAATGAAATAAGTATATAATCTGATTATTGAATGTAGTGATGGGGATGATAGAAATAGGAGAATCGGTTTTAATAGAAAGCGAAGCGGGGTAAAATCAAGGAGTGCAGGAGAGTTTTCGATGAGGAGATCGCCAGAAAGGGGAAGGCGAGATGTGAAAGACTTCGAAGAGCTGAAGCCCCCAATACGGCACGAAATGGTACTTTTTGGCAATTGATGAGGAGCCGGCGCTCTCCGGAAATCCATTTCCCACCGCGAAGTGGAATTTGCCTGGTGGAATTCTCCGGACCTAACTTTTAGATTTAATTCCATAATGAAGTATGCCAATTTTATCAAAAACACGAAAACATTTCATTACAAACCAAACTGAAGTCCAAATTGATCAGGTATTTCAGTTCATTAATAGAACTGAAAACCATTGAGAACAGACATGAAAGTTTATTTCTTTTTTCCCCTCCGGTGTTTTTCTTTTTCCTTTTAGCATACGAGATCAGATAAGAGCACGAGCTGTTGATTAACTAATGGTGGCAGTTTATATATGAGCGAGTTGGAGAACAGTGAGGGTAACGCTGATAATCTCCCCGCAAAAGAATTGTGTTGGATCCATACCAGCCGAGTATCTACCAAGATCTGCGTAGAAATCAACGTCTAAGCCTAGAAAATTCCAAGTTATCGCTGGTTCTGCAGATTTACCATGGAATCCGAAACACCAGAGAATGAACTTCGAAAAGAGAGTAACCAAGGGTCAGCACTTGTCGTTAGAGCAAGACAATTTAGACGAGTACTAAGATTGAGCGAGCACGGTTGGTCTGATAGCGATTGAATGGACGGCATTTTTTGTTCAAAACACTCGAAAAGGATGTTGATGTGAAGGCGAGATGGTGATCTGATAAGCGGTGGTCGGCATCCACCGAACGACAATCGAGTTCGGAGGAACCCTCGGCGGGGGAAGCGGCTGCGTCACATGGAGTTTGTGGGCAATCGGCAGCCTGTTGAAGTGTCATCCTCTCAAGTGCCGTCAGACGCCCACCCTCGTTATCCAGAATCACCGCACCGAGCCAATACACAAAGCTGTTGGCTCGCTTATGCCTGCAAACTGCAGCAGAAATGGGTGGGGGGGGCCTGTTTGTCCTCATTACGAACACTTTACCTCTCTACTTCGACATGCTGCGGCTGAAGGTGATCGCGGCTGGCACAAAGAGCGAGAAAACTAGAAAAGAATCAAAAGAAACACCGTAAAATTCCAATTTTATTACCGACTTTTTTGTTGGTTAATGCTAAGCACATTCGAGGTGAAAAGCGATCTGACCTAACGGACAGATCCGAGATGTCGGTTCGAATCCCATCTGAGCAGCGATTTTTGCATAACTAGCACCGTCATCACAAAGGAAACACCGGAATCAGAAGCACAGGATTCTGTCGCAAAACCTTTTCCGTACAATTAAATATGATGTGAGATGGGATTATCCGCTTCATATGAGTGCCACCCAACAATCAGTCGCTGCATTTTCTGCGAAAATGGGCATTTCTTTCCTCTCATCTAGAGATTATTGCCGGAAAGCATTATTTCTCACACTGAAAATGGCAGTAGATCACAGGAACGCCTGTACATTTCATCTACAGTTATTTTCGTATAACGCCTGTTTCAAAGTTACACTTATTTATTACCAGTCGTTCATCGGCCTATCGGCCGCCAAACGTCTATTCGTCAACTTCGTTAAATAAAGAAATAAACGCTCTAATCTATATTGCTTGTCAAGCTAAGTCACTCTTCGTTCATTTGGAATTTCGGCTCTGTTCCACTGATTGCACTTTGGTGGTCGACGAAGTTTTCTTCTTTCACTTTGGCTCAAACAGCCAACAGAAAAGTAGAATTGTTGTCCTTACCCCATTGGGTAAAGTCTTCAAAGAGGTCAAATTGTTCTCAAGCTCAAATGTGTCAATCAAATTCTCCATACTCTGAGAGCAATCTGAGAGCGGGAAAACTCTTCTCTATCAGCAAAAACCTCTTTCCCGCAAAACATAGGCACCTATGTAGGATCGAAATCAGCATGCAAAATAACCTATCTAGATCACGTTTGAGCCAACTATGAAATTTGAACCTGACCATCCTTAGACAAAGTGTAAATGCGTTATCATAAAAAGTGATTTTCAAAATGATTCCAGTGATAAACAGAGGTAAAACCACCACCAACCGCCATCACCACCAATCATTTGAAAAATGGATTGACATCCATCCATCCATCCATCCATCCATCCATACATCCATCCATCCAAGTAAACAACTGGATTTCGCTTATTATACAGTAAGGATCCCATTTTTAATCAACGATCAGTAAATACCGGTTTTTCAAAAACAGTCCATCCAACGAAATTTACTCCGTCGCTGCATTCCTCCTTACTCCTGAAAAACAGCAGAAATTCAAACAGGTTGTTTTTTTTCTGTAGCCAATAAGTGTTGGTCTTGTCAGCAACAGCAGAATAGAGGCGGTCAGAAAAAACCACCCTTCGCTGTATCATGCATATCACTATTGCGAAGCGATTCGTCGATGTCATCATGAAATTCTCCGACATCATTATGAAAGCACTCACACTTATAATTGGCATTTGGCTGAACTTTATTGAATGAATTCCTATGTTAAGAGGAGGTGTCACATCAGTGCGTACGACGCCGTTTCTCAAGACAAATGCGCAAAAATGGTCTCTTCACAATGTACAAGGCGAAATGCTCATTTATATACATAGTTCCAAAAGACAACCGAAAATAGAGCGCCCGGATCACAAGAAGCGACTTTCCGTCCCGTCTTTCCCGCCCACGTACAAAAAATGCAGAGATTTTGCCCGTCCATGTCGCGCAGTCGACGGGCATGAACCACATGTGTTCAGTCTTTGCTTGAGATCGAGTGAGTATTAATTGCACCAAATTTTTGTTGTTGCTGAAAAAGTTGGCAGAATATTGGCTAACACACGCCCAGACAGTGTCTCATGACGCAGATATAGATTCCAGAAGGAAATCGCCACATTCTTTGACGTACTTTCTCTGCATCCCTTTCAGTCGCACATCCTCTAGATTAATTAAGAGTCTGGTAAATTGGTGTCAGGCCTGTGTGGGAAATTGAAAACACGGGCTAGTGCTGCGGTCAGCCCACGTTGCGAAACACAATACTCACCATGTTTCCACGATTGGGAAATGAAAGAAAAATCAAGAGACTGACCAACGCTAAACATATTCGTACCCCTTCTTTTGAAGACCACCCACTCTGCTTGAAATCTTCCACTTCATTAATGCGGTGTTCCCTGAAGAAATGCACCTTTGTGTTTGCAAAATGATATCCGGGTGTAGCGAGATTCGGATTATTTGCTTGGTTTAGTTCAATCCACTCTACTGCGGCAGCGAAGTCAGATGAGCAATGGCGGAGGGTGTATTTGAATAGCCGCGCCCCTTGCCGGCAATTTTAATGAGGAACGGTCGTTTTCGCGTTGAGACCACCAACGTCGTCCTATCAACTCCACATCAACGATCTCAGACCCTGATCAACTACGAATAAGACTTTCATCCCTACGGAGTACATGAAATGGTTCTATACTTGTCCCGGAACGTGAACACTCTGACTTGATACCCACAAGTCATTGCACAGGCAAAATTCTCATCACCGTACCTCCATAATTCTCATCGGTAGGCGAGTGTGTGGCGCGTCCTCAGTCTGTTCAAAGCCGTCTACCTCACTATACCTTTCACGTAGCGATCTCCTCAGCGGGTTCTCTTCACTGAAGGGAGCAAGGTCAATCTGCCTGTGTTTTGGAGTCAAAAAGTTGGTTGCGAACGTTGTTGCCTAGTCTTCAAGTGCTGTCAACTGCGATGATGTTCAAACAAGCATTCAACGATGCAGAACCGGTCCGACCGTGTTCGTAGGGCTCAAATATACTTAGCTCCACTTGCGTCAGTACTTGTGTGCAAAAAGCTGTAGCCAGTTTGCTGACGATAGAACAATGCGAAGCTAAAAACGGATTAGAAGGCGAAAGTGCGGAACGTCAGCAAGGAGCGGAAAGCGACAGTGAGAATGTATCCCACGTGAGTAGAAGATATTCAATAATCTCCACCGTGTCTCAACTTTCTCTTTGTCAGGAAATGGCAGTACGGACTCGAAACCTCCCGAAAGAGTTACGATCATTCAGAGACAGTCCGGCTTCTTCAAAGAATCGAAATTAACTTCGTGCAATGAAATGAGGTTGTATATTGATTGTATTGTTTAGGCTATAATAAAAAGCCGACTCTGGTCAATGAATTGTATCCTGCGCTTTACCTGCCTAATGAAAAGAAGAAATTGGTAGGGACCACACTTTCACCTTGAGAGCAAGTGTAGAGAGGTTCGGACGGCGCAAAGTTTATGAAAACAGCAGGCATCCCAGAGAATTCCGCGGCATTTTCGAGGGATTCCGAACTCAGGCCAAGATCTCGAGGATGAATCGACTGGTCAATGCATCTACGGTAAGGTAAGGTAAAGGTAAAGGTGCCGGCGTTGATCAGTCCCCTGAGGACGCGCCGCCGCATTCGTGTTCCATTCAAGTCGTAAGGCATAGAGAATGCATATTTGGTCTATACAATGACCTGCGGGGGCCAGCCGCTATACCAGCTCAGTGTCTTCACTTTCCCAGACAAGTGTGGTACCAATTTACCCGACCGCGGAGGGATTTGAGGCTTGGTTACTCCGGGCCGGGATCGATCGCTCGACCGTGCGGGTGTCAGCAGCGCCTCTTACCACTGTACCACGCGAGCCCGCATCTACGGTACCGTCGGGGTACATCCGCCAAATCGAGGTGTAAATGAAACAAACGGTTTTTGCCGTCGCTCTGTCATTAACTGCTCCGAAATTATTCTTATTGAATGAAAAAACTTGGCCGGAATTAGAATCCTATGTAACCTCACCTCTTCAGTCTTGCGTTTTTTCCACTACACTATTCTTGCGTTCTAACATGGATTTGGACTGCCTCGTCTTCTGAATGTGGAGATGTTCATCCACGTTGGAAAGGTTGCGGTTTGAAGGTCTTCAAACATTCGTCTGCATTTGGACATTTTATACTGAAGAAGTCGATGGATATTCGTCGAAATATCAGTTTGTGTGAGTAAAGATGTCAATCTCGATTCTTACTTGCAGTACAAAATCCCGTCGTTATGATGAGATCAATCGGGTGAACATGACAACATCTCAACATGGACATGGAGGGTCCGGAGATCTAAAAAGAGTACCGCACCCTGAAAAAGCGGCGAAAAATCGAAACACGATTGAATGAGAACGTTCTCCCACCAGATCAGTTTAATGTGTACAGCGGATGAAAATAGATTCTTTTCTATGAGTACAATTTTTTGAATGTGAACTGTATCATCGGCCCCAATCTCAATTCTTGTGGAGAACTTCAGAATGTCCGAAAAAAAGCTGAGCAACAGCAAAACCAGGGTATCTGCAGTTCTCAAATATTTTGGCAAAAAAAAAAGTGAAGAAGAGCAGTTCGAGCAGAACCGGTAATGAGCAGCATGCACACATCAGCAGAAGTTAACGGGGCATCGATTCGCGCGCTAATGGCCTGTGCTGATACATGAAAGTAAACGTGTCGAGAACGAGGAAAAGTACACGAAAAGGTCGCCTCATTCAAGCACCTCACTCCCCTTGAAACCTTTCGTCCTGAAGCTCAGCCCGTAAGTGTATTCACAAGTCGAAGACATTGCCAATCAGATTTTTGAGATTCCGTAGATTTGTTCCACAGTCAGCACGCAATAAGAAACTAAAAATCAAACCTTTGAAAACAGATATAAAGAATACAAACTACACTAAGAACTGAGGAAAGCATTCTTTTGAAGGGCTTCGAAGGATCCAAGAGTCTCAGTGGGAGGGACAATGTGGTTTTTTAGCGCCGAGTACAGTGATCCGGCCAACTGTGAACGAATGTGCCCTGGCCTCAAATGTCGGTCTTGGATACGCCGAAGTTCATTATCGACGGGTATTCCTCTGGTCTTTGAGGGAACGATTCATAAAGTGTTAACGTGTTTGTGCATAATTGGCTCGATAATAAATTGAAGCACACAAGCTGCAGTTCTCTTCCTTCGTGACACCAGCGTGTGAACTGCGAACAAAGAATTAGTCGAGAATTTTCGAATATGAAACCGTAAGATGGAGAAAGCCAATCTTCAAAGAAAAGGTCCTCGTGTTTTTTTCAAAAATCTTCTTCCACCCGCTACAATGAGTGGGAGGGAGTCTATCACAGCTACATTTGATGCATGACAAACCTATAGAGGTGAACCATGATTGGATTCTTAAAAAGAAAAAGGGCTAACATATCAAATCCACTTTTTGGAAATTGAAGGGATAGAATCCTACTGGACCACCACAGTAGGATAATCTTTCTGATAATCTTGATGTATGAACCATGCTTGCCAAATCGAATTTATGGTGTGGGTTTCACGGATTTCGCCTCTGATCTCGCTTTGGCGATATTCAGCGTATTCATTGAAAATTTTAAATAGCTGCAATTGAGCAAAAGGCCTGTGATTCGGAAGAGGAACAAGTGACTTAATTAATAGTATCCCTGGACGATGTAAATTGCTCAGATTAGAGGGTTGTTGTCGATGACGTGAAACCTTTTGTCGACCGCAACATGTAGACCATGACAGCAGCAGTGGGAAGAACTGTACCAAAAACTTCAATGACACAAGTGTCTTCATGAAAATTCAAGGATTAGAAACCGTTCGTCGTCAAGTCCTCAATTACTGTTAGTGAGCGAGTTCAAATAATGTTTTGGTGCAAGGGTAAGCAACAGTAGACCTTGAGTGGCTTCTTAAGGTCCTCATCTCCCTAGCGAGTTGGTCCCTAATTCGGACTATTTGAAATAACCCAATAGAATCTAAAATTCTGAATCTCGAGAAAATCTTGCAAAACTCGATTAGGCGCGAAGCCTTCCAGGGAGGGAGAATCTGCACCATCACGAGGAGCGGGAAATTGGGAACATTTTCAGCGCCTTTTCCCGATTTTCCCGGAGGTGTTTATCCATGTGCAGCATCATTCCACAAATTATACCCAAACACGTGAACATAGTTCGGTGAAGTACTGGTTGTTGAGGAAAATGAGAGGAGAGAGAAGAAAATTCCGCTTCCCATATTGGTGTTGCAACTGCTGCTTTTTGCCCCCTTCAACTCCCGTTGATGAAACGTTCCAGTGAGGGATAGGGCACTGCACAGCGGGAGTTCCACTGCGGGAGTCATTCACTGCTGGCACACTCAACCTCTCTGAAACGGAGTGTGATCATCAGTCAATATTTCCTAGAGAGAATTCTCTTTTTCCTTCCATTCAGTTTCAGTTTATTCTTCGATGGGAAGAGCTACATATTTTTTATTCTATCACTTCTCGACCCCACTTCTTTTTTATTCTACTTATTAATTAGTTTAGAGCGTGCGATAGTGCTGAAAACCAAAAGAGACGAAAAGAACATATTCTGAACTTATGAATATTGCAAATGAAGTTTTCGTTTCAAACGTCGCCTTTGTAATAGGTCGGTCTGTCTTCTGGGTGATGTCAGACGAATGGTTTCGCAAACCGGGGCAGAGGTTTTGAAAGATTTGAGAGATAATGCTGAGCCTCTTAACAACGCTTTCTCGATGGCATGTTGCATAAATAGTTAGAGAAGGAATACCTACAGGTTCTAGGTTGAATTTAGATTCGGATTACACGCAGGTCACCGCCATCGCTTGAGAAAATCTATCTCATTTGGCAAACAGAACAACCGTAAACGTAAGGTTTCGAGGTTGATGAGTCTCCTAACAAGGGCGTACCATTCGTTTTCCATTTGGAATTGCAGAGGCATGATGAATGCGTATCTGACGTATACAATGACTTACGCGGGCCAACCAAGTCAGTGTTTTCACGTTTTTAAAGAAGTCTGGTACCGACACCGGATGGATGGAAGTCTTGGTTATCCACTGCGGGGATCGATTGCTCGACCGTGCGGATGTCAGTAGCGACTCTTGCCACTGCACCACGCCCGCCGTAGAGCAATCGTATGATTATAAAAGTAACAGAAAATGTAGTATTCCCGAATAATGAATCGTTTGAAAAGTTAAGTGGTTTCAACGGTCCATATTGAAGGACAACACAATTAAAAATAAAGAAAGAGACAACGAAGAAAATTAAAGGGATAAAAAAATTAGAAGAGAGAAAGGAGGATTAAAGATAAAATCGCGAAATGAATTGATTCCTTATTCAACGATAAATAAAAAATCAGAAGTACGACCTACGAACATCATACGGTGCGCTGCAGAAACCAGGAAACTGAAATCGAAGTGTTATAGTGTACCAATCTTATATAGATGAAAGGCCTACTAATGACAGCGAAAGAGCCAGCAAGTTTGGGAACGGAAAATGGCCGTTTGAGGGAGTGAACGAACCCGGTAGGCGCGCAATAATAATAAAAGGGCTTTGAGCGCGAGTGCGTCCACTCGGTCGGTGGGTAAACACACACAAATACATGTGCGCTGGAGTATCGACCGGAACAGCAGCTCTTAGAGTACAACATTCGCCACAAAACCTAATGCAAATGAGCCAAGAATGAATGGAACACTTTGACAACAGCACCCGGTCAGTTTTAGGTGGAGTTGAAGATCTCGGACGACGCCAGTCACGCTCTTGTGCCTTGGTAAATCTGCATGGAACCCACGCCGCTGGGAAGGTCAGTACTTCTGGCCACCATCTTGAAAGAGGAATATGGAATGAAATGAATAGTGAACGACAGAATAGAATCTCTTTTCGAGCAGTGAATCAAAAACAAAGTAATTCGCTTGTCCTAAAAGCTTTAACTCAAAAACATGGCAGCGAAATTTGCAAAAAATCGTAGAAGCAATGTAGGTTGACTGCGAAGAGCGAAGCCAAACAGCAGCACATAAAGAGGCTTCAGAGGCTATGAAAAACCTGCAAGGCAGCGCTTCGCGCGTTATTAGATGGAAATTAGACGAAAATTGGAGCTCTGGCAGAAATGACAACAGCTTGGACGGGTACAAGCAGACCGCTGGCAGGGGTTCATACCATTTATATCGAGAAAATAAGTACCACATGTGACTTCGCCGATGCTGTTAATCGAAAGTATAATATCTGTAAGGCAGAGCGACTTCAGATTTCCTTACAGCTCTATAGAAACCGACAATAACGAATAAAGAGCAATGGTAAAAGTATGAGAATGATGAAGATTGAGATAAGTTTTTATATTGTAAAGTATTCTTTTATTTGTGAATATTTCTTTTTCTGTTTTCCGTCGTTTCCAGTGTTTCGTTGTATTTGTTTGTTGATCTCATAACATAAAATGGTCGCTACCAAAAATTGATGAACAGCAATCTTGAGGGAGAATGTCGTAAGGAGTGAAAAACGGAAAACGGGAAAATGTGGAACATGACGGTCTAGGAGGACGCGCATAATACCTTGATATCTGTCTTCGACGGGGATTAACACGGGTTACCCATTGTCGTCAAAAGGTTAACCAACGAGTGCTACACCATATGCGATTGGTACACACTGGCATAATATTCTCTTATCGAGGCCTGTCTTTCTGTCAGCTTTTTTTTTTCAAAGATAAAACTTTCCGGATGGTGGAGAGTGAGGAAAATTTTCGTACTGTGAAATATCATATTATTTTTAACTTTTCCTTTTTCGATTTTTAGAAGCTTCTCCACAGTATGGTTTGTTGACCTCACCGATTCAAACGGTAACTAACAAATACAGTTAAACAGCGGCTATGAGCAAAGCTTCCACGAGGAGACGAAAGTGGGAAAAGAGTGAAAAAAGAAAATGATGGAGTAGCAGGTTCATATTGGAGGTAATCGATGAATTCCGGAATAGGTGCCATTGCGGTGAACGACCAGATGAATGCTGCACAACGTGCGAACCATTACGCACTCGTTACTACTTTAAACGAGGTTGGGAGTAGTAGAAATGGGGGCAAATCGCGGCCACAATGCGACAAAAATGAAATGGCGGACATTCCAGCGAAACTGGCGGGGAGCGTCGAGGCCAACAAATGAGACAGTCTAGGTGGAAGGTGTTGTCACTCTGCATTTTACGGCTGCAAACTGTTAAGGTCATTGTTGGTTACTCAAAGGATTAGTCTCGCTACGCGCCACCCCCGAATTTGTGACGATCTCTCAATATTCATCGATTTCGCGACCGAAACCCGACGATCAGGGAAGAACACTGGTCCAAAAATTGCAGAGTCGAAACAAAAGTCGAAGATTGAGCAATAGACGACCATCACCAAACTGGCGGTACTTTTCGCTGTTCAGCATCGTCCTGTACTTTAGAGCGTAATAATGGGGTGATTCCAGCGCTGATGAGCCTTTCTCGACCAACTGCCACACGAAACACATCATCATACCCTTTATGCGCACAATATGGAATAGTGAAGTGGAGAATGGGATCTAAGGTGAGCCCAGCTCTCCTCCACATAAATCAGCTATATTATACTTCACAGCGGCGCACGTGGTACTGTGATAAGAGGCGCTAATGAATAGACTGTGAAGAAGAGCTTAACAACTCATTGGAGAAAGTATCGCGTTAGGAAGCTATTGACACGGTCGAGCGATCGATCCTCGTCCAGACTAACCTAGCCTTTTATCCGTCCAGGGTCGGTTAGATTGGTACTAAACTCGTCCGGGAAGGTAAAGACATTGACCTAATGTAGCGGCTGATACCCGAAAGTCATTGCACAGGCCAAACACGCAATTAAATGTCTCCACAATTCTGAATGGGACACAAATCCGGCGACATGTCCGAAGGCGACTGGACAACTGTAGCTTTTACCTTCTGTTAACTTCACTCAACACAATATTTAGATTTAAGAATGCCAACTGAGAATGACCACAATTCGTGGGAAATGTTTCAAAGTATCGAAAACCAATACATTTACTTGGTAAATTCTACAAATTGTAAAATCTTCATGGATATGCGGTAGCCAAAAGAAGGACAAACGAAAAAAGAGACAACGACGAATCATGAGAGGCAGAAATACTTCAATGCGAGGCTATAAAAGACAGAATGGTTTTGTAGGAACGATCCGCAGCTCATATTGGAACGTTAGTAGAGGACTGCTCGTCAGCTGAATTATTCAGAAGGAGGAAAGCCTCAGGTAGTTTGCATAGCAGATACTTTTGATCATTTTGAGCCATATTCACCGTCCGATCGAGGAAGCGCGTACAACTGGTTCGAGCGGCCGGTAACCGAAGTGTAAATACGATTATCTGTTCACATAGCGAGTACCGCCCATATCCCTGAACGGGAGCGATGGCTACTCGAATTGATGGAGTGGCTTATCGACCGACAATGTTCGGTTAATTCAAACTCTTAATATTGTTGTTGTGTGTGAATAAAATGTAAAGACGAAGTGGTTGGTTTCGATCATCCCTAAAGACGCAGCAATGCATTCTCTTCAAAATCGTAGAGGCATGGTGACAGCGTTTTTGGGGAGTTGAGTTGAGTGAGTCAGTCACTGTTCAATTGAGTGCCTTCACTTTGCCAGAGAAGTCTAGTACCAAATTACCCGACCCCAAAAGGAAAAGCGAGGTAAGCTCAGGAGAGGATCGGATAGTCGATCATGTGAGTTTCAATTTTACCTCTTACCCCTGCTCCATGTACGCTCATGTGGCCTGAATACAAAGCCGAATTTTGTTGAGCCGGTTTAGATTTTCTGAGCTACCACATAGTTAAAAGGTTGGGGCACGTGGTGCGTGGTGCAGCGGGGGGGGGGGGCGGGCTAACCAAGCCTTCCATCCGTCCGGGTGGGGTAAATTGGTACCACACTTGTCTGGGAACGTAACGGCACTGGCCTGGTATAGTGGCCGGCCCCAAAATTTATTTTAGAGGCCAAATACGCATTCACTATGGCTCTACGATTTGAATGGAACACGAAAACAGCTGCGCGTACTTAGGCGCTAATCAACACCGACACCTTCACCTTTACTGAAGAGGTAAGCGATTCAGAGTTTGCTTTGAATCACTCAAACAAGAAACAGTTACGGCCACAAATTCCGGACGAAAAGCGATGAGCCTCTTCGCATTGAGTGACATTCCTACTTAATGAAGGAGCAGATACGAGTAGGTTGACGATTTTTGTACAGTTTGAAGTTTGTAGTTTGAAACCTCTTCAAATAATGTACAGATCACGAGTTGAACGACCAAGTTTAATTGTAAAAAAACAGTTTAAAAACAACAGAAAACAAAATCAGAATGAAGAAGAAATATGTATATATAATAGAAATGAGAAATATGCTAAGCGCTCGCAACATTGCACGATGAAAAGATGGAGAGTGAAGATGAATTTGCATTCTAAATAACGCTTTCTGAAGAAGCATCTTCAGTCGCTAATTTCAAGAAGTTACGCCCTGAAACTTTCCTTGCTTCGAGAATTATGGAATAGTTCAGGTTCAGTACGTTTCAAGGAGCAGAAAATGACTTGAAACTGGAGAGCTGTCTACAAAATTCACGAACTCTTACCTTAATCATTTATTTATTAATCTATTTATACGCCTTTAGGCTTGCTAAAAGATTGTTAGTGGTACAATCAAAGAAATAGGAAAATGAAGTGAGACAAAGCTAAATTATATTATATAAGTAATTCAAGCAGTGGCCAAAAACAATTGTAAAACAGCGAAGCAGAAATCACCGGGACAAAACGTTATGGGACGTGTTGTGTGTCACTGGGACAAAAAATATGGCTAGACGTCATCACCACCACTTCTAGTTGTTTCTCCCAGTTTCTACATATTACAAGGTGTTAAGAGAAGATCATTCACAGTCTGCATTAGTAAACCCGTTGTTCTAGGCATGGCCTTCGGATATGTGAGCATGAATTTTTGTTCATAGTGCTCCCCAAGCAATAGTCTAAGCAGGCACCTACTTGCCTCACTTGACTTAACAATGTTAGAAGTTCAATAGGAATTCGATAACCTCAAGAGGTCTTTCACAGCTGATGAACCTTCAAAATAATTAGCTGGCACAATATGAAGCAGCTGTAGAAAATAAGCATAGATGATAGTTCGTCGTGGCGGCTACATAAATCGCACTGTCACGATATATCACCCAATGCACGAGTTCGGGTGATGGGAGAACGAGTTTTCGGAGAAGGCGACGGCTTAGCGCCCAGACAAGAATCCCGAGCGTATTTGCGGATTACGCGGCGGAAGCGAATGCCCAGAACATCACTAATCGGCCCAACAGTGACCATCAGCATTCCCTCCCTCCCTCTGTGCTTCCTACAAAAACAAGGAGCCTTCCATCCTTCGACTACGATCATTATTTTTATTCAAGGCTGTTAGAACATATTAGGTCATAGCCTTAAGTTTCCAGCTACTTAGTTTGGCTGTTGGTCTGAATTGTGAAGTGGGTGCAGAGTTCCAGTTCTCTCCATAACATACACAATGCGTCCACAGCCTACATATATGCTGGTTAAGCTATGACCTCATAACCCACTGTTGTGATAGCAGGTATAAAGGTGAAATGTGAAGGTAAAGATGTGGGTGCTGATCAGTCCTTAAGACCGCGTAACCACATTCAGATCAGACGCCAGCATGGGGATCGACTTTTGCACAGAATTTACGCCCCCCTCCTCCAAGACGGTCCTAGTACTACACCCTCCCCCCCCCCCTACATGAAAAACGACTTACGCTCCAGAGATGCCGCTGGGACAGCATGGAATTTGTCTTCAGAAAGTAACATGCAACATATTTTTCAGTGACTATCAAATCTTCGCGTTTCTGCAGTAAACAATGAACGTTAATTATTCCTCAAACCTGCCTCTACAGGCTATCCTTCCAGATCAACTCCATACGTATTTGGCCTATACAACGACTTGCGGGAGTCAGCCACTTAACAAGTCAAGGTCTTGGCATTTACAGACAAGTTTGTTACCAATTTACCTGACCTCAGAGGGATGGAATGTTTGGTTAGCCCGGGCGAGGATCGATCGCTCCGTCGTTCGCGTGTCGGCAGCCCTTCTTGACATTGCAACCACTACAGATATGAACGCTTTGTTCACTTACACATTCAAATTGTTCTACCAAATGAAAGTGTTAGCAGCCACTTGCAGCCCTCATTGGCGAGTTTGAACGCTTTTACAAGAGTTCAGGAAAGCCCGGCGAAATGTATAGAAGTAGCACCGAGTAACTTCCGCCAACTGTTTTGATGCTGATGTGAAACCGAAAATCTTTTCGAGCATCAGCACCAGGACCCACGTTCCGTGAACTGCCATTTCGATAGAATCGTCTGTTTTTTTAACACTGGTTGGTTGAATTTAATTTTTTAAATTAAAATTCTAAATTCAAATTTAACACTGATTGAGAACTACGCTATGCTCTATGCTTGTCACGCAGAAATGCGTGCCTTGTAGAAGAGAGATTTACAACGTTCATGACTCCTAAACTGTACTGACAAGCGTATCATCAAAACAGCATCTGTAACATTCTACACTGATGAGCAGAAGAATGAACTATTCGGAAATCGGAAGAAAGAATGGTAACACCTTGATTTTACCGTTAACTTTACTTTTTACCTTCACGACGAAACACTGGTACACCCTCTGTTTTGTATGTAATCGAATAGAAGAAAAGCGCCAATCTGATGTGCCCTTGAGTCCTGCCACTAAAAAATATACGTAAAGAAATCTTCTCGCTACGTGATTCAAGTTTAGTCTCATAAAGATGAAACACACACAAAATATAAGGCGCGCTTGGTGCTGTGGTGAGAGGCGCTACTTCCACTTGCACGATTGAGTATTCGCTCGCCACCCGAGCTCACCAACCTTCTAATCCTCTAGGATGGTTTAAATTGATCTCAGACCTGCCTGGGAAGGGAAGGACACTGGCTTTGCATAGCGGCTGGCTCCGCAAGTCACTGTATAGACTAAATTCACTATGCTTCCATTGAATGAATGGAACACGAATGCGGCGCCGCGTTCTTAGGGACTGACCAACGCCGGCATACTTACCTTTACCATTCACCATTACAATGAAACACCGAGAAACCCGTTTTACAAGACAGTATCTTCATCCTTCTAGAAAAACCTGGTGAATAACATTGCGTCCGAGAGGATTTAATCGTTCCCGCTACGGTTCTGTCCTCATGGAACCATCATGCTTTGACCAACATACGAGCTAACTACCCAATGCTCAGTCTCTCCTATTGGAAATTCATCGCAAAAACCATATCAGTTTTATTCCTTTTTATAAACTTCATTATAAGCGAAAGCCGGCACAAGTAAAAGGTAAAGGTTAAGGCGTCGGCGTTGATCAGTCCCCGAAGGACGCGCCGCCGCATTCGTGTTCGATTCAGAATCGAAGAGGCTTGCTGTATGCGTGCTTGGCCTATACAATGACTTGCAGGGACCAGCCGCTATAACAAGCCAGTGTCTTTACCTTCCCAGACAAGTCTGATACCAATCGATCCGACACTGAAGGGGTGGAAGGTTTGGTTAGCCCGGCCCGGGATCGATCGCTCGAACGTGCGGGTGTTAGTAGCGCCTCTTACCACGGCACCACGCGGCCCAAATCCGGCAGAAGTACGTACAGAAAAACATTCTTTATTAGGGCGAAAGACAAGAATGACTTCAAAATACAATTAGAAGTTTAAAACGAGCATTTCATTGTGGAGAAACAGTAGTTTTTCAAGATTCTCGGGAGAGAGGCTTTTTCTCAGATCGTTCATAATGAAACCAGCACCGGAAAACAATCTCTCGTACTCTGACGATGTGACAGGTGCCGACAAATACTTCACTGCCAGTTTTCTTGCTGCATTGCTTTCATTCTTCCAGAATTTGAATGGATCATATCGAAGTCCGCACAACAACTTCAGTCTCCGCTTTCTTAGCCTGCACAGTGGAGCTCTTCGATTTCGCGCTTCCATGTTCCACCCTAAAAAACGAAAACGGGAACGGAACACAAGGGCCAAAAACGGTCGAAAACCAGAACTCCAGAACCAAAAAAGCCGGGAGTTTCGCGCACTCCAGTTGATAAATGCTCACTACCTCGATTCTCGGAAGCAGCTTATCAGAATCTCTTCAAAGCAATTGGAGTTATCAAAATAAACAGAAAATGGGTGGAGATACATCGTGGTCGGTGCTGAAGCAGGACGATGAAAAGTGCCAAAGACACTATCCGCTGCTTCTTACTATTACTTCAAACCGAGAAGCGCCCGCAATGGTTAACCATGAACGGCCTCATATCAACGCTCCTGATAATCGTAAACGTTCAACAGAGAGGTAGAAACACGGAGTCAGGTCGATTGTCTACAATGCGCTCTACTCGATTGGTCGGCTTCTTTGGTGAGTGCGTCTTGGCGTGTGCGTTGATATTATAGAATTGGCCCACGGTAATAGCCGACACTCAGGAAACTTTTCACCCTTGAAACGGTTTAGAAACCACCTTGGCATTGTGGTCGATGTGGAAAGTCTGGTAAGCCAAAAACCAAGATTGATATTACAGTTTATTAGGACTAACGTTTCGGCGTCCTCGCCTTCTTCAGAGCCTGGAACAAGTCGAGTTCAGCCTGAAAAGAATTAAATGTTACAACCTAAAATTGGCCGAGTAGCAGGTTCGTTAACCCATTCACCAACAAAAATGGGCAAAGGCTGATCCCATAGAAACACTGAGGGCATGGGCATGCTAAAGGGCATTGCACACTCTGCGATGCTCTGTCCGGCGTCGTCTGCGGCGGGTGGGGATAGGACTGTCGCTCCGCCCACCACCCGCCGTCGACTACGCCGGCGCCGCACGAAAAATGCCCGGCGCCATTCCCTGGTGCGGCGCCGGATGCGATGTCGTCGGTGCCGTCACCGCCGCAGAGTGTGCAAAGGCCCCTCCGGCGGCTGCGGCGCCGTCGAGCCAGCGCGGCCCTATGTTTCATCATAGCCGCAGACGACGCCGGACAGGGCATCGCAGAGTGTGCAATGCCCTTAAGGCAGAACCAATCGATTCCCGGCAGATTCAGATCGCCCATTATGAAGCTCGGCTATGTGCATGAAATCAAATCACTTAGGAGTTTGATTAACTTGACCGTTTCGGATTTGGGACACGAAGGTGTACGGTAGAACAGAATCAGACGTATAGATAGACAGACGGTGAGATTCAACGAGGACCTCACAACAAAGGAGTTCAAAAGAATCTTGAACAGCTTCTTGGTAAACTAAACGAGGCTCCAGAGATAGCTTAAGTGTAAACGCTACTCCTCCGCCTCTCTTATTCTGCCTATCACACCGCAAAATGGTATAGGCGAAGATACATTCACCCAGCAGAGATTCACTACTACAACATCATTGGATGGCCAAGTTTCCGATAACGCAAAAATATCCGGTTTGTTGTTCTTGAGCTTGTTCTTGAGCGATTTTTGATAGGAGACCTAACATTGGTAAGAATACATAACAAGCACTCATTACTAAACGACGTCGGAGAGGGACAGGGCACGATTTTCACCAGTAATATGATTATGATTCAAGCGACGGGCTCCTTGACTAGCCATGAGCTTAAGCTTGAGCGATTTTTGGTTGACCATAAATTGCGTTTTGGACATATTCATGTCCAATCCAATCTTCCTACCTGCCATATCGAGCTCGCTCAGCATTTCTTCGGCTTCTGCTGTGCTGTTAGAGATGAGCACTATATCGTCAGCGAAGCGAAGATTGCTGATCCGTTTACCATCCACAGGGTAGCCTTTGGCGTCCCAGTCCAAGTTCTTCATAGCATCCTGAAGTGCCGCTGTGAATAGTTTCGGAGAGATCGTGTCTCCCTGCCGTACTCCTTTCTCGATAGGAATTGTAAGCTTCCGATCGAACAACTGGATAGTAGTTGACGTATTCGAGAAGTATTCGTCAAGAAGTTGGACGTAGGGCGATGGTACGCCAGCATGCACAAGAGCGTTCAGAACGGCGTTGATTTCCACCGAGTCGAACGCTTTCCGATAATCCACGAAGACAAGGACAAGTGGGATGTGATATTCGCGGCTCCTTTCGATGAGCTGTGATAGGAGACCTAACATTGGTAAGAATACATAACAAGCACTCGTAGTCATGGATCTTCACAACATTTCCAATCATAGGACTCTATGGCGTGTTCCAACTCCTACTAAACGACGTCGGAGAGGGACAGGGCACGATTTTCACCAGTAATATGATTATGATTCAAGCGACGGGCTCCTTGACTAGCCATGAGCTTAAGCCTATCCTCCTTCGGTAAGGCCATTGTTATACCGACGCTCACCCCCCAGCGTCTGCCAGCGCAACTCGTCCCATTCAGTATCAGACACCGTGGGGCCAGACACGTTTGTGCGAGTTATCACGTCAGACGCTGGCGTGATGACGCTCACGGCTGTTATGCAGACGCTCACGTGCGTCGGCGCTGGTCGCTGTGCATTGCACTGCGATTGACCCATTCGCTGGGGGTCGGTCGAGGGCTGCTCTGTATGCTTCGGGCGCGTGCGTGCGTGCGTCGCGTGCTCAGCGGCTGGGCGCTCACCGTTCGACGCTCACCATGAGCGTCGTTATAACAAAGGCCTAATCAAGGACGAATTTCGGGCCGCTTTTGCCAGGAAAAATTCCTAATATGCGGGGCACGTCTTACAATGAGCGAAGCAAAATATGACGACGGCAACACAAGCTTAATTAATCGTGGCCTATTCAACTGACAACATCCTAGTCTATAGGTAGCAACAATAGGACAATCTACGCCTAAGAAAACCATAGTAGTCCTTACTCGGGATATATCTTCATCAACTCTCTCAGACGGTAAACGCAAGTTACTCTCAGAGATGTTGGCGATAATGACAGATCTTTCCCTCTCCTTGCGCTCAACTGAGTCAGCTTCGCCAGTCGCCCTTGAGCTAGCATACCTGGAATTCACATCAGAAGATGGAGTGAAACACTGTTGCGATGACGGCAACAAACCTCTTACGTTTGGCATCTCACTTTCAGGAGACCGGTGTCGTCGCACAGTTCAGGCTGCTTGTCCAACATCGCCATCTGACGCCTCCTTTCATCGAGTAGGAAGGAAATAACAGCTCTTGCATGAATAGGAATAGTAGTATCCTTCAAGAGATTCTCGACATGCTCATTTAGTTGGTCATCCGCTGCCGTCGAACGCTCGAATAGATCAATTGACGAACGCCTAGGTGGTGGTCGCTTAAGGCTCTTTCAGGGCAGACGTCATCCGTCAAGCGTCGTGCGCTGGGGTTTCGCCGCTCGGTTCGCCGCGCGCGAACTGCTCGTAATGTCTGCAAGTACACCATGGCCAACGCGACGTCGATCGGACGAGTTACTCGTAATGACGCGTGATAACCCGATCAACCGATGACGCTGACCTACCTATCCTTCATCACACACGCGTCACGCGTCACTTTATCGACGCGTCGTCTGAAAGAGCCTTTACGCCTGGCCGTTGGGTGGGCACGAGGGGTAGGTGCTTCTACGTCGAATCCGGCGTTCATTGCCAGATAGAAGCGGTACTAGAGAATACTTGGTGGGTCAGTAGAAGATTGACTGATATAGCAGAACTGGCCATGGTGGACAGGTATGTAATAGCCGGAAAGACAGACAAAGACACTGCAGAGCCGGTCGATAACCGACCGCACATGGCGACCATCTAGGCGTTTTTTTTGCTGGGTTTCGCTTATTATATAGTAAGGATAAGGATTTGGTGATCAGGACAAAAACACCGATTTGCGTAATACTTCGGTCAGGTGCCCGTATATTCGACAGGTATCCGTTCCCAGGTCAATGGGATGCCTTTCGCGTTCCATAACAATATTCCACAAACAGAACCACCCTTTCTCAAGAAGAGACGATTCGCTGCTGGCCAAAGTGAATTTTCTGAGCTTCTCGGGTGGTCGCGCGATGGATGTTTCCTTCATGGGTGATTCCATAAATGAAATCACATGCACAGCGATATATTCCAGCAATGAAGATTATCTGCAGACACTTTGGTTTGAGTAAATGCTTTTGTCCGCTAAGGAATACTATCAAATGGTGGACTCGATGAATTAATGTTCTTGGGCGGCTCCTTACAAAAGATTTTCTTTGTGGGTGGTCCCACCTGAGATGGTCAGTATCTATCTAATCATGGGGGATTTGGAGCGAAGCTCGCAAACAGACGTTCGACAGCCGAAAGGCCGATGAACGGCTGGTAGTGAAAGGTAAAGATAAAGATACCGACGTTGATGAGTCCCCTAAAGTCGAGTCGCCGCATTCGTGTCCCACTAAGAATCGTAAGAGGCGTGATGGATACGTATTAGGCCTACTGGGCCCGGATTCATGAACGCAACGAGCGGGCTCTGATACCTCGTCGGCGCCATACCCACTTGATACCGCAAATCTGCGGCCATTTCTCATTCGTGAAGAACGGGGTTTCGGAGACCTAGACGGCTTATGGCGCAAATGCCGCAATGGCACTCATTGCGAGAATCTCATCAACTCTGCCGTCTAGCTCGAGCTTAGAACGCGGCGCAGCTAAAAGAAATGCTCCCGCGTTGCGGTTCGGCCAGAACCAGACGACAGAGTCGATGAGAGATTGCGATTACCAAGGGAAGTTTAGGATAAGTAGACAAAGGTCTCGCGTCAAGGTATCCGAAACCCTACCTCATCGTGAGGTGTCTGAGACCCCTCCTAAACTCCGTCTTAACCGCGGCGCGCATTCACGAATATCGGTTTGCGCGCCGTTCGGGTATATTTCGGTGTATACAGCGCCGATACCCGTCGTGAATCCGGGCCCTGGTTAGCTCGGGTGGGGATCGGTCTGTTAACCGCTCGGATTTCATTTGCATCTCATACTATTGCACAACGGCGAAATCGAAGGGTTGTCTGCTCGGTTAACAGATTGGATGTGAGAGTGTTTTAATGAAGATGTGGATTTACCATTACCATTATCGCCAAAATCATTTCAAATATCACATAGCACGATAATACAAACACGCTCCATCTCCACCGATAGACCAGTGGACGTTTGTTCCATGATAGATCAGCTTCTCGGCCAAGTAAAATTTTGGTGCAACGTAAGAACTACGGTACCGAACGTGCCGCAACAATACAACGGCGGAGGCGGCGCTCTTTTGCACCGAAAGGTCTCGTTTTTGAGTTCCAATGCGTAATGCTCCGTACAGAGTCTATCACAATTCATTCACCGTGCCCAACGAGGGTCCCGCGTGGTAGCCCGGCCGAAGGCGGAGCCTCGTCAGGCGATGAGTCATCAGACAAGGAATCGAGGGAGCAAGGGGACGAAAATCGAGAGGTCGAAGAAATCGCTTGTTAACAATTATCAGGATATGGAAAACTTGTATATGAAAAGATAGAGCACGAGCTGCTGAGTTCGAATACATAGGTACATGTTCCATCGAAAAAAATCAATTTTAAGAAAATATGCAAGACGGCAGTTTCTGATCGAAAAAGCGCAGCTGGCACCGATTTATCGTTGCGACCCGCCCGCTACTGTACTCGATTTTCTCTATTTCCCTATATTCAGACTGCACTATATAAGATTACAATTGCTCTTGACCTTTCCACTTTTGTACTTCTACAGGACCAAAAAGCAAATAAACCTCATAAAATGAGCGTCTCAGGGGTAGTCCTCGTCCGAAGAAATTTAAACGCGTGAATGTTCACAGTATCCGCTGCCGTAGTCGAACAGCATAGCATTCTCCAAATTGTTTTATTGCTGAACTGAAGCTGCGTACGATTGATAAACTCTTCTGGCATGACCCTAACTCTTCTTGTTTGCCATTTGATATTTCAGCTGCCTTATGCTTTCTGGCATTGGGTCCAACCGTTTACGCGCTCGTCTGCAAACAAGGCACCGATGAACACGCTGCCGACAAACCTACAGAAGTGAGCGATCAATTGCCAACACTGCATCCTCAAATCTCGGTTTTCATTCTAGCTTAATTACCGCTTTCTGTAACTACTGCTATCAGATGGGTTAAGGTCAAGGTAAAAGTGTCGGCGTTGATTAGCCCTCTGAAGACACGTCGTCGTGTTCCATGTGACTTGCGGGGTCACCCGCTTTATCGCGTCAGTGTTTTTACCTTTCAAAGCATGTCTGCTACTGATTTACCCGATCCCGGAGGGATGAAAGGCTCCGTTGGACCAGGTGAGGGTTGAGGATGTGAATCAGTGTACTGCACTGCCGAATATCAATTCGAGTGGGCGCAAGAGACATAAGTACATCACCTCATCGTGCCCTGAAACCTTAAATATAGTCTTCCACCGGATTTCATGGAAATAGTCAAGGTGGAAAAAAAGCAAAAAACCCGAAATCATTTTTGAAATAAGAAAAATTGTAGTCACATATACACTCAGGGTAGAATCCGGCGAAATAATAATAGATCTCAATTAATTCGCTTTTACATTAACCAATGCACTGTACTGGTTAGTAAGGAAAATAAATAGACGCTGCTGCATTCTCATTGATAACGAGGGAGGGAATAAGAAAGGAGAGTTTTGGGCATAGCAGTTCATCAACTGAAAATTTTTAGCTTGTGTGGTCTATCAGGAACGTGCTCAACAAAACTGCTTAGAAATCAACGAGACTAAAAAAATCCCTTGTGGTTGAAAAAAAACCGAGTCTCCTAAGCGAATACAGCGATATCAGACATTTTCAGATTTTGTTAATACGACGAAGTGTTAGTTGATACACAAACGTGATCGAATTCCAAAGTGCACGGATTTCTCTCTTCTCTACTTTGGCAGTTCTAATCGGTCTTCAACCTAACATCATTTCGTGTCTTAACACAAACACCAATCCTTGACTTCTTGCAAAGCCGCTAGACAGGAAATTAATTTCCCTGTGCTACCGCTATCACTTTCAGAATGGTGAATACTGTTATTTCACTCCTGATGACGCATGTAATCAATCCAGCATAGCCAGGTTCGACATCAAACTGCCGGACTCTGGGGTGGGTCGAACTTTCATTCAATTATCAATTGATTCGTCAAACTAAAATGGAGAGAAATCGAGGGGCGGGATGGCTGAGAGGTTAAGAGCTTAGGCCCAAGATCTCGTGGGTGAGGGACGTTTGTTCGCAATGTCGGCTCGACCAAGGGCGCGCAACAGCTCCTGTGGATACAATTAGCGACGACTCGCGCAGCGACGGTGAGCTGACTACGGCGACTCGATTGTAGTCGGTGGTCCCGATGTCGACAAAATTCGAAGGCGCTCGCCCTCGATTAGTGAAACACCTCACGAAGGGATTCGAATAAGCACTCATTGGATTCAAAACCATGAAAACCCACACATTTTCTGGATCAGAATTTCATCCTCTATCGAATGAGCTAAGAAGGAACGCACTTTCAGTAACACTAACGGAACTTTTTAATAATTGATGAAAGTGAAACACGAAGCTAATAATTCCATGAGAAGCTAAAGTGCGGTTCATGAAAACTTGGAATGAAAAGCGTGAAGTAGCCATCCAGATCGGACCATAGATGGGACGTGTCTATTAATCAATAGATGTGACCCCAGCAATTGGTGACATCAACGTTCCGCCTAGGGGGCCGCGAGGTTGAAACAGCACTTGCAGTCATAAGGGCACACCTGTGCAAGGGTAAAAAAGAAACAGAAAAAAAGGACAGGTAACAGAAGGACCCTCTTCTAACCTTGATAATCTACAGTAATGTACTTATTCAACAATAACTACACCAACAGTCCTCCTCAGGGCTACTAGCGTTGGATCGCAGAATTCGCAAGATAGTGATATTATTATTGTTATTACTATTGTTATAATTATTTATGTGAACATCAGTATTATTACCCAAGTAGCGGTAGGAACATTGAAGTGCATTGCCCGACTTATTTGACTGCTTTGATTCAGAGTTTCCCCTTCAACCCAATTCTCGATTCTTTTCTTATAACACAAGATATCCTTTGTGTAATGTCCCTTTCGCTGGTTTTTCAAAATTAGAAAATGAGGAAGTGGCTTACGATTTGGAGGAAAGTGTAGGAACCACAGCCGTTAGTGTTTCTGAAAGAGCGTTCTTTCTTAGCTCATTCGATAGAGGATAAAATTCTGATTCAGAATATGTATGGGTTTCTATGGTTTCGAATCCAATGAGTGCTTATTCGAATCCCTTCGTGAGGTGTTTCATTAATTGAGGGCGAGCGCCTTCGAATTTGGTCGACTACGGTCGAGTCGCCGTAGTCAGCTTACCGTCGCTGCGCGAGTCGTCGCTAATTGTATCCACAGGAACTGTCGCGCGCCCTTGGTCGAGCCGACATTGCGACAAACGACACTCCCCCAAGATCTCGTTGATCGCGGTTCAATCCCGTCTCAGGCAAAAACCCTTGCCTAGCTTAGAAGTAGCTGAAAAGGGTGTCGTTACCAGCGTCAGGCCCGTGTGACAGGTCGGCTGATGGAGGAAAACTGTCAAAAAACCTCAACGAAGCGGGAGCAGCGCCCAGGAGAAAGAAGACGGAGCGACTATCATGAAAGACGTACCCCGTAACTGATCGGGATAAAAACGTTGTGGAATAAAATAAAAATGGAGAGAAATTCTCAAAGCATACATTGTATTAGGTGCATGAATAGAACACTTCACTCTGCAGTCAATACCCAGGGGGGTGGACGTTTGAACCGCTTGGCAGTTAGCGGTCCGGCCCCTGACCGGGTGACCTTACCTACGGTGGCTTACAGCTCGAGCCGCCGCACCCGCCGCGTCACCTCGCCGGACGCGGAGAGCTGCGCTAGGAGCAGACGCATGGTGACGACGGTGACCCGACAAACCAGAGTGCTCAACTGAGCCACTGATGACCCGAGAAACCAGATTGGTCAGCCGAAGGAGCACGATTGCAATTAGAGTTCACAACAGCCGATTTCGACGGCTTCTGAGACTACTTCAGAGAACTTTGAGGGCATTGAACCCCATATGTTTCTGGGTCAGAATTTTATGCTCTTTCTGATAAGCGTAACCAGAAGGTGATCAGAACCAACATTAGAATGCAGTTTCTTGTCATAAGAAATGAAACTGAGCTCTGTGAATACTAGTTGAAACAGTTCAGTTAGTAGGTCTAGAAACATTGAAATCGGAAGCTTCATAGACAGCTGAACTGTACGAATTACCATGAGTGTCCGAAGAATTCATGACATTTGGAGCGCAACTTTACCTTATACTGATTAATTGTACTTCGTCTCGACTTTTATTCGCAGCGTTCGATTTTATTTCTAGAGTCGGAGAAGCCATGGGATTATCTTTTTGAATTTGTGATAGTTTAAACACAATTCTACATTATACTTACTAATTGTACTTCGTTTCGACTAGTATTCACAGAGCTCAGTTTCATTTCTTAAGAAGTGCATTCCAATGTTTGTTCTGATCACGTTCTACTTACACTCATTAGGAAGAGCATAAAATTCTGATCCAGAAATGTATGGGTTTCAATGCCCTCAAAGTTCTCTGAAGTAGTCTCAGAAGCCGTCGAAGTCGGCTGTTGTGAACTCTAATTGCAAACGTGCTCCTTCGGCTGACCAATCTGGTTTCTCGGGTCACTAGTGGCTCAGTTGAGCACTCTGGTTTCTCGGGTCACCGCCGTCACCATGCGTCTATGCTTGGCACAGCTCGCCGCGTCCGGCAGGGTGGCGCGGCGGGTGCGGTGGCTCGAGCTGATACGGTAAGCCACAGCTCCGTATCCGTAGGTGAGGTCACCCGGTCAGGCGTCGGACCGCTATCTGCCAACCGGTCCAAACGTCCCTCACCCCAACCCCCATAGTACCGTCATGGGTACCGGCGTTGATGAGTCCGGTAAGGGCGCGCCGCCGCATTTGTGTTCCGTTCCGATTCGTAGAGGGATGATGAATTCGTCTATACAATGATTTACAGAACGATTTTTGAGTGTCAGTAGTGCCTCTTACCAATGCACCACGCGGGCCCTTCTTTTCGAATGCTGCAAAACTAAATTTGATAAACGAGGAAGTATGCAACTTTGTATTAACATGTGCGGCGAGTTGTTATAAAACAGCTTATGCGTACTACTGATACTCACTGATGTGCTTGCAGATTTTCGGCGACCACTGCACTTATGGTAAAAAGCCTGGATGCTACTGCACATCCGATCGTTGCAACACCAACCTCAACATTTTAAAGGTAGACGTCGTTTATCTCTTAGCTTTTAGCCAGTGCAACATAATCTAGTATTTGCGCGCATTATCAGGTGCACATATGTATGTATGCACAGGTGGGTGAAGGTAATTGAAAGAGCTGAGGCTGCTATCAAGGAGACATCTATGGAGATCTATTCTTTGGATTTCCTATCTGAAACCGCATTTTATTTATTTATTTATTTATTTATTTATTTATTTATTTATTTACGCGGGTATAAGACACACGTGAGAGAGAGCTTTAAAAACACACACAATCAAACAAATTGAAATATACTAGTGTTCCAGAAACTTATTCTTCGCCAAACGTTTAAACCCATCGAATGAACAGCGGGAGGATGGAAAACCACACTTGAGCGCTATATAGGCGGTTGTCGCTCGACAAGTGAAGGAGTTAGCTCTATGACTACATGTAGCCCTAGCATAACCCAACTTGATGGAGCTCCCACGAGTTCTGGAAAACACACCTGAATAGCAATCCAAAACAGAACAACTCATTCTCCCTGTGAGCATTTTAAAAACGGTGCAAACGTCCCTAAATATTCTACGCGGAACAAGTGAATGCAGACACAAATAACTGTTTCTTATATTGGACCGAGGGATTCTTGAATATAAACATCCTCCCGTCCTGAGGAGTATCTTTCTTGTGAAAGATTTCTGAACCTTTTCTAATAAGGCCACGTCTTTCTTTTTACTAGGACAAAAAACAGTAGAACAAGATTCTACAATAGGCCTCACATACATTTTGTAGGCCATAACTCGTACTCTTTTATAGTACTCTTTTACGTTGATAAACCTCTAAATATTTGGAGAGTCCGCATTAATCCTCTACGGTGTAAGGACTTCACGTGCTCCGAAAAACTTAACTTCTCGTCATGAGCAAAGCCTAAGTCCTTTACAGAATCTACCTTTACAACTGACTGACCTCCCACCGAGTAATTTAACGTAGCAGCCGGTGTACCAATCCTCATGAATACCGTCTTTTCAGGAGCCAAGGGGAGGCACCAAATCCTGGACAAGTCATTTACCCGATCAATGCCCTGTTGAAGTAATCTGCAGTCTTCAACGGTGGAAACCCCTCGATAAATTTTCGCATCATCTGAAAACTGCTTTAACGTAATCCCGCTAAACTTCGGCTGCTCTGCAATGTCTAAGGTATAGACCATGAAGAGAAGCGGCGACGACAAGACCCATTGCTCCAGTGCCTCATCCAATGTACGCAATCCAATGTACACAGAAACGACTTTACTGAAACGTTTGTAGAGTTCGCTCAATAAGCTAGTCAAGCGGTAGATCACGCTCCGTCTTTGTAAGCTTGTGCAAGGTGACTGAATCTTCCACTGATCAAAATTCCTGGGCAAAATACAATCTCACGATTCATTGGTGTAACAAGAAGAGTGCTGAAGATTCGTTGTGCGTATACCTTATTGCAACCATATAGGCTAGAAACGTTGGCGGTGGCACAGAACTTTATCAAAGGTGTATAGAACAGATTGGCATAAAACCTCTCCATTTCGAAGCAGGAAATGATGGCACTCCCGTATTGATATTTGAATGCAGGTAGCGAGACATTGCCGTTTGGTAGCATTGTCATCAATAGAGTCCTCTACAAGTCGCCGTTTTAATGAGCTAGAGCTTCGATTAGGAGGTACTCTTTGAGCACGAAATACCTCCTTCCCTTCGACATGTGGGTCTCCCTCTCCGTATGGCGTTCGAAATAGATCTTATCTCGAACGAGACCACTGCGAAAAGAGGTTGGCGCCGGTGAGGTGATGAGGGTGGTCGCCGGGGAGGTTTCTCTGGTCTTCTCGACAACCTTTCCTAACCATTCTGTTGAAGCTTTTCACGCAAAACATGTAAGCAGAATGTATTGAGCTGTTCTAAAACACAACTAATTGCGGATCAACAGCTAGCTAACTGCTAACAGTTTATGCCTGAGACAGATGCGGTGGAAATCGGAGAGAAACGGCTTGACGAGGAAATATGTAGAATCTTGTGAAGGTCAACGATACATTCCAATCACGATGAATTAAATCCCGGTCTCGGATCCCTGAACGACTACCTCATGAAATTCTCAGCTCCCGAAAGCACCAGGTTTTGATCGAGCGTTCAAAGCCAACACCGTGCTCGCAAAACGAATTTCTACCGTAAAAGCTGACATATAATGATAGTTTTTTACTGTTCAGAAAATTTGGGACAAAACAATGCAAAAGGATGCACAAAATAACAAAACAAAAGAAGAAGAAGATATGATCACGTGCATGGAAAACTATCTTACTATGAGTGAGTAACTTTTAGCTAGCAGGCTTTCCACTTCTAATGGGATTTTTCTCTCTAATTATTTATTACCCGTGGATTGCTCCCCTGTTGTGCTCATCGCTCGTTCGTTGGTTTACGACTACAAATATTTTTTGAGCACTGATGAACTTGGCGGCTCACATGTAACATTAATAATATATGTATGTCATATACCAGAACACATTATAAACTCTCATAGGGAAGGACGCCTAGCTTATCACGAGAAACCGCCGCCTTTGAAAATGTTGCAAAACGAGAACGATATATTGCAAGTCACGAAAGAGAAATGGAAAAATTGCGTATGCATTGGACTAATATGGTCTATTAATCACCAGCTGCCGATAGAATGCCTGTCAGCAAAACAGTGTTCGCTAAACCTTTGTCTTTGAAATAAGCGGTAGCTGACGACGATGATCAATTCCCTATCCGATGTGTTGACCAACACCAGGTAAGTATTTGAGGTTTCCGGAGCAAAGCTGTCGACAGTATTTCTCCGCCATCGTCGTTTAGTCGGGTTCTACGAGACCGATTGCTCACCATTAAATACCTTAACGCGACTGTGCTCGTGTCCGAGTTGCGGAGCGTCTACAACGCCAAATGTCCCCCGTCGTCGGACACAATCCACACTACATCACTCGTCATAATAAATACAAGAAGCGGTTTGTTGTTCGGGAGAAGGGCGGAAGACGTCTTCGAGAGACGCTCCCCTTTTTCTCATTCAAATCGTGCGGAACCATTTCTCGCGCTCTTTTACCTTTCGAATTTGTTTCATATGAAGAACCAAAGCCGATGAGTCAATATTGAGCTCTTCGGCAGCTGCACGTGTATGTTGCGGTTAATCAATGATCGCTCACAACTTTCAAATGATCATTATCCTCCTCATTTAGGCTGTCATTACCCGCTTTTTCTTCAAGGCTCTCATTACCACTGTAGATCCTCTTGAATCCTGTTGTTCAAGATGCTTTTAGTGGATTCAGGGTGGTACCTAACGCCGATATCGTGAGCATTCCTGACTGCTTTTGGCTTTGATTGGAACAGTGAATATGTGAGGATTCGATTCATGACCATACTGTCCTTGAAGTATAGGTCGTTAACTAATTATTTGCCGTTTTTTTCAAGCTTCTGTTGTGCGCCTGGTAGAGAAGCTTTCGGAAACGTCTAGATAGCACATGATAGAGAATTATTTGCTTTTTCACGTCATGTATTTGCTATTTACGAAACCTTGAAATTTTGATAACTTTTTGACCATTGAAGTTGAAATCAAAAGTGAGAAAAATTGACCCCACCGACAGTGAATTTTTTCTGCTTCGTTTCGAGACTTCCTGCAAAACTGTATATACCATCTGAAAGTAGACAAGTTTTTCTATAAAATGATACACAGCTTGTTTTGGTTTTCTTTGGTTTTTGTTTACTCACAGAGCGTCAAAATGGGGTATCTCAAAGGGAACAATAATTTTTGGATGCTTGTGCTGCCGTTCTGCCGAATGTTTTCAATCAGCTGCAAACACGTCACGAGAGAGCAATTGGTGCTCTATCAGAAAGTACGTTTATTTTTCCATGCTAGCCGTTTTTTAAAAAATTTTTCATGAAAATGTTTTTAAAATTCCTCGACGTGTAAAACTTTTCGTTGGAAACCTTTTGCAGAATTTCAAGCATTGTTCGAAAGAAGAGGATTTGGGCTATAAGAAGATGCATCATACTTTTTCAATCGCACCAGGTTTTGTTAACTTTTAGGTCGTCAAAGTGGAGACTTCGACGGCTCGCGTGGCCGCGCGAGCGGCCAACGCGGCAGCGCCTCAGTAATTGCGTGGTGGCGCGGCCGTCGCGTTGGCCGCGCGCGCGGCTACGCGAGCCGTCGAACTCTTCACTTTGACGACCTAAAAGTTAACAAAACCTAGTGCGATTGAAAAAATGTGATGCATCTCCTTATAGCCCAAATCCTCTTCTTTCGAACAATACTTGAAATTCTGCAAAAGGTTTCCAACGAAAAGTTTTACACGTCGAGGAATTTTAAAAACATTTTCATGAAAAAAATTTTAAAAAACGGCTAGCATGAAAAAATAAACATACTGTCTGATGGATCAATAAATGCTCTTCCGTGACGTGTTTAGAGTTGATTGAAAACGTTCGGCAGGAAGGCAGCACAAGTATCCGAAAATTATTGTTCTCTTTGAGATACCCCACTTTGACGCTCTAGAAGTAAACAAAAACAAAGGAAAATCAAAACAAGCTGTACGATGTTTCGTAGAGAAATTCCTCTACTTTTGAAGGGTACATACAGTTTTGCAAGAAGTCTCGAAACAAAGCAGAGAAAATTCACTGTCGGTGGGGTCAATTTTTCTCACATCTGATTTCAACTTCAATGGTCAAAAAGTTATCAAAATTTTGATGTTTCGTAAATATCAAATACACGTCGTGAAAGAGCAAATAATTCTCTATCGAACGCTGTCTGGACATTTTTGGAAGCTTCTCTACCAGGCGCACAACAGAAGCTTGAAAAAAACGGCAAATAATTAGTTAACGACCTAATAGATAATTGGCGAACATGGTAAGAAAGGAAAACGAGCAGCTAGCTGGATAGTGCAAGGATTACAGTTATTGGGAAAAGTTTCTAGAATTGGTGGATGAATACAATGAATATGAAAAGCGACATTTGCTTCAACATAATAGAAGGATCAAATGCCAAAAGGCATGTTCTCTGGTTTAAACCACAGAAAAAGCGATGACTTATGACCACACCTCGCTTTCCTGCATCTACCGCAACTTTCCGTTCCGGTATCCTTCGTGCGGGATTTCTCAGCAAATTGTGGCTAGCTCCTCTAGATCAAACGTCATCTAAAGACCATGTAACTTCTCCTTCCAAGCAGTCCGCTGAAATTCGGATAGGGGGACGTTTGGGCAGCATCGCAATCGGCGCCACGCAGGTGACCATTCCTGCGGCGCTTCTCCGTCTGCGGGCTGTCTGGGCCCGTTAAGTGGAAAAATTTTAAGCCTAACATAGAGTCACAGAATTTCGAAAATCTTGAGAAAAGCCATGTGATGCTTCCCGCTGAGTAGATATTTTCTCAGAACTTCAAAATATAGAGAAGCCTTAACAATGATTCAATAGACTTTTTTCTGTACTCAGCGCGGATACATAATCGATAGTGCTTTCATACGAAAAACTGAATGTTTGTTTGTGATATTTTTCGCAGAGCTATTCAACACCTGTTGGAAGTGCTGCTAGGAAGGAAATCTTAGATTTGAAGCAGAAGTGTAGGTCTCCGAGAGTCTGCCATCAAGCCGTAAACTTTGATTATTTACGAATCATATCCTCCATAGAGACATCCTTCAGTTTTCCACCTTTAAGACAAAGACTATACATGCTTCTAATTTTTCAGACACTTGTAAAACACGAAATGCTTCGGGCAAAATTGTTTGTTGATTAAACTTCATCCAAAATATACATTACTTTGCATCGTAGAAGAATACACTGACAAATGGTGATCCCTATGACATGCTTCGACATATTGGGAAACTTTCGCGAGGAAAAACACGTAAACCTATGCCGTTTTTGAAATGAAAACCTAAGATTTCTTCTCAACGGCACTGTAAGCAACTTTGCGGTCGTTCCCACCAGATAGAGCTCCGGATTTAATGCGGAATAATGAATGAATTAGTACAAGTCTTCTTGGTTTTTGTTCATGTTCTAAGGTAATCGATGACCAAAGCATCGAGCCTGATCGACATACGTGGCTCACTCCACTCCGTCAGGTCATTGTAGCACCGCAGGTAATGTTACTTGCGTGGCGTCGATTACAATTGTCCCAAACGTCCCTCACCCCTAAAATTCGAGCCGTTCTGCCTGGCAGCGGCATGATACACGCGATATACAGTAATGGCCAAAATGATATGTCACTTTTCATTTCTATGCACAAATATAATAGCTCAAATCGAAAAGAATCTTATACCAATCGACAGCTCCGACGACTCTATTTAGAGAAGTGTTGAAACATACCGTTGCTGCGAATTCTGTTTTTTTTTATATTTTGTAGTGATTTTCATGTTTCACACAACGTTCTATATCTTCCTAACCTCTCAATGAAATTATACCAAGTTTTACAGTGTTGAAGAAAATGATTTTCCCTTGATGGCATTTGTTCACGTTTCGAGTCTGGTTACTCAGTTCGTGAGAAAATTCCTTTTAAAGTTGTGATTGCGTAATCTGTTACATTCAAAAAAAAAGTTCAACAGAAATCAACTCCATTTTTTCGATTCATAGTACATTTACGATTCTTTTGACATTACACGTACGTTGGAATGAAGTCGCTCATAAAATATATCGCCTCTAACACACACTGTAGGCGACGTCACTATCAGTATAGCATACGGCGGTAGGCAAAGCCGCGCACACATCCGTTGGTGTATCAATTTTCTAATCAACTATAGCTCAGTGCACTTCTTGGGATACGTTTGGACTCTTGATGGTTCTAACCAGGGGTGTGCGTTTTACGATTCTACGCCAAAAAATTGGGAATTTTACGAAATTTTTACGACTTTCATTTCGAAGCTCAAATAGTGCTAACAGGTCAAAATTACAAGTGTTCGTGAAGGGACCCTTTGCTCAGGGCACTACACAGTCACTCTCTGGCCTTATTTAGCTCCAATAGCTCCAAAGTATTTTTTGTGCTCCCCCATAGTCAGCTCAGATAGAGAGCTTTTCCGTCAGCTGGCCACTATTAGAAGGCGCTCACGCCTGCAAATTTTGCTGCACTTATATTTCTGAAGATTAATGTACCTTTGATTGGTTTTGATTGGTAATTGTTGTTTTCTGTGAAATTTGTTTCCGTTTTTTGTTATTGATGTTCACTGTAAATAGATGAGCTAAATACTACAGTACTGCCCATAAGAATTGCACTTTGCACGGAAAAGACGAAAAAAATCGGCTTTTTCGTCTTTACTGAATAACTTCCTTAGAATTCAACATTCTGCGAAACCGAGCACATGGCTGAGCTCAGCAGCTCAAGCTCTATCGAACGGTATAGAAATCTTACCTGAAACCCTTTTAGTTAGCCGAATATGACGATTTTCGCGACGCGACGTCGCATTGCCGCGGACGAGTTGCCCGTTCAACAGTGTTCACCGTTATCCTCTTGTTCTTCCAACTTCGGACTCCTGTATCTCAGTTCCTAAGCGATGCTATTTGAACTGCTCTTTTGATTCTGGCAGAGTAGTCACTGGAGAATGTTGAAATTCCTCTCCAGATTCTTCTAGACTCATCCAGAAAATCGCCCAAAGTGGGCACCAGATCGACATGTGAACAATTTTTTGGTTAATAACTCGTGAAGATTTCAATGTTTTAGGAAAGTAAACACACTGTTTTGTTTAGCAGCTCGAGCTCTATCCAACAGTATGCAGCTTATCTCGATTTCTTTAGTTTTCCGAAAATCGGATTTTCATCGATTTTCCAATTTTCGAGTCCCCGTCTCCCGATTTACAAGCGATCTCCGGAGCCTATCTTCTCTTGTTTCAATAGGGTAGTCTGTTGAAAATAAAATTCCGTAGAAAACCTTCTCTACATTGTACTGGATGTTTCCAGAAACTCATTCAAAGTAGGCATCAAATCCACTTGTGAAAAATGTTTCGCTGAATAACTCGTGAAAATTACGGTATTTCAGGAAAGTAAACATACTGTGCTGTTTAGCAGCTCAAGCTCTATCCAACAGTATACAATACGTCCCAATGTATCGAACACGGTTTTCACCAATTTTTTGCCAAGTCACGACCCCCCCCCTCGCTCAACTGTGGTCATTCGAGTCAACGATCTTCTGACTTTGAACCCTCGTCTCTCAATATTCGAGAGAGACGCGACGACCAGCTTTTCTCCTTTCAACAGAATAGGCACTGTAGGAAAGGAACACGTAGCAGAACTTGCCCAAATTGTTTCGGATTCTCCTAGAAATTCTTCCAAAGTCGGCACTTCGTTCACCTGGCATTGGTAGTGTGAGCTTTTGCCCAATAACTCATCAGAACTTCAACATTTTAGGAAGGTGGACATACCATATTGCTCAGCAGCACAAGCTCTATCTAATTGTGTACAGTTTATCTCGATTCCTAAAGTTTCCCGAAAATCGAATTTTTATCCATTTTCCAATTTTCGAGCCCCCGTCTTCCGATTTACAAGCGATCTCCGGAGCCTATCTTCTCTTGTTTCATTGACTGCTCTCGATAGTTGGCAGCCCCTACTACCAAGAATCGATTGGTTGATTTGACTCGATAGTTGGCAGTAGGGGCTGCCAACTATCGAGTAAAATCAGCCAATCGATTCTTGGCAGTAGGGGCTGCCAACTATCGATCGGTCGATTTTGCTCCGCCTGCCACGACAGCTCTTATAAAAGGGAGACTCGGTGAGCACGCCATGCCATTTTTCATTCCTCATCGGCGGTTCGCATAGCGCTGCTGCAGCAATTCCCTGCAGCAAGCGGCTAGAACGAGACGACGTGGGTCTGCGGCAGTGAATGTAGAGGATGCAGCCCTATCGTGTGGTACCCCCAGACAACCCACGACAAGCTACACGACTTACGAAGTAGAGTAGCTGTCTCTACATTCACTGCCGGAGACCCTCGCCGTCTGATCTACATTCCCTACCGCGGACCCCCGTCGTCTCGCTCTAGCCACTCGCTGCAGGAATCGCTGCTGCAGCGCTATGCGAACCGCCGATGAGGAATGAAAAATGGCATGGCGTGCTCACCGAGTCTCCCTTTTATAAGAGCTGTCGTGGTAGGCGGAGCAAAATCGACCGATCGATAGTTGGCAGCCCCTACTGCCAAGAATCGATTGGCTGATTTGACTCGATAGTTGGCAGCCCCTACTGCCAACTATCGAGTCAAATCAACCAATCGATTCTTGGCAGTAGGAGCTGCCAACTATCGAGAGCAGTCAATGAAACAAGAGAAGATAGGCTCCGGAGATCGCTTGTAAATCGGAAGACGGGGGCTCGAAAATTGGAAAATGGATAAAAATTCAATTTTCGGGAAACTTTAGGAATCGAGATAAACTGTACACAATTAGATAGAGCTTGTGCTGCTGAGCAATACGGTATGTCCACCTTCCTAAAATGTTGAAGTTCTGATGAGTTATTGGGCAAAAGCTCACACTACCAATGCCAGGTGAACGAAGTGCCGACTTTGGAAGAATTTCTAGGAGAATCCGAAACAATTTGGGCAAGTTCTGCTACGTGTTCCTTTCCTACAGTGGCTATTCTGTTGAAAGGAGAAAAGCTGGTCGTCGTGTCTCTCTCGAATATTGAGAGACGAGGGTTCAAAGTCAGAAGATCGTTGACTCGAATGACCACAGTTGAGCGAGGGGGGGGTCGTGACTTGGCAAAAAATTGGTGAAAACCGTGTTCGATACATTGGGACGTATTGTATACTGTTGGATAGAGCTTGAGCTGCTAAACAGCACAGTATGTTTACTTTCCTGAAATACCGTAATTTTCACGAGTTATTCAGCGAAACATTTTTCACAAGTGGATTTGATGCCTACTTTGAATGAGTTTCTGGAAACATCCAGTACAATGTAGAGAAGGTTTTCTACGGAATTTTATTTTCAACAGACTACCCTATTGAAACAAGAGAAGATAGGCTCCGGAGATCGCTTGTAAATCGGGAGACGGGGACTCGAAAATTGGAAAATCGATGAAAATCCGATTTTCGGAAAAGTAAAGAAATCGAGATAAGCTGCATACTGTTGGATAGAGCTCGAGCTGCTGAACAAAACAGTGTGTTTACTTTCCTAAAACATTGAAATCTTCACGAGTTATTAACCAAAAAATTGTTCACAAGTCGATCTGGTGCCCACTTTGGGCGATTTTCTGGACGAGTCTAGAAGAATCTGGAGAGGAATTTCAACAGTGTGGTATTCTCCAGTGACTACTCTGCCAGAATCAAAAGAGCAGTTCAAATAGCATCGCTTAGGAACTGAGATACAGGAGTCCGAAGTTGGAAGAACAAGAGGATAACGGTGTACACTGTTGAACGGGCAACTCGTCCGCGGCAATGCGACGTCGCGTCGCGAAAATCGTCATATTCGGCTAACTAAAAGGGTTTCAGGTAAGATTTCTATACCGTTCGATAGAGCTTGAGCTGCTGAGCTCAGCCATGTGCTCGGTTTCGCAGAATGTTGAATTCTAAGGAAGTTATTCAGAAAAGACGAAAAAGCCGATTTTTTTCGTCTTTTCCGTGCAAAGTGCAATTCTTATGGCCAGTACTGTAGGTTGGTAAAAAAGTTCGTGCCGGTTTTTTCAAACGACTGTTGTAAGTTAAGTTCGAAAGCTTTTGCAGAGCGTGACACAGCACCCAAAATAGAATTATCTGCTCTCAGGAGCAGTACATTTGGAAATTATGATGAATTTGAATTTCATCGTTCCTTCGGCTAGTAAAGTGAAAAGCGAGAAAGTGGAAAAATAACCTCATCGACAGCGATTTTTTTCTGCTCAGCTCCATAGGCTTAAATAAAATATGATATACGGTATGTAAGATGATGACGTTCTCTATTAGAAAGTATACTATTTATTCCTTTTCGTTCAAAAATTACAAAGTATCAAACCCCTAAATTTGCCATTCGAAAGACAAGAATACTTTTTCGATGCTGCGCTTGGTTCTCTTCTGAACGTCCGAGGTGATTTCTGTACAGTTTTCCGAGCAGAATTTTTCGCTCTATCTCTATTTCACTCGTGATATGTTTATTTTCAAACAGTTCTCGATTTTCAAGAATTTTGCGAGAAAAGCGTCTTGAAGTTTCTCATAATAGCAGAGCAAACCTCCAGTTTCAATCGTTTCACCAAAACTCATATATAATTAGATATAATAAGAGGACGATACGCTTCTTTTTGATGACATAAAAAACAGTTAAAACCATGACGGTTCGAAACACTTTGTATTAGGTTGGTAAGAAAGTTCCCGCCGTTTTTTCAAACGACTGCTGTAAGTTCAGTTCGAAAGCTTTTGCAGAGCTTGACACAGCATTCGAAAGAGAATTATTTGCTCTTTCGAGGTGTACATTTGTAATTCGTTATAATTCTCAATGTCATCGTTTTTTCGGCATGTAAAGTGAAAAGCGAAAAACTGAAAAAATAACCTCATGACAGCGATTTTTTTCTCTTCAGTTTCAAAGGCATAAATAAAACTCGATAGACCGTTCGAAAGACGATGATTTTCTCTATTAGGTGGTGTTTGTTCAAAGTTTTGAACCACTGAAGTCCGACCTTCGGAAGGCAAGAATAATTTTCCGATGGCGCTCCTGGTTTTCTTGTGAGCGCTCAAGTTGACTTCTGTAGAGTTTTCTATATGGAATTTCTCGCTCTACCAGATGATATGTTTATTTTTAAACAATGATCGATTTCAAAAGATTTTCACGAGAAGGGCGTCTTGATGTTTCTCGGCAGACCAAACCTCCAGTTTCAATCTTTTCATCGAATCTCATATAGCATTCGAAAGAGGACGATACTCTCTACAAGATGGTTTATATGGCGTTTCAAACCTTCCTGGTTTTCATTGTTTTTTAGGCCGTCAAAGTGGACCTAAATCGCAGGCGCGGCGCGTGGGGCTCGTGCGGCGCGACGTCGAATCGTACAGGAGTGCGGATTCAGGTCCACTTTGACGGCCTAAAAAACAATGAAAACCAGGTAGGTTTGAAACGCTACATAAACCATCTTGTAGAGAGTATCGTCCTCTTTCGAATGCTATATGAGATTCGATGAAAAGATTGAAACTGGAGGTTTGGTCTGCCGAGAAACATCAAGACGCCCTTCTCGTGAAAATCTTTTGAAATCGATCATTGTTTAAAAATAAACATATCATCTGGTAGAGCGAGAAATTCCATATAGAAAACTCTACAGAAGTCAACTTGAGCGCTCACAAGAAAACCAGGAGCGCCATCGGAAAATTATTCTTGCCTTCCGAAGGTCGGACTTCAGTGGTTCAAAACTTTGAACAAACACCACCTAATAGAGAAAATCATCGTCTTTCGAACGGTCTATCGAGTTTTATTTATGCCTTTGAAACTGAAGAGAAAAAAATCGCTGTCATGAGGTTATTTTTTCAGTTTTTCGCTTTTCACTTTACATGCCGAAAAAACGATGACATTGAGAATTATAACGTATTACAAATGTACATCTCGAAAGAGCAAATAATTCTCTTTCGAATGCTGTGTCAAGCTCTGCAAAAGCTTTCGAACTAAACTTACAGCGGTCGTTTGAAAAAAACGGCGGGAACTTTCTTACCAACCTAATATAACATCTCGTAGAGTGTATCGTCCTCTTTCTAATATTAAATGAGATTTGGTGAAAAGAATGAAATCGCGTGATAGAGCGAAAAAATCTATTTAGAAAACTGCACAGAAATCAACTCGAGCTTTTACAAGAAAACGAGGAGCACTATCGGAAAATTATTTTTGCATTGCGAGCGTCGAACTTCAGTGGTTTAAAACTTTGTAATTTTCTGAACAAATAGGAATAACTAATATATTATCTAACAGAGAAAACAGTCATCTTTGAAACCGTACATAACATTGTCGATGAGATTATTTTTTCACTTTTTCGATTTTCACTTTACTAGCCGAAAGAACAATGAAATTCAAACTCATCACAATTTCCAAATATACAGCTTGAAAGAACACATAATTCTCTTTCGAGTCGCTGTGTCATATTCTGCAAAAGCTATCGAACTTAATTTTCAGCAGTCGTTTGAAAAAACGGCACGAATTTTCTTACCAACCTAACACTTAATTCAACGCTCAGTTTGAGTAAACGTTTTGATTTCAGTAACGTTTATTTTGGCCGCGTTGGCGCATAAAGCTGTCTGTTTCAGCAGAAAAAGAATATTTTACGATTTTTACGACTTTTTACGACAAATTTTGTCTTAAAAAATTTTCGTAAAAAATTTTACGACAATTTTTTTCCGCACACCCTTGGTTCTAACCGTGCTTGCGACTGAATATTTCAGTGAGTTTAAGTTGCCCGACGCCGTACACTGAATTGGTAGTACAGTGTGTGTTAATCAAAGCGATGTAGTTTACGAAGGACTTTGATTCATCCCCGCGTATGAAAAGAACCATTAATGTACTATAAACTGAGAGAAATGGACTTGATTTCCTTTGAGCTTTGTTGAATATAACAGTTTACGCAATCTCAACTTCAAAAGGAGTTTTCTTACAAATTAAGAATCCGACATCGAAACAAAAACAAATGCCATGCAGAGAACTCATTTTCTACAACACAGGGAAATTTTGTATAAGTTCGTTGAAAACTTAGAAAGGTATAGAACGTTGTTTGAAACATGGCCCAAAAATTTGACAAGTTTTTGACCACCAAAATCTTTGTTCAGAAAAATCTATAATTTAGCGGTGATCTGAATCTAGTGTTTGTAGCACATTACACCAAGTAGACCATGTTCTATCAGAATATCACCTTACATTGACTCTTCGTCCAGCAATTTTTGAGATAGGTTCGTTTAAAATGACGCATGAAAATCACTATAAAATTGTTCTAAAATACGCAGAATTCACAACAATTGTATGTTTCGACATATTTTTGAATGGAGTCATCAGCACTATCGATTGGTGTTATATTTTTTTTTCAATTTGAGCTATTTGTAGAAATGAAAAGTGACGTATGTTTCTGATCGCTACTGTATACATATAGATACTTCTCATGGCTCAAAAAAGCTTTTTCTTTTCAGAAGCACAATCTCTGAAACCTGGATCGGTCATGGGGGGTCAACATTCGGTATGTTCTCTTCTAGGATAATTATTTGATCGAAAGAGGTTCTAATTTTAGTGATGTGCTTCCTTAATCATCAATTTTCGTTTTCAGGGTCAACCCGCAGGCGGTGGTGGTAAGTTGTTTCCAACGTCGCCTCTACATATTAATTGTATCTCCTATTTTTCGGCGAAAGTTCGTCAGATTGCAAATCTTAGTTGTAACGGATTTCTGGGAATATTATTTCAAAAAAAGAGCTTTTTTAGACGCAACTTCCATACAGCTGTAAAAGCGTCAGATTCTTCTGAAAGTGAAAGGAATCAAAGCATAGTTTGTTTTCTGGTGTATGAAAGTATATTGGCCGACTCAAATTTAGGGCCCCTTCAAACTCTACTGAGCAGTGAAAAGGGAGTATTTCCGCAATCGCTGCGTGCTTTGTGCGGCCGTTCACTGGGCCATCGTTCGTTGGTCAGATGCTGTTTAGTATGGTTAACGATATGGGTGGTTTTTGCCGCAGCAAAGAATGACCCGAGACAATTCCTGCTGCGACGACACTGCAGCTCAGAAATCCACTCCTTCTGCACAACACAATGTAGCTCAATTTGAAAAATTTGTCCAACTAGCAAAGTCGCTATCCCTAAAGCGACGCAGTAAACTCTGAAGGTACCCTTGGTACTCTACTACTAAGTTGCTTCAGGAATAGCGACTTTACTGCGTTGCTTTAGGAATAGCGACTTTGTTAGTTGGAAATATTTTTTGATTGGATTGCAATAGTGTGTAGAAGAAGTGGATTTCCGGCCGTTCACGGATAATGGAAAACGTTGCTACCGGACATCGATTTTCGACGAATAGTGAGTCGCAGAATCGACGTCTTCTTTAATTGTGTCACCTTGATGAGGTAAAAAATACCCGCCAGAAAATTTGAAGTCCTGACTGCGTTTCTTTTCAATTCTTTTCATTTTTGACGGATGTTTTCCGATGGTATTGTATTAGGTTTAGAACGTGAGCGTTCAGGCTTCAGCGCTCAATTTAAGACAGAAGCTAGATGAAGACACGCAGAGTTTCGCATCAGCACTAATGTTTCAGGAAGCTCAACTACGGCGGCAGGAGACGGAAGTAAGCATCTCTATTTTCTGTAACTCCTAAATCGCATAGATATGAATTTACATGAATTTATTTTATTTTAGTTTATTTTATTTGCACTGTTTGGCGCGCCAAATAAAACACTTGAATATCATCAAACAACGACACAATTGTCTTGAACAACGAATTTGCCTTTACATCGGCTTTCTCATCCGCCAGATCATTCGATTTACCTTTACATCGGCTTTCTCATCCGCCAGATCATTCGATTTACCTAAAAGTTTTAATAAGTTTATAAGTAGTTTGAAACTTTATTGCTGAACCATGCAGCTCAACGATGAAGCTACATGAAGAGGTTTCTTCATCAACACGGATGTTTCAGGTAGCACCGGTGCGGCACCGGCAGGAAATGGCGGTGATTATCTTCACTTTCTACCATCCAAAAAACCCCATCGGCCTCCATTTGTCTTCATAGTGGATAACTTCAACGCCGTACAACTTAATATGAAAATTAACTGAAGAGATCATATAGAATCTAAACTAAATGGAATCTAAACTACGGGGATGCTTCAGGTGGCACCGGCACAGCAGCATCGGCGGGAGATGGCGGTGAGCATCGTCACTTTCTACAATTCCAACCTCGAAACAAATATCATGCCTAACGACTTCAGTGCGCAGACATACAATATAATGTAACAGATAATTAAAGAGATGATATTGAGCTTTGTACTAACAATGTTTCAGGAAGTTCAGATATCGGAGGCGGCGGTAAGTATTTTCCCCTATTTTCAACTTTCGAATCTCCATAGATTTTGAAGGGTGAGGGACGTTAGGTCTCCGTGTCGGCTCTGCAAAGGTGATATGCGAGTCCTGTGGATACAATCAACGGAGACTCGCACCGAGGCTATGCTCGTCGCACGCGACGGTGCGGCGAGTGGTGACCGCATCAGCCACCTATGCCATGGTGACCCGACGACGACACGATCGTCGTCGACGGTCCACAGCTTGACCAGATTTTCGGGTAATCAATGGCTCGTCACCTAAAGGGACCTGAGCGAGGGTGTCCTCAGTATGCGCTTCTATGGAGACCTCCATCTGCTCAGAATTTTGAGCTCTGTCGAATGAGCTCAGCCAGAATCCTTTTAAAAGAACCCTAAGGGCAAAATATTCTCGTTTTCACTTTTTTTGAAAAAAAAGAACTAACTATAAGACATTTTCAAGTAATAGATTGTTGAACGTGTTTCCAGACTAAAATTTCGCCGTCTATCCAACCACTTCAACGAGAAACCTTTTTAATATTATTCGTGGTCTACAGGGTGGCAAAAAATTACGTGCGCCATAAAAAGTGTTCATAATTCTTCTTTCTTAACACGATTGCTCGAATAAATTCATTTATATTCGAGAGCAGGACATATAATTGAATAGTTACCAAATGTTTTTAAAGTGGCTTGCTTCAGTTTCTACATAAGTGGTATTCTGTTACTTCAGGAAACCGATGGTGCGCCGCAAGCAGTAGTTTTCTATATTGTTTCAAATTTTGATCAGCTCTTTTTAGAATCCATCCAAATTTTAGATGTTGGACTTCTGAGTTCTTCTTCCGCAATTACTCAAACGGGAAAGTCCAACGGATTAAGTTACGGGATGTTAAAAGGCTACAAAACCGTGGACGAAAAGGAGCTGAATTTGGTCTCATTGAGGTGCACTACTGATATGGCTGCTTGTACCGTTTCTGAGTGGTGAAATTAGGATGTTTCTGTTGCGAAATTCTTCACGGACACTGCAGCTTCCACAAGGATCTCTTCTTCATAGACTTTCTTATTGCTTTTATCTTTTCTAAAGATGGAAATAAAAAAGTCTGCCTGAAGCACTGAAATCGCCTGAAACCATTAAGTTTATTGGAGATCAGGATCTCACAGTGGTTTTTCGCTCGCAGTTATTAGGAGCTGTATTGAAAAAGTGAAGGTGATTTTGAAAGTTTTAAACCAATAAATTTCTCATCGAGTCAGCGGTTGCCCTCATTGCGACCTCATTGCGGCGCACCTTGGAAAATTCCCACAATTCCTTTCGATTCTTTTTACATTTGATAGATAAGAGTTTTTGCTCTGAATATGCGATAACTTCAGAGCCTGTACTTTCTACCTGCTACTATTTGAACCGATTTGCAAAAATGTATTAGCTGTACGGCTATTTTTATCAATTTTACGTCATTCTATTAGTCAACCTTCCTCTTAAGAACACATTTCCACTCATATTTATTAACAGTCCATTTACATCCACTTTCTGGTTTCGTTTGAACATGTACTTCGTCGTTCCTTTGCTTCACGATCTCCTGGACGACTCATAGAGGAACACCAAGCCTCGAAGAAGACGTCGAGTTCTTCAACCCACCCGCTAGCTATTGTGCAATCGGGTTTCGAGTTAAACAGTTTCTCGAAAATTATCCTTCAAAATTATCCTTCGAGAAACCGATAATGGGCATCAAATAAATATTATAAAAGGGAAAAGCATACAAAAAGATACTGTACAATAGCTAAAAATTAACCGAATGTAGCGCGCACGTAATTTTTTGCCACCCTGTATATTTCACGGAAATAAGAGAAAATGACAGTTATGATATCGTGCAAAGCGAATTTGTTCCTTGTTGAAAAAAAACGTTGAGGATTTCTGCTTCTTCCCTCTAACATACCAGACATAATAACCTTTTTAATAGCAAATATGGACATCATCGAATGGCTGTAACAATACGGAAAATAATTATCAACTGGGTACGTGACCCCGACAGACCGGAGGCGTGACCCCGACTAGCATTACGTGACTGGGGTGCGAGGTCACAATGGTACTTGCAGTCAGGAACGAAATCTATGAGGAGTTGAAAATAACTTATAAGAGGGCTGTAATACAGGCCATATCTACTACAACGCTCTTAACAGACTGCAATGGATTCCCACAACAACGTACATTCCAACAGCCCTCTTGAGGGCTACTACACTCCTGGACGAACTATATATGAAATGAAATGTTGAAATGTTCCGTGCTAAAACCTATTCTTTCAATTATGCCATGCTACTACTGAAATATACTGAATTACTGTCACTGAAAATGTCAAAGGTGTGAAATCTGTAAAAAAAAGTCACGACAGCTATATCTTCTCCAACTTCTTCTAATAAATTTGTTCTTTGTTTCATGAAACATAGACCACGAATAATATTAAAAAGGTTTCTCGATGAAGTGGTTGGTTAGGCGGCGAAATTTTAGTCTGGAAACACGTTCAACAATCTATTACTTGAAAATGTCTTAGTTAGTTCTATTTTTTTTTCAAAAAAGTGAAAACGAGAATATTTTGCCCTTAGGGTTCTTTTAAAAAGATTCTGGCTGAGCGCATTCGACAGAGCTCAAAATTCTGAGCAGAAACATCTAGAAGTCTCCATAGAAGCGCATACTGAGGACGCCCTCACTCAGACCCCTTTAGGTGACGAGCCATTGATTACCGGAAAACCTGGGCCCACATTCATCATTGGTAAACCCCGATAAACCCCGAGAAATAGGCTGTGACCGGCGCGCACCTTTCTCTCCGTATCCTAAACTTCCTATGTTAAACGCAATCTCTCATCGACTCTACCGTCTGGCTCTGGCTGCGCCGCGGTTTCGGAGACCGCTGGTCCGTTCGTGAATGTGGGCCCTGGTCGAGCTGTGGACCGTCGACGACGATCGGGTCATCGTCGGGTCACCATGGCCTCGGTGCGAGTCTCCGTTGATTGTATCCACACGGCTCGCAAACCGCCTTTGCCGAGCGCACCTAACGTCCTCCCCCCGATTTTGAAAACATTGAAATCAAGTAAAGGTACTTCTACCGTTTGACTGCGGGTCATTCCGCAATGATATCGACGATATCACTGCAATGCAATGCTATCATCGATATCAATGCTTTTCACCATTCTCACCTGCTTCTACACGCTGTGCTAGTGATGACGTGAAGTGCTAATAGAGGAGCTTGCTCCGCCCCCAGCCACGCCCCGCAGTCAAACGGTAGAAGTACCCAAGTAAAGCTTTCTTTGACCTCTGTGAGCCTCGCAATGTCATTTTTAATTACACCAGCTACGGCAGGGCTTATCTGAATCACTACAAAATGTTTCAAGAGTTGAACTGAATCAAATTTGGATTGTATTTTTGAAGAAAGGAAGTAGAGGCGATCATTTCTACACCAAACACTATTTGAAAATATTTCTGGTGAATTTGATGGCCTGGAGAAATTTGATAGGTACGAACTTTTCATGTGGCGCTAAACTCGATTATTTTGTGGGTGTGCCATATAGGTTTTGTCATCAGCGATTTCGGCAACAGTACATCCAGAACCTGCACTACGTTTGGACTGTGTTGTCGAGCTCTTGAGGGTTTTGCCGCACTACATTGCAACCGTCGACATTTATGCGCACGCATACTGCTGAGCAACCCTCAAGGCGTTGCTTGAGAATTTTTCTCTCTCTTGAGACGAATCTTGAGAATCTTGAGAAAGGAGAATTTTTATGATAGATCCGCTTGCAACCCACCTTGAACGGTTGCTAGTACCAGTTGCGGAAAAGCCTGGCAAGAGGAAATTACTCAGCACATGAGGAAAAAAATGTTTGAAGCGGCACAATGAAGGCGATATCTGAAGAACTGTTTGCGGGGCCTCAACGAGTTGAGTATTCCGCTTTCCGCATTGAAACGTGAAGGGGAACTATCACTACTTCCCATTTCCTTACGTACATTGGAGGGATTCAGCTACGTTGCTAGCATCAGAAGTGTTGCGAATGTGAACAAGTTCTGTCGGTAGCATAATCTGCTCCTCGTCTAAACCTGAGTCGACTACGAAAAGGCCTTCGACAGCGTAGAAACACATGCTATGCTGTCTGCGTCAATCGATCAAAGACTAGACTTGACCTACATATGAACGCTGATCGAATGCTATCGTCACTGCTCTAAGGGATCGTTTAGAGTGCTAGCAACGCGCGGTGCGAAAGCATGCAAAAGATGAGTCAGGCAAAGCGATAGAATTTCACCCAAGCTGTTTACTTCTATATTTCACTGGGAGAGAAACTCGTTCGAGTGGGGTGAGAAGGGTGAACGTGTGAACTGATAATTAATCTCGTTGTGCGTATGACATCGTCACCTTCTCGAAAAGCAGAGGCGACGCTCCGAGCGTTTGGCGACGCTGGAAGAATTGGATTGCGCATCAATCAGAAGACATAGTTCATCGAGAACTGGTGAGGAATTCATGAGAATACATCGTATTCGATGGAACTCTCCTTTTCGGAAACGAAGTATTGTGTCTACCTAGGACGTTCATTGAACATGGACAACGACATGAAGGAAGATCCCGTCAAAAGAAGGACATCTGCGTTGCTTAACTACGGGTTTCTCAAGAAGGCTGTCGACCAACTCATTGATTCTAACCTCCTTGGTTATCTGTTCTACTCGACGGTTCTTCCTGGTCTGTGTTACGCTTCTACGATGTGGCCCGATAGGTCAGAAACGGCGGGAAAGTTACACACGGAGCGCTGGAGAGGGGTCCTCTTAAGTTCACCCAGCTTTCTCAACAGCGAGCAGAACTTTGCAGCTCCGATCCGAAGCATGTATACCGTCTGCGAGACCGTGCGGACTATATGTCGAAAGAAAAACAACGATGGGCCGGTCATGTAGTGAGAAGAGAAAACGACAGTTGCACTAGAACAGTAGAATGGCTGCTTCGCGATTGGAAGATCACCTGCCAGATAGTCTTATGCGTTCATCGAACGCGTGAAGAATACGCTGTATTCCAGAAAGGCTGATTCTCGCCTTCGCAACGGTCGACTTCATCCAACAAGCTAGATGATGATTGGCAATCAATCTGAGGCATGCGCATTCAGTGGAGCATGGTCATCTAAGTTTCTGTGTAAAGGTGAAGATGAAAGTGTCGGCGCTGATCAGTCTCCTAAAGACGCCTCGCCGCATCCCCGTTCCATTCAAAATCGTACAGGAATGGGGAATTCGTATTCGGCTTATATAATGACATGCGGGGTCAGTCGCTATACAAAGTCAGTGTCTTTACAATTCCAAACAAGTCTGATCCTAATTTACCCACCCCCGAAGGAGTGGAAGGTTCTGTTAGCCCCGGTTGGGATTGATCGCTCAACCTTGCGGGTGTCAGTAGCTCCCCTCAGCAATGTACCACGCGCGTCCTTTGTATGTGTACATGAGATTAAATGCACATGAGGCCAGAATCTACATGCGCTTGTTAATGACCCAGATGATCAGAAACGTGAAACATTGCACACGTAAACTTGTAGGGGATCGTGTGTGCCAGTAATGCCTCTTAGCACTGGGTCACGCGTGGCCTTCAGGAAGAAGACATGAAACTGGAAAAAATTATCAGGATAAATCATCTTCTGACACCTGTCTTATCGTTTGCGGTTCAACTAAGTGTGAAAACAACGAATTCTTTAAATGGAAGCGATCTCGGACACGAGGTGGCGCTCTTAAGTTAGCAATGCCAAAGGCCAGAAAAACATAAGAAAATACTTTTTGTCAATAGAGTAGGACGGGAATTCGACCAGTTCAGTAAGACGTGTTATATCTCACCTTGCCTTCGTTCGTTTAATGACATGACTGACCCAACACTCATGTAATAAATATGATATGATGTGATGTCTCGTGTCGTCCCGTTAATCACTGATTTACTAGGCCTATGGTATACTCCGGCAACGGGGCCGTCGCAGCGAAGCTAAAAAAAAGCATGGCTCCCTTTATACAGCACTGCAGCTGGGTTTTTGTATGCTGCTGCGTGTGAGGGTTGGACAGTTTACCTCAAGGGCAAAAGGGATGGTGCAGATCCTCTCAAGGCAGTACTGTGGCAGGAGTCACAGCCAGCTGCGATGGTCGGGCAGCACTGATTCGAGTTTCCGCACACAGCAGCATACAAAAACCCAGCTGCGGTGCCGTATAAAGGGGGCCATGCATTTTTAGCTCCGCTGCGACGGACCCGTTGCCGGAGTATGCCGTAGGTCTTGCTCGTGCAGGCGCCGCCAACGTCTCCCTTTGACCTTGTTGTGTGTCCAAGTTAGGCGAGTGGCTCCTGCTCGCTCGAAGAGCTGAGCATCGAATCCAGGAATTCGACTCAGGAATTTGGCGAAGAAATCCGAACATCACGGAGGTCCCGGACCTGGTGTTCTACTCCACAGCCTTCTCCAGCCACCTCAAAAGAAGGAGAGCCCTGCTCATTGATCGCTGGTGTATTATAATCATTTGGGCAACCTACGTCTGTACAATAAGCTCTTGCGATTTTCGTAACAGTTTTGAAAGTTTTAAAAATTTTGACTAAACAAACCCTACTCATCGAAGTACCGCCCATCGTTGTCGGTGACTGTCCTCCATCGAAGCGGTAGGAAATGGAAGCAGTGGCGGTAGAAATACGAAGGTTTTGATCCAAAGGGCGAAGGTCGATTTCGAGTGATGCTTAATCATCGTATCATTTTCCTTACAGAAAGCAAGCTAGCGAGCGGAACAGATGGTAGTCAGTTGAGGCAAGCTCTAGTGAGTGGGTTGAGTGGTGAATCACTCCCCATCCCATCTGCAGCTTTTGGCGGGTCACTTGGAAGTGTGCAGCGTAGCATTATCATGGAAAGACCATATCTTCTCGATTTCTGGCCGACTAACACGGACAGCGTGGGTTAATTCTTGCATTTGATTGCAATAACTTTGCTGTTGACGGTGCTATCAGAGGGACGGAGCTCCCAGTACACAATCCCGCGAGCGTCCCAGAAAACGTGACACATGCAACACCCACTTCCCGGGCTGTAGGCTCGTCTCACCCGAGATTGCTGGGGGATGGGGCAAAGGGGGGGGGGGTAGCCAGCCAGTAAGAGCACATGAATTACGAGCCGACTCCAATCATACTAGCTGGCTCCTCCCCTTGCCCCATCCCCCAGAAATCTCGGATGAGACGAGCATACGGCCCGCATCTCCTGTTGTGAGTGAGTCGAACCAGCCAAAACGGCAAGAGCGGGACAAGTTGGAAAGACATGCATCAGCTCGTGTGGAGCGCTGGTCAGGTGACAATTCATTGCCGAATTTTCCACACAAAACCAAGTGCGTGCAATTTGTAAGTGATCGCGGAATTGCTACAGGAGATGTTCTCCGCCAATTCACGAGTGGTTTGGAAAGGATCTGCTTTGATGGCATTCAGTAGTAAGTCATCGACCGTAGACTGCCGTCCCGCCCTGGGCTTTTCAGACAACGGAAAATCGCCTGATTTGAAGCGATTCATCCATTTGTCACAGGTACGTGCCGGGGGGAGGACGTTAGATCCCCGTGCCGGCTCGGCAAAGGTGGTTTGCGAGTCCTGTGGATACAATTAACGGAGACTCGCACCGAGGCCATGCTTGTCGCACGCGACGGTGCGGCGAGTGGTGACCGCGTCAGCCACTCATGTCATGGTGACCCGACGACGACCCAATCGTCGTCGATGGTCCACAACTCGACCAGATTTTCAGGTAATCAATGGCTCGTCACCTAAAGGGGCCTGAATGAGGGCATCCTCAGTATGCGCTTCTATGGAGAACTGTATATGTTTCGGCTCAAAATTTTGAGCTCTGTCCAATGAGCTCTGCCAGAATCTTTTTAAAAGAACCCTAAGGGCAAAATATTCTCGTTTTCACTTTTTTTTGTGTCGCGTATTCTTTCCGATCTGAATACACAAGCTTTACCGACGCACGCTCCTGATAAGGAAGGGCCGCCCAACAAGCACGACCAACGGTAGGGCAGACCGGCCGTCTCTCCCGCGATGGGAGCACCACCTCGTCCTCCTCCTTCATCCTTATGATCATGCTTATACGAATAAATACTATTACCTATAGTCAGAAGTGCAGAAGTAGAAGAACTCCCTTACAAGTACATCATATCAAGGGCTGATCACTCTTGAATATGACATTTGAAAAAAAATTAAACAAAATTAAACAAAAATTAAACAAATAGATTGTTGGACGTGTTTCCAGACTAAAATTTCGCCGCCTATCCAACTACTTCAACGAGAAACCTTTTTGATGTTATTCGTGGTCTATATTTCACGCAAATAAGAGAAAATGACAATTATGATACTGCGCAAAGCGAATTCGTTCCTTGCTGGAGGAACCTTTGAGGATTTCTGCTTCTTCCCTCTAACATACCAGACATAATAACCTTTCTAATAGCAAATAGATATCATCTAATGGCTGTAACAATACAGAAAATAATTATTAGCTGGGTACATGACCCCGACTGACCGGAACGTGACCCGAATGATGGCAATACGTGGCTGGGGTGCGAGGTCACAATGGTACTTGCAGTCAGAAACGATATCTGTGAGGAGTTTAAAATAACTTATAAGAGGGCTGTAGTACAAGCCACATCTACCATAACGCTCTTAACTGTCTGCAATGAACTCTCACAACAACGTATATTCCAACAACCCTCTTGAGGGCTACTACACTCTTGGACAAACTATATGAAATATTCCGTGATAAAACCTATTATTTCAATTATGCCATGCTACTACTGAAAATTACTGAATTACCGTCACTGAAAATGTCAAAGGTGTGAGATCTGTAAAAATCACGCCAGCTAAATGTTCTTCAACTTCTTCTAATAAATTTGTTCTTTTCATGAAACATAGATCGCGAATAACATTAAAAAGGATGTCGTTGAAGTGGTTGGATAGGCGGCGAAATTTTAGTCTGGAAACACGTTCGTCAGTCTATTATTCAAAAATGTCATAATTTTTTCCACAAAAAAAGTGAAAACGAGAATATTTTGCCCTTAGGGTTCTTTGAAAAAGATTCTGGCTGAGCTCATTCGACAGAGCTCAAAATTCTGAGCCGAAACATATACAGTTCTCCATAGAAGCGCATACTAAGGATACCCTCATTCAGGCCCCTTTAGGAGACGAGCCATTGATTACCTGGTCGAGTTGTGGACCATCGACGACGATCGGGTCGTCGTCGGGTCACCATGGCTTGGGTGGCTGATGCGGTCACCACTCGCCGCACCGTCGCGTGCGACGAGCATGGCCTCGGTGCGAGTCTCCGTTAAATGTATCCACAGGACTCGCAGACCACCTTTGCCGAGCCGACACGGGGACCTAACGTCCGTCACCCGTACGTGCCCTTGGTGGTTCTCCACCAAAAACATGCACTAGATTGCGACGGATTCCAGCAGAAGAGTGTCCCAGTTGGAACTCGTAAAGAAGGCAGTGAGGAAGACGAATCTTTGGTGGCTCCATATCGTTGTGGTCAACCGGCTGAAATAAAGCCAAAATGCTGTGTAGGCATAGGCTAACCTCTGCCACTTATATACCCTACTGCTAAATCGATAACACGTCTCAACCAGGAACGCCAGGTCAAAACATAAAATCGCAAGAACTTATTGGACAACCGGAACGGTCGGCGGCTCCGTAAGCTATGCGTAGCCTCACAATTATGGTTACGTACATTCGAAAACAGTCGCGGCGTTCTCGTCAATGTTTCATGCAGCCCATTTTCTTTTGCAGCAGACTTTTTACCGACTTTAACTCGGCTCAAAAAAAAACCAAATTGGATGAATAGTGTTTTTGCCATGCTATCCTGAAATCTCTGCGATAAAATTCGAAAATTTCCATGGTCCTCATTTAACTCATACCGGATCTCAATTTATCTCTATATCGGCTTCTCCAAAGAATATTAATCGATTCGTCCAAAAGTTGTGACTAGAAAACAAGATTAGAACCTCAGTCACAACTTAACATGGAAATTGACTGAAGACCTCATATAATTTCTCATCAACGAGAGTGTTTAAGGTGGCACCGGTACAGCAGCATCGGCAGTAGATGGCGGTGAGTATCCTCATTAACTAAAATTCAAACACCTCCATGAGCCTCTAGTTATTTTCACATCGACTACCTGTTTACTGTTTCGACGAGTAGCTCTGATTAAGTAACACGTTTAGAGCGTTAGTGCTGAGCCGTGTGACTCAATATGTAGAAATTGATTGGAGAGATCATATAGTTTCTCATCAAAGGGAATGTTTAAGGTGGCACTGGCACAGCAGCATCGGCAGGAGATGGCGGTGAGCACGTTCATTGAGTAAAATTCAAAAACCTCCATGGGCCTCTAATTATTTTTACATGGAACCTCTGCTCATTGGGTCGACGAAGAACTCTGCTTAAGTAACACGCTTAGAACTGTAGTGCTGAGCCGTATGACTCAATATGTAGAAATTGATTGGAGAGATCATATAGTTTCTCAGCAACGGGAATGTTTAAGGTGGCACCGGCACAGCAGCATCGGCAGGAGATGACGGTGAGCACGTTCATTGAGTAAATTTCAAAAACCTCCATGGAGCTATAATTGTTTTTACATGGAACCTCTGCTCATTGGGTCGACGAAGAACTCTGCTTGATTAACACGTTTAGAACTTCAGTGCTGAGTAGTGTGACTCAATATGTAGAAATTAATTGGGAGAAATCATATAGTTTCTCATCAACGGGAATGTTTAAGGTGGCACCGGCACAACAGCATCGGCAGGGGATGGCGGTGAGCATCTTCATTGTCTACAATTCAAAAACCTCCATGGACCTACATTTGTCTTCACATCGGATATATGTTCATTGATTCGACGAAGAGTTCTGTTTGAGTAGCACGTCTAGACCTTCGGTCGCTTCAATTTTCACCACCCTCATACAGTACCACTCATGTCTTTTATCACGTCCCGGGAAAGCCGCTTGGCAGCGTCCCAAAGCAGCTTTTTTGAATAACTCCCTCAAATGTCAATGATTAGTGAAAGGAGACACATCGTGAAGTGCAGCTGCCCGAGCTCTATCGTTTGGTATATAAATTATCCACACCTGAATTTTTTCCAAGTTACAAAATATCGATCTTTTTGCCGACCCCTCAAATCTCGCCTGATTGGTCCCTCATATCCATCGATTGGATCGTCGTTGACTGGTCAGTCAGAGGCTGCGTTCTCCACAGTGGTGGACGACAGAAAATCTTGACGGGACCCACACCTACTGTAACTCCGGTTGCATTCCGTTTGGAAAGTTCTATTTCATAGCTTGCCGGTCTCTTTGACGTAGCGGTCGTTTTATTCACTTGTGTGTCGTTTAGGCGCCTTTCATATACAGGGTGGCGAATAAATACGTGCGCCATAAAAAACTTTATAGTTTTGTTTTTGGCGAGCAAAAATTTAAATAATCTATTTTCTTATATGAATGGGACATAACAATCTATAATTACGAAGAGTAGTCGAATTGGGAACAATCAGCTCTTATTTAAACGTCAATTCGTTCGTTCACCCAAACGTTGGTGCGCCGCAAGTAGGCATCTGGTATAATGTTTTAAATTGTAGTAAATTTTTTTTTCGCAATGTGAGAAATTTTCTTGCTCAGAACTCTTAAACTTTTCTCCACAACCATATAGATTAAAAAAACTTCTAGATGCAGTTTAAGACTGTTTTCAATCCAAAAATCTTTGGTCTATAGAAAGCCGATTTCGGCATCCGAAAGGCGCATTTTTGCTTTCGCTCCATGTGCTAGAACTAAATCATCATGGAAGACCAAGGACCATTTCGATTTAACAGCTTCACTTCATTACTGTGGATCATTTCGTGGTAGTGTTCCGCCAGATATTCAGCTTTTGCCGATAAATTTCAAAAAAGTCTTGCCTGAGGCTGTCATGCTAGTCCCGACAGGAGTGAGAGTTTCAATATAATTTATTATAATCTATTTAACAAGCAAAGAACACAACCGTTAGGTAACAGTACAGTAAGGGAGACTACCTCCATCAGAGGTCGGAGAGGGGCGTGGTCTTCTGAGGTGGTCACGATACAGTAACCGATACCGTGACATGCCTCTCCTTCCAAGTTTGTCGGCCTCGACAAACATGCGAAATTGTGAAACAAGGAACTATCAAGCAGTACTAGCAACGGAAATGGGGTGCTGACGTAGCGTCAAATGTCTGGACAATTTAAGACACTCCAAAGCAATACACGGCACATTTCTACGCTGACATGTCGTATCGGAGCTAATCGTCCTCAATAAGCAATCACAAATCAGTGTGAGCAATTTTGTTGTTGACGTGGCCAGAGCTATCCTCGTTGCTGACGATTGATCCACTTCTGCTTTTGAACAATTGTGCAGGGAATAGTGGTTGATAGCGCTGCATTCGTTGACAGGGCAGCTTCAGACACCATAGGCTGGTTGCACTCTTATCCTGAGTGTTCTGGTCGTCGTGGAGAACTGCTTGGTGACTGTAGCGGCCTTCGTTGACGTTGTGAAGAGTTCGAGATGTCCTGTACACATAAGAAAGAAGAATGCCGTTTACTCGTTCGGAAGGAAATGGACTCCCGTCCCTTCAACGTTAAGATTGTCGTTATTCCGCTCGGAAGAAGTTGATCTTCAGCGACTCACGTTATTGGGTAGCGTTATCATGACTCGGGATCAGTGAAGCACTGATCTAGTCTTCATTCGTTATCGTTGTAATCAAATCACAACCGTGATCGTTATTTGTAGAAGAACGGCGTTACTGGATTCTTCGTTACATTTTTGAAAACTTCCTACAACAAGAATTTTCTACGTTTTTGTAATAGAGTGCGAAAAAGAAGCTGGATAGCTATCAGCAGCTTCAGAGTCCCAAAAAATTTTTCCAGTTCAACATTTAAAACCGCGTTTTAATTTATTGCTCGTTAAAACAAATCTAAAACAAATTGCTAATTTTTTTTCCATTTCAGCATAAGGTGAAGACTCAGAAACATTTTAGTCCTATCACTTATCCCTGGCCCGTAATTCGAAGGCCTACCTCGTACAAAGCTTAGTTTGTATGGTCTACGATTTTGTAGTCACTCGTTAAAGCCTTTTCTTTCGTCATTAAACGCCATTTTTCTCACGCTGTCTCATTGCCATGTCTTCAACAATCAGACTCAGTAATCATTATCCATTCCGATGTGGTGACACATTTCTTCTGGAGGAGCGTTATTTACTCATTTACATTATTTACTTATTTACGTTATTTACTTATTTACTTTATTTACTTTTACGTTACTTACGTTCCAACTGCGCTTTGTGAGACCTTTTTTCCCCACATCGTTATTCTCGCTATTTCATGTAAAGACTGAAATCATTTTTTTTCTGCTCAGGTTATTTTTTAGAATCAAAATTATGCATGTGGTCCACTTAAGCACGTAATCGGGTTTCTAAATCACTTGTACAGTATACGGTCGGCTTGGAAATCTGATTCTAAGATTTACGGTTAACTTGAAAATCCGATCAGCACACTTGCATGTGGATATAGTTATTGTTTTCAACGGTGTTTGAAATTGTATATGATCACACTTTGCCAGAAAAAATCATTTCAACCTAATCGTAATAGAGATCCACGATCTACTCCCGTTGGAAACAAAACAACAACAACCCATTGTGTTGTTGCCCAGTTAGGATTACGCTTACAAAAATGGAAACCGATAATGTTTGTTCTTCCCTGAATTTATGTCACTAGTGAGAAATACCCCTTTTTGTCTATACGAAGTGTATGACTGAAGGAAAATTTAGATTAGAAACGAAGTTTAGGTTCTAGATTTCGACAGTTGCTTTATTTCCAACTTATTTGCAAGAGCCCGCGGTGTGTTTTTGAATTTCCCTTAGAAATTGTTCAGCCCAACCGTCTACAGCATTGTGAACATACATGAGCTATTTTATCATTCCAAGAGTTTGAATTGTTGAAAAAGTCTACGGAGCCTCTGTTTAAGCTCCGCTGAGGGGTTATCTTGAACAATTCTGCAAAACGTAGTAGCTGAGATGGCGTAACAAATACCGCGCCATCAGACGAGAGGTTCCTAGATTAGTAGATTAATGAATTTCAATGAAGAATTTGGATATTCATCGTAAAAATTGTACACACAATGAGTACAAAAGTGTTTTCTTGATAAAGAGTCGTGATATAGTAGTTCATAGTATTTAAAATATCTTGACTTTGGAGGCGGAACTTTTTTGTATTTCACTTTCTCACCGTTTTTATTTCAAATGCAGAAGATACTGTTCTCGGCTATCGGTGGTTTTTCTCAGTCTTCACGTCGATGCAAAGCTGTGGGTCGGCTCGCAACTATCACTATGGCCCGGGTTATACTTCATCGCCCGCCGCCGCCCGTCGCCGCCCGTCAACAACAACGTATTCCAGACAACTTGTCATTACAATAACAAATATAACTAGTCTTGTAAATGAAAAAAAACTAAGAACAATAAACAAACAAACATTATTGAAACTTTAGGATAACGTAAGAACAACAGACCGAAGGAACACTTGCAATCAGGCCAGTGCTGTCATTATATCCGGAAACAATTATAATGACAATTGTTATGTTGTTATATATGTTATATGTTATATGTTATGTATGTACATATGTTCTCTCAAACAAAAATGTTCCAGTTCCCTTGAATCGCTAATCCCCGTCCGTCGCCGTCCGCTGCCGTCCGCTGCCGTCCGCCATTAGTATGCCCCGGCCCTATGAAGAAGGTCCCAAGATATGTAGGCTATTTCAACTTTCCAATGCTCTTAAGCTTGCGTAAACGTGGCACTTTTGGATCCGCTAATGGGAATTCGTTATCAGTGCTTTGCTTTATTGGACACATTAGGCACTTTAGCGAAAAGAATGGCGTATTTTAGCTTTCCGAGGACTTTTTCTACATAGAATCTAAAAACACGATTACGAAATTTGAGGTTGAACTTTATCTGTTTAGCAATACACCTTTGATATTTTTTAACAGTCAGTGGTATACGACGGTCCACTAAAATCACTAAAATTTTATTCCGCGTTCCGTGATCTCTGAACTCAACGGAAACGATCTCATATCCTCGAACAGATCCGGCACTGTTAGGATTTCGTACATAATTCTATGTTATATCAGAACGGGTGAACCACAATATACACCCACCACCTCATAGAGTGTACGCGACTTATTGATATTATTTGGTCGGTACAATAAGTCTGGCCTATGCGAACGTTTTCTCTTACCTCGCATTATTATGTTGACCTTAGTGCCATATCGGTGCGCGTGTGGTGACCTTCCACCTTTGAAAAGATACTTGAGCACGAACTTATTGCGCACCTGGTCAGCGCCTGCTGCGAGTAAGTATGCGCAACTCCGTTATAATAGCGCATTTACAGTACTTTTGTCCAGAACCTTTCATTAAATATTAAGTAATATAAGCACGTTCAAAGAAAAACGGAAGATTTTTTTGTAACTTTAGTTTTTTTCTAGGGTACCCTATGTACAGTATGTACATGCTAGCGATGGCATGAATGGCAGAGCTTGAAAGACAAAATTAAAAAAGAAAAGAGAAGGAAAATTGAAATTGAATTTGTGCAAGGAAGTAATAAATAGGCGCAAAGAAGCGAACGATTAAAGCAGAGGAAATAAGAATAACAAGTGCAGCGCAAAAAATAATCAGAAAAACACGTAGTTCACATTTGAGACACATTAGTTTTGGCCTCTTGTGAGCAACGTGCTTTCTGCTTAGTAATGACTAACAGGCCTGACCGAAGAAATGCGAAATTTGCTTCATCACATCAGCGAATAGCAAAAATCGCACTTCCCGCGATCGATCAAACTAAATAAAGAACGAAAATATAGGCCCTCTCGGCTAATCACGGACTCTCGGCAATCTCGGAATCTCGGACAACCACGGAATCAGGAAATCAAATTTTCGACGTGCTATTAGAAAATCAAAACTGAAAAAAATACATGCTCTGCCTCATTCATGCGCCATCAAGAGAAAAATAGTGCAAAAAGTACGAAGGAAAACATGAAACGTGCTTTGCAAACATGCAAGTGATACTTGTGAGTGCTTAAAATATCTCGAGATATTACTACGTTTTGATGGCCGTCAAAACGGAATCTTCCTTACTGTTAACTTTCTTTAGACTAGAAAAGCAAAAGTCCAAAAGAAAGATCTCCCTGGGACCTCCATGTCATGCTAGTCCCGACAGGAGTGAGAGTTTCAATATAATTTATTATAATCTATTTAACAAGCAAAGAACACAACCGTTAGGTAACAGTACAGTAAGGGAGACTACCTCCATCAGAGGTCGGAGAGGGGCGTGGTCTTCTGAGGTGGTCACGATACAGTAACCGATACCGTGACAAGGCAATGATTTCGCTTGAAAGCGTCAAGTTTTCAGGAGATGGGGTGATTCCAATATTTTTTGTCTGGAATTGTAACGAGAGCTGTTTCTGTAATGTGGAAGTGGTTTCATAATTTAGCGGTTTTTTCGTCTCCTTTTGTTTCGCTTCATCAATAAGAACTTGACTTTTCTGATATAGTAACTTGGGTTGTCCGAGCCTCCACTGGAAACTCTTCGACCACTCGGAGCGATCTGAACGCAGACTCAGCAGTGGAAGCACTTCGAAATGTGCAGGGGAAGAGAGTGCACTGTCTGCGTCTTCCGCCGCCGCGTGCTATCTCGCAGGTTTCCTTGACACTAAAACCTAAGATTACGGGCTTATAAGGCATTTCCGCACTTAACGAGTATCAGAATCGTTCTTCTCATGATAGATTACCCCCAATAGGCCTATTGTAAACGAAAAAAAAGTGGGGCCTCAGAAGTACCATAGTACCTTTTTTTCTCCTCTTTCAGAACATTTCTTCAGATTTCACATATCTTCATCGTGGGCATTATTATAGGGGTCCGAATAAATGATGAACAGACGTGACTTTCGAGTGCTTATGTTGTATGAGTTCAAGCTCGGACATTGTGCAGCCGAGGCAGCTCGCACTATTTGCACTGCATTTGGGATGGAATCGACTACCGAACGCACAGTAAGGCTTTGGTTCGGAAAGTTTATCTCCGGAGATTCTAACATCGAAGACAAGACCAAGCCTGGGCGGAAGACGTCGCTTGACGATGGGATTTTAAGAGCAGCCGTAGCTTCAAAGCCGGACACAACTGTCCGGCAGCTAGCGACAGGTATGGGTGTCCACTCTGATACGGTAGCAAGACATCTGGATCCGATCGGCACGTTGAAGAAGAAGCAGAAGTGAATACCCCACGAACTGACAGACGAGCAGCGCCTCACCCGATTCAACAGCTGCTCCAACCTTCTCGTCCGTCTGGAAAACGATCGTTCTTGGACCGGTTGATAACTGTAGATGAGAAGTGGGTCATGTACGATAACAGGAAGAGAGGATATGTCTGGGTGGATATGGATTGTCCACCAACAAGCTTTCCAAAGCCGGACCTCCACCTTAAGAGAGCTATGCTAACTGTTTGGTGGTGTAGCAAGGGTTTGATCCATTACAGCATCCTCCAAACTGTCAGACAATTACAGAAACGTGCTGTTACAGAAACGTGCTGTTGCGATTTGGTACTAATGTTGGAAAAGCTGCGAAAAACGTGGCCGGCAGTCGTGAATAGAAAGGGGCACGTCCTACTTCAGGACAACGCTCGGCCTCATTCTTCGAAAGTTACCCGACGAAAATTAGGGGGGTTGGGCATCGAGGTTCTCGCTCATACTCCTTATTCACCAGATCTTTCCCCAACTGAATATCACTTTTTCCGGGCTTTAGACGCGCACCTGCGGTAGCAGCAATTTGATAGTCTTGATCACCTCGAATTAGAGCTCCGTCAAATTTTCAATTTGTGATGAAAGTTTCTATCATAGAGGCATATGCTCGATGAAGAATCGTTGGGAAAGATGTGTAGAATCGAATGGTTTTTATTTCGATGAATAAAGTTGTATCTAAGCCGAGTTATGATAGTTTGAAGATAAACGTCCGTTTCAAAAATTACTTTTGCAACAACCTAATATTTATTCGCCACGCTATATATTGACCGCAATCAATATTCAGTCTGGAACGATTTCATACAGTCAATATGTATGAAAGGCGCCTATACGACACATAAGTGAGTGAAACGACCGCTACGTCGAAGAGACCGGCAAGCTATGAGACAGGGCTCTCCAAAGGGAATACGACCGGAGTTACGGTTGGTGTTGGTCCCGTCAAAATTTTCTGTCGTACACCCTTGTGGACTCTGACTGACCAGTCAACGGCGAGGCAATCGATGGATATGAGGTACCGACCAGGCGAGATTAGGCGGGTCGGCAAAAAAATCGATATTGTCAAAAAATTTCTGGGTGTGAATAATTTATACACCAAACGAATGAGCTAGGATCAAGAGATTTCGATAAAGCAAATTAAAGTGAAAAATGCACTCACGGTGCTCGGTTGGGAGGTCGTAATTAATTCTGTCGAGCGAAACCAAAGCCCAGCAACACTCCTGCTGAAACTCGACTTTATTCTGTTCACGTATTTCAACTGGGGCCGTATACTACACGAGATATTGCAACACGCGCGAGTGGCCAGAGCTAGACGGGAAGAGAGAGGGCGGAGTCTTTTCTGCATCTCTGGTTGGCACAGCGCCGCCACCTTGCTGGCTCAGCAGCCGGTTGACCCATGCCATCAGCTACTGAGAAAGCGGTAAATGAGACCATTATACTGCGCGATGAGTGGAGTGAGAGGAGGATAGTTTATGATTTTTTGATTGCCTACCAAGCTATTAAGTTGTTTGTTTAACCTTTTTTACCATCCTACTATAAGTAGGGCGCTTATAGATGTACTCTGTCAAGACGACCCATCCATTTAGACCTTGAGACACGGCGAGAACCTAAGAATGAGTGTTGAGTATTTTGGCTGTCTGTCAGTTTGTGTGTTTTTAAGTTAAAAGCACGGTCTCACAACGGGTCTAGGAATCCGTGGAGAGAAAATAATCGCAAGTAAAAGCGTATATGCCCTTTCGCTGACCCATGTGATTTCAACACGAAAGGGACTACAACAACGGCAGAGTGGAGAGTTGAGCATCGTGGAGTTACAGAGCGTTACTACTGCGGAGCGCAGTAGACGCCGATGGTGTCAGGGAGGTTACGTTGAAGGGCAAGAGGGTGTCAGACGGCGTGCAAAAAACCATGCGCCGCCCTGCCTCGCTGCCACGTGTACGAGCTCACCGGCAACGGTCGTATGCTCGTCTCTCCCCAACTCGGGAATGGACAGGTTTAGGGGAGGAAAAGGCGAGTAAAGTGCTCGGCACACTTTTTGGTGCGGCGGGCGGGCGACGGCAGCGGCAATGATGAAGTATAGGGAGTATCGGTTCAGCGGCGTCTCCCGCGCGAACTCGCAGCGATGCCGCCGGAGGTGGGGGGGGGTGTATACTTTGGCGGGGGGGGGGGGGGCGGCTGCAGTGGCGTCGGAAGTGGATGCCGCATCAGAGCTTTCAAGTCTGGCCCCTCACAATAAGCCGATGATCTCAGTTTGGAGGTTCTGTGAAGGTGTCATCTTCCGAGAATTCATCGATAGAAGTGGCAGCATTCACGCAGAGACCTGCAGCATGCACATTGATTACTGCCTTTAGCATGACTTTATATAAGTTGAACTTTGCTGGCCTTTGTCAAGGCAGCTTTCCGAATGCTGTGTCACCATACATCAGCGCGGCGCTAACCATCACGCTGCATTCGAAACTCATTAGCTTCTTGTGATTCCGAATATTCCGAAGAACTAACGAGGGAAGCTTGTGAGCGATCGGTGACGATTCATAACGAAACCCATATGGGCGTGTAGGGCTTGGCACGAGGAATGCAACGATGTGTTCACCAGGTGCTTTCGCCACCTGGTTGATCTGAAAATGGCTTGCAAAGTTTTGCACTGCCGCATGTAGTATAGCCTTATCACTAGTGGAAGTAGCGGGGGTGCTCTTATCCTCCAGAGCGAAGAGGTGGCCTAGAGGATAGTATCGTGGACTCATAGTCTAGTGGTCGAGGATCGGTCCCTCTGGCAGGCTTTTGTTTTGCCTTCATATGCTAGATTCCAAATTAGGCTCCTTTAGCAATTTCATCGCAGTTGCTGGAGGGAATCGCGTTTGAGACGAGTATGGCCAACAGAGTACGCACTTCGGACAATGTATTCTAGTGCCTATATATGTGACCCACGCCTACCGTTATCAACCCAAATCGGTCCCAAATCCATAAACTATTGTCATATTCGGGATCAGCGCCCTGAATAACCCCCATAGACAAAGTTGTGGCCATATCGGTGATTGCGACCCAACCAGCCTTGCTAGTGTCAAGTGAGTTTTTGTATAAAGGTGCACCTGCCGAGAATATTCTTTGTTCTATTGTTCCACTTTTTCGACTCTAAAGAACAGAGACTCGATTTTGGATGAGTTTCTTTTCATATTCAACAAGAAGGATTAGTTGGGTAGTTGACAAATCCACAATTCACAAATCTGACATCGACTTTTCCCATTGTGCTTGATGTGCTCTTGCTAGGGTTCGTAGTAACAAAGTAGGGTGATTGGGTCGCAATCACCGATAAGGCCACAACTTTGTCTATGGGGGTTATTCGGGGCGCTGATCCCGAATATGACAATAGTTTATGGATTTGGGACCGATTTGGGTTGATAACGGTAGGCGTGGGTCACATATATAGGCACTAGAATACATTGTCCGAAGTGCGTACTCTGTTGGCCATACTCGTCTCAAACGCGATTCCCTCCAGCAACTGCGATGAAATTGCTAAAGGAGCCTAATTTGGAATCTAGCATATGAAGGCAAAACAAAAGCCTGCCAGAGGGACCGATCTTCGAACACTAGACTATGAGTCCACAATACTATCCACAAGGCCACCTCTTCGCTCTGGAGGATAAGAGCACCCCGCTACTTCCACTAGTGATAAGGTTATACTACATGCGGCAGTGCAAAACTTTGCAAGCCATTTTCAGATCAACCAAGTGGCGAAAGCACCTGGTGAACACATCGTTGCATTCCTCGTGCCAAGCCCTACACGCCCATATGGGTTTCGTTATGAATCGTCACCGATCGCTCACAAGCTTCCCTCGTAAGCTGGAAGAGTCTTCTTCATACATCTCACGAAGCAGGTTATGCATTCGATTTCATGCATCTAAACATCTATTACGATCTCTCCAGCGTTCTTTAGCCGAAAACGGTCGACTACACCAATGAGGAGTAGGTCATAATCCCCTGCATCGCCCGTCGTCCCGATGATCATCGATTTGCTCGAGCGGGCGCCAGTAACGTCCCCATTCGTCCCTGTCGCGTGCCATCATAGACCAGTTGGCACTGCTCGCTCGAGGAACACGTAGAGCATCGAATCGATCGTTCAGAGACTTGACGAAGAGGTCTAACCAGCGCGAAGGTGGGCGACTTGATGTTCTTCTGACGTCAGTAACGGCTCTTGTCCAACGGTCGTGCCGTTACGTGTCCGACCTACCTGATCATTGACAACTTGGCCCATGCGACTGCGTCTCTGATCTTCCACTGTCGACGTAGCTCGGAGATCCGCGTGCCGTATTTCGCCTGGATGAAGCGAGTCACTTCGAGTATCGTTCTATCTATACTTGGTTGTGCGACGCAAATCGCATGTTCATCCTGCTTTCGTGACACCGATGACTCTGAAGCGTACGTTAACACAGGAAGTAGAGGCGAAAAGGTGAGCGCCGAGTCGGGTGTTCTTCGTCTTCCTCACTCCTTCTTCAACGCTCTTGACAGCTCCCCAGCTCATTTCCTCCTGCCCAGCTCTGGAATTGAGGCGTTGGTCATGTTGACTTCCCGACCCAAGTACACTTATACGGAGCACTCAGGTGCTGCAACACTGCTGCAGCAAAAGTGTGAGTGGGGCCTAACTTGTAGACTACAGACAGCAGGCAAATAGGGCGATAGTTGCCAATGTCGTGCGGATCCCCCTTTTTATATAGCAACACGGTCTTGCTAATTTTCCAGATTGCTGGATTTTTGCAAAACGACAGGTATCGTGCGAAGATTTTGGCGAAAGTGTTGGTGAGGAATGGGTATAGGTCGTTCAGATGTCCGGGTTCGCACCGGGTATTGTGCCATTCTTCATCGATGAAAGCGCACGATTAATCTCGGAAGAGAGGAGCGCAGAGATGACATATCCATCGCTTAGAATGGGGTATTCGTGAAGATGGACGTGGCTATCGAAGACATCGGAGTAGAATTCGTGGATGACCTTCCCCGTAGCCCTTCTGGAAGACGTGAAGGTCCCATTTGGGAGCAGGAGAGCACCCATCGTGGTCTTCTAGTTGATTAAGCCTCGCCGAGCGTTGCGTACGATCTAGCCCACTTCAGCCACTTCAGCTAGCCACTTCAGCTTGTCGCTCTTCTCTCTTTGAGGTCTTCCTTTATCGGTTCTCTGTGCATGCTCGTACGTGGCGAGCTCGCACGTTCGCAGATAGTCGCCTTCCGTTCTTGCCACTCCGCGCTGCGAATCAGCTCGAGAGTTCCGAGGGGAAAGGCGCTGTCTGATACTCTTGGGGCTTTGGGCTTCCTGAGCACAATCGCGCATTTAAGCAATGAACCTCTTGTATTCCTCGTCGATGTTGCCTTCGACGGAATCTTTCCAGCAGTTAGACAGCAAGAAGAAGAGGTCCCAGTTCACGCGCCGTCTAACAATAAGATCTCTCTTCTTGAATTTCATGGCTTTCTCTTGCTACCGTGTGAGATAGAGGCTCCCACGAAGGAGACGGTGCTGGGATTCCGTAAAGAATTTCGGAACAACAGCGACATCGGTTAGACCAAACATTCGGTTGACGATAACGTGGTCACTTTCGTTGTGGTGCAGTCCACCTAGAGACTGCTAGTCCCTTGCATGGAGGCGGGTTTCTGGAACAGCGAGTTATCACGGATGTTGTTCCATTGACATTATAAACTCAGACTGCCTTTCAACCTGTTTGTTCCACTCCTGTCCATGGACGCCGATATGAAGCTCTTCCGACGACCTTACAGGCGCGATCTTCGCGTTGAAATCTCCGACGATGACCTTGTAGAAGGTATGATCTCTCTTGTGGAACCCCAAGTCCATGTAGAATGCCTCGACCTCTTCGTCATAGTAGTCCAATGTTGGTGCGTAGACTACGAAGAACGTACACATCGCATCAGCCGTAAACGTCCGATTTGGGTTGTAAGTTGTTTGAACGAATCGATGTCGGGTGAGGGACGTTAGGTCCCCGTGTCGGCTCTCAAAGGTGGTCCGTGGGTCCTGTGGATACAATTATCGCCGACTTGAACCGTGGCATCCGCCATCGTAGACTCCTGCTCGATGAGCCATGGTCGCCTCACCAGAGAGGCGACCACGGCTCATCGAGCAGGAGGTGTTTGAAGTGGGTTGTGAGAAGCAGCCTCAAACTTTCGTTTCAATGGAGACCCCGGCACGTTTCTGCTCAGGATTTCGTGCTCTATCCAATGCGCCCAATCAAAGCAGTCCTACAACATCCCTCAGGGCACGAAATTTTCGACCATGAAATTTTTCTTTCGAATTGGGAGTTCAGTGAAGATAGATTGAGCAACATATTTCTAGGTTGATATTTCATATGAAATACAAATGCATGAACAGGATATTTTAGGAAAGTATAAGTGGCCACCTTTCATTGGGAAAAATCCCGTGCATCATATTATTCGCAGTTCGTTTCGAGTTTAAAATTGGAATGTGTTGTCAGCTATTTCTAGGACTATTCTTTCTGCAGATTTATTCATCATTTGAGATAAAGTACTATGGTATGATTTAAATCATAAATTTTCATCCTGCCATTACGAGTTATGAGCATCATCAGTTATTCCTTCTCATATATTGGTACTTCTGCTTACAGATGGAGAAAATTGGTGAATTTGAGAAAGATGTGCCCATTGCGATGTCATGTGCTGCTTCTCAGCTCTAAAAATATGAGTTCCAAATCGCGTAGAGAGAAATATTCATAGGTATATCTGGACCTCCTGCGAAATTTCAATCTAGGAATATGAAACACACTACCTACATTAAACACCAATTTCGGAAAAAAATCAAAGTCTAAAATTTCGTGTCCGAGGGTTGTTGTGAGAAGATTACTAATAATGTCATTAGACAGAGCACGGAATTCTGAGCAGAAACATGTCGGGGTCTCTAATGAAACGAAAATTTGAAGCTGCTTCTCACAACCTCTCTAATCAACCATTGATTTCTTGATAATCTGGTCGAGTTGGGGGACCACCGTTGGCGATAGGGTCACCATTGGGTCACTCTGCCTCTACTGAGGTGGCCATGGCTCGCCGAGCAGGATTCTACGGTGGCGGGTACAACGATTCGAGTCGTCGCTAATTATATCCCGAGGACCCGCGGACCACCTTTGCCGAGCCGACACGTAGACCCAACTTCCTCCCCCCATCGATGTCCATGGCCAAGTTCGTGTTGACGAGGACACCGACACCACCAACGCCTCGCTGTCGCATCTTCCGAGGAACAGTTCTCCAGTGTCGAACACGGCGTGTGTCTTCCCGTCTCGGTCAGCTCGATGACGCGATCTTTCTGGCTGTTATCATTAGGTCTTCGACAGACACATCCGATGCAAGCTTTCGCGCGTTGTAAATACAGATCGTCATCCTAATCCTTCTTCTTTTTGGCAGCCTGTCTAGGCCCTGAGATTTTAGTTGCCTTTCGGTACTCGTCCTTCCCAACGCTATCGTATGGTGGGCTCTATGGGGTCTGGGGAATGAAGCCTTTGTTGCTACCGTTTTCGACATATGATGCATACGGGTAGCTTGCCAGGTTCTGGATACGGCGGATAGCTAGCGAGGCTATCCAGCTGGAGCTAAGGGCTTATTTATTAGAGGTGACTCTGAACCGGCCCCTTTAGGGCTTCGCACACTCGGCGACGCCTTTCGCGGCGCCGTCGGGGCGGTTAGCGGGAGGAGCGCCGCTCCTCCCATCAACTGCTGCTGCAGGCGCCGTCGCCGCCACCTCCGCCGAGTATACTTAAAGGCACACTTTTTCGTGCCAGCGGCGTCGGCAGCAGCGGCAGTTGGTGGGAGGAGCAACGTTCCTCCCACCAACTGCCGCTGCCGCAACCGCTAGCACCAAAAGTGTGCATACACCCAAACAGCGACGAAAAACATGGAAAAAAAGAAACAAATAACGAAAAAAAGTCAAGAAAATACAAAAAACACGAAGAAATGAGTTGAAATCCTCTGGTTACTGATCCAGGACGGTACCGCCCTCTTTGTGCAGTGGAAGTAGGCGCATCAATTACATCGGGCCCATGTCCCAGGGAACGTCGCTGGCGACGCCGCCACAAAAATGAAAAAAACATTTCCCCGGCGGCGTCGGCGGCGGCATCGCAGTCAGGTGGCCGGCGACGCCGCTGGATCGATGCTCCCCTATCTTTCGTTATTGTCGCTGCCGCCGCGTGTGCCGAGCCCTTTGCACTCACGTGTTCACCGATTGCGAGTATTTAGACCATACAGATAACCTTTCTGAGGTGTCACTGTCCGGCACAGTGGAATCAGCTTGCTCATCACTGATGTCGCCGCGTCTCGCGGCGAGAGTAAGGTGGCTTCTGGTCCGCGATCGATAAGGGCTTGGCAGACTTTTTGGTGCCAGCGGCGGCGGCAGCGGCAGGGCTGAACAAGGCTTCTCCCACCAACTGCCGCTGCCGCCGCCGCTGGCACCAAAAGTGTGTATACACCCAAACAACGACAAAAAACAAGGAAGAACAGGAGGAACAAACAACGAAGAAAGTCAAGAAAACACAAAAGAAAACACGAAAAAAATGAATTGAAATCTTCTGGTTTCTGATCCAGGGGATGTCCATCTTCTTGTTGCAGTGGTCGTAGACGCACCAATGGCATCGGGACCACGTCCCGGGGCACGTCGCCGGCGGCGCCGCCACTAAAAAGGAAAAAAATTCCCCAGACGGCGTCGGCAGCAGCGTCGACGGCGATGTCGCCGCTGCCGCCGCCGCCGAAGTGTGCGCACCCCCCCCCCTCCGTCGGCATCGCAGCGAGGTCGCCAGCGACGCCGCTGGATCGATACTCCCCTATCTATCATGGCCGCCGCTCCCCACTCCAAAAAGTGTGCCGAGCCCTCGATGTTTCATCATGGCCCCGCCGATGACGCCACGCAAGGCGTCGTCGAGTGTGCAAAGCCCTATAGACTATCTGCAACCAGGGGTCGCGCCACGTAGCCTCGACACGCGCGCTGGGGATCCTCTTGAACGAGAACCTTGGGAGAATCTGATCCGTGGAGGTCACAATGCACCAATGAAAATCTTCCCTCTCGAAAACTCGACAGTTCCAAGGAAGTGGGATAGTGCAGCTACCTAACAATTAGGAAATAATTATTCGTGATAATGGATCATGTTTTCATTGCAGAATGGTTCTGTTACTTGATAATTAACAATTTGTTGAGGGTGCTTGAGAGTCCACGACATCAGTTCCAGCCTAATAGTTACTCATCAACGGGGATGTTTCAGATGGCACCGGCACCGCAACAGCGGCAGGAAATGGCGGTGAGCATCTTCATTGTCTACAATTCAAAAACCTCCATAGACCCCTATTTGTCTTCACATCGGATATCTATTCATTGATTCGCCGAAGACTTCTGATTAAGTAACACGTTTAGAACTTTAGTGCTGAGTTGTATGGCTTAATACAGAAATTAGTTGAAGTTATCATATAGTTTCTCATCAACGGATATGTTTCAGATGGTACCGGCACCGCAACATGGGCAGGAGACGGCGGTGAGCATTTTCATTGTCTACCACTCAAAAATTTCTATGAGCCCCGATTTTTGAATGACTATGTAACGAGAAGTGATCGGTTTGTTCAGAAATTCCAGATAGCTACTGGATTTATAACTTTAGTGCTCAGCTATATCACCCAATATAGTATAATAGAACCTAATTGAAGAAATGTATAGTTTTTCATTAACACGGATGTTTCAGAAACCTCGCTTTCACCGGCAGGAGACTGTGAGCATCTTCATTTTCTACTATGCTGTTGCAGAAGTTCCCACGGTCTTTAAAAACGTCAATTATTCCTGGTAATCTTGCCAATCAGTAACAGTTGTTAACGAATAACGGCTTCTGGAAGAATCAAGCTTTCCAAGGAGTACACTATGGGTGCTCACCTCTATGAATCCAAATCTGTAGAGGTCGAAGCTACATCCAGCAATTAACACTGTATTCAGTGAGAAGGTATGGTGTCCTAATAAGAACGGCTTAATCGATTTTCCAACAAGGATTTTACACCGGTTCTGCTCAGCTGAGATGCTCATCAAATGTTAGCAACTAATAGTTGTAATTGCTAGTGGTGTCAGATCCTCAGCAAACTATGTGTGAACAGAGGTATTGGGGGTTCACTACTCCACCATATCCAAGACAGTGGCCACTGAATCATTCTCGAAGTCCAAGAGGTGGAGACTGGTTTCTTCACTTTAATATCAAGCACAGTGGGAGGACAGCGGTGTGTAGCCTGAGTCTCAGCTGAAACCATCCAAGCACGCCCTCAACGTTATGCAGTGATGCCGTTGACGGAAATAGAAAGGTACCATGCCCTATTAGCTGTCGCTGCTTGTCCGCGCTCTCAATGCACGAAGCAGGGCGTGACGCTGCTCATTCGTCGACAGCACCTATTGCCGAGCTGGTAGTACTTCGTAATAAACGAGTCCTTTACTACAGTAGTACAAACAAAGCATGTGCTTCCTGCCGTGAACTGGTCTCTTCGGAACGGACTGTGGATCTTTATCGTCAGACAGCCACTGCGGCCACCTGTCGGGGTTGCTCTACATAACCCTCTTCTCATCCATGGTCACTATCGTCTCGGTCCACTCGGTGGTTCGGTAGAGGAAGAGGCAGACATACACACGAGGGTTCGGTTCAGTCGGCGTCAGATCGTGTGGTACTGTGCAAGGACGCTTAGATACAAGGCCATTTCGTTTGAGTACCCGATGCACAATAACGACCCTGGAATGTCAATCTTCCTCTCTACAACCCGTACAGATTTGGTCGGATCACTCTCAGCAGCTGCGAGAACGACTGCTGCTCTGGTCCACACACAGCGTACAGTTCGAACAGCTTCGTCGAGGTAGAAGTGTCCTTTGGCGAATCGAACAAACCAGCAGTACACCGTAGAAGTGAGGGGCACTGGGCCTCATCAACTTCACAAGCTCCTTATGCGACTCGCTTGCGCTGAAGCCGGAACGGAAGCGTCATAGCAAAATCATTCGGTAGTCGGTTCGGTTGGACATGATAAAAATGACGCCGTTTAGCCATCTAAGGGCTGATCGAATTAATCGATTGGGGTTCTGATCTAGGTAACGCTTAGGAAACGTCAGCATAGTACCATGATAAAACACCAAACGTGTGGGAAGTTAAGTTGTTTTAAACTAGGACATCCAAAATTCTCAGAACTTGTGGGACACGTGCTGTGCTAGTAATATCGATTTTAGAAGTTTAAGTCAAAGCTGTACAGCTTTAACGTACGAACAACAACTCGAAGGGATCACCGCTAATGCCGGACATATACATATCCTGGTCATTGAAAAGAAGGAATGCGCAAGATTACTTGCAGCGATTTTTCGGCCAGAAACGCCGTTTTCTAAATCATTCTACCGTACCTCAGCTATCCGAAAAACGACGTAGATATTCGATATTGACATCACGAGCTCTATCATTTGGTAGGGACTTCTCCCAGATTTATTTGATTTCAAACATTTCTGGGAGCTCTACGACTAGGAGCCCTGCTTGGTGACCAGATCTCCATGTCTGTAAATACAACATCGCTGTATGTCCAATATAGTCCCCACTCGGTGACCCGAGTCACTCCATCAGGGGCCGTATGCTCGTCTTTCCCGGCCGGGCGAAGGGCGCCGGATACTAGCAGACGGCGCCTTGTGCACAATTCCGCATAGCGCGTGCGACAAGGGTTCCTGCAACAAGGACAAGGGAGAGGATTACTGTGCGGAAAGACTCCATTTGTCTCGAATGCACGACCATCATCAAGGAGTATTGAGGAACAAATGTAGCTTCGAACACAGCCTTGTGGTGGAAATGACTGACTCGATGGGATAACCTCAAGCGTGTCCCCTCTAGGCGTCGAGGGTCCTGGTGGGTGGCCCAAAGATAAATTAGAGCTGCTTAGAGAGTTACATTGAAGGGATGCACTCAATGTAAGCGATTCCATTAAATATGTGGAACTCCCCTTAAACCCTTAAAGCCTATCTCAATCAATTCACCTCATCAAGACGGTCAAGTCTGTCCGAGTCTCTGAGATTAACTGAAACTGAATAGTAACTGAAATCTCCCACGGCACCACACATGAAGATTGTTGACGTGCAGACACTTCCTATTAGGCTAATCTTAACAAGAGATAATCTTACTCAAGTAAACTCATTCTGTATGTAGAAAATAGCTTTTACTGAAACGAACATCAACTAAGTTCATTAGTTCGACAGACCCAGTTCTGCAACTATCTGACCTAAATATGCTCCTCCTCGCCCCATCTTCCTAAACCGTATCGTCCGCTGTTTGCTTCCATGCTGCCAGTGAGGCGCAGAATCTATGTAAAGCCGCAAAATGCAAGGCAAGCAGCCGAGCAGTAGTAGACCGACGGTCGCCAGTTTCGGAGCGCAGAAAAAAATCGTGATAAAGCAATGTGAACATTTCCATCAAGAAGTTCGATCTCGCTTTTGTCGGATTATCAACGAGCACATTTTGAACAGTGTGCCAGAATTTGCGAGGAAATTTTGGCCTTTATTATTTGAACAATGTGGTGGGAACACAAATACTAGATGAAGCACAATGTGGCGTATGATGCATTATAAATACTATGATTGGGATTCCCTCCGTTTATCTTGCGGTTTATCTTGCGGGTTTATCTTGGACCGTTTATCTTGCGGTTGTCGTACAGAGCGTTTCTATAGCTTAGTTTTTATGTGCGGTTGATACCTCTTCTTTCCTCGTCTTCTTCATTGTTATCGGAGCTATCCTTAAATGGTACAAGCGTTTAGATATAGATCACCTTTGATGAGACGAATCAACTCTTTGGTTGTCCACGATTTTCAAATGTTTATGCCGTGAGCGTGCAATGATCAAATCCAGACTCTGTGGTCTCTCCTATGCACCCGACCCAGCGAACACCAACGACGAGGGTGGATGTACCGATGTATTTGGCAAGTGGGCCTTCACGTCTGATCACGCGCCCAGTAATCTATAGAGACAATGATGAAAGTTAGGATCGGAAAATAGTGAGGAAGAGTATCAGCGTTCTCAGGGACTGCTGCCAGATCAGAAAATTCACCTCCCTCTCTCCCTCTTGTCCTGCCACACAAGGACTACAAATGCTCAAAAGATTCACAGATATCATTGTTATGGCTTGTTAGACAAATATCGATTGTTTGCTAGTTGAACCCTGGAGACGACCTCTTCGATTTTCTTCTGTCATGAATTTATTTACTCCTAACATGTGTAATTGCGAATGAATAGAAACGGTAGGGCTGTCGTGTCAAATTCCGTTCCACGTTCCACAGCGTAATGTGTCGCAACTCGGTCTTTTCTGAGAGGCTTCAGGATAACAACCTTTCCGAAACACAGCTTCAAGAAGAGTAACGACGGTGAGGTTTTCTCAAACCTGTTTCGGTGGTGCTTCATAGAGAGAATGTCAACCTACTCACCGACTCTGCTCACCAACATCCTCTAAACGAGAACCGTGAATGTCGAATTTATTACAGCGTAATTGTATAATAGATGAGCGTTGAGCCGTACGAAACCACGGAGTTCCTGTGTGTACTGCCTGCCTTTAGAGTGTCATTTCGACTTTCTTGTGCAGAGCTCAATTACTGTGGGAGCTCGATAGGCACAAGTTGATACCCAAATTTATTAGCAACCACTAATGGAAACTCAACACGGACAGAACATCAAAAAATGTGGTGGCGACGAGGGCGACGGGCTCGGAAGGGAGTCTGAGTCGTGCTGAAATGTGATGGCCCCAATAAACGCGATACCTTCGAATGTTCTAAAACTGCAGAATACATAACCTACGGGAACCGAACGGGTCCTATTAGGTTATGCAGTATGAAGTAGAACAGATTCGCTGTGACTAAAGAACTGAGTGTTTGTTAGTGCCCTTTGGACACAATTTTATTATAGTATCCTCCATATGGATTTAGTCCTGTGCAAATCTACATATACGTCGTAGGCCTACGCCTTACACCACGTTGCCCGACCGGTACGGCATGGTTCGTGCCGGAGTCGCCACTCCACTGTAGTGAACGCCATAGACGCTGAAGAGTTTATAAACGTAAGAAAATCGTATGGTCGAAGTGATAGGCACGGGTCGGGTATTCTCTGCTTTGTTCTGTGCTTCTCCAACAACCCCTCCATCAAAAATGGACAGCCTTGATTGTCCATTTTATGAGTGGCTTCAACTTCTGTAATGCGTCACGAACTATCATTATTCGTGAATCGACAGCTTAAGGAATCTTCTGTTTGGCACACACTACACAGTACATCCCGCAATAGTAATGAACAAGTTTACTTAGGCTGGTTACATTTCTTTTTTCCCAAACCCGTGATGTACGAAGATGCTGACCAAAGTACAACACCGTGCAGCGAAGAATGTTGTTTTATCAAACTTCCGATTATCTCAATCAGGGGTGGGATGACCTAGAGGTTAAGAGCTTAGGCTTTTGATCTCGATGACCGGGGTTCCCAGGCGGAAACCCTTGCCTAGCTTAAAAATAGCTGAAAAGGGTGTCGGTACCAGCGTCAGACCCGAGTGACAAATCGGCAGATGGAGGAACACCGTCACAGTCTCAAATCTGATCGGTAGTCGCATATAAGGAAATGGCGCTCAAGAACCTGCAATCGAAGCGAAGCGGAAGCAGCAACAATGAGTACGAAAACAAGACGATCATCAAGAACGACGTAACCCGTTACTGGTTGGGATTAGAACGTCGTGGAATAACTATGGCATCTCAATCACAGCTTCAAGGATTTGGAGTGATATATTCGAAATCATTTGGTCATGTGGTTCAACAAACTTTAAATGGGTGGTCAGATGATAAGACGGTAAAGCGATCATTGTCGTAATGTCTAATCTATGCACAATTTGATTAAGCATTTATTCCTCACAGTGACATCTTGTGCAACAATAAATATAGCTTCATCACCAATATTGTCGTCTCCGCTACAGCCAAAACTCCTCTCAGAGTGACATAAGCTCCAGTGACTGGCTGAAATGAAAAAAACGCTAAAAGCAACGCAGTTTGTTAGTAGGCTCCGGTACAGTACTGCAGTGAGCACCTACAGTGGAATTCTTACATCACTATACACTGTGTCCAGAAATGATAGGGACACTCCGAAATTTCTTGTTTCAAGGATTTGCTTCATGCTATTTGATTCCGAATCTATACTAGTAAATTCAGCACGAGAATGATTATCGGCGTTTGATGATATATTATGGAACGAAGAGTTTTCCCGGAGGTGATACGTCTTCCTCCGATCTAAAACAAGCAAACGCTGGCTAAATAATATCTGATGTACATCCTAACTGGAGCAAGTAAGCAAGAGCCTACCATGAAAAAACTCAACAAATTTATCAGCTACTGTATGAAACGTTACGGAAACATTATCTGCATAATTTCAACTTCATTCCACGTTTAGCAGACGCGCACAAGGGGAAAAGTTCTGAATTTCTCTAGAGAAACAAAGTCCGTTCTTGGATTAAGGCACGGTAGACATTCACCTGGTTTCTAGGCTAATTATTCTGAGATTAAATTTATTTTTTCCGATGCGAAGCGACTTTCCTGAAGCTGTCCAGATGGCATACAGTAACACAACACGGTTTAGCCGAGAAGAACTAGTTTTTACGAAGGAGGGGCTTGAGGTGCTGCGCAAGTTTAATGTTGGTGGCAGTTTTACTCTGAATAAAAAGTCTTGATTGAATTTAGTTCAGCAAATTCGAACTGATTTGAGTACCAACAGGTACTAGCAACTTATCTGTTGCCGTTACTAGAGGATAAGTGCGGCACAGCTTGTCCTTACAACAGGAACATGGCCCGCTTCATAAAATCAGATTTAGCCAAGGCTTTTTAACACATTCACGACGAAGGGGTTTTCACGCGCAACGGGCGCGACGGCCGGCTGGCTCTTTGGCACGCGCGCGCGTGTCCACAGTGTGCCTGGTTTTTTCTTTCGGAAACATTTACATAACATATTCAGAGTCCAAAAAACTGTGCAGGATGTTATAAAAGTCTGAGCGATAGCTTGGGGAGAGATGTTGCCAAGAAAAAAGTTAGGAGGGTCGATACGCGCTGTTCGAGTTGTGAAAACATCTTTGTTTATTGTGTTTAACGATAAGAAGTGTTCTTGCTGAATTTTTGGTCGCTTATATAATTGCACTCTACTTTTTCGCTTTGTCTAATTGTTCCACTGAAGTTTTATTCCATGTCTGATACATACTCCTGTCCTAGAAGTTTTTGTGTTTATTGTGTTCTAACAATGGGGAGAATTGTTCTCTAGTTAGTTTTAATAAACCCGACCATTTTCGTGCAAACGCAAACCTAGTATTGATTTTACCTTATAGTCTACGATTCCGAAAGAACAATTAATAAAACTCGTCGCCAAAGAAAGTTCTGGGCGAAACACTCCTGTCCGCCAATATGGGTGGACACCGTCCCACGCGCCCCCCCCCCCCCTTGCTGTCCACCCATATTGGCGGACGCCATCGTGAATGTGTTAAGGGCCTGTTTTGTCGATGTTCCCGAATTACCAGCAAGTTGTTCTAAGATTGTTCTAATGGTAGACCCATAAGAGCACCTCTATTGGAGGAATAATGCGATTAACAGGATTACTCCTTCGTTGAAGAGCTCAAGACAGCGACCCATCGGTCTACGGCGATTTAATTAATAACATTCTCCATAACTCCGTCGCATTAATCTCAGCTCCACTTGATTACGTTACACGGAATAGTGAAGCGTCCACCAATTACTAATTTCAGTGGCCTAATTAGTATCTGGTTCGTAAAGCTGTTTTTTCTCAGGTGTCCCTATCATTTCTGGACAGTGATTCCGTCGCACTCATTGCAAAAATCGTCCTCAAAACCTTCACCGTTCAAACCAAAAGCTCAAATCGCTTAGTCCCATGTTTTTTGCCGTGCTGAATTTACTGGTATAGATTCAGAATCAAATAGCATCAAGCAAATCCTTGAAACAAGAAATTTCGGGGTGTCCCAATCATTTCTGGACGCAGTGTATAAATCAATCTATATAAATCAATCCAATAGAAAACCTTAAAGTTCAGTAACATGCAGATTCCATGCGAGGTTCCGTGGAAGCGATAAATTTGTAGATTTAACAGCATGATGAGTAAAGTAGAGTAAAAATGAAGATTAAACGTAAATAAGATTGCTACAGCCACCAACGATCCAGCAGCAGCCCAGCAAGACCCGAAAGCGGGGAAAAAGACCAAAAAAGGAGCTTTCGATGACAACTTCTGGTATGGATACATTTCCTTGAATCATTGTCATTACCTGTACAATTCCATTTCAGGCTGATATTCACCATTCTTGCAATCGTTGCTGCTATACTCATCCTGATCATTATCATTCTGATTATTGTTGGTTGTAACACTAACCGTAAATTGAAAGCTGCGTCACGCTAAAAACAGCGAAATGCATCAAAGATATTTAAGAAACAACAGTGAATGGTTAGTGATATGAATCAAATAAATGAAGTGCGACAGCCAGTTCGAGTGGTAAAGCAGAAGCATTCATTTGAAACAGTTGCAAAATAAATTTTAGAAGAGCGAAAGATAGTAGTATATGGTAGTCATGCATACAAGCTGTTCAGATCTTCCCTAGTTCCACAACCACCAACAAAGTGATCTGCGCGAGCAAGTGTAGGGTGGTAAAAAGGTCTTGAGCCACTTTGCTTGAAAGTTTCAGAACATTCGTCTCTGAACTGTATGCCCTAACATGTGGTAGTGAATAGCCATTCACGAAGCATCGTTACGATGGTTATAAATAACCAAACCATCTCCTTTAACTTTAATTACGATATCAATGCCCAAATAGCATATTTTCATGCTCCTCGGATGGCGACGCAGCACTGGAACGGCGGAAGCCGTTCGTAACATCAGCACTGCATTTGAAGAAGACATCCGCATACTTCAGCACCGTCGAGCTTTGGCTATCTTGCTTTGGCGTGGGATATACCGGCTTCGAAAAAAGCCTTGCTTAGTTGCCATTCAATGGTTGAAGGATCCACCGTTCTCGAAGCCGTCGAAGCGGATCCAGAATTAAGCACTCGTAGCCTACAATGAGACTACGGTTACCACTCAGCTCCATGCTCAAGTTACAGAGAAATGTTGAGCGGACGAAGCTTGGTGGTCGTCCCGATCAAGGATGTGCAAAAAAAATTTGTCGTAAAAATTTTTTACGAAAATTTTTTACGACAAAATTTGTCGTAAAAAGTCGTAAAAATCGTAAGATATCCTTTTCTGCTGAAACAGACAGCTTTATGCGCCAACGCGGCCAAAATAAACGTTACTGAAATCAAAACGTTTATTCAAACTGAGTGTTGAATAAAGTATTAGGTTGGTAAGAAAATTCGTGCCGTTTGTTCAATCAAGTGTTGTAAATTAAGTTCGACAGCTTTTGCAGAGCGTGACGCGGCACCCGTGATAGAATTATCTGCTCTTAGGAGCAGCATATTTGGAAATTGTGATGAGTTTGAATTTCATTGTTCCTTCGGCTATTAAAGTGAAAAGCGAAAAAGTGAAAAAATAACCTCACCGACAACGATTTTTCAGTTCGAGGCTTATATAAAATGTGATGTACGGTTTGAAAGATGATGATTTTCTCTGTTAGATAATATATTAGTTATTCCTATTTGTTCCGAAAATTACAAAGTTTCAAACCACTGAAGTTCGACGCTCGCAAAGCAAAAATAATTTTCCGATAGTGCTCCTCGTTTTCTTGTGAAAGCTCGAGCTGATTTCTGCACAGTTTTCTAAATAGATTTTTTCGCTCTATTACGCGATATGTATATTTTTAATCAACGCTCGATTTTAGAAAATTTTCGCGAGAAAAACATCTAAAGCTTCTCAGTAGAACAGACCTCCAATTTCATTCTTTTCACCGAATTTCATATAATAGTAGAAAGAGGACGATACACTCTAAGAGATGTCATAGAAAGTGTTTTGAACCGTCTTGGTTTTCATTGTTTCCTATGTCATCAAAGTGGAGCGTATCGTCCTCTTCTGAATATTATATGAGATTTGGTAAAACGATTGAAACTGAAGGTTCAAAACTAATCAAAGGTACATTAATCTTCAGAAATAGAAGTGCAGCAAAATTTGCAGGCATGAGCGCCTTCAAATAGTCGCTCAAAACATGGCCGGCTGACGGAGAAACTCTCAATCTCAATTGACTCTGGGGAGCACAAAAAATACTCTGGAGCTATTGAAGCTAAATGAAGCTAGAGAGTGCCTGTTTAGTGCCCTGAGCAAAGGGTCCTGGCAGGAACACTTGTAATTTTGACCTGTTAGCACTATTTGAGCTTCGAAATGATAGTCGTAAAAAATTTCGTAAAATTCCCAATTTTTGTCGTAAAATCGTAAAACGATTTTTTGCGAAAAACGTCATAAAAATCGGGGGGGGGGACGTTTGGACCGGTCGGCAGTTAGCGGCCCTGCGCCTGACCGGGTGACCTTACCTACGGATACGGAGCCGTGGCTTACCGTATCAGCTCGAGCCACCGCACCCGCCGCACTACCTCGCCGGACGCGGAGAGCTGCGCCAGGCATAGACGCATGGTGACGACGGTGACCCGAGAAACCAGAGTGCACCACTGAGCCAGTAATGACCTGAGAAACTGAACTGATCAGCGCAAGGAGCTCTTTTGCAATTAATGTACACAACAGCCGATTTCGACAGCTTCTAAGATTATTTCAGAGAACTTTTAGGGCATTGAACCCCATATGTTTCTGAGTCAGAATTTTATGCTCTTTCTAATGAGCGTAACCAGAACCTGGTAAACAAACATTAAAATGCAATTCCTTGACTGAAGAAATGAAACTGAGCTCTGTGAATACAAGTTGCGATGAAGTTCAGTCAGTAGCTCTAGAAACATCGAAATCGGAAGGTAGCTCGAGTGTAAAAGCAATTTCCTGCGAGTGCCCTGAAGAATTCATGACATTTTGAGCACAGCTTTATCTTACACTGAATAATTGGACTTCGTTTCGACTTTTATTCACAGCGTTCGACTTTATTTCCAGAGTCGAAGAAATCTTGGGAATATTTACATAAATTTGTGGTATTTTGAACACAACTTTACCCTATACTCACTAATTGTACTTCATTTCAACTTGTGTTCACACAGTTCAATTTCAGTTCTTTGGTCAGGAAATTGTATTCTAATGCTTGTTCTGATGACGTTCTGGTTAAGCTCATTAGAAAGAGCATAAAATTCTGACTCAGAAACATTTGGGGTTCAATGCCCTAAAAGTTCTCTGAAATAATCTTAGAAGCTGTCGAAATCGGCTGTTGTGTACTTTAATTGCAAAAGAGCTCCTTGCGCTGATCAATTTAGTTTCTCAGGTCATTGCTGGCTCAGTGGTGCACTCTGGTTTCTCGGGTCACCGTCGTCACCATGCGTCTATGCCTGGCGCAGCTCTCCGCGTCCGGCGAGGTAGTGCGGCGGGTGCGGTGGCTCGAGCTGATACGGTAAACCACGGCTCCGTATCTGTAGGTAAGGTCACCCGGTCAGGCGCCGGGCCGCTAACTGCCAACCGGTCCAAACGTCCCTCACCCTAAAAATCGTAACATCGTAAAAACGTAAATCGTAAAACACACACCCCCGGTCTCGATCGATAGCACGTTTTTCATCCTGGTACCCACTTGCCAGTATCCCCTTCTCTGCTACCTTGAAAGGAGGTTCGAAAAAGCCTAGTTGGTTATTGTGAGAAGTGGAACCCTTGCGCCTCCAAATCACACAGAGTTGTTTTGCTGCCCGTAGCAGAAGCATTTTTACAGACGCGAGTTCGAAGGTACCTTTTAAGATGGTTCCACAGTAGTGCTTCTGGCACAGGACAGGGGTGATGTAGAACGAGTGCTCTAAAAAAGCACACGGTCTCTGTTGTCGTAAGAGCGATTCTGCTTTTAAAACCCGCGGAAGGTTGTGGAGGGTACATTCGGTGCACACTCCATGATGCCGCTGTAACCCATGTCGATAAAGAGACCAGTAAAAAAAATTAAGAAATGCGGTTGGTACGCGACTTTACAATCTTCTGTTTAAACAAATATGGTTCCCTACAGCTATCAATTATTTCCCTCCCGTGTTGCTTTGCAGCTGAGAAAAGAGTCGCCAAAGTCGAAGATGTTATAGGAGCATTCAGCGATTTCTCTGGTTTACAGCCTGCTCAGTTCTGCAAGTAGAAGGCTGACCTGCCCATTAGGAGCGGTATTATGCCGACTAACAACGGTGATTATATCGTTGAATAAAATGCATTGTGTGCTGATTAGGAAAGCAAAGAAGAAGTAAACGTTAAACGGCTGAAGATTTTTTTACAACCCTATACAGTTCCCTCCGCAATCTATCCCGAAATTGTCTCACGACGACCGCGACTGTGCACCTCTGATCACGGGCCCTTGTTGCTGGTCGACCGCTCAACTTGTCGGTCTCAATTCACGCCGTCTGTTGGAAGAGAGACTCCACATCAGCAATTTTCGATTGGTACAACCTGTTCCCTAATCGATCGGGCGATCGTACGAGGCCATCGAGGTCGCCTTTCGTCGACGACGTAAAATGCCTTTACTCACCAATTTGGCGCGAGCCCGAAACCTCGCCAACTTCAACAACAAGACCCCTGTGTTCCGCGTTTATTTCTTGCTTCAACTTATTACGTTTTATGCAAATTTTTTCTCACTTACAATCAGATTAACATGTTGTATGCTACTCGTTCCGAAGGTAGTTAAGCAGATGGATAATCTACAATTTGAAGGATAAAAACCGCCATTGAAAAAAATTAAAGGCAACTGTGGGAAACGACACGATCCAACACATCACTACCAATTACTGGATTGGAGGTGTCCTGGTCTCCAGGATTGTTTCCATAAAATAAACCCTTGAAACAACTTCTACCCACGATAAGATTGTCTGCTCGAGTTGTTTGTGTGGTGTGGGGTTCGCACCCATTTCAGCATCAATACCTCGCTATGTACACATGAACAACACAGTGGTGTGAAAACGGCACTGAATCGTAATGTCGGCAGCCGTCAACTTCATTTCAATTTCTCCACTCACGTGGACTCTCGAGACCTCAAAACGTTCTGTTTTTTCGATCGTTTCTTTGAAATTGTCAGGACGTTTTCAGAGACCTTTAAAGATTAGATTGCGTACACTACAAACGCGTTCGTAAAACAAGTCACGCTGTTTCCAATCTTTATCCGCATTTTTACCCTTGGATTCAATAAGCTGCACCTGCCCGCTGCGAACGTTGACATCATTTCATAATTTAAACAATACACTATTGCAGCTTGCAAGAATCTTCCTATAAAAATCTTAGAAATAAGGCTGGGAACGTCTGTCTCAACACCCACACAGAGCAGGCCTTCACTGATGCTGTACTTGATGGTGGAGAAAATGTTCGACAACAGGAAAATTTGAGCGTTCAACTTCTTCGAGATTCATTCCTTACCAGGATGTCGGCGACATTTTGCTGATAACAGCGGTTGTTGTTTACCACTATTTCTTATTCGAGTCATCAAAGAGGTCACCAGAAATTTATATCTTTATTCAGTAGGATAATATAGTACGGTAACTTAATGTTTGGTTCCCGTGCGTTTCTGATTTCTATCAAGATCTGTGCAGTTGTCATCGTCTTCCCTTGTTTTTTTGTCTGAAACGCTTTATGCCAAGTTTATGTGATATGGAACTATGGGATGAACAGAACTCAAGGCATGTTCTAAGGTAAAGGGTAAAGGTGTCAGCGTTGAACAGTCCCCCAGGGACGCGCCGCCGCATTTGTGTTCTATTCAAATCGTAGACGCATGATGAATACATATACAGTAGCGGTCAAAAAGATATGTCACTTTTCATTTTTATACAGAAATAGCTCAAATCGAGAAGAGCCTGGTACCATTCGATAGTGCTGACGGTTCTATCTTAAGATATGTCGAAATATACAGTTGTTTCGAATTCTGTATCTTTTAAAAATATTTTATAGTGATTTTCATATGCTATTTCCAACGAAAATGTCTCAAAAATCGCTGAATGAAGGATCAATCTGAGATGATAATTTGATAGAGCATAGTCTAGTTAATATAATGTGATACATACATTTGATTCAGATCGCCGCTAAATTATAGATTTTTCTGAGCAAACATTTTGGTGGTCAAAAACTGGTCAAATTTTAGGACCATGTTTCAAGCAAAATTCTATACCTTCCTAACTGCGTAACGAAATTACACCAAATTTGAGCGAGTGATATGAAATGACTTTCTCTTTGAAAGTCTCGCTTTTGTTTTCAAGCTCTTCTCTTGATTGGTGAGAAAATTCCTTTAAAAGTTGAAACAGCGTAAACTGCTATATTGAAAAAAGTTCGAGAGGAATTGACTTCAATTTTTCTCATTTGATAGTACATTTACGGTACTCTTGATACTGTATGTATGCTGAAATAAATCAAAGTTCTTTATAAAAATATATCGCTTTGACTAACACCCGCTGTGCGCGCCTTTGCCCGCCCTTATACAATGTACTGGTAGTGACGACGCCCTCAGCGTGTGTTAGTCAATGCGATATATTTTTATTAAAATTTTGATTTATTCTAGCTTACGTGCGATATTGAAAGAACTACAAATCTACTATTAACCTGGAAAAAATTGAGTCGGTTCCTCTTAAACTTTTTTAGATACAACAATTTACGCAATCTCAACTTCAAAAGGAATTTTCTCCCAAAATAAAGAACCAGTTTCAGAATAAAAACAACTACCCTGAAGAGAATACCATCCTCTACAACGCTTTCAAATTTGATCTTAATTTTTCAAAAAGTTAGGAAGATAAGGAATTTTGCTCAAAACATGGTCCTAAAATTTGACCGGTTTTTGACCACCAAAAAGTTTGCTCAAAAAATCTATATTTTAGAGGCAATTTGAATCAAACGTTTGTAGCACATTATAATAACTAGATCATTCTCTATCAGAATATTATCTCAGATTGATCATATACCCAGCGATTTTTGAGATATTTTTGTTCAAAATAGCATATAAAAATCACTAAAAAATATTTTAAAAAAACAGAGAATCAGTAAAAGTGGTATGTTTCAACATATTTCTAAATAGAGTACTCAGAACTATCAATTGGTATCAGGTTCTCTTCGATTTGAGCTATTTTTGAATGAAAATGAAAAGTGACATATCTTTTTGACCGCTACTGTACATGCATATATATGTATACCAATTATACATATTTGGCCTATACAATGACAAGTGGGGTCCAGTCGCTACACCAAGTCAGTGCCTTCACCTTTCCAGACAAATCCGGCATCAATTTACCGGAGCTCGGATTGATCGAAGTCATGGTTAGCTCATGAGGGGATCGATCGCTTGACCGTGCGGGTGTCAGTAGCGCTTATTACCACTGTACCACGCGCGTGCCATTCTAAGATTGTTTTTAAATCCTCATTTCTAGAGAAGATGTTACACCCATTAGAGAACCGTGCGCAGCAGTCGGCACAAAACAGCTGCGCAAGGCTTCTGATTTAGTGTAAAGTGGACTGTGGTCAACGGTGGGGTGACATGAACGAACTGCTCTTCTTCACATCCAATGAAGCCAACATCCAAGATTCTCACAGCTACCTTTAGCATCATTCTGAAGTTTTCCGATTTCAGAATGGATGAATACTAAGGGGTATGGAATTCCGCTCATTAGGTGCAGACCTTTGCTTCCGCCTGTGCGTTTCTATCTCTACTCATTGTCTCGGATTTTTCGATGACCTTTTGAATTTCTGCCGTCACTAAACCTTCAGAGGAAAATATGTTGTAGAACTCTGCAGATCCTGCCGATATTTTTCCTGAACGCTTAAACATATTTATAACCGTACATAAAGTTGGCAACTACCACGACCATTTCTTTGAAATTTACGTTCAATCAAATGCAAAACTGGAATCCCCTAATTTTGTATAAGAAGAAATACATTCCTTTCACGCGTATCGTTTTCCTTTGGACTTTGACGCCTAAATGTTTCGCTTGCCGGACCTTCGAAAAAAATGTAGTATCCAAATCCTGATTATTCTGATTTTCCTGCTCCCATTAAAAATTTCTTTCTACTGACGGCGATGTTTAAATTTGAATATTACCCGGATTACTATTTTCCCAACTGCCTTAGACTTCTGTGAAATACCGTTCAGTTGTTTATTTATTTATTTGTATACGCTGTTTAAGACAGACGTAGGAAAGTGTAAAACAACAACATCAACACATAAAACATAAATGTGCCTAGAACAATCAATTAGTGAGAACAGAGTTTGCTGCAAGGCGTCTGAAAGAGGCCTCAGAGTGAGGGATGGGAGCAGTTTTCATTAATTGAAGATAAGCAAGACCTGCTCTAACAGTAAAGAACTTTGCTCTAATGGTAGATTTAGGTCTGGGAAAATGTAGCTTCCATATCCCGCCCCTTGTTATAGATGGACGTAAGGAGTAAAATTGGGAAAGATTAACCGCGGACCGACCATCCAGAAGTTTTCGAACCATTCGTACATCGAACAGTTTTCGCCGTGATTCCAGACTTTGAAGACCGAAATATTTGTTCCTAACCGCGGATGAAGGAATCCTGCCATACAGAAATCCTCCTCGCCGTATTAGGATTTTTCTGGTAAAGTTATTTTGAATACTTTCAAGCAATGCAACATCTCTCTTTTTGTGCGGTGCAAAAACAACAGTACCACATTCAGCTATGGGCCGAATGTAAGTCTTATATGCTTGGATAAGCACTCTGCTGTCATTAGTGGTCAGCCCCCTGAGTATGTTGTAAGTGCGAGCATAAGCTTTCCTGTAAATTTCTTTATAATGAAGTAAAAAACTGAGTGAATTATTATAACGAAAGCCAAGGTCTTTAACTTCCTTTACTTTGACAATTTCAAAACCAATAATGAAATAATTACTCGAATATACTGAATTTCCCAACCTCATGTGGAAGGTTTTCTGCGGAGAAAGCGGCAGCTGCCATGCTTCAGACCATTTGGCCACACGATCAATTCCCATCTGCAGAACACCGGGGTCCTGACTACTACATACTTCCAAATAGATTTTCAAGTCATCGGCAAACTGTTTAGTCGTTATGTTCAACTGCCTTAAGCTGTCACCTAGATCGGCTGAGAATATGTTGAACAGTATTGGCGAAAGAACTCCGCCTTGGGGGATCCCGCTAATAACATGGAATACCTGCGAAAAGGTAGAGTTCACGCGCACTTGAAAGGTCCTTCCTGTGAGGAAACATTTCAGCCACTCATAAACTTTTTGGTGAAAACCAAGCTTCTGCATCTTGTAAAGAAGTTTTTCATGAGTTTGTAATAGATCCTTCCGAATGCGTGGAGTCTGATTTGCTAAATAAGCCAATTTCTTTGGTTTAGCCTGATCTGGCATGAATCGGACCTGAAAATGATAAAAAGCTTCCCACAAATTTCTAAAGAAAAGGTTTTTCTCTGGCAATACAAGGCCTGAAGAAACAGGCTGTGGCTGTGGAAAGCAAAAGGAGGAGGAGTGCCTGAGGCTCGTGCTCCTCGCCTTTCATAGGTAGGACTTGAACGTGGTTCTCACGATTCCGAAGAGGTTCAGTTGTGAAAATCTTCACATACAGTAGTTCGCGAAAAGATATGTCACCTTGCATTTTTGGGTGCAGATCGCTGAAACCGAAAGGAATCTGATTCCAGTTGACAGTTCCAATAACTCTCATTGAAAATACCCTATTATGTGCCCTCGTTGTAAATTCTAGATTTTTTTAGAAAATTTTTAATTCATTTTCCTATGCATTTTTAAACGAATGTATCTTATTGTTAGGAACCGCTGAGCTCCTGCATGTCTAGTGGTGATATTCTGATAGAGCATGATCAACTTATTCTTATAGGCTATGAATTTTAGTTCCAAGACATTAAAAAACAATAGATTTTTTGCGTGAATTTTTTATGGTCAAAAATGGTGGAATCTTGAGAAAGTCCTTTATATAAAATTTCATACCTTAGTAACTAGTCAACGAAATTGCATCAAACTTGGGTGTGTGATGGCATAAGATATTCTCTTAATAACACGTATTGAAGTTTTGAAAATTGCCTCCAATTTACAGAGAAAATAGCTCTTAGAATTGCATTTACATAAGCGGCCGTTTCAAGAACACCGGAGAACATTTGGCTCCATATTCCTCTAGCGCATAGCAGACATGTTGCTCCTTAGGTTCTCAACAGGTAGCAAAATAATTGCCACTCTTCTGCCGAAAATCGTCTTCTAGTTAGAAATGTTGCATGCACCACTATTCTCGCCACCGTACACTATGCGGGTTAGTGCGGTAGTTTCAATCGGTCTAACTAGAAGACGATGATCTGCACGAGAGTGGGAATTATTCTGCTACCTGTTAAGGACCTAATAAGCAACAAGTCTACTATGCACTGGAGAAATCTGGAGTCAAATGCCTCCCGGGTGTTCTTGAAACGGCCGTTTATGTATTAGGTTGAGTCATAAGTAATCGGAAGATTGGGTGCGTCCGAATTCAAGGTGAAATTTCTAATCGATGAGGTCGCCTATCAAAATGAGTAAGGCACCATTCGATAGAGGGAGGAAAGCACTACAAAAGGTTTGACACATTCGCTTTAGTAACGTTGACCACTGATACAATAGCTCCAGATCTCATTCCACTCAAATCACGTGTTTGCAAGGTCATGATTTTTCTCTATCTATCTGATCACTATTTGAACCAATCTTAAAAGCGCTTGAACCAGGTTCATAAGGAAAGTGCTCCTGTTTGAAACACCGTCTACTCTTTGTTCTCAAACTTCTATATTGGCGGCTGCGCCATCGAGAACATGGACAAGTCAGGACGCCAAGCGGAGTTGGATCTGGACCTATTAAGGTATGAGGTGTAGGCCAATCCATGCCAATCCTCACGTGAAATATCAAACACCTTTAGTGTTCCTCGGTCATCTGATGATCATGGACTAAAGTCGATCGGTAAGGTTAGGAAACTTGATCGACGTATACCTCAAGCACTGACCCAGGGAGCGCGGGTCGCAGAACAGAGAGTTTCTCTTCTCATTCTCAAGTACAGAAATGATCGAGTGAACAATCTATTCACTGGCGATGAGAAACGAGGACTATACTCTGACCATTACAGCCGAGTCCAGTCGGTCGACAATGGTAGAAAGGCAGAAGACGTTCCAAACTGTGACAATCACCCAATTTGGTGGTGATGTGCAATTTCGGAGCCTTTGAAACAAAGAGCAACGCCCTCGGAAGGAGAGTGTTGGACTGTTTCGTAGCGCTTTTCTCCTTCTATCGAATGATACCTTACTCGTTGTGAAAGGTGCCGTCATCGTCGGAAGATTTGGTCTTGAATTCGAGCACATGCAGAAATGTCTGATTACTTATGACTCAACCTAATAAATGCAATTTTTAGAGCTCTGATTACTTATGACTCAACCTAATAAATGCAATTTTTAGAGCCATTTTCTCTGTAAATTGAAGGCAATTTTTGAAATTTCCATACGTGTTAGAAAGAGAAAATTTTATGCTCCCACAGACCCAAATTTGATGCAATTTCATTATCTAGTTACTAATATATAGAATTTTATATGGGAGACTGTCTCAAGATTTCACCATTTTTTGACCATAAAAAATTCACACAAAAAATCCATGGTTTCCTAACGACGTGAAACTAAAATTCATAGCCTATAAGAATAAGCTAATCATGTTCTATCAGCGTATCACAACTAGACACGCTGAAGCTCGTTGGTTCCTAACAATGAGATACATTCGTTTAAAAATGCATATGAAAATAAGTTTAAAGTTTCTAAAAAATCTAGAATTTCCAAAAAGGGCACACAAAGGTGTATTTTCAATAAGAGTCATTAGAACTATCAACTGAAAACGAATTCCCTACGATTTCAGCGATCTCCACCCCAAAAGTGCAAGATGACATATCTTTTCGCGAACTGCTGTATGCCTGAATAACAAAGAGACAACTCGCTTTAGCAGGTGGAATAACAGCCTAGTTCTTCCGTGTCTCGCTCATTCAAAAACAAACTGAGCAAAGGTAATTGACTCGCTCTGCGTCGGCAAAATCCTCGTTTATGAAAATTTATAACCTTTCGTGTTTCAGATGCAGTGCTTGATATAAGTTTGGGGTCGCGAAATCATTCAAAATCAGCATGGAAAATCGCTCGGGAGGGCAAAAGACGTAGAAATCCTGCAAAATGGAATTTGAGAGAAGAGTAGTTGTTGCTCCGCGACTGAGATGGAGGAGAGGGGAACGACCTCTCGCAAGGTCTGGAGTGAGCACGAAGAATGCGATACGCAAGAAAAAGAACATTCAGAACATTAGACATTTGACTGAACGCCTAAGCATTCAGTCAAACTCAGTTCGTATCTCTTTTGTCTACATATAAGAGCACCTTTTAATTGCAATTTAGACACGAGAAAATTCCGCTATAGTAACATCGAGGTCAAATCAGTTCGATAGCAAATGGATTTATTATTTTATTGAAACCAATGATAACTAATAATTGTTGTGATATATGACTCTTATAACAATTCCTTAGGAACATCCATCAAACTCGTCTGTCTATTATTTCGAAAGGGCGCAATTTTTTCGACAACTTGTTCTGTATCGACGGCGTTTCTTTTTTCGTCTGAAGAAAAGATTGGAAGAATTTCAGGTATGGCAAAGCAAGATTTCGAACCGATCGACTACTTCGGCCCTGTGGTTGTGGCTGCAATCTTTGCCGTAGCTCTACTCCTGATATCGTTCTTCGTCATCAACTTTTTCTGTATCACCAAATACGACGACATCACGAAATTCGAGAAGGTTTGAGGACACTTGATTGTTCATAATTTGATGTAGTGGGATGCATTTCGCGTTCGCTGCAAAAATTTCCATCGAGTGAATTCCGTACATATTCTTAGACTTAGACTTAGTTACTCCCGAGCACATAGGGCGACGAACTCTCTCCGTGTCTGTCTTGGGCGACTTCTTCGCACTCCTGTCTGGAAATATTCATCATCTTCAAGTCGTTCAAAAATGTTCTTCTCCATGTGTTTCTCGGGCGACCTCTGGGTCGCTTTCCGTTCGGCGGGATCCCCTCCATGGCTAGTCTTGGCAGGCGACACATTGATGTGAGCAAGATGTGACCGGCGAATCATCCGCGGTCTTCGTTCAGCGACAATGTCGACTAGGTCTTTCGAACGGCAGCAACGTAGTAGTTCCACGTTCGTTATGCGATCAGCGTAGCGCATTTTCATTATTCGCCTCAGGCACTTGCAGTGGAAAGCGTTCAGCCGTCTGACGTCTCGTTGACATCTTCGCTGTTTCGCTAGCATATATCGCAGTAGGGACAACTGTTAATGAGTATAACCGCAATTTTACGTCGATTGAGATTGAAGACGATGTCCACAGTGGCGCTAGTCTTTAAAACACCGCCGTTGCCTTCGCAATTCGAGAGCGAATGTCGACGGTAACATCACGATCGGTGGTAATCGTACTTCCCAAGTAGGCGAAAGTATTGACTACGTCCAATCGACCTGTTCCTACGTATACATCTCCTCCGAAGGTCCCGCTTCCTACGTGCAGGACCTTTGACTTCTCGGAACTTAAACGCAGTCCAATCTTGCTTGCTTCATCACCAAGACATCCAGTTGTTCTCTGGAGCGCAACGCTATCCTCGGCCGGAACTGCAACGTCGTCGGCAAAGTCCAAGTCTACAAGGCGTCCACCGAACCATTGCCTCCTTGCACAGCAGTGGCTGTTCTTCTCATTACGAAGTCCAACGCGATGTTAAACAGCATGGGTGATAGAACGCACCCCTGTCGAACTCCTGTGGTAACCTCAAAGAAATCAGTCCTCACGAAATTCGTTTTCACACAACAGGTGGAGTTCATGTACATACTTTTAAAAGTCGTGACATATGCCTCAGGTATTCCGTAAAAACCGAGAATTCTCCACAACGATTCGCGGTGAACACTGTCGAAAGCTTTTTTTGAAGTCCACGAAATTAATGTGTAGCGGGTGGCGGTATTCCCGACACTGTTCGATTATGTTACGCAACGAAAAAAATTTGCTCGCAACACGATCTTCCGCTTCTGAATCCAGCTTGTTCCTCACGCAGCCGATTGTCAATTGCATCTCGAAGTCTTCGCAGCAAGACGGTGCAGAAAACTTTGCCCGGCACCGACAACAGAGTAATGCCTCTCCAGTTCCCGCAATCTGATAACCTTCCTTTCTTTGGTAGTTTCACAACTGCACCTCTTCTCCAATCTTCTGGCACGTTGGATTGCTGCCAACATTCGTTGAACAGAGTGGCAAGTTGCTTCAGTACCAATGGTCCTCCAGCTCTCAGCATCTCCACTGAAATCTCGTCAAGCCCAGGCGCTTTCTTGTTTTGGAGGCTTTTCAGTGCTGCCTTTATTTCGTCCACCGTTATGCGACCAGTAATGACGCTCAACTCTTCCATGGCCTCACCGTCATCGAACGACAGTGCCACTGTTGGCTGCGGCTGGTTGAATACCTCGCGAAAGTGTTCAATCCATCTGTTGTTCTGTTCAGCTTCGCTAACCAGTAGTCTGCCGTTTTTGTCTTTAACTGGAACACACGTATTGCATGGTGTCCCTGTCAACTCCGCAACTATTCGATATAGCGTCCTTGAGTCGCCACGACCCGCTGCTGCTTGCGCTTCTTTCTCCTTCTGAGAGATCCAGGCTCTATTATCACGGTGACACAGAGCTTTCACTTGCCGGTCAAGCTTTGAATGAGCTTCACTTGACTCCTTCAACTCTTCAGTCGACCTTGCGCACTCCCTCTGCAGCTTTGTTCTTTTGCGTTCATCTATCACATTCCAGGTATCCTCTTGAATTCACTGTTTCCTTCGTTTTCCTCTTCTTCGTCCTATTGTGTTTTCAGCACTTTTGCACATCGCATCCTTGAAGGCTTCCCAGTATCCATCAATGCCTTATCTCGCCAAGTATCTGGAACCGATTCCGAAGTTCCAAGAGGGAGTTTCCTGCGATCGCTCGGTTTCTTAACTTGTCGACATCAAGCGGAGGCGAGGCTACTGGTTTCTTTTGCAGTTTGAGCTTGAGCTTCAGCGACAGTCTGAGAAGGTAGTGATCTGTACCAACATCCGCACCCCTGTACACTCGTACATCATTGAGTGACGTTCTCCATCTCCGGCTGGTGCAGATGAAGTCGATTTCATTTGCAGTCGCCCCGTTTGGCGATCTCCAGGTTTTCTTATTGATGCTCCGATGACAAAAAAATGTGTTCCCGATGCACAAATCGTTGAAATCGCAGAAGGAAACCAATAGCTCATCATTGTCGCTCAGAATATCTGAAGCTGCGAAAGCTCCGACCGTTCTTCCAATGCTTTTTCGATCACCTCCTACTCGTCCGTTGAAGTCGCCCATGACGATTTTCAGATCTCGGCGAGGCAGTTCTTCTATAACATTCTGAAGCCATTCGTAGAAAGTGTTTTTCTCATCTTCGGCTGCGTCTTCCGTGGAAGCGTAGACTTGTACGATTGAAATACGTGCATGCCTTGTTCGAAAACGTGCAGTAATTATTCTTTCGTTTACTTGCTTCTAACCACTAAGGGAACTTGTCGCACGTTTCTTGAGTATGATTCCGACTCCTCTTTCGTGGGTTCTCTCAGCGCCTAAGAACAGCATAGCCTTTCCATCACTCATCAGGCGGCCACTTCCAGTCCATCGAACTTCGCTCATCCCGAGAATGTCCAAGTTGTAATTCTCGAATTCCTGGAGTAGTTGGGCGAGACGCCCTGTCTGATGTAACGTGCGTATGTTCCAGGTGCGTGATGTTCTTAGGGGAGAAGAACGAGTCCAGAATCAGATCCTCCGCCATCAAGCTGGGCCTCGTTTTTCCCTTTTCAGCAGTTTCCATATAGTTCATCGTTTCTGTAGCATGATGAAATTTTACGGGGACGAGCTGCTGACCCGTCGCCCAACCCTCCTCTTTTCACATCCGGGCTTGGGACCGGCGTTGGTGGAGTTCCGTACATATTCATTGAGGCTAAAAACATTTATTTGCTTATATATGACTACACCATTGTGAACAGATCTGATACGGGAAGAGAAGATATACAGTAGCGGTCAAAAAGATATGTCACTTTTCATTTTTATGCACAAATAGGTGAAATCGAAACAAATCTTATACCAATTGATAGATCTGACGACTCTATTCAAAAACGTGTCGAAATATACCGTTGTTACGAATTTTTTGTTTTTTTACAAATATTTTTAGTGATTCTCGCATGCTATTTTAAACAATTATAAATCTCAAAAATCGCTGAACGAAGGATCAATCTGACAAGGGAGGTCAGTGAACTTCTCCCGACGATTCTTAACAAGACCTATATGGTCTTATAGAGATTGAAGCGTAGATCACAGATATGTAATTTATTTTTGCTGAATGGTAGTGGGTGGTCCGAAAATTGCAGAAAAAGTAAGCACTGCTCTGACAACACTGCTGAGGGGCGCTGAATAGCCCCTGAGGTGAGAGATCCCCCGAAGTGTGCTTCAGTAGCGCAGCGGCACCGCAGTGGACGGTTGTTCAGAAGGTCAAGGGTTTGGATCCTGTGGATGTGTTTTCGTTTTGCTTCAATCGCATTGATACCAAATGGTGCTCATTTCGCGATTTTGTCATGGGGATTGAAGAAAATCATGTTTGGAGCACTCTGAACCGCACAAATTTTAGTAAATGACAACATTAATATGGGTAGCCAATATCTACCATAACTTACCTTAAACAGACGCAAATTCAGAAACTAATGTTGGGTTCGTGATCAGCGACCCAAATAACCCCCACATACGAACTTTGGACAGAATCGGTTATTTTGACCTTGGCACCTCACTTACCCACCTTACCATTGCAAGGGCTCACCAGCCCACACACAACGAAACCCGTCATTAGATACGCTCACTTGTTTCAAATCACAAAACTAGTGCTATATTCGTGACCAGCGTCTCAAATAGTCTCATTAGCAAAGTGTGGGCGAAATGGGAGACCATGACGTCTCGAGCCTCATGTCAGGTGTCGGTAGAGTTGCCCAAGGTTGAGTTTCTGATGAATTACTGGTAATATTATGGCACCATTCAGACTCTAGCTGTCAGAAAATCGTCAGCATCCACTACCTTCGTTCCAGAAATTGCCTAGGAGTCTCACCTGGACTGCTGATCACGAATTTCACTTTTGCTTCTGGATTTGCGACTGATGAGCGCTTGCAATGGGTAAGTAAGGTGCGTGGGTCAAAATCGCCGATTTCGTCCAAACTTTGTGTGTAAGGGTTATTTGGGTCGCTGATCACGAATCCAACATTAGTTTTTGAATTTACGTCTGTTTAAGGTAAGTTACGGTAGATATTGGCTACCCATATTAATGTTGTCATTTACTAAAATTTGTGCATTTTCCGCTGCTCCAAACATGATTTTCTTCAATCCCCATGACAAAATCGCAAAATGAGCACCATTTGGTATCAATGCGATTGAAGCAAAACGAAAACACACCCACAGAATCCAAACCCTTGACCTTCTGAACAACAGTCCACTGCAGCACCGCTGCGCTACCGAAGCACACTTCGGTGAACCTCTCACCTCAGGGGCTATTCAGCGCCCCTCAGCAGTGTTGTCAGAGCAGTGCTTACTTTTTTTTGCAATTTTCGGACCACCCACTGCCATTCAGCAAAAGTAAATTACATATCTGTGATCTACGCTTCAAGCTCTATAATACCATAGAGGTCTTGTTAAGAATCGTCGGGGGAAGTTCACTGACCTCCCTTGTGAGATGATATTCTGATAGAGCATACTCAAGTCATTATAATGTGTTACAAACTTTTGCTTTAGATCGCCGCTAAATTATAGGTTTTTCTGAGCAGACATTGTCGTGGTCAAAAACTGATAAAAGTTTAGGACCAAAGGGTTTTAGACAAAATTCTATATCTTTTTGACTTCTCAATGAAATTACAACAAATTTGACTATGATGTAGGAAAAATTTTCTCTTTAAAGTGCTTATTGTTGTGACGAACCTAGTCTCTTACTTTGTTAGAAAATTCACGGAGGAAATCGACTCCATTTTCTCTCAGTTTATAGTACATTTATGGTTCTTTTCATAGTATATGTGCGCTCAAATAAAACGAAGTCCTTCATAAAAATATATCGCTTTGACTACAACACGTTGTATGCGCCGTCATTACCAGTACAACGTACGGCGGCGAGTAATATGCAGCACACAGCAGATATAGCGCGTCATATTCAAAACAATAATTTTTTATGAAGGAGTTGAATTTATTTCAGCGCCTGCACAGTTTAAGAAGAACTATAAATCTACCAAACGCTGAGGAGAAAGTTGGGCTGAGAAGTTGACTTCTTTCGAAGTTTTTGGAATATACCAGTTTATGCCATCTCAATTTTAAAAACCATTTTCTCATAAAGAGTAGAACCAGCCTCAAAATAGGAACATGTGTTATAAAGAGAAAATCTAAATATTTCCGTAAGACATTTCGGTTTGATACATTCTATTACGAAGGCGGCAGAGATATAGAATTTTATTTGAAACGTGGCCTTATAAACCGACCAGTTTTGAGCACCAAAATGTTCGCTCAGAAGAAAAAAACTAAAAATTGTCGAGATCTGAATCAAACATTTGGAGTCTTTCATGATAACTGGATCATGCCCTATCAGGATATCGTCTCTGATTGAATCCTCGCTCAGCGGTTTTTAAGATGCTTTTGGTAAAAATAGCATATGAAAATCACTACAAAATATTTTATAAAAATCTAGAATCTGCAGCAAGGGTAAGCTTCGATGTATTTTAAAGGGATGTTGTCAGAACTATCAAATGGATCAAGATTCGTTCCGATTTGAGCTATCTGTACTCAAAAATGTAAGGTGACATATCTTTTTGGCCGCTACTGTATGTTAGTAAATAATAACGCTGTTCATTAATGAAGGCAAGTCGAGCAAGGAAGATTAGTAACAGTGCAAACGAGTGCAACGGCGCTTTGATTCTGACAATTTCCTTCTCAGGACGATTTTGAGGGCATCGTCCAGCGACAACGGGCGCTACTAACACTCGCACGGTCGAACGGTCGGTCCTCGCTTAGGCTAACCAAAACCTCCATCGGTCCAGGGTCGCCTAAATTTTAACCGGACAAGTCTGGAAAGGTGAACATGATTCTTATCGGCGGCCCCTGAAAGTCATTGTATAGAGGAAATTCGTATTCGCCAGGCCTCTGCGATTTTGGATGGCAGTCGATCTGGCGCGTTCTTTAAAATTGATCAACACCAGTTTGATCCCGAAAGCGTGAGTAACATACAACCCACGGAAGGAGGGTATAAAAACGTGAATTTCGGCCGTCGATACTAATATGAAAGAGAGATAAAGTTATTGCAGTTCACCTACAAGCCTTTCTTAGCACGCAATAACTAATGTGCTCAATTGCTCAGGTATTTCTTTCAACCGACAAGCACCAAGACAACGGCTCAGGAAGTAGTTACAAATGTTCTTGGTACAACAATATTAGGCGCTCAAATTCATTCTCTGTATCAATCAGCTTCCAGCAGCCTAAACAGTTCCTTATAGGGTCCATTCAAGTGTTTCCACTTATGCCCCCATAGCTCACCTTTAAAGGTCGTTTTTCGCCTCCGGCAGGCAGAGTGCTCTTGACGAGACTACATTCCAGCTTGGTGCGAAACACAACTGGCGACTTGGACCCCACAAACTGCACATCGTGAAGAGAGGCGGTTTCATCGACGAAGAGGAAGTCGACGACACCTACTATGCATAAAAACGTGATTGTGTTCATGGAGTTGCTTTCACTTGCTATCCCTCATTCCCATCACTTTTTTTGTAGTCACAAAATGTCAAAGTACCTCACAGTTGCAGATTATTAACATCACTCTTTGCGATGTTCTCGAAAACTCTACCTCATCTGCCTTCTCTGCTGCGCTCATATCATGTTTGAAAGTCTATGCATTCAGAAGCATAACAGAGTTCTTATTCAATAAAACTGAATTCAGAGAGAGCTATGACAGAACGACAAAAAACGGTCGCGGTTAGAGGTGTGCGTTAACCTCCCACTCCTCACAGATGGAGGCACTGCTGCGAAACATAACTGATTGTTGCCACTGCTGAGTCTGCATTGGCCTTCTCAGTGCTATCAAGCTGATTACGATGTGAACGGTGACAGTCAATTTCACTAATCGAAATTTCAACCGCAAACGATATCCATGTTTACTCTTCGTTGCACATGATTGGAGAAGAAAGAGGAAGAGGCGACATTATCTTAGAATTAATGAAGTGAAGGACAGGAGTTGAGAGCTGCTCAAGGACAAAGGAGAGAAAAACTGGTAACAATAAGAGGAACCCAACGGTTAGAAACAAAACAATGGACACGTCTTCGAAAGCGTAAAGATCCATTTATATTTTCCGCAATGCTGGTGTGCGATCAACTACAAATCGTCTCAAAATGAAGGTTGACTGAAGTGATCAGCCTCTAAATTAGCAAGAAGTCGGGCCTAAATCCCCCACTAGTTGGGAATTCCACTAACAATAAGTGGGTTCGCGGAGGGGGTGCAGCACATTGGTCTGCAACATTGCGTCGACTCTACTGGTTACAACTTATCATTGTCATATCTATCTTTGTTTCATCGTGCTAGTGTGAATAATTGTGTAGGGTTCACCTGCCAAACATGACTAAACCGACCGAGTTGAGAGTAAATAATGGTTTGGGCAGACAAGGTAAGAGCGCGGAGTGGAGGGCACCAATTCGGGAACGAAGAATTGAATCCCATTTTGGACTGTTTCGCTGAATTACGCGGGTACAGGTGGGTACAGGTAAGCGGATGTGACGGTGGCTGGAATCAGGAGGGCTTGAACTTCGCCAAGTGGTCTCACTGGAGGTTCTGACTAGGAACCCGACATCTCTTGGTGCGATTCGACGGACTGTGCCGCCCTCCATGACGGCGCTGAGATGACCCGACGTCGTGGGGTGAGCCAAGCAGGTCGACCAGGCTCGATGCTTTGGTCACTGATTACGTACCTTATCGTCAGAACAACAACAAAAACGATATCGAGCCAGCACAAGTGCAACATGATTCGGCACTCTTCAACTTAACGGACTCCAGACTCGATTTTTTTCAGTCAAAAATTTTTTTCCTCAGAAATTCGCTGAAACTTTGCACAGGGGGGTAATTAAGGGCGCTGATCACGAATCTGCAATCCGTTTTTCACGTGGGTGGTCTCGGACCACCCAAATCGCTACTTGGGTGGTCCAGTCAGGATCACCGATTTCGCTGAAACTTTTCCTATGGTGGTTCTCTGGCGTCCTGAACACGATGGTGAAGTCCGTTTTCCAAATGACGACCGAATAGGGTAGTTATAGGTGAGTCTCACCAGGTAAGGTCGGTAGGTACCCATCTACATATAACTACCGTATTCGGCCGCGATTTCGAAAACGGATTTCACCATCGTGATTAGGACACCAGAGAACCCCCATAGACAAAGTTTCAGCGAAATCAGTGATCCGGACTGGACCACCCAAGTGGTCGATATGGGTGGTCCGAGACGACCAGGTGAAAAATGGACTTCACCATCGTGTTCAGGACCCCAAATAACCCCATAGGGGAAGTTCAGCGAAATCGATGATGCTGATTGAACCACCCAAGTAGCGATTTGGGTGGTCCGGGACCACCCACGTAAAAAACGGACGGCAGATTCGTGATCAGCGCCCTCAATTACCCCCCTGTGCAAAGTTTCAGCGAATTTCGAATTTCGAAAAAAAAATCGAGGACTGGAGTCCGTTAAGTTGAATAGTACCCATGATTCCGCAACAAAATTTGGTGCTCTATTTAATGAGCACATCCGTACGTTTGCTCAAGGAACAGTCAAGATGAAAATCTCAGGTTTTGAAAGCGAAAGTGTAGGTTACGTCCACTTTTTTACACTATAGCGAAAATTTCAGTTAGGTTCACGTTTTCTTTTTACACTAAAGCGAGAACATTATTTCACGCAATAACTACAGCATGCTGAAGGGTCTCCTTGTGATCATCCTGAGCTAGCTACTTCAATAACGCTACTTCGGAATTTAGATCTGGAACATAACTACTTGCTAACGCTGATAATGGTAAGTGCCCTGCCATACCACCGTTGCGATTGACGCTGCGTCGATCGCTGCGAATAGGCGTCGTTCATGAAGTATTGTGTGTGCCGCAGCTGCCTGCGGATACCGTAGGAGTTAATTAGTTAACACGTTGACGACAGCGCCTTTTTCACGTGTCTGGCGCATGGGACCAACCGATTTTCTAGCGCGCCGAGGCTGTGGCATGATGCCGGCATACGGCGAATTTTTTTTTCAAAACATTCGCGCCTTGTTCTGCTCCATTCGCGCCTTGTTCTGCTCCATTCGCGCCTTGTTCTGCTCCATTCGCGCCTTGTTCTGCTCATTCGCGCCTTGTTCTGCTCCCGCGACCGGTTGTGTCAGCATCCTCATCATGGCTCCTAAGAAGGCATCTACAAGTTCCGCTCCACAATTGACTTCGCAACCACCAGATTGGGTGTTCGACATGCTGAAGAGATATGACGACTATTTCAAGAGGTTTGACCAATTTTTCGTCCTTCTAACTAAAATGCAAGAAACTCAGTGCCAAATACTCTCCTCCATTAAATCACTTGAGGAAAGATGTCAAAGACTCGAAACCGGTTCACTCTCTCATCCTGCCCTATACAGCACATTGGTTAAATTTCATTCAGATGCCAAGAGCATCGATGAAAAGTCCTGCGGCATTACATGGGTTGGTATAGGGGAACAATCGGACTCTGTCGCTACCGCGGCCTTCGACAAAGAGGCGCTAAAAGAGGTTATTGACGAGTCCGGTGATGATGAGCTCTTAAATGAGTGGGTAAACCGCAGGATAGAAGTATTTCGCCATCCGCCAACTCGTAAAAACCCGGATTCTGGTCGGCCGCGAATAATTAAGATTAGGATGCGCACGCAGGAGCTTCGGGACAAACTCTTGACGAATATCAGGAGGCGGCGGCTATCGCTCACTAAGTCATTTGTGCATTCGTACGCTCGCAACGATTATACTAGAGAAGAGCTCGAGCTTGACCGCGCGCTGCGTAAAAGAGCTGGACTTTTAAATCAGCAAGAGGGGAAGCTTCTGTATGTCGTTAGAGACTTGACCTTACACAAGCTCAATACCCCACGGGAACTACCTATCAGGCGTCCTATTTCGGGGGCATCGGGCATAGACAACACCACCTCTTCACTCATAGATAACACCACTCCCGCCTCACTTATACCAACGGGCAGCCGCTAGGAACTCGGGATAGCACCTACGGTGCGCAACGTACATCGTGGCTCTAGCCGTGAACACATTCTCGATTCTTTGTCCTTCAAGCTTTTCAATTCTCGGTCTATAGTAAACAAAATCCCTGATCTAAATCACCTACTGTCTAGATATCCCCCAGCGGTCTTCATAACGGAGACTTGGTGCAAACCGAACGTGTGTAATGATGCGCTACTGAGTTATAACAACCAATATATTGTGTACCGGTGTGATAGGGAAGGTAGTATGCCAGGAGGTGGGGTTGCGGTTCTCATCAGAAAAGATCTTTGTCACAGCTTTATAGCTGCTCAAAGCTTCTCCGAACATTGTCAAGTAGTCACTATAACTATAAATTCCACCAATCTTGAGGCCTTAATTATAACCGTCTATAGAAGCCCTTCTTGTAGTGCCGCCGCTTTATCGAGTCTACTGGAGTATCTCAATGAGAGTTTTACAATATGGAATTCTCTTATTCTTCTCATTGGCGACTTTAATTTTCCAACTATTGATTGGAATGAAATGGGTCATCGTGGTGGTATCAGGTCAGCATCTTCAAGTTCTTTTCTTCAATTCGCCATATCGCACGGTCTCACTCAAATGGTTGATACACCCACTCGTGGGCTCAATACAGTCGATCTAGTTCTCGCTTCAGACTCTAGTAAGGTAACTGATGTGGTTGTCTCCACACCGTTTAGCACTTCCGACCACAATATCGTCGAGTTTGAACTTCTCGGAGGTCTCACAAATCGCTGTCGTCTTGGTCCCCCTCTACGAAATTTCTCTAAAGGGAATTATGCGCTTATTAATGCAGCCTTGTCAGAAGTCGACTGGATTGAAGTTTTGGGCAGTGCTTCGTCGTCTGATGCCTGTTATTCTGCTTCCCTAGATATTTGCCACAGCCTTATTGAGAAATACGTTCCACTCCACTGCAAGCGGTTGCAGTCACACAAATATCCTAAGGAGATTAGATCATTAGAAAAGCGAGTAGCCTTCTACTACGCCAACAGGCATAGGTATGGTGTCGTGAAGTACAACAAACTTGCTAGAAGGCTCAAGAGGAAACTGTCCTCACTATCGGCGAAAGAAGAAGAGAGAATCGCACAAACGAACAATCCGAGGAAAATATTTAGCTTCTGCAACCAAAGGCTAAAAATCTCCATCTCCATCTCCATATCCCAAAATCTCTAGAAATCCCGTGCTTGAGGATTGGCCAAGATGAAGTCAAAGACGATATGGCAAAAGCGGAAGCATTTGCGAGCTTCTTTGAAAGCGTTTATAGACCCCCCTGTCGCGATTGTCCCCATTTTGAGCAAGTCACGAGCGAATTTCTTGACTGGATCGACATATCGGAAGAACTAACCTATCGACGTCTTTCCAAGCTCCCAAACAGGACTTCAACATCTCCGGATCACATACCCTACTCATTCTTGAAGAACGCTGCTATTGGCCTTGCCGCCCCGCTCACAATGATGTTTAGGCGTTTTCTACTGCACGGAGAGACTCTCTCAATTTGGAAGATAGGCTTCGTACGCCCAGTTTACAAAAAAGGATCCCGTAGCAAAGTCGATAACTACAGGCCGATTTGTCTCACATGCTCCTCCAGCAAGGTCATGGAGAGAATGCTATGCAGCAAAATAGTAGAGTACCTCCGATGCAACAACTTGTTATCTGACTCTCAGTATGGCTTTCTTAAGGGAAGGTCTACGATGTCTGCACTGCTGTCGACCGTGCCTGTCTGGCATAGAGAGGTTGATAAAGGGAGATATGTTTCTGTTTGCCCGCGTCGACTACTCAAAGGCTTTTGACTCAATCTCCATCCCGTTTCTTCTGCGGAAGCTCAAAGGTTACGGCATTACTGGGTGTCTGCACAAGTTCCTAACATCTTTCCTTACAGATAGATTTCAATCAGTACTTGTTGGCGACGCTCGCTCTAGATTCTACTCCACCCCCAGTGGAGTCCCTCAAGGGACGTGCATAGGGCCACTTATGTTCCTCATATACGTTAATGATTTGGCGAGCGTACTTCCGCCTGGAACATTTTGTTCCATGTATGCAGACGACTCGAAGATATACACCGTGGACGACGCAGCTGGCCTTCAGGTAGCATTAGATTCCCTAGCAGCCTGGTCGAAGTTATGGGACCTCCAAATCTCCAAGGAGAAAACCACCGTTATGTTACTAGGCAGGAACCACCCAAATATTCGTTACAGCTTAGAATGTAGCTTCCTTAAACAGTCTGAGTTTATTCGAGACTTGGGTGTTAAACACTCCGATAAGTTCAGCTACGACGCTCATATAAGCGAGATCGTTGGCAAGGCCACCGCGAATGCGAACTTCATCCTTAAAGCTTTCAAAACCAGAGACCCAAATATCCTCTATAAGCTGTTTGTGGCTTATGTAAGACCTTTACTTGAGTACTGCTCACCTATCTGGTCACCCAGCGCAGTAGCTCGAAAGGCTGATATTGAGCAGGTGCAGAGGTCATTCACATATAGATGTTTCGCACGTATGGGAATTTTCAGCCTCTCTTGTGAGTCCAGGTTGCGCCTTCTCAATGCTGTGACCCTTGAGTATCGAAGGACTATTGCTGACCTATCACTCATGTGTAAGTTGACGACCTCAGAAATGGAACTAAAACCGTCCGATTTATTTGTGATTGCGCCAACAATTGATCGCACTAGAGGCCACCATTTTAGAATTTCCTCCACTGTCCCCTCTACAAGCTCTTTCCAACACTCGCTACTCTATCGTGTCGTTTCGCAGTGGAACAGTTTAGAAGAAGGTGCCTTCAGATATTCTCTTTCTAGCGGCTTTCAAAACTACCTCGCAAAAAACATCGGTATGCGCCCACAATTGTAGTGCTACTTCTCGATCTCGACGCGCAATAGGCCGTGGCGCAAAGGGTGTGCGCGCTGGTGGCGGCTGGACTATCCGGGTTCAATCTGTGTGTGTACACAAGGTATTAAATATTTATTGCACTTCGTTGTAACAGACTCAGACCCAGATCTTTCTGTCGTTCCGTCGTCTTCTCCGGGTGTTACTTGCTGCGCGGTTGGGTGGCTAACTCTGGTTGTCGTTGGCTGTCGTGTGCGCTGGTGTGGCCCGTTGGTGGTCGTCGGGTGGTGTCGTTCCAGCGAGGTCCTTGGGTAGGCGTCCAATGCAGCAGAATTAAGATTGCACAACCTGCCGGGGTTATATTGGCCCTGAAAACTTTCTAGAATGTCGCTCCGATTGATCTCTACCTACGATAGCATCTTTGACTGCCGCGGTATCGTTTGCACATTTATCCCCTCATTGTCGCGACATGCAACAAATGGCATAAACAGGTAAGCTGGCCAAGCTAGAAGAAGCTTGTTCCTCCTGCGTTTCCGAGTTAGTAGTTACTAGTCCCAAATAACGGTTAAGCTGGATCAGTGTGGGTTGCACTCATAGACGTGGGAGCTCCTGACGGCACTGCAGCCCTTGTAGCGCAAGTGGTGTGCGCGCTGTTGGTGGCTGATCGGTTGAAGTTCAATCTCCGTAGTGTGGTTGAAGGCGCGTGATGTCTGGGTATGTGACACCTTTTACATGAAACTTTCACGTGAAGGCCTGTTTAATTGCACACTGTCTTTTCCTTTTTTAACTTGACCATATTTAAGTTAAGTTAAGTTATCATCTGTTCTTTCGTTCTCCTTATTGTTCACGCCTCACTGCAATATGAAGTTTTTCAATTTCAGTTAGAAATCGAGGCAGGTTTTCTTTTGTAAACAACTGGATGCGACAATAACCAAACGAGAAGTTGCGACATACAGCTATTGAAAACTAATAACTATATTCGGTTTCTCGCCTGTCTTGCTGTTGTCTAAATATTTTTTTCACCGTGTACCATGCACCACAACGTGCGCAGCAGTTCGTACTCCTGAACTATATTAGGGCACTTCTACTTGGGACAAAAATCTTACCCTCGAAAATCTTACAACTTTCTACAATCGCCACATCCAGTTTTTGGCCACCTGGTCAAAACCCCTTTTTCAGAAAACGACTAGGAAGTGTTTTTTTTCAAAGCGAAGTCTCCTTTTTTTCTGGTTTCTGACCTTCACCGCACCTCCATTGAGAGCTATCGCCTGGTGTGCGTACTAGCTTAAAGAGGCCTTGATGAGCCCTCACCGGAATGGACCTTCCAGTTGCGTGCCTCACTTGACGGCCATCGCCTGGGGTGCGTAACAGTTTAAAGAGGCCCGAAAGGGCACGCCCCGGAATGGATTGTCCAGTTGCGTGCTCTCCAGGCAGTAGGCTGCGTGTGAGGACAGAAAGCCATCTGCTACCAGAGGACAGTAAAGGACTCACGGCCATACACACTAGCCTCTCACCTGTGATCATAGCATCTCGATCCACCTCCCCATCCTTGTGTTGCCCTATTTATCGCTTCCAGAGTGGGACCTGCTGCCACGTCGTGGTTCATTTCCCCTTTCTCAAAAAAATCCATTCTACTGTAATCATCGAGTTGGAACATTTTTCTTCATTTATGTTGCTGGATTGAATAAATATGAAAATGGAAGTGAATAGTGAGTCTCGAAAACTACATATACAGTCCTGTAATATCGGAGATTGTGACTATTCCTTTTTTGCAATGAAAATAGAAAAATAACAGCTGGAAGCTTTGAGAATGTCGTTTTCCCCTATTCCAGGTTAAAAGGAAATTGTTATTTGTTTATTGTTCAATATTTGTTTATTCTAATAATCAATATTTGTTTTTCTTTATGTGTTTCTTTCAGTAACCAGTATTTGTTTGCATTTATTTGTTTCTTGCAATAACCATACAATAAATGCCATACCATGCAATAAATTTTGGAACGTATCGAGAAAAATACGACACAAGACTGTGGCGTAGCATTGCGCCACACGGTCCCACGCGGCCGCTTGAGCTCGGCGTAGCATTGCGCCACACTGTCGTCAACGTGTTAATTAGAGAAATGTGTTGTGTGGATGTGTTCGTGTGTTCGTATTCAAATGTGGATGTGTTCGTGTGGGAAATATGAGGGCAAATTTTGGAAATTATCCTATTGTCCAAAATTTGACCTCATATTTCCCACACGAACACATCCACATTTGAATACGAACACACGAACACATCCACACAACACATTTCTCTAATTAACTCTTACGGTATTCGCAGGCAGCTGCGGCACACACAACACTTCATGAACGACGCCTATTCGCAGCGATCGACGCAGCGTCAATCGCAACGGTGGTATGGCAGGGCACTAACAGATTGCAAAGTAACGTGTCATGCTGTAAAATATTTGAATAGGTCGACCTAGTTGCAGAGACCTGATGAAATGAAACGCCTCAGAAGGTGAGATGCAGAGAGAAGACTCGTAATTGATTGGAAATTTTCGAGGTATTACATGGAATGCAAATTTCAAAGACCTAAAATTAAATGAATTTTGTAGACTCGCTGGCTGTTGCCGGACTAGGAGGGTAACAACCAGAGGAAATCAAAAGTTTTGTTCCAAGCGCGGCGTATCCCAAGTAAGACCGTTTGACAATGTAGATGTATTCTTCTATAGTTCAAAGCAGTGTATATTTTCCGTGAAGTTCAATCCATAGTCAATTTCACCTGAAGCATTTCACGTTTTGCAAGAATAAGAACTGCCATAACATTAACAGTATGTGAAGATCATATTCGTAGTTTAAGAAACTGAAATATATGAACATGCAGGTGATATGATGCTGAAAATAACCGAGATTCACCGCTTGATGACAGACTTCCGAAGATCTACACTTTTGCTTTTCAAACCTGAGATTTTCTTCTTAACGGTACCTTGAGCAAACCTGCAGATGTGCTCATTAGATAGAGTTCAAAATTTTGTTCTAGAATCATGTCGCATTTGCGCTGGTTCGAGCGTTCATAGCGTTTTTGTTATTGTTCTAATTGTAAGGTAAGTAATCAGTGACCAGAGCATCGAGCCTGGTCGACCTGCGTGGCTCACTCCACGACGTCGGGGCCCGTGTGCTCGTCTCACCCGAGATTACTGGGGGATGGGGCAAGGGGAGGAGCCAGCTAGTATGATTGGAGTCGGCCCGTGGCAAGGGGAGCTGGCTCCTCCCCTTGCCTTATTCCCCAGCAGTCTCGGGTGAGACGAGCATACGGCCTCGGGCCATCTCAGCACCGTCACGCATGGCGGCATGGTCCGCCGCATCGCCACGGGGCCATGGTGGGCGAGCCAACCTGAGCCCACATGGTTCGTAGGCGGAGAAGCGCCGCAGGTATTGTCACCTGCATGGCGTCGTTTTACGATTCGGCCCTTCCCCTAAGGAAAGTTATGTCCTTATGTTTAAAACGTTTTAACTCTACTCAACTCCAGCCGTTTTCCTTCAAAAAAGCACCATTCGGAAGAGCACATCCTTCTCTAAGAAAGCAGTAAAAAAGTTCCACAATCGAAAAAACCTGAAGGTCTGGATTAAATAAAATATTCGGCATCATGTTGGTATTCGGACCCTCTGCTGCGAGTGCGAATGAGGGTTGTGGGTTCATCAATTGGAATGGATTTTGCGGAGCCACTTCCCCAGTAATTTCTGGCCTGCGACGAGGAATGGGTATTATATTAGGTTGGAAACTAATTTCGTGGACTGATTTGCAGTCATTATTTCAAGCAAACACAACTTGCTTAGATGTTCACCTATTTCATTGCTCTTTTGATTGTTGGATAGCGCATATCAAGTAGTTTTCAGAAACGACTGATGGTTCTCAGAAACATCAAGAGATTTAGCGCAAGAAGTTCTGATCGAAAGGAAAAGTGCACTTCGGATGACCTACGGAGCTCGGTCGGAAGGCCGTTATCAGTTGTTTTGGAAGAAATCAGAGCTCGGCAACACCTATGTTGACGCTAGAAGTCGAGTGCTCAAATAGGTCAACTGAAAAGGTTCTGCACCATTTTACTTTTCTCTGTAAAACTGGTCAATATGTGCCTTGCGATTTGAACCACCGCGGAGGAGAGTGGGGCGGATGCTGCAAGCAAACTTCGAGCTTGCCCTAAAAACGAATCACTTGTTCACAAAGTGGTAACGTGCGATGGGATGTAGACCCTACTTAATATTATAATTGCTGACTTGATATCCGGCCACCCAACACAAAATGAAAGCCGCTACAGATCCTCAAATCCGCCTCCTCACAAGAAGCTGATTATCTCAGTCTGAAGGTTCTACGAAGGTACCAACTCTCGAGAATTGAGCGATGTTAGTCTCAGTATTTGCCTAGAGCCCTACTCTCTTTAGCCTGGCTGTGCACAGGTTGAACTACGCGGTAGTCGGTTTAAGCAGCTCTGAAAGTTGTGTCACCACTCATCAATCACCGCTAAACATCACGTTGCGTTTCAATCGCTCCAACATTCCGAAGATGTAAGCTGGGAGGTTCTTGTGTATGAAGGTTATCGTAAGAAAGAGCACTTTATGAATAACACTTATTTTGGTTTTTCTTGCATTCTCTGGGGCAAAGACGATCCAGTATTGAGGTGTAGGTCAAAAGGCACCTATGAACATTTTCCCTTTAAAAAACTCAGCATTTCTTAGGAAAAGGAATTAGGCAGCTACCTGGAAATAGGGAATTACCTGGTCGTTGTAATGGTGCATGTGTCGTTTGGGTAACGTTTTTCTTTATTTGGTGATCAACACATTTGTTGGAGGTGCGTGAGAGTCCACGAAATTAGTTTCCAACCTAATACTATGATAAGAAGAGTTTTGCACGTTTTTTTTACACAACCACGGACGTTCTAAGGCGTTTAAGAAGCTAGATTTTCACGGCACGAAGACAATCGTGACGGTTTGATGAACTGCAGCAGTACTAGTGTGCCTATTGTTCCTTACTCTTTACCAAACGATAAGGAAAGAAGTGCGCTGAGTCGAAAGGGTTGTGTGTGGGTGAGTGGTTGGTAGTGTGGTGTGAGAGATTGAATTTGAGGAGTTGTCCGTCGTTGCTCGCCAATCACTCGATTCTCCCTGATCCGAGTGGCCACGCGGTTTTGATGGACGTACACACAAACACGCTTTCGACAAGTTTTTTTTTTGGCTCAAAATCGCAAAAAGATCGCACCCCCCTGCGCGCCTAGGGGATTTCGTGTTTAGAAGAATTTCTATTTTTGTTTTATAGATAATTTTATGTAGTTTCATAATTGGTCATGGCACTTTTCCAGTTTTGAGTTTGAACGAAGATATGATTTTTTTGATTGAAAACACTCAGAAAGTCGCAACTCCTACTGGTCATCTCAGAAATGAAGGTGGTCATTCAAAAATTCATATCTTCGTTCAAAATCAAAATTGAAAGGTGCCATGACCGCGTTGAAAATTAGAGGAAAAATGCTATCTAGAAAAAATATAAAACTCCAGTAAGAGCAAATCTCCTAGGCGCGCAGGGGGGTGCGATCTCTTTACTCAGTGTTGGCTGTGGTCGATGGTTCATTTTAACCTCATTGTTTTCGGTAATTTTTCGACTCTAAAATGTAGAAAAAATAACATGATTAAAAATAAAAAATAATAAAGTAAAAATAAATAAATAAATAAAATAATAAAAATAAAAATAAAAAATAAAAATAAAAAATAACTGTTACACATACTTTCCTAGCTCTCGAAAAAAGAAACAACACTCATCAAGCACTGTTCTTCTCCAATACTACAAAATAGTTTTGAATTTATTTATTTCAAATCTCGAAAACAGCCAAGTCAGGCGAACTTCTTTATTCACAGCTACGTGAACTAGCTTCTACTACTACTACTCATTGTTCTCTGGAAAAGATTCCTGTTTCGCTCGGGTCCAGCCGCACATGCTGTCGCAATGTGATCATCTGAAAGCAGAAAGCACTCGTAAATCGAAAACAGAATGACTAGGCTACTTCTAAAAAATTTTCTAAAACGATGTAAAAACTTTGCAAGGCCATATGCGTCCGTCTGAATCTGAAACAATTTTTTAGTTCAGGAAATTCCATTTTTCACTCCATTATCTTCAGCCTTATAAAATTCTTAACTACATCACTACACTCGCTATCCGTGTACATTTCTCCGCGCACAAGCCTTTTTTGTCCTCCATTTGTGTGCGGCTGATCCGAAAATTTTTTATACTCGAATGATCAATAAATTTTTATTTTTCGATTTTTTGCATCTTTATTCTGTATACATCTGTAAACGCCCTTCTGTGGATGTCCTCGTGCTCCATTCACCTGTTATATTCGCCTGCAGCAGTTTTTGAAGGTGGGGGGGGGTCGTAACTGCTTCTCTCCAGAAGGGGGGGGTCGTAATTTTTGAGCACAGATCGCACCCCATGCTCAACCCTGGGAGGGGCTCCCCGCGCGCCGCCTCCTCCTCCTACGTTTGCGTACTATCTCGGATGGAGGGCACCGGCGGGGACTCCCCCACTCGTTGCGGGGAGAGACGAGCATACGGCCCCAGCTCGTCGAGCACGCCTTGCTTCCTCCCCTTCGGTCAATGAGAGGTGTTCTTCTTTAGACGGTTATCGAACCTGAAGACGAATGCAAGATTCGACGCCAGCGACGTTCCGAGACAGTGCCTTCTCTCTCTGGATAACAAGAGTCCCGTCGTTCAGTTGTCGTATGTCGGGTTTCCTGATCTTGGTTTCTTGTAGTGCGATATGACACTTATGTGACGGGGAGCTTCGAAAAGAACGTAGAGGTCGGCATTAGAGGATTGTGCTCTAGCACTCTAAATACAAAGCATATCTCCATGTCACGGCCTCGCCGAGAGGTGTGGTAGACCCGCGATAAACCCCGCTTTAGACCCCAACGCGCGTTCAGGAATTGCGGTTTGCATGCGGTTTGGGGTATAAGTGGGGTTTATCGCGGGTTTTGCAATGATGAATGTGGGCCCTGTATACGCGCCATCGCCACCGTCCCCCTACTCAATGCTAGGGGACGGTACGCACCACATGGGCTCGTCTAACGCGAGACGGCTAGGGGATGGGGGCCGCTCCTCGCCCCGCCGTATGATTGGAGACGGCCCGTGTGGCCTGTGCTCTTACTCGCTCGTTCCTCCTCTTGTCCCGCCCACTCTCGAGTTGGGGAGAGACAAGCATACGGTCCTAGAAATGGGCATGGCTTCTCCCCTCGGGTCGTCTCCCGGGCCGTTTGCTCGTCTGCTCGAGCGGACGATGGGCGCTCGTCGCCCGCCCGGGAGAAATGAGCATACGGACCTCGGTCACTGCATACCGGATCCCCTTGAGGGAACCCCGAAAACCTCGAGTAGCCATGTGGGGATACTTCATATATGTGCCCTAGGGCCGTACGCTCGTGTCTCCCGAGTCAGGCGTTTCTTCCCGCGCCGGCGCCCATTAACATGCCGGCGCGGGGAGAAATCCCCGGCTCGGGAGACACGAGAGACACGAGCATACGGCTCCACTTAACATCTACCTAAATGGACGTTGGTCAAACTAGCGACTAGAGAGTGCGACGCGGTGAATCGTTCGGGCGGAATACTCTGACGAGATTTTTAGGCGAGCCAAGTCCGTCGGATGCGGAGAACTCCTCCAACCGACTTGCCGTTTTCTCTCCCGCTGTCTCGACCCTCTCGCCCCCGCCATACTAAGATCCCCCGGCCGGGCGTTGCCAGCCGTTTCCAGTTGTGTCGGCCGTAATGCACACGGGCGCACACCATATTTCACGCCTAACCAGTTTGAACCTAACAACAACCTACCAAGACTGGTTGTAAACTACGAGAAAATTTCCAAGGTGAATCTAAGGAGTTGAATAACTGCACTACTTCTCAATTTTCGTATCTTCGTATGAGGTTAGAATAAGGTACAAATTCTATTTGACTCAACGTTTAATCCTTTGAATACCACAAACAGACCGGCTAAACGTTGGGCCAAGTAAAATCGGGTTCACTTTCTGGTCTCCTACTGCGCAGCAGCATACATTAATCGAAATATCGTGCCGAGTTTTCGAAAAGGGAGAACTTCCACAATTGTAGTAATTCTATTTCGATAAGGCTGTGAAGAAAATTCTGTATTTTTTGCTCCTTGCTTTTAAAATCTCATAACTTGTTGTTAGACCAAAGAAAGCTTGGAATGAGCTTACCAGTGTGAAACAGGTTTAAATATGCGGTATCGTTATTATGAAAAGATCAGGGTTGAATACAATGGTGCAAGACGGATTCCTCATCATACCAATTTTGAATGTCCTGTTCCGTGAGAAGTTTTTAAGGTAAAAAGCGGCGGTCAGTTGTGCGAAATCTAATGAACGATGAATTCGAATTCTCCATTGAGAGCATCAGCATCAACGAACGAATGCCCTCCAGCTAGTGTCTCGTCTTTTGCCAAGCTCAACTAGCTCCCACCATAAAACTAACAAAACTGTCTCTCTTCACACTAAAGTGCATGTATAGCAGTAAATGATAGGAGGGGTGGGCAGGTGCGCGTGATTTGCTAATTTTCAAGATATGCGTGGGCAATAGCGTGCTATCGGTATCCCAGGTGAAACGATTCGGAAACCCTTCAAAAGTGGTCCCTGATTCTGCACGCATACTAAGGTATTTCTGCCTGCTCGGATTTTGTTCCCGCCGGCAGAAAATTCACCAAGCAAGGGATATTTCTGATTATCGCTTTCATAGAAAGCTTCGGAGTAACCACATAAATCGTTCCTGTCAACACTTCCGAGTGATTTTTTTAATATACCCTCCGAAATATGGCTTCGTTTACGACTTCAGTGATTAACTTGCTCATGATTTCAGCGATTGGACCAGATCTGATCTATTACACGAGAATAGCGTATTGAAACGAAAGAACATACCGAAGAGAAACTCTCAGGAAGATAAGTTTTATACAAAGGTTGATGACTTGAGGAGAGCTAGTTGAGCTTGGCAAGAGACGAGACACTAGCTGGAGAGCATTCGTTCGTTGATGCTGATGCTCTCAATGGAGAATTCAAATTCATCGTTCATTAGATTTCGCACAACTGACCGCCGCTTTTTACCTTAAAAACTTCTCACGGAACAGGACATTCAAAATTGGTATGATGAGGAATCTGTCTTTCACCATTGTATTCAACCCTGATCTTTTCATAATAACGATACCGCATATTTAAACCTGTTTCACACTGGTAAGCTCATTCGAAGCTTTCTTTGGTCTAACAACAAGTTATGAGATTTTAAAAGCAATGAGCAAAAAATACAAAATTTTCTTCACAGCCTAATCGAAATAGAATTACTACAATTGTGGAAGTTCTCCCTTTTCGAAAACTCGGCACGATATTTCGATTAATGTATGCTGCTGCGCAGTAGGAGACCAGAAAGTGAACCCGATTTTACTTGGCCCAACGTTTAGCCGGTCTGTTTGTGGTATTCAAAGGATTAAACGTTGAGTCAAATAGAATTTGTACCTTATTCTAACCTCATACGAAGATACGAAAAATTGAGAACTAGTGCAGTTATTCAACTCCTTAGATTCACCTTGGAAATTTCCTCGTAGTTTACATCCAGTCTTGGTAGGTTGTTGTTAGGTTCAAACTAGTTAGGCGTGAAATATGGTGTGCGCCCGTGTGCATTACGGCCGACACAACTGGAAACGGCTGGCAACGCCCGGCCGGGGGATCTTAGTCCCCACCATTCCTGCTGTCGTACCCTGCCGCACACTCGTTGTACAATCTTGCCACACAACCACAAGCTCTCCTCTATCTTTTCTGATGAAAACAGTTTAAAAAATTATATGTCTCAGTGATTACGTTCGCGTGAAAATTTAGTCTATTTTTATTGCATGAAATTGTTCGAAATTAACTGTACGTTTGGTTCAACGGACCCAGTCAAATTTTATTCGTCGAAACATTGTCGGTGGGAATTATTTGGGACGCTGATCACGAATCTGACATCCTTTTCTTTTTTAATCCGATATTGTGTACTGATTATATTGCTAGCCGGACAGGATCCTCGAATTCGCTGAACCACCCTATGCACCGGGCCTGTGTTGCGAAATTTTCTGTCAAAATTTTTTCCTCGGTCGTTATTTAGGACTCTGATAGTGAATCTGGAGTCCGTTCTCCAAATGGTGGCTGAAGATCATCCCCATTGATGACATCCTAAACTAGGGTGGCTTGGGCAAAAATCGCAGATTCTGCTGGAACTCCGTCAAAATTCCCTAAAGCCTTATCTTTCCGTAGAAACCTGGGCGCTATGTGGGTTGGGGGGGGGGGGTGCAGGGCGGTGGTCCGCAACTTTACGTAGACTTTAACGTGTTATCATTTTTATATCTGCCATTGTTTACGATAATTTCGGTTGGTTTTGACATGTTTGACATGTAAATTCTTCAGGATTGTTCACAACTTAACATGTTAACCAGCATAGAGTCGACGCAATATTACAGACCAGCACGCTGCACCCCCCAACCAACACAGCACCGAAACCTGTTCTATTAGATTGTAAACCTTCCGATTGAATATTTTTTCATCGCATAATAAAACTTCTGCTGGAGCTTTTGCATTTCTCTTCCGATAACATTTCAGTAGGGTAGCTAAAACTCTTCTGAACTATTCATTGTCCATTCGATTTTGTTAGAATTTCTTTAAATTATGAAGCCTTACCACGGATCTCCTTCTTTAAAGGTTCTCCTTCAAGAAGGATCCCCAGCCGGTTGGTGGCGAGGCTACGTGGCGCGACCCCAGGTGGCGTATAGGGGATTAATCGAGGACCAAAAGCCACCTTACACTTGCCGTGAGACGCGGGCGGAATCAGTGTCGAGCAAGCTAATTCTACTGTGCCAGACGGTGACACCTCCTCACGGAGAGTAACTGTTTGGCCTAAAAACTCGCATTCGGTAGACACAGAAGTATAAGAGAGGTGGTTCAGGGTCGCCTCTAATAAATAAGCCCTTAGCTCCAGCGGGATAGCCTGGCTAGCTACCCGCCGTATCCAGCCCGTACGGCAGAGCCTGGCAAGCTGCCCGTACGTCCCCCTCATATGCCGAAAACAGTAATAACAAAGAGCCTCATTCCCCTGACCCCGAAAGAACCCACAATACGGCAGCGTTGGGAAGGACGAGTACGGAGAGGCTGCGAAAATCTCAGGGCCTAGACAGGCTGCCAAAAAGAAGAAGGACTAGGATGACGATTTGTACTTACAACGCGCGAACGCTTGCATCGGATGCGTCTGTCGAAGACCTGATGATGCAAGCCAGAAAGATCAAGTACGACGTCATCGGACTGACCGAGACGAGAAGACACCGCTCACTACACGCCGTGTTCGACACTGGAGAAGAACTGTTCCTCGGAACATGCGACAGCAGAGGCGTTGGTGGTATCGGTGTCCTCGTCAACACCAACTTGGCCATGAACATCGATTCGTTTGAACAACTTACAACCCAAATCGGACGTTTACGGCGTTCACGGTCTTCGTAGTCTACGCACCAACATCGGACTACGATGGCGAAGAAGTCGAGGCATTATACATGGAGTTGGAGAAGCTCTACAAGGAAGAGCATACCTTCTACAAGGTCATCGTCGGAGATTTCAACGCGAAGATCGGGCCTAAAAGGTCGTCGGGAGAGCTTCATATCGGCGTCCATGGTCTGGAGTGGAACGAACAGGGTGAAAGGCTGTCTGAGTTCATCATGTCGACGAACACCATCCATGGTAACTCGCAGTTCCAGAAACCCGCATCCAGACGATGGACATGGGAGTCTCCAGGTGGACTGCATCACAACGAAATTGACCACGTTATCGTTAACCGAAGGTTTTGCCTGACCGATGTCGCTGTTGTTCCGAAATTCTTTACGGGATCCGACCACCGTCTCCTCCGTGCGAGCTTCCATCTCACACGGAGGCAAGAGAAAGCCATGAAGTTCAGAAAGAGAGGCCCTAGAACACTCGTGAACTGGGACCTCTTCTCCTTGCTGGCTAGCTGCTGGAAGGATTCCGCCGAGGACAACATAGACGAGGAATACAACCGGTTCATTGCTCACATACGTGACTGCGCTCAAGAAGCCGAGAGCTCCAAGAATACCAGGAAATGTCTTTCCCACGAAACTCTCGAGCTGATTCGCCAACGCGGAGTGGCAAGAACCGAAGGCGACTACCTGCGAACGTCCGAACTCGCAAAGTTGTGCAGAGAAGCGATAAAGGAAGACCTTAAAGGAAGAAGAGTAGCTGCGCTAGATGATGCGGCTGAAGCGGGCAAGAGCATACGCAACGCTCGTCGAGGCTTAGTCAACTATAAGACCGAGATGACAGCTCTCCTGCGTCCGGATGGAACCCTCACGTCCTCCAGAAGGGCTATGGAGAAGGTCATCCACGATTTCTACTCCGATCTCTTCGATAGCCACGTCCATCTTCCCGAATACCCAATCCCGAACGATGGACATGCCATCCCTGCGGTCCTCCCTTCCGAGATTCGTCACGCGATTTCATCGATGAAGAATCGCACAGCTCCCGGTCCCGACAGGATCCGACCCGAACATCTGAAGAACCTACCGCCAGTCCTCATCAACACCCTGGCCAGGCTGTTCACACGATACCTGTCGCACTGCAAAGTACCAGCAATATGGAAAACTAGCAGGACGGTGTTGCTGTATAAGAAGGGAGATCCGCACGACGTCGGCAACTATCGCCCTATCTGCCTGCTGTCTGTAGTCTACAAGTTATTCACACGTGTCATTCTGAATAGGATCGACCGAACGATAGACGAAGGACAGCCGTGCGAGCAAGGCGGGTTTCGAAGAGGGTTCAGCACAATCGATCATATCCACACCGTGATCAGGCTCATTGAGGTGTCCCGAGAGTACAAGACGCCGTTATGCCTCACATTCATCGATCTCAAGAAGGCCTTCGACTCTGTCGAAACGGAAGCGGTGATTGAGGCTTTGTGCAAACAACGCGTCTCCACTCAGTACGTGAAGATCCTCAGTGAGCTCTACAAAGGATTCACGACCGTGATCACACCATTCTACAACAACGTTCGCATCGACGTGAAGAGGGGTGTACGCCAAGGTGATACCATATCACCGAAGCTGTTCAACGCCTCTCTCGAGAACATCATGCGGACACTAGAATGGGACGACATGGGAGTGAAGATCGACGGCCGGCAGTTACACCATCTTCGTTTTGCGGATGATATCGTACTCATAACACCATCTATCACCCAGGCAGAACGCATGCTGGCCGACTTCGATCATGCGTGTGGGAAGATCGGCTTGCAGCTGAACTTGACGAAGACGATGTTCATGAAGAATGGATACGTTTCTGATGCCCCATTTTCGCTCAACGGAACGAATATCTCTGAATGCTCCAGCTATGTGTACTTGGGTCGGGAAGTCAACATGACCAACGACTTGAGTCCAGAGCTGGGCAGAAGGAAACGAGCGGCTTGGGGCGCATTCAAGAGTGTTGAAGAAGTAGTGAGGAAGTTGAAGAACGCCCGACTCCGGGCCCATCTCTTCGACTCTACGGTTCTTCCTGCGTTGACGTACGCTTCAGAATCCTGGGCGTTACGCAAGCAGGATGAACATGCGATTTGCGTCGCGCAACGAAGTATAGAGAGAAGGATGCTCGGAGTGACTCGCTTCATTCAGGCGAGAGACGGCATACGGAGCTCCGAGCTACGTCGACAGTCGAAGATCAGAGACGCAGTCGCATGGGCCAAGTTGTCGAAGATCAGGTAGGCCGGACATGTAATGCGATTTCGTGACGACCGTTGGACGAGAGCCGTTGCTGACTGGATTCCACGGGACGTCAGAAGAACACCAGGACGCCCACCTTTGCGCTGGTCGGACTTCTTCGTCAAATCCCTGAACGATCGATTCGATGCTCTTCGTGTTCCTCGAGCGAGCAGGACCCACTGGTCTACTATGGCACGCGACAGGGACGAATGGAGCCTTACTGGCGCCCGCTCGAGCAAATCGATGATCAACGGGACGACAGGTGATACAGGTGATACAGGTGATGAAACCTTAAACATAGATCCCCAACGCCATGACTTCAATGGGCTTTGACTAGGGCGTTCTGCTGCGGTGTCCAATCTTGAAATTTTGCTGTATAATAGAGTATGGTGTCTTATATATTCCTCCAGAACAGCTTGGTCCCAGGAACTCAAGGAAGACTATGATGGGTTCGAGAATAAACCGCTCCGCCAAGTTCACCTAGCATTGAGTTGGATGGGCTACAAGTAGCCACAGAAGTCGGACCGTCGAGCACTACTCACTATTTTGTAGAGAAGTTCCAGTGCTCATACACTATGGTTGCAAAGCTTCCTACTGTATTGGGGAAGGTAACAAGTATGGCCGAAAGGTTACCCACAATATGTCGTCCACACAGCTCAACGCTGGGGTCACTTCGCGTACGAAATCTCGAAGTTTCGAAAGAGACCTCAACCGGTAAACTAACTCGGCTGTTGTAGCTGAGAAGTGAATGAAATACGATCTTCATAGCCGGAGACCCCAGTGGCTTGGTCATGGTAAACAAAGAAAACCGACACCAAGTCTGAACTGCTCCTCATGAAAGAGATTCTTCGCGTTTTTTTGGAGTTCTTCTGAATTTATCGAATAGGAGCTTCTACCTAAGATGCACTAGTGACTGACAATCTGCTCTGTCAGCAATTGGATTCTATGGCTTGAAAACTAAAGGGTAAGCAGGGCTGATTACGTTACCCTTCCAACCCGGCTAAAAATTGCGCGCGGTCTGCAGCTGCCCACTTTTGTCTGCATTCGACGGGAGAATGTTCTGTGTGGACGCCGTGCTCATTCCTAATTCAGTGCTACCTTGACAGTGGTTTTGCCACATAGGGGGACGATTGTAATGCTATTGTAATGCTAGTGCTGTTCGTAACCGTTTGTTCCATCATTCTGTATTGAAAGACGAGTAATGCTCCAAATGTTTCGTGAAAAATGTACGCCTTGAGCAACTATTTATGTTTCGCGCCAGTGTGGACAAAATTACGAGGAGACGACATTGAGAAACAAATATTTCGTACAAATAATTTCATTATGTACAAGTTTAGGTAGGTGAATTACAAAAGCGATATATGAAAAGGAAATGAAGTGTGGACAAAATTACAAAATTACGAGGGGAAGACATTGAAAGACAAATATTTTGTACAAAGGCGATATATGAAAAGGAAAAGAAGTGTGGACAAAATTACGAGGAGACGACATTGAAAAACAAATATTTTGTGCAATAGTGTAAGTAGGTGAATTACAAAAGCGATATATGAAAAGGAGAAAGGACACTAGAAAGACAACATTATGTACAATAGTGTAAGGCAATCACAAAAACAACCAATGAAAAGGAAAAACGTTCGAGTAAATTGACGAGTGAGCTAAACAGAACACTGTGAGCATTCAAAATGACCATCATCATAGGGACATGGGGATCCTACATCAGAGCATGCCTCGTGAGCCCACATTCCACAGCAGGTACATTTGAGCCATTCATCGACGCCGTCTTCGCTGCTACCAAAAGGAGTTTGTCGATAGCATATGATGCAGCAGAACGTCTCATCGGGTCTCAGTTCATATAGCTGCCGCTCTATCTGACTTTCCTCTACCTTCTTTTCCTTCCTCATTGCGGAGCGCTAAAATAGATACCTACAAGAGACATATTGAAAGACTTCTGAGAAAAAACCTAGTTACCTCCTGCAATCTAATGGGTTTGTGTTTTGGTAGGCGACCACTTGTTCACAGCTCTGATCGACGTACTAGCCCAGGTCCCTGGCTAGGCACGTGGTGTTTCTGTACCAGTGTCGTAACTTGGGACAAGGTGTTTGCTATCAGCTCAGCAGCCATCCTCATATCCTTTGCACCTTCACTAGATGTCACCTTCGATAGCTTCAGTAGTTGATGCCGTAGATCTGCTAGATCCTAAAAGAGCGATATGTTGTACCTTGTCCAGAAATGGTGGAAATCAATATGAATAATAAAACAAACTGTATCTGCAGCGGCCATAATATCAGTATTCGTCGAAGTGTCAGGATTTTGTTCAGTAGCGACATCGTTATCATTTTCATCATCCTCATATTCGTATAGTTTGCTCAATCCGATAGATTCAGACGCGACTACCTCCATTTCGCTAGCAATGGGCATCGTTTAAAGATACCGTAGGAATACAATGTGTGAGCTGATTAGAACCATAAGTTCTTTTCTCATGCCGAATTTTGTTGACACCCTCATAATGATAATCTCTAATCTTTACTAGGAATAGTTTTTTTTTCAGTAGCAGCCTTACAAATAATAATTTCGATATTTTATATAATTGTCCATGAGATAACTTAGCGATTCCTCACGATTGTAAATGGTGTCATCTGTATTTAACGAAACTGATTTTCATGCATGATCAATCATGATTCATTATCGCTCGGGGACGAGCTCTTTTTTGTGTGGGTATGATACCAGCATATCAACAGCTCTCTCTACCAGCTACCAGCATATCAACAGCTCTCTCTACCAGCATATCAACAGCCCCCTCTCTGCCCATCAACATCTTTCAGAACATTCAGTCGTAGGTCACGCCTACATCATAATTTCGTCCATTCTCTCGCTTTCACTATTTTCTGCAAGCAGTCAGTAGTATCAGTCGTAACTAGGAAATCTAGTTCATTGATAAGCTGACAGCAAGGACCCTGCCAATCACTCCAACTTCATGGCATTCTTCAAAATGGGTCGGGAATGGCGACTAATGGACGCGACGACAATCACCCAAGACACTATGAATCGATCCTGGCTCAAAGCTCGAGGACGAGCTTTATTAAGGGAAGGGAGATGTCGTGTATTCTCCACCAGAATACACAAGCTGGTCGTTGTGGGCTTCTGATAAGGACGAGCCGCCCACCGAGCAAGACCCGCACTGGTCAGTGCCGGCCGACCCTCCCGCGATGGGAGCTTCTCCATCTTACTCCTCCTTATTATTATTATTGATCATGTATGAATAAACAGTAATACTAAGAGTACAAGGCAGAAGTACACTAGGAAGAACTCCCTTCTAGTGCATCATATTAGGATTGGCCATCTTTAATATGACAACCGCCTGAAACGATTGCTTTCAGAAACTTTCCAGAAATCCAGCTCGCCACGCACCTTTCGTAGACATTCCGTCTGCTGGCCGTTTCGCTGGTGTCATTTTCGTGCTAGTTCAACCAGATCTTTAGCGATCAGCTATTTTCTTCGAAAGGATGTCATATGCGTGATCATCTTCTCAAACAACCTTCAGGGGGTTAACCGCCACAGGCGAAATTTCACCAAAAAAAGTATTCTTGACCAACGTCGAATCCGTTAAGTCGGAACTCTACTAGCACGCAAAAACCGCAGGGAAAGAAGTTGCATTAAGGCGTTAAGAGCGCGCGTGGTCTGCGGTTGCACAACATCCGTCGTATTTGACAACAGGATTACTTTTTCTGCATATATGCAGAGCGTGTATGGCTGAAAACCTTCCGATATATTGGGAAACATTCGACGAACAAAAGAGCGAGCTGAGTGCTGTAACAGCTGTAGCATAGCTGAGTGCTTTGATGTAGGAACAGAACCACTATGAGGCAGGGTATTGGATGAGTTATTGTAGACCTTATGGATGTGTTCAGCGAGAAGGTCAGCCTTTTCCTGTTTCCCCAAAACCATATTACCATCCTCGGTAACCAAGAAAGTGAACTGTGAACTGTTATTTCTCTTCAATCTTTTCCCCATCATAGTGTAGAATTTGACTGGGTCCCCCGAATCAATCACCCTTTTCTCTACTGATGTATGGAATTTCCGAAGTTTCTTAAAAAATTTTCCATTAAACCTATTGAAACTAGCAAGATTCTCCACTCCACTGCTTTCCTTGTTGTGTAACAAATATGATCATTTCCATCCTTTGTTTCTTCTCCTTTCCTCTTCTATTTTTCTCCTCTCTCCTTCTAGTTCCGTGCTCAGTGTATTTGTTGTATTTATCTGTTGTTCAAAACCATACAGTGCATGTACTAGCTGCTTCGAACACAACAAAACATGAAATCCAACATGAAAACGCAACATCAACGGCAGAACTTACCCAGGCCGTCTCCTGTGCAGTTCAGAACGGTTTGCCACACCAACCTACGCTGTTTCTCAGACAAAAGTCAGCTCGCAACCGCGTCCCGTAAGGCCTTTCCGTCCCAGGCGCGCTCTCTATCCGTCCCAGTTGCGTCCTGCAATTGCAAACTCGCGGGACGCGAGTGGGACGGGATGCATCTACAAGACGCGGCTGAGACGGAAAATCCTAAATTTTATGTAACGCTTATGGAACGCGGCTGCAAACAGAAGCGTGTCTGAGTTCTCAGACACTCGTTGGTCATAAGACGCGTCCCATGTAAGTCCGGTGCCACTGCGATTGCGCGTCCCGGACGATTTCTGGACGCGGCGCGAGCGCTATTCGGACGCGTCCGAGCACTTTTCGGACTCGGGCGGGACGCAATTTGCCCGCGTCCTACTGGCCTTACCGGTGCCCTTCCTCTGCTCAAAAATAGTTCACTACTACTTAGCCACAACACACGTAACGCATCAACACAGTTGTTTATTAACGTCTTCAACAGTAACGGCACAATAACAAAAGTATACTTCTAGTATAGTCTATAGACCTATGACGAAAATAAGCGAGTCTTCGGTAGTACATCTTCGGTATGATTATAGGAGATCTGCGATTGAGACCAACACGATAAATACCTAGAGAATCGCATTCCAGATAAATGGAAAACAGGGTAAAATACCGAAATAACAAAACCGGTTAAAATACGGAGGTATATGATAATGGCATAACAATTATAAAGGCAAAGATAAATGATAATGGTAGAGCAACGACCAGCGGAATACAAGACTGACAGAAATGAGTATACTATAAGTGACTGACATAAGTGAGTACACCATAAGTGAGTACAGCAAAAAGTGATCAAAAACAAGGTAACTAACGACTAGTTGTTATTGAGGTCTCGATCGCCATCACTTCTTAGTTCCACATCCTTCTTCTGTCGCTGAAAACTGAGATTTGATTGGCTCGATGATTGGTATGAAAGGAAATAAAGGAAAACTGACCTTGTTCTTGATCCATTGTGGAACGCCGTTGACCTCACCGTATTCGTAGTTTCTTATATCACGACTGAAAACGAGTACATTTGTAAAGAGATGGAGCTGTAATGGTTGAGAAATGAATAACCTACAGTGCCAACTGGAGCGCTTTATTTATGAGCATCTTCCAGTCCAACCGCTGCTCAATGAGGATCCTCAGCTCTGCATTCCTCTCTTCAAAAGTCTTGCCGAGAGAGGTGAAAAACCTTAAAATGTGAAATCGCAGCTATTCAAAAGCAGAATGATCCTCATCACACCTGGAATTCTCGAGTTCAACACCTGCTGGGTTTCTAATCTCAGGCCAACCATAGCCCAACATGTCGAGAGCGAAATCTAAATGGTTTAATTCAATTTTTGATTGAAATTTTCAGCATCATTATTTAGTTGCGGGAAGACTATTTGTACCGATTAAAACGGCTTCCACATTCGTTGGTAAGGGCTTCAACGTCTTGTCCCTGCCGGCTTTTCCACTTGCACGGACTACGTACTTTTGTATCGCTGTAGGCGGATCTGTCATCTTAAAAAAGAGATTGAAATAAGCTTAGAATGGTAGTTTAGGTGGCTAACTACCTTCTGCAGCAAGAGGCGGAATAACGACACGGCTTGAACGCTTGGCGTATGGACAGGATTTGGATACCATCTATCTACAGCTGACCTAAGGTCAAGACCCTAGAAACAAAATAGTAGAATCTGTAATTTTTGAAACCAATCAACTGAACTAACTTCAATGAATGGTTCTTCTGCGTGGAGGAACCATTGGTCGACACAATTTATAGTGGAAAATTCTCGCCCGTTTGAGTCCCGAATGGGAAACATTTGCGAAAGATTTGTCCCCTTTCTTTCTTGTAACTTCGACTTCGCAAGTTTTATGTCTTCCTAAATATTTTCATCTACTTGAATCAATCAAGAATTTTAGTAAATAACCAACGGTCAACTGAGTAGCTATCGTGAACAGTGTCTGGAACATCTTCACGTCTATAATTTCCTCGAATCCATCGTAGCTGAATCGATTGATGGAAGAGGCGGCGGCCGCCTGCACAAACTCCTAAATATGCGAAGAAAAATCGAATAGAAAACCTGAAAATGACAGATCTACTGCGACCTTATAGGTTGCCTGGATGGCGAATCTGTGCCTATTTATGAAAATGGAAGCTCTAGCTCCTCGAAATAAGAAAAAAACTAAATGAACTACGACTTATAATTATGGCGGTGCAACTGTAAGCAAAATTCGTAAAGAAGCAATCACAATTGAGAACGACCAGGATAAGCAGGACAAGAAATTATAAATATGCATGCAAAAACTTACTGTTTCGGAAATGTCTGGAACTGGTCTAGTTGAAGTAGTCCGCCATTTTTGTTTTCGAAAGAGATGCAAGGTCAATGGATGTAAATCTCAGATCATTAAAATCTACGACACCGTTATTATCCTTTCTTGACGTGAGAAAGGCATGACTGTATGCACCACCAAACTTCAACGGCAAGAAAGGCGAAATCCCTTCAACTATCTAAGTATCTAACTATCTAACAACGGAAAACAGAAGACAGAAGCTGAAGAGCAGTACACGTCTGGAATGAACATAGCACAAGAAAACAGTTTTTCTCCAGAATAAGGACAGCGGAAGAATGAGAAAGTCATCTTTTTTGAACCCCCAAAATGAATAAAAACAGAAGTAAAACGAATTCGCTGTTCTTTCTCCTACCTCACAAGGTTACTAACAGAAGATTTTCAGATTTCCTAACGTTTCAAACTTCCCGTCGTCTACCGGGGATTTTTACATACTGACCGTTACTGACGATGAAATGTAAATTCAACGGCGGAAGTTCAAGGAATCTGAAGACGATGAAAAGAAGGAATTCTCACATGACAATTCCGTTAGGCAGAAGACAAGGTTACTGAAATCATTGGCATCGATGCGATTTGAACTTGTAGAATGATGAACAGAAATTAAAACTGAAAAAGAGTAATAACAGTGGGGAGATCTTAGTAGCCAATGATCGCACAAGTGTCCAAAGGCAACAGAAGAATGATCTAGCAGTTGTCGAACTCGAAAAAAAATACTTGACTTGTGAGCTTGTAACTACTCACATTCGAAAATACGAAAAATTTCGTAACCCTTGCAAAGGTCTGCAATGATGAGACGAGGCTGGGACGCGCGAGTGTTCATAACTGGAAAATTTTTGCGTCTCAGCCGCGTTCCACAGATTTGCACTTTTGGGACGCAACTGAAGCGCATTGAGGACGCGTTCGGGACTCAACACCACTTTTGGGACGCGTCTTATGACCAACGAGTGTCTGAGTTCACTGCATTTTGGCGTGAAATACGACGAATGTTGTGCGACTGCAGACCGCGCGCGCCTTTTACGCCTTAATGCAACTCCTTTCCCTGCGGTTATTTCATTTCACTCGTTTCACTCAGTTATTCCAAGAATTACAGTTATGACTGAATATAGGTATCATTCCGTTGTACTTGTTGTTGTCGTTTTTCCATTAACTTCAATCTCATCTTGCATTTCTGTCATGAAATTATTTCTTTGGCACTATTCAACTTAACGGACACCAGTACTCGATTTTTTTCAGTCGTCGAACTTCGCCGAAACTTTGCACAGAGGGATTATTGAGGGCGCTGATCACGAATCTGCTGTCCGTTTTCCACGTGGGTGGTACCGGACCACCCAAATCGCTACTTGGGTGGTCCAGTCAGCATCACCGATTCCGCTGAACTTTGCCTATGGAGATTATTGGGGGTCCTGAACACGATGGTGAAGTCCGTTTTCCAAATGGTGGCCGTGGACCACCCATATCGACTACAGGGGGGTCCAGTCAGGATCACCGATTTCGCTGAAACTTTGCCTATGGGGGTTATTTGGGCTCCTGAATACGACGGTGAAGTCCGTTTTCCAAATGACGGCTGAATACGGTAGTTATAGGTGAGTCTCACCAGGTAAGGTCGGTAGGTACCCACCTATAACTACCGTATTCGGCGACCATTTCGAAAACGGACTTCACCATCGTTTCCAGGACCCCAAATAACCCCCGTAGGCAAAGTTTCAGCGAAATCGGTGATCCTGACTGGACCACCCAAGTAGCGATTTGGGTGGTCCAAGACCACTCACGTGAAAAACGGACAGCGGATTCGTGATCAGCGCCCCCAAATACCCCTATAGGCGAAGTTTCAGCGAATTTCTGAAGAAAAAATTTCTGGCTGAAAAAATCGAATGCTGGTGTCCGTTAAGTTGAATAGTGCCATTTATTTCTACCAGTCAAAGAGCGGCTTCGCCGCTCTTTGACTGGGCCCCGTGAGTACTACTCTGTAGAAGCATCACTAAATGCTTGTGAATTTGACTGAACCTAGCGGTAAACCTACGAATTTCCGAAAAATCCAGCGTAAACCTCCGATTTTTCGAAAAATCCAGTCAAAGAGCGGCTTCGCCGCTCTTTGACTGGGCCCCGTGAGTACTACTCTGTAGAAGCGTCACTAAATGCTTGTGAATTTGACTGAACCTAGCGGTAAACCTCCGATTTTCGAAAAATCCAGTCAAAGAGCGGCTTCGCCGCTCTTTGACTGGGCCCCGTGAGTACTACTCTGTAGAAGCATCACTAAATGCTTGTGAATTTGACTGAACCTAGCGGTAAACCTACGATTTTTCGAAAAATCCAGTCAAAGAGGCTTCGCCGCTCTTTGACTGGGCCCCGTGAGTACTACTCTGTAGAAGCATCACTAAATGCTTGTGAATTTGACTGAACCTAGCGGTAAACCTACGAATTTCCGAAAAATCCAGCGTAAACCTCCGATTTTTCGAAAAATCCAGTCAAATGCTTGTGAATTTGACTGAACCTAGCGGTAAACCTACGATTTTTCGAAAAATCCAGTCAAAGAGCGGCTTCGCCGCTCTTTGACTGGGCCCCGTGAGTACTACTCTGTAGAAGCATCACTAAATGCTTGTGAATTTGACTGAACCTACGAATTTCCGAAAAATTTCCGATTTTTCGAAAAGTCAAAGAGCAGCCGTACTGGGCCCCGTGAACTACTCTGTAGAAGCGTCACTAAATGCTTTTGACTGAACCTAGCGGTAAACCTCCGATTTTTCGAAAAATCCAGTCAAAGAGCGGCTTCGCCGCTCTTTGGCGGCTGAGTCGCCGCTCTTTGACTGGGCCCCGTTTTTCGAGTACTACTCTGTAGAAGCATCACTAAATGCTTGTGAATTTGACTGAACCTAGCGGTAAACCTACGAATTTCCGAAAAATCCAGCGTAAACCTCCGATCCGATTTTTCGAAAAATCCAGTCAAAGAGCGGCTTCGCCGCTCTTTGACTGGGCCCCGTGAGACTACTCTGTAGAAGCGTCACTAAATGCTTGTGAATTTGACTGAACCTAAACCTACGGCCTCCGATTTTCGAAAAATACTACTCTGTAGAGAAGCATCACTAAATGCTTGTGAATTTGACTGAACCTAGCGGTAAACCTACGATTTTCTGTAGAAGCGACTAAAATCTGAACCTAGCGGTAAACCTCCGATTTTCGAAAAATCCGCCGCTCTTTGACTGGGCCCCGTGAGTACTACTCTGTAGAAGCATCACTAAATGCTTGTGAATTTGACTGAACCTAGCGGTAAACCTACGAAAAATTTTTTTTCGAAAAATCCAGTCAAAGAAGCGTCACTAAATGCTTCGCCGCTAAACTTTGACTGGGCCGCCGCTCTTTGTGAGTACTACTCTGTAGAAGCATCACTATGCTTGTGAATTTGACTGAACCTAGCGGTAAACCTACGAATTTTAAACCTCCGATTTTCCGAAAAAGAAGCATCACTAAATGCTTGTGAATTTGACTGAACCTAGCGGTAAACCTACGAATTTCCGAAAAATCCAGGTAAACCTCCGATTTTTCGCCGCTTCGCCGCTCTTTGACTGGGCCCCGTGAGTACTACTCTGTAGAAGCGTCACTCAATTTGACTAAATAAACCTACGAATTTCCGAAAAATCCAGCTTGTGAATTTGAAGCATCACTAAATGCTTGTGAATTTGACTGAACCTAGCGGTAAACCTCCGATTTTTCGACCTCAAAGAGCAGCGCCGCTGGCGATTTCTGTAGATTTCTATATTCATTTTTATCCAGTTGTGCTTAGTCGTTGATTTCGATTTTCATTGGGCCCCCGCAGGTCATTGTATAGGCCAAACACGCATTCACCAAGCTTCTACGATTCTGAATTGAACACGAATGCGGCGGCGCGTCCTCAGGGGACTGACCAACGCCGCCACCTTTTCCTTTACCTTTTACCTTTTATTTTGATGTCACTCAAATGTTTTGCTGACACTATTGCACTAGAAGCACTCCAGTGGTCGAAAACCTTTTCTCTTCGATTTCGCTCAACATTCAGTCTGGGTGTGGTTGTGTGCTGATCACGAATCTGATGTTTGTTTTTTTTTCATTTTTGGTCCAAAACGACCCATCGATATGTTAAGAAACGATTCTATCGGAGGACGTCCATTTGTCCACCGTAACCCCGCCGTCAGCTAAAATGTTTTGGTGCACGCCACACAATTTCTACGTTACTGTTCGTATTTCACAACACCCTTCTTAATCAGAATCAAGTTAGGGCAGCCGAGTTGCTTATACATATTACGCTGTGTTTACCCTGCACCTGCGACCACGAGGCATCACAGGGAATTTGTTGCGCTTAACGAGCTTAATAAAGAATTGCCTTTATGGTGTCTTATCTGTTATGCGGAAGTACGTTCAGGGCTTCAGCTCTCAGCAATTTTTACTGCCTCATTCGTCATGGACGTCGTCTCCGTAATCCATCTGAGAAAAATAAGAAAGGTTCGTTAAGGAGCCGTTACAAATCGCAGCCGTTACGCCTTCTCTATGGGACATTTCCTCCCACTGTAGTCGTTATTTATTCTCTAAGGAGATGATGTCATTCTGATAAGAACGATCAGTATAACCTACTTTTCTACCATTACGCGAAGGAGCTCTCTTTCGACCGCTTCTGTCTATTCGTACTCCGTCAAAAATTATGATTGATTCAGCGAATCGCCGGCACGCTTTCCACCAACAAAAATCAACAGCGTTACAAAAAGGAAGTGCTGATGACCGTACAAGTGAGCTGCTCAAAGAGAAACTAGGACTTCTCCCTTTTTTACCACAAGCAACAAAACAACCTCCATTCCACTTCTGAGTAGTATGAGTTTTGTTATAAGCTTAGCATACGGGCAAAGGCCTGGAAGAATGGATGAATTTATTCAAACATATGTCGCTTCACGATGACACTATTCAATAAATATGACAAAACAAGGTGGCTATGTTTCACGCTGATATGCCTAGTGAGGTTAGTGGGTTGATCGATAATTGTTTTAGCTTAAAATTTCGATCTATTCATCGTCTCCAGAAACAGGAAAAGCGGTTCGAGTTATAGCACTGATCAAACGTGGGACCTGTGCGGCATTTCTTCAACCGCCGAGATAAGTTCTCATCGAAGTACAGGCCTAGCTTGGCATATCGGCATAAAATAAGTGCTTTAGAACATGCTCATTTTTTAAGAAGAGAATTTTTTGTGAAACGATATTGAACTAGAGGCAGTAGTGAAAGCGTTGCGGCACGGTAGAGGAGATGGAAAGGGAAAATGTTCAGGTTCTAATTAGCAAACTGGCAAACTGATGGTAGCAGAGCAAGGAGTTGAGAAAGAATTAGACTGGAGAATGAACGAACATTCAATCCCCATTGCATATCGCTTTTAATTTGCGTTAAAGCGTTTCTAAATGGAACAGAGTCATATTTTCTTTCAGACATTCGTGAACACCATCCTCTGCTATTTGGTGCTTCGAGGGTATCAGGTGTTTCCAAAGTGGATTCAACTTTCACCAACCCTCACTTTTCTGTCGACAAATTTCCTGTGGTGCCTCGTGGTCGCAATTGGAGGGTAAACACAGCGTAACATGTATAAACAAGTCGTTTGTCCTAACTTGATTCTGATTAAGAAGGGTGTTGTGAAATACGAACTGTAACGTAGAAGTTGTGTGGCGTGCACCAAAACATTTTAGCTGACGGCGGGGTTACGGTGGACAAATGGACGTCCTCCGATAGAATCGCGCTAGTTCGATATGCTAGGTAGGTGAGCAAAACCACCGCTCCATATAAAACTTCGATAAACTTTTCATTTTGCATGACATTGTCTTTCAAATTCAGGCCAATTTCGGCTTGAATTTGAAATGCAATGCCATGCAAAGTAACCTACCTAAACGATTTTTGACTCGGTTCCTCATGGACGATACAGGTGGCCTCCGATCGAAATTCGAAAAACGGATGCCATAGTTCGTGGAAAACACCCCAAATAAGCCCATTATGCGAAGCTTGTGAAAATTCGTTTAATAAATGTCTTCGATATCTTGGAGTACAATAAGTGGAGTAGTGCTGCTTTACTGACTTGCTTCATGATAATGATTTGAGTTGCGTGTATTTGGCTCTATTTTTTATTTGCAGGAATGATTGCTGGTGGTGGGAAAGAGCGCAAGAAAGTTGCCCAGCTGCTGGAGAAAGAGGCTGTAATCCAAAAACTGTGGGAACAAAAGCACGTCTTCGAGGAGGATGCTGATGACAAGTATGATTTTGTTACTGGTGATAATGTTTAATATTTTATTTTCAATGTAATTTTTGAGGTCATCTCCCAAATATATGGTAACGTTTCCGTATCCGTATATGAATGGTCGCCTTCATCTCGGCCACGTCTTCACTTTGTCCAAGTGTGAGGTGAGCGCTACGGTCACCCCTGACTGATAACCGATATTTTGTCTCCGCGAAGGATGGAAGTTAAAGTGTTTGAATAACACGAAACATAAACACATTGGGAGCTAATATCGCATGGGAACTCTAACGCTGTTCCAAGCATCAATTTTGGAGCTATGTAATGAACCTTGGTTTTCTCACAAGGTCTTCTATTTTTAAACCTTAGCGACGATATTTGTTTTTGAGTGATTTCATTTTGTGGTTTGAAGAAAAGGCTTCTATTACATCGGTTCAAGACATCGACGTCGGTTCGAGACAACTTCAGCAACCTTCTGCTTCCATCGCTGATCGTAGCGATTGTATGGATACTTATTCCACTAGGATATGAGTCATACGCGTTTTTGCAGTTCGCCGTGGGATATCAACGTCTTGTTGGCAAGAAATGTTTATTCCCTTTCGGCTTCCACTGTACAGGAATGCCAATCAAAGCCTGCGCCGACAAGCTCAAACGTGAAATCGAAGATTTCGGATTCCCTCCTAAGTGAGTTCGGACCTCTTTATAAATTTGAGTATTTCTTAATAACCACCATGAATTACCTATCCAGGTTTCCCGAGGAAGTTGAGGAAGTACTCGAGGAGGAAACCTCATCTCTAGACGAAATCACGAAGGATAAGAGCAAGGGAAAGAAGGTGCAAGCTTCGGGCATTTTGCTCTTGTTTTACTGTTCTCTTTGTGCTTTGTTTTTTATACAGAGCTAATATCAAGGGTTGATGGGAGGTCTATTGCGCATTTTAGAGCAAACTCGTCGCCAAGAGTGGATCATCTAAATTCCAATGGCAGATCATGCAATCATTGGGCCTTGATGATGATGAAATCAAAAAATTCGCGAATACCGATTATTGGCTGGACTATTTCCCTCCGCATTGCATTTCGGATTTGAAACGTATGGGACTCAAGGTAATGTTGAACACTGTTTGCCACCATTTAGAGAAATTCGCTGTTACAAATTGTTCTACGTGATTCTTTCTCTCCATAACGTTGTAATTATCATTCAGTATATAAATACACATTTTTGTAGGCTGATTGGCGACGTTCTTTCATCACTACCGATGTTAACCCTTACTACGACTCCTTTGTGCAATGGCAGTTCCGAAAACTACGCTTAGCAAACAAGATTGACTTCGGAAAACGGTAACTTATGGTACTTTTGGGTACCGCGATCGGACTACTATCCTTGTGAATTGCGTTCATCAGGGTTTATTTTTTCAGTTTTGCTTCTTCATATGAATTTTTAGATATACCATTTACTCGCCAAAGGATGGTCAACCATGTATGGATCACGACCGTTCTACTGGTGAAGGTGTCGGGCCGCAGGAATACACTCTGATACAGCTGAAGGTAAGCTGTTCATTTGGTTTACCACACTATATTTTTCACTTTGTTATTAGGAAGAATGTTCACTTGCTTAGATTTCCTTCATCTTTAACATTTCTCATTTTCTCTCTCAAAATACCAGCTGCGACAGGCCTTCTTTAAAGGTGCTGGATCCTAAACCAGCTGTACTTGCCCACATCTCGCAACCTGTGTACTTGGTTGCTGCAACACTCAGACCAGAGACCATGTATGGACAAACCAACTGCTACTTGCATCCAGATATCCAGTATTCTGCATTTTATGTTGGCGAGAAGGAGGACGAGGTCTTCATAGCTACCGCAAGGTCTGTACTCCGCTAATGGTAAAGAAGAATATTTCCCCTCAAAGTCTTGACATGGACATTTCTAATATCATTACTTCTCAACAACAGAGTAGCTCTGTTCGAGGTGTCAAGCTAGTTGGCCTTTTTCACTAATATTTCCTTTTTGTAGGGCTGCAAGAAACATGTCTTACCAAGGTTTCACAGCGAAAAATGGAGTGGTGCGATTTGTGGATGGAATGGAAAAGGTGTGTCTTACATTGTATTTCTAACTCTTTTTAATCTTTATTTCCTAACTCTTTTTTGTAGGTGCCAGGAAGCAAACTTCTCGGTGCTCCTTTGTCCGCACCTTTGTCTTCGTATTCCAAAGTTTATGCTCTTCCCATGCTCACCATAAAAGACAACAAAGGTTAGCACTTGGCGTGGTTTTGTTGTACTTTTTCATAGTTCTGTCAATATTATAGAGATATTCGATTGTCTTGCATTTTTAGGTACAGGCGTTGTGACTTCGGTTCCGTCAGACTCCCCTGACGACTTTGCAGCCTTGTCAGATTTGAAAAAGAAGAAACCATTACGTGAAAAATACGGAATCACAGACGAAATGGTGCTACCGTTCGAGCCAGTGAGTGATGTTAATTGGCCTTGTGGCCCTAATCTCAAAAGTGCTGCCGGCGCTTTGTCCAAGCTTTTGTTGGTTTATGCGTATCAGGTAGTGCCTTGATGATCCTATACTAAGTTTGAAAGCAGTTCCGGAGTCTCGTTAAACTGTAGAATGTCATGGTTTAACTTTTGTGATCCCTCAGCTTGTGACAGTTTGTTTCATCGTTTCTGCTAGAATAAACACTGCACAAAAATGGATAAATTTCTTAAAGATAGTAAATGAAATCCTCAAAGGTGATTCTCCTATTACAGCGATCTTTTATAGAAGTTGAAACGTTTATTCAATGGTTTAGACAGTTTTTTAAAGGTAGGTGAATAAATCAAAATATGGCCTACGAAGAAAACTCATAGCTTTGGTAGTGCTTCACCGGTCTTGAAACTTTGATTCGATGGTTTAGACAGTTTCTAAAAGTAGGTGAGTAAATCAAAATATGGCCTACGAAGAAAACTCATTGGTAGTACTCTTCCAGTCAAAGTTTCTTGTCTTTTCTGTCTAAAAATACGAGTTTTTGTGAAGGTCCATTTCCAACACCTTGCCGTAAGTCTTCTCATTTAGCTTGTTTGCTGAATGCTTCAATATTATTTTACCTGCCTACTTCTACTTCTTTTTCTTGAGGTTCAGTAGGATTTTACGTATTCAAAGATTTTACGTTTCCTACGCCTCGTACGACATAGCTCCAACCAACTGATCGTGTATATAGGTTGACGATGTTCAGTGTTTAGTGTTACTAGGGAGATGAGTCAGCCAGTTTGAATGGTTCGATATACCAGTGGCATGGGTCCTGTTGTGTTTGTTTTATCATTGTTTCTCCTTTATTCGCATGAGATTGTGTGTATTTTCGTTTTATTGTCACCTAAGCCATTCAGGTTCCGATCATCGAGATTGAAGGACTCGGGAATCTAGCCGCCGTTGAAATGTGCAGTCGTTTGAAGATCGAATCACAAAATGAGAAGGACAAGCTGGAGGAAGCGAAGAAGGAGGTGTACCTGCGGGGCTTCTATGATGGTGTATGTTTTTGATTATTTCTAATTATTCTAATTATGGCCTTCTCTATTGTACTGCCGCATTCCAATTCAAACATCTCGTGTTTAAATGCAATAATCCCTTCTTCATGTGCGATCTATAGAGAAAGCATGTAAAAATTATATAAGAAAACGTATTCTGTTTCCGTGTGGAGTATTATTACAAAATATGCTTCTGGCGATTTTGATCTCGAAGGAAAGGCTGGTCGTGGTCGGCGGTGGTCCCTTTATGAAGAGATTTTAGGAAAGCCGTTGAAGCAAATCCAGAGACCAATACTCCTAAGCTAACAGAAGACCTGGGTGTATATACTCCACAGTTGCAAGACAGTTGGAACCAATCCGCAAAGTGAAGAAGATGTCAAAGTGGATTCCTTACGAAACAGCCGATGAGCAGCGTCTTACACGTTTCGGCATCTATTTAAATCTCCTGATTCGTTATAAAAATGAACCGTTTGTTAACCGTATTATAGTTGTAGACCAATAATAAGTTCTTTACAATAATAGTAAACAGGATTTGCTCGGATTGATGAGGGTGCTAAACCAAAACTTTTTCCTAAACCGAAACTTCATCCTAAAAAGGTTATGATTACTTTGTGGTGGTTTAGTAAAGGACTTGTCCATCATAGCTTTATGCCACCTGGTGGTTCAGTTACAGCAGAGCCTAATATTCCCATGAATATTTAATGGTCTAATACAAAAGCCCTAGGCGCTATGAAGGGTAATTTGATATTTTCCTCGTATAAGGATCCTGGTTTCTTCTCGACGTATCTTTCAAATTCCTTCTTCTTTTGGACTGTTCTTCTGTTTCAGGTCATGACCGTTGGCAAGTACAAAGGGCAAAAGACTGCAGACGTAAAGAAATACATACAGGCCGATCTCATCGATGAAGGGCTTGCCAAAAAGTATGTTATGTTTTGAAATGATCTATTTTAGGGCTCGTATGTACTTCAGCCTAACAAACGCTTTTTTTACATTTGTACATAGTTTCCAATTCAATTCGAAAGTTTCAGAGTTTGACAATGAAGGTTTTTGAAATATTTTGCAGTACTCGCTCCTTCCTTGAGTGTAGACGTGTAGGTTTCTGCGGACTTTTTATGTGTCACCTCAGTGACCCGTAAGCTTTTTTGTTCTTTGCGAAAGAATTTAACGTGTTTGTGCTAGGTTAAATTTATATTTACGGGTCGGCAAGTAGGGATACAGTACACAGGTGTTGCTCAAGCGACTTTACAACATACCCGATCTGAATGAAATCGTGGATAACGAACATAGATTAAATTTAAACGGAAAAATCTTCTTGTCTAATTGGGAGATTAAATTTAAACGGAAAAATCTTCTTGTCTAATTGGGATCGGGGAGTCAAGACTCATAGTTATTGCAGAAATTCTCGTAAGACACTGAAGAAAGTACTTCTTGTGATATTTTCATAAAAATAACACTGTTCGATGAATTGATTTCTAGATATGTGGAACCGGAAAAGACTATCATTAGCCGCAGTGGAGACGAATGCGTTGTGGCTTTGTGCGATCAGTGGTAATATCTTTATGGAATTACTTTTTGCCGATGATAATTAGTAATATAGTTTTTTTGTTTCATTGCTATCACCCATGTTTAAGGTATCTCAATTATGGAGACCCTGGATGGAAGAGTGAGGCTAAGAAAGCTTTAGCGCAACTTAACACCTACAGTGATGAGGTTTATAATTTTTTTGAATCTGCGTAATTGGTTCTCAATGTTAATGTTTTAGGTTCGTCGCAATTTGGAGGCAACCATTGATTGGCTGCATGAGCATGCATGCTCAAGAAGTTATGGATTGGGTAAGTTTACTCATTTTGAAAAGATCTATTCAAAAGGCACCTATGCAGTCTGGACCTTTGCGTGTTTTGTGTTCAGGGACGAAGCTTCCATGGGATCCTCAGTACCTCATTGAATCCTTGTCGGACTCGACAATTTATAATGCGTATTATACCGTGGCTCATCTACTGCAGCAAGGTTCCCTTGATGGCAGCGTTATTGGTCCCGCTGGAATAAGGTTGTACTTCATGCGCTCTTGTGCCTTTGTGGTGTCGTATTTCGCCTCTGTTAAAGGGCGGACCAAATGACTGATTCCGTTTGGGACTATATTTTCCTTGGACATGATTACGACTCCGTCACTATGCCTGTTCCAGAGGAAAAGCTAAAGGCATTACGGAAGGAGTTTTTGTATTGGTAAGAGTAGTGAAAAAATATTAGGTTGTTGCAAAAGTCTTGCGACACTTTTGCAACATTCTTCAAATTGACAGCAATTTATTCGAACAAAATCTCAGTCAACGATATAATCACTATTCAGATTTATGACTCTTCCCCATCTTTAGGGCATTTTCTAAATTCCTCTCCGCCAGAACTCTGAGAGCTGTGACGAAAAGAATTGGCCGACCTCTATGGTCAGTTGGTCTCGGTTGTCGAATTCCATATCTCGAAAGTGTTGTTTTAAGAATCAGAATAGGTGATGATCTGAAAGAGCAAGGTCTGGAGAATAAGGTGGATTCGGGAGAACTCCTCGTCATGCGAGAAAAACGCCCCGGAAGGGGGAAGACTAACTCTTGCATGACAACGCTCGTCCTTATGTTGCAAGAGCGAGTCGTGAGAAAATTCAGGATTTAGGATGAGAAGTTCTCCCACAACCACCTTATTCTCCAGACCTTGCTCCTACGGATTATCCCTTATTAAGGTCCTTAAAGCAACACCTTCGACATATGGGATTCGACAACCGAGACGAACTGGAAATAGAGCTCGGCCAATTTTTTTTCCGTCACAGCTCCCAGAGTTCTGGCGGAGAGGAATTGAGAAGTTGCTCGAAAGATGAGGAAGAGTCATAGATCTGAATGGTGATTATATCGTTGACTGAGATTTTGTTTCAATAAATTGCTATTATTTTGAAAAGTGTTTCAAGACTTTTGCAACAACCTATTAAATTTCATTCATTTGCTTTTAATTCGCGGGAGCTTCTGTGTTAATGCTTCAGGTACCCTGTGGACATGCGTGCATCAGGGAAGGACCTCGTGCAAAATCATCTCACATATCTTCTATACAATCACGTGGCCATATGGCCAGATCAACCAGAAAGATGGCCGAAGAGTATCAGAGCTAATGGTCATTTACTGCTTAACAATGAGAAGGTTCTCTTTTCGCTTTTCTAGCCTTGTTAGAGTGAAATTTCGTAAAGTGAGACATCTGACATTTGATTTTCAGATGTCTAAAAACACGGGCAACTTTATGACCCTTGTTGATGGAATTGAAACGTTCTCAGCCGATGGAATGAGACTTTCTCTGGCGGTTTGTACCCAAGTCATTAAAAATGCACTGACTGCAAATTCTCCAGCATTATTAAGGACGCCGGTGATGCCGTCGAAGATGCTAACTTTGTGTTTTCCATGGCCGACGCTGCTATTTTGAGATTGTACAACTTCGTCGACTGGGTCAAGAATATGGTATGCATTTTTGTTTCACCATATATCTGAGCAAGATTGCACGTCATATTTCAGGTTGAATTGAGAAAAGAGAACGCCTTCCGTAAAGACGACGGCACCACGTTTGCTGATAGAGTGTTCGCCAATGAAATGAACAAAAATATTCAAATATGCGCTCAGAATTATGAGGCAACCTTGTTCAAAGAAGCTCTGAAATATGGCTTTTTCGAGTATCAGGTTCGTTTATGTCAATTAGTCACGTTTATTTTTCATTCTGGAATATTCTATTGTATTCTATTCCTTTTTTGCATTTTGTTCATTGGTGGAATCGCTCCTCCGTATTGAGCATGATACCTTAATCTTCCTGTACACAAGCCTGAAGGAAATAAACAACGTGGTCTGATCAATACGGTTTATCAAACTGGAAGGGATTTTACGGTTCACTCTTTCTATGCGACAAGGATCACTAATATGATCAAAAGATTCGTGTTTAAGGCTCTAAGAGATATGTATCGCGAACTTTGTGGAGGGCAAGACGGCGCCATGAACGAAACGTTGGTGTTCCGATTTATTGAGACACAGGCGTTGATTCTATCACCTATATGTCCTCATATCGGAGAACAGCTTTGGCAGATTCTTGGCAAGGTTAGTTTCCTTCCGACAGACCATTACTGTAACTGTATTCAACTGATATTGAATTCAGGATAAGCTCATAGTGGAATCGAAGTGGCCAGAGACTGCTGAGGTTGACGAAACTCTGTGCAAGGTGTGTGGCTCACAGAACATCATTACTTATATGCCAACAGTCGGCGTTTACCTTGTGTGTTGAAAATCTCAGACCGGCTTAAGAAATGTCATTTAGGCCGCAGAATTCATGCGCAGTGCCATAGCTGATTTCCGTCTTCGAGTGAAGAACTCCATGAGTGCTAAGAAGAAAACCGTTCTCACTGGCCCACCTTCGGAGGCCGTCATTTATGTAGCTAAAGAGTTCCCTTCGTGGCAAAAAACGGTGCTGCAACTTTTAGAGAAGCAGGCCAAGGTATTCTCGTTATATATGTGCGATATCTTTCGTAATAGAGTATCTCGAATTTTTTAAGGAGAACAACGGAGAGCTGCTGGATAACAAAACTATAGCCCAGATCCTCGCAAAGGAACCATCGCTGAAGAAGTTCATGAAGAAAACTATGCCATTTGTCCAGATGGTAAAGGAACAGTATGAGCAGAAGGGAATGAATGCCTTGGCGTCTGCTTGCTCTTTCGATCAGGCAGGCTTTTTTTACCTAGTTGCTAGTACCTTGTGGGAACAATATACGACCGTGTGTTTAGGCTGCAATACTTTTGGAAAACCGAGAATACATAGAAAATTCGCTAGAACTGGATAAATTTACTATCAAATATACGGATGAATCAGATGTTGCCGAAATCATAGCCGAAACAGTTGTTCCAGGAGCACCTTTGATGCATTTCTTATCACCGCCGGTGGGTGTCTCAAAGAATAGCTCCTGATTTTGTGAAGAACACGATTCACACCATTTTTTTACCATTCACATTGTATATTCCTGTCAAATTGTGCAGATTTTGTTTTAGGAAGCTGTCATGTTGGTTGCGCGCAATGTGCAAATTTCAAACGCACTTTTCGATGTAGAAGTTCCTGTTGCTGATGGTGACACAGTCGCAGTCGTGGCCCGAAAGCTTCGTCGGCTAAACAAATCAATAAAACGTAATAATCTCTCTTTTAAATAATGATTCCTCGATTTGATGAGGGCCGCTCTGGTTAGCCACCAGCGTAGTCTCTGATCCATCTCGCTAAACATCTTACGGACTTCTCCGACGTCTCTGCTGTGATGTAGTGTTCGTGTTCGAATCCCGTATGAGCCGCTGTTTTTGTGATGCCATAGCGCCATCATTACATCTACTACTAAACACGTGGCCGCGTGGTGCAGTGGTGAGAAGCACTACTGACATCAGCACGGTCGAGCGAACGATGCCGGCCGGGGCTAATCAAGCCTTCCATCCCTCCGGGGTCGGGTACATTGGTACCAGACCTTGGGTCGCGTGCTCGTGTCTCCCAAACTGGGAAGATATCCCCGCGCCTGTATGCTGTGAGGCGTCGAGTTGGAGAGATCTCCCTAGCTCGGAAGACACAAGCATACGACCTCTTGTCTGTGAAGGTAAAGACATTGACTGGGTATAGTGGTTGGTTCCTGCAAGTCATTGTATGGGTCAAATATGCGTTCACCTTGCTTTCACTATTCGGATGGAAGACGTATGCTGCGGCGCACTTAAGCACTGATCAACACTCACACCTTCACCTTTTACCTTTACCTTTACTACTAAACAAAGCAGCAAGCTGCGCCAACGAGCTAATAAGGGTAGAACTCAACGTTAAAGGCAGTTAAATTTGTAGTTTCAGCGAAATTCGCCGTGTCGTTGTGGCGCTACCGCGACCCTGTTGGAGGAGATAGAAAACTCATTAATTCTTCTGATCCGCTTGACGGCAATGAGGAGCTTCAAGACGAGGGTAAGTCGTAGCCGTTGCTTGCTCTTATACAAACCCTTAACATTTGTTTGGTTTCCATTGTTAACCTCCAATGAATTTTTCAGCTTTATTTGCCGTCGACCTGCAGAATAAAACCGTATCTGTGTCAACCAACGGTTCTAGTCATCCACTCGGGGATACTATAATTTATGTGGCTCAATAGCTGTAGCGAGCAGCATATGGATGTATTCTGAAAGCGTAGCTTGTCGCTCTGATAGAATTTATAAGTAGACCAGATCCATATCACTTTGTGCTTTTTATCTAATATTTTCTCAATTCCGCTTGTTATTTTCCTTATGTTGAGGGGTTGTTTCGTTATTGTTGAGACTAGGATTGTTTTTCCATCCTGTTTTCTTCCCGTTTTGGAAATGATAAGGTTACTGTTCTGTTTTCTTCGGAAGTTTGCTCTGGTGGGCAGTGAAATGAAACATAAATGCTTGGTTGCAAGTTGTGCGTCTTTCTAATCGTTGAAATATGCGTCTTGTGCCTTACGGTGATTGAATGCGAGGGAAGTTTCGTTATGTACTATTGTTCAGATTCACGTTTGCCGGTGGTCTAACATTACCTGCTTCGAATATTGGAGAAGGGTAGGGCACAATACATTTTGTGACAGGGTGATCTCCATGGTAGGTTATCACTTCTCCTGGCATTTCCTCCGGTTCACTGTATGATGATTTGCATGATAAATACGTTTTTCAGTAATTGGACATGGTGAGGGCAAGGGACCCTTTTGACTATGGAGAAAAAAGCCTTCCTGGAGATGGAGGTATGGTTTCAACAGTTATATTTTCTGTCGGTCCGCCATAGATCTGTTTAAGGTAAACCGAGGGTTTGTTGCAACAAGCCAGGCTCTTCCGTTAGTGTCACACAGCAAATTGTATCGTCTGCAACGGGTGCCATTGTCACATCATTACTGAGTGAGTACTTGGCATAAGTGTTCGTGTGCATTCTTGATACTTTTCTCTCCTATTACAGTTTACTTTAAAGTTGCCATCTGATTCCCTTAATCAGTTCTAAAGTTCTACGCGGAAGTTCTACGTTTCCATTGCTATCAAGCGTGGTAGTTTGGTAGAATGTTCCCTGACGGTTTAGTTCAGAAAGATCTTAACATAGGTAGTTGCCTATGAAGCCGATGAGCTCACTTTGAGATCTGTGATCTCAGCGTGGTAGTGTTCTGTTCCCATCCGCTTCTGGTTGATAACAATATGCTGCTATTAGTTCTTCTCGATACTGGAGAAAAATATGGAAAATTACTCCGCTCGATTTGTGAGCTTTCTGAGCTTCTTCTCTTATGAGATCTGGCCATAGATGTCGCAGCTCGAACGATGTGCAGGGAACAGTTTATCACAAGTTTGCTCCTTTACGATCTCTACTTTGGACGTTGCACATTTGTGAGAAACTATATGTAACGGTGCACGACCCGATAAAGAATCGCTTTCATCTCAAGATTCCCAACACTAAACTTAATGGAAATTCGTGTTCCCAGAGATCTTCAGGCCTCTGCAGTGTCGGGTGCTATCAAAGTGGCCGATACATAGTATTGTCCGGTAGGAAGTCAGTAAAGTTCTTGATAAGTTCGCCAGCAGCGCAGGGTCTCACGAAGTGTGGGTAAGTTTTATATTTAACCCATTGACGACCGCGCGCTCCCTGCGTGTCTGGCGCGGGGGACCGCGCGCACGGGCAGTGATGAGAGTGCCTCAGCGGTATTAAATGTTCCCAAAATGATCATAAGAATAATTTTTCTATGTATATTGTTGATTTTGAAACTTCCTCATGTAACCATTAGAAGGAGACGATTTTCAGACTCTTTTTTAAGCTTGTTGAAGGGTCGTTCACTTGATAAATATTGAAGCTTTGATAAAACGGAAAATATACAATGGGTAGCAACTGTGCCTAAATGGACACTCCTATCCTCAGTGTTCCCCAAGAGGGAGGACGCGTAGCACCTCGTTGGGCTACACGTCCCACGACACCCAAAAGTGTAGCCCGTCGCTGGGCTACATGTCCCACGCGACCCTAAAGTGGGGCCAGCCGAAGGGCTACATGGGTAGTAACATTTCCCACATGGCCCGTATTATACAGGTCGACGCGATGCAAAATATGTATCTCACCGGTGGGACACACAGTCCACTGTGGATCAAAGGCGTCCCATAAGGTGTGTCCCGCCGGCGGGACATACGGTCGTCAATGGGTTGAAGAAGCGTCCAATCATCTCGCGGAAGGTGCTGCAAGGATGAATTTTCGTTTAACTTCTACGTAATTGCAAGAGCTTTTCTTAAAATATACTTAGAGATCCCCGTCCTTAAGCTCGTTGTAGTTTTACGTGTTACATAAGCAGAAGTTGTAGCTCGACAATTATCAGCGCTTCTACGAACACAAAAGAGTAAAAGGATAAGGAGACAAGCGAGGCAATGGGCACTTTCCATTCCAGTGACTCCTATGGATGTCGTGAAAATTCGTCTCCAGCAACAGCATCATCCATTTCCGAAAGGCCAATGTTTTTACTACTACAACGGTTTAATGGAACATGTGTGCACTCCCTGTGAGAATAATCGTCCATGCGCATGGTATCAACGGCCGGGTAATTTCTCTGGAACAGTTGTAAGGATTTAATATGAAATCTACCTGTTCTGCGTTTGCGAGTTGCTAATACGTTCAGGACGCCTTCGTGAAGATTACACGAAATGAGGGCATTCGTTCTCTATGGAGCGGGTTGTCTCCCACGCTGTATGTTCATTTTCTTTTCATGTTTCGTTTTCATCTGGGAACAAAAGATATTGCAGAGTGATGGCTGTACCCGCCACTGTTTTCTATTACTCGCTTTATGATACGTTGCTGTCTAGTTTTCAGAGAAGGTAGTCGATATTGTGTTTAGTTTGAAAATCTCAAAGCTGCGGTTTCCCTTTGATGCTCATTGTTCGAGGTTATGCTGCCGTCGCACGCTGTCGCCACAACGATACTGTCCTCCTGATTGGTCGGCAGCAATGTTGGCCGGCACCGTAGCTCGAGCGGTCGCTGTGACGATTGTTAGTCCACTGGAAATGATACGCACGAAGATGCAAAGTGAACAGTTGAATTATAAAGGTATGTCAGTCACAATTTCCGACCACCACTGCCCAGTTACCTTGATCTCTGTTTAGACATTGGAAGAGCTTTACGGGTCACCACCTTGACCCATGGTATACCTGGTTTTTATCTCGGCTTGCTGCCAACATTACTACGTGATATTCCGTTTTCTGGTCGGTTTGCAATATATTCCTAGTTGGTTTGCTCGGTTTTTGCGTTTGTTTACATGTAATCATCTTGCTCGATGATTTTGTGCGCCTCGATTTCAGCGATCTATTGGGCGTTCTATGACACTCTCAAAAATCGTTTGATGACTTGGAAGAATATGAAGGAGACTTCATTCTCATTATCCTTTGCTTCTGGTGCTATGGCCGGCTCTTTTGCAGCCGTGATCACTACACCTTTCGACGTGGTATGCAGAGATTATTAAGTCTCCCTCACTAGCATTCAATTCCTGCTAGTTTTCATTCCTATCTGAAATTAATTATCTAGAATTTATTCAATAATATCTGTTCTGTTCATATACATTTACTACAATACTTACTAGCTAGTATCATCCCATTCGTTTGCTCACAGTGAAATAGATTTTTGTCCTTCTTTCACATAAAACGCTGCAACACTTCGAAAAATTGTAGGTTCAATGTTGAAGCTCGACGTCCGAGATTGGTACAGATATTTATTGAACAGACTGACGTTTCGGCGTGTATCGCCTTCTTCAGAGTCTGAAAAAGTCCAACCATACATGAAGACTACTAGATCAAACGTGGGAACGAACTTTGCAAAGGTTGAAGATCTCATGAACCGCAACCCTTCCAGCACCGAGAAACTAGAACAAGTCCACGTTAGGAGACGAAGAGACCAAAAGAATATAAAAGGCAAGATTGATGTATGGGGTGAGCTCTCGGGTTATATAGACGCATTCGCCCCTACGGTTCAGACTAGGGCTCTTGGCCTGGATCTAGTAGAATCCCCGGAGCGTTTTGCGGGCAGCCGTGTGGGTCTCGCGCGCCAGTATTTTGAATATGACCTCAAAGTCATCGCCGCTGTGGTCGTTTTGCCTGTGGCAGCCCAACGCGGTAGTGGGGCGCATCCTGTCCTTGCCATCCAGGTGTTTCTTGACTCTAACGTGAAATGGGCGGGCTGTTTCTCCAATATATTCCTCTCCACAGCTATTGCATTTTATTAGGTAAACAACTCCACATACCATGCAATCTCCTTCTTTACCAGAAGGGCAGATTAAGCAATTAGGAGTGGTACAGACCCGGTCGTACAGCCGATTTCAAACAAGGCGATTTTTAAGGTTGGTAGGGGGATGTCTACCACGTTGACCAGATTTTCCAGCTCGGCTCTCCTAACACACTTTCTTATCGCCCTGCTAACACCCTCTGAAATGAAAGGAATGGCGAAAGGGATCTTATCATTTGGAGAGGAGTCGGAAATGTATAACCCGAGAGCTCACCCCATACATCAATCTTGCCTCTTAAAGTTCTTGGCCTCTTCGTCTCCTAGCGTGGACTTGTTCTAGTCTCTCAGTACTGGAAGGGTTGTGGTTCATGAGGTCTTCAACCTTCGCCAAATTCGTTACTGCGTTTGATTCAGTAGTCCTGACGTATAGTTGGACTTTTTCGGACTCTGAAGAAGGCGATACACGCCGAAACGTCAGTCTGTTGAATAAATATCTGTACCAATCTCGGACGTCGAGCTTCAACATTAAACCGACAATTGCTCTCCATCATGCCGAGATTCATCGAGAGTCGAACATAGCAACTACTTCGAAAAATGTTGCTTCATTTTTGTTGTTTGTACTCCTCCATATTCAGATCAAGACACATCTTCAAATAAAACTCGGCGACGGCAGTGCTGCTGTAAGGGTTCCCATTGCTGCTACTGTACGAGAAATAATCAATAAGGGCGGTGGAATAACTGCCTTATTCACAGGTAGGGCTTTCATACCGTAACCAACTTCAGTGAGGTTAAGAATCTTCAATTTTTCTGTAAATTATAAATATTGGTCGTTTTCAGGCGTTGTGCCTCGAGTTGCGAAGGTGGCTCCTGCTTGTGCTGTTATGATTGGTTCATACGAGTACTTTAAAGTATATTTTGAACGCGTAAACGCTTCGCGACGAAATAACTTGCCACACCCTCATGTTTGAGAATCGCTGTTAGCGTTCTGAGAAACGATTCGTTAGTTTAGTATGCACCACCAAGTGGTCTCTAGCATGCACTCACTTGTTAGTCCGGTCAGATTGTTATTGTTACGAGCTTTTATTTATTCTTCTAGGTTCGTTGTAGTTGTACTAGACAAACTGTCGTTGTTATGTTGGAATACGAAGTCATAGTAGCGCTTTTAAAGATAACGTTGTTGACTGGTCGATTTCATAAAGATTATAGCAAGTTAATGTTCATGTTGGTGTAAGAGCTCCTCTGTCTCTGCTAATTATTTTCGTTTTTCTTGAACTTATCTCGATTATTTATTGGCAGTAGTAGACTCCGTTAATGCACTTAGATGTCGACGTTTTCAAGCATCAGCAAGAAGTTAGCGAGCCAGCGGCCACACAGAGAGCGCGCCCAAGTAAGTGCCCATAATACTACTATGGTTACTGTTAAGTTGGCAAATAATTTCATGATTTGTCAAATCTTCAGCAGAAGTCTGCCAAACAACAAAAACAATCCCCACTCATAGTGCGATCTCTTAAAGCGCGCAAATGCTTACATACTCCCACACCGCTGTTTTTCTTTTATACTTCAGGCTATATGGGTTGGGGTGCGATTCGAGAAAGTTCCTAAGGCCGTATTTTCCCTCAAAATCCCGTTCAAATTGTTCTTAAAGTATGGAAAATTTGGAAATACACGTTTGAGAGTAATTCATTCTCTCTGAGGACCCTACTAGGTACGTGTAGCAATTCTTCTGGTTGCACCCCAAACCAACGCACATGAAACGAATTTCTTGGGTTTTGAGATTTTTCAAAGAATTCCTACATTTCAACTAACCCTTCATTGTAGAACCGCCTTTCGGCCAAGTAATGCTGCATCGAATGAAATATATCGTCATTATTAGGTGCACAATCTGTTGTGTAGGGTGAATGAGCACAATGCTCCCAATGTGCCATGCACTTCGTATCTTGTTTCGATCCTGCATTCTCTAAGTTCTTGCTCTTTCAGAGTACTATCAATCGTTTCACGACACCATCCTCAGGTGCTAAACATTCTTTTTCTCGTGCTTCAGTTTCCGAATGAGCAAGCTCCAACTCCTATCTCTGTGTTTTCATCTCAACTTCTCAATAAAAGAGATAATCGAATTGCGTCAAGTTTTCTAAAAGTGCATACTATGTGCCATCGAACATTGAGATGAGCAAGGAAATCGACGAACAAGCAAGTGATTTGTGTCTGCTAGAAGTGCGGATTGCACATGAGTCCGCCAAATTATTGATCAACCCAAACATCTGAATATCGACTATCCCATTCAGCCGAAAACACGCGCACACCTTGGCCTGCTGGAGAAGAAGTCAGACTACAAGGCTCGAGCAAAGGATTACCAGGTGCGACAGCTTGTTCTAGATTCATCACTTTGTTCAATTTATCACAAAATCTTAACAAAGTTTCAAGGAGAAGCGAAATACTCTGAAGAAGTTGAGGAAGTCCGCCTTGGATAAGAATGAGGATGAATATCATCATCACATGATCAACAGTGAAATTCGGGTTAGTGCTGTTCTTCATTGATTGGCGCAATCTGCGCGTAAAAAAACAGAAAGCTCCCCTTTGTCCGTTTCGCTTAGTACACACCATTTAGGACGATGGTCGACATTTCGAGAAGAAGACGGAAGAGCAGGAGAAAAATTCGGAGGTGCAAAAGAAACTTAGTGATGTAAAGGATCTCGAGTACGTGAAGTACAAGTTGTACACTGAAAATAAGGTGATCTTTCTCAAGTACTGACATAGAATCGATGATTATGACAGCTCTTTCGTTACGTGAGAGGTTACTCGCTATTATGTCAGTAACTCACCCATTAGGGCTAGTGGTGTTCCCCTGTAGTATGGACCAGAGACACGACATGGTTTTTTTGACTAAGCATTCGCTTTCTCTGTTTTACAGCAACTCGTAAGGGGGCATTGTGAAACATTACTCGATTAAAGGTAAACATCTGTAGGGTATTACGTATGATTGCGTTTGGTCCAAGTATATTCCCATCGATGAGGAGGATCATCAAGGAGTGTAGTATATTCCCATCAATGATGGAGCGGCATTTCGTAGCAACTTGGAAGAACCTGTTTTTTCTCAACAAAATTAGTGTCCATTCATAGGGTCCTAAAGAGATTAAAGACTAGATCGCCTTGGTGCGTGCGTAGATACTTACCTGATTTAAAAAAAAAAGATTTTCCTACTACATCGCCGGTCGGAATGGTTTTTTTGTGGAAAAGAAGTCCACAGTTTGTAAATAATTGTTGCTTGTGTGTGGAGAGGTCTTCCCATTGGGGAACAATAGTCTAGAGTTAGTGTTCGAATTTCTCATATAGATGTCGCGAATACAGCAATATCTTGTTCGTTTTTAGAAGATCGAACAGCTAAAGTCAGAACTGCACTTTGCTGATCAAAGCTGCGGTATTGGAGCAAGTAAGCACACCATATTCGTGGACAGTGACAGACAAGGTTAGCACAGTTCTCAGCGGAGTATAGCATTACTGACCTTCCAAAATCTCATAACTTTTCCTTTTAGCACTGTCTTTCGACCCCGTGGAATACTTCGATACTGAGGAGACGATGATTTCGCGAAAATTCAATCGATTGCGTAAGAAGGATATCGCCGCGAAAAATGTGATTGGAGCAGAATCTAAGAAGGATGTAAAGGTTAGGATTTTTTCTTTCGTATTCACTTCAATGATTTATACCCAATTGATTCTTTGTTATATCGATAAAGAGACTTATTGGAATGATATGGCGACAAATCACAGCAATCAATAGGTCACCAAGAGCTTCCGTTTCAGCAACTTATTTTTTGTCTCAAAATCAGCGTAATGTGACGATTTGATGGTATGACAATTAGTGTCGCCTCGTCTCCGCCCTTATCGAAAATTCCTGCCGAAAAGATCATTGACATTCTTCAACTGCGATCTTTTAAATCTGATCTTGATTGCGACGAAACAGTGCTCGTTACAGAAGGCTGATCGACTCAGACGTTCCCGATATTCTGAACTGATGAAACGACAGCGAAGAGCGAAGGAGTTGGAGGTCGTTGCTGCTAAGCTACAACTGAAGAAGGTTTGCGACCTTCTTCATCAATTTGGCTCATTTAAGAAGTTACGAGGCGGATTTGGTCTCGTGGTGTAGCGGTTAGCACTCAGAACTCTATTAGCACGCGTGGTACAGTGATAAGTGGCACCCGCACGGTCGAGCGATCGATCCCGGACCGGGCTAACCAAGCCTTCATCCTTCCGAGGTCGGGTAAATTGCTACCAGACTTTCTGGGAAGGTAAAGACACTGACCTGGTACAGCGGCTGGCACGCGGTTGTCATTGTATAGGCCAAATACGCGTTCACTATGCCTCTACGACTTGAATGGAACACGAATGGCGCGTCGTCAGGGGACTGATCAACGCCGGCACTTTTACCTTTACCTTTACGAGGCAGATTTTGATCCCATAAGGTTAATTGCTTCTGACTATGCTAAATTTTGATAATGGGAAACATGCAAAAAGCTACCTTTTGTGGTGGAGGATAATGTGTTGCTTCTGACTATTTACGTCATCGATGATACTGATGCTTGTACTTCTCTTGTGCGTTCCAGCATTTGGCTCAGTCGAAGAATTCTGAACTGCAACCAGTAATGGAGAAGCCCGGAACAGTAGACAGTGCTGGAATTTGGAGGTGGACGTACGAAAGAAAACGATGATGACATACATAAAGTGAAATGAATTCGCTCGTGGTTATTCACAGTTGTTACTCTTTCCCATTTGTTACTGTTGACATTGTTCTGTATTCTTTTGTTTAGGAGTTTCTTTAGCTTTGATGTTTGTCGAAATTCAGAGTATTTACTGATGTTTGTTGTTCCTTGAAATCTGATACCTGATAAAACACTCAGCAAACGTAGTTGGCAAGTATTTTGTGACATTGTGTGCCGACAGTATCGTTGCAGCTATGCTCCGAATAAAACGCCTAAAGCTATGCTGTTTCTGAGTCCGAAGCAATAGAATCTTATTCTCTCCCAACATCTTATGATTTTAAGTCTGACAGGTATCGTAAGGGTTTCTATAATCCTGTGGCAGCACTCGACTCGGAAATGCTGCGAATCTAGAAAAAGATATGCAAATTAAGAGCGGCGCAAAGAAAAGGACATTTCACCCTCTAAATATTTTTAAAATAGGGTGGAATAATATAACCAACTCTATTTTGTGATCAAGAACAACAACAAGGCAAGTTTCAGAGAAAATTTCAAGGGTGGGGCTACCTGTTTGGACAGAGGCTAGACAAATGTTGCTCTCGTCAATTTTCTTCTACGCTTCCCGAAGGCCAACTGACACACAATCGAAAGAGGCATAGGAGTTACCTGACACCTGACTACAGAAGTCCTCACATATTCAAATTTTGAACGACACCGCGATCTCGTTGGTGAGGAACGCAGTTTTTATGCTGCTTCTGGAGACTGGTGGACGACTGGTAGACCGCACGATCTACCGCAGATCGGGAGATCTAGAAGTCCAGACGTACATACTTGCTGCTAATCCCCTAAGGACGCGCTGCCGCATTAGTGTTCAATTCAGAACTGTAGAAGCATGGTGAACGTGTATTTGGTCTATACAGCGACTTGTGGGGGCCAGCCACTATACCATCTTACCTTCCTTTCGTCTTTACCTTCCCAGACAAGTCTGGTGCCAATTTACCCAATAGCGGAGGAATGAAAGGCTTGTTTAGCCCGGGCGGGGATCGGTCGCTCGACGGGCGTCAGTAGCCTCTTACCGTTGTACCACATGCGCCATTGGAGCGGAACTGCCCTCTAATTAGCTTGCAAACCTTGAAATTAATCTCTACATATTCATCGATCTTTATATGATTCATAAACTTTGAGAATACAGTATCAGCCAAATCCCCAACAAAACGCACTACATTTGAGCCTTGTTCAGAGTATATATTCGTGTGTGTACATGGAAGTAAACGCAAATGAGGCCAGCTTATACGTTCGGCGTGGCTCATAGAACCTATTACCTAGACGGTATGAAACGTAAAACAACACACATACAGTGGCGGCAATATATTTACAGACGCCTGCCCTCTGCGTGGTTTTTTGACCATAACTTTGGAACCAGAGGAGTATGAAAAATGTTGAGCACACATTTAGAATCCTCGAAAAATTCTCTACAAAACGCACTAAATTGCATTTGACGCCTCTCTGAAATTGCAGAAAAAAATCGAGTGGAAATAAATTGGTCATGAGATAGTGAATGGTAAACACATTCTCAAAATCATAATAAACTGCAATGCATCATCAAAACATGTTTATTTTAAAAGAACAAGTCAATATTCACTAAGATAGCCCTTGCTCTTGATCACAGCGAAACAGTTCGGTTTCACATTGAGTCGACGAACTTCATACATCGCTCCACAGGAATAGCACTCCACGTTTCCTTGACGATTGCTTCCAACTCGTAAAGATTCTGTGGCTTCAAGCGCTTTCAATCTGAATCCTATCAAACATCTCCTGAATGACGTGGATAGAGTTTTGAAGCGCATGAAGCCATGAAATCTTGACGAGTTGGAAGCAATCGTC